>CM060912.1:441315809-442515809 GCA_030737875.1 Allium sativum | reverse complement strand
TAATTAATCGTCTAAGACACGAGGTTAGGCTCATTTGTGGTGTAAGACTGCCCGGACCCGCCCGGCAAATCCAGCTGCCACAAATGCCAGTCTAATGTGAGAGGTCTTAGGCATAAATTAAATACGTAACAATTGTAAAGACACGAGGTTAGGCTCGTTTGTGGTGTAAGACTGCCCGGACAAGCCCGGCAAATCCAGCTGCCACAAATGCCAGTCTAATGTGAGAGGTCTTTATGAGGTTACGGTCTTAATGAATTAAGAAACACTTAACCAGCTAAACATGTAGTGGGACATGAGGGGGATAAGTGGGTGCCTTGGGTGGAATGTGGAATCTAGTGGGTGCCTTGGGTGGCATTTGAAACACGATTAGAAATACTTAACCAAAATTGAAACATGTAAGTGAACATGAATAAGAAGTGGGTTAAGTGGGATGTACTAGAGGGGACCAAGCTTAGGTGGATAGCTTGTGTCAAGTAATGGGGGCCCATTTCAACCAGTAACCCATGAGTATCTCTGTGGGCTCGACCCAAGTCGAGGACGGGACACGCGTACTAGGCTTGACTGTAAGAGGCCAAAACGGGTTAGCAGCGGCAATGCAAGTCCAATGGGTTCATGTGCATATGTGGGCCCGGGCTGGTAGGTAATACGGCATCGTGTAGGTATAAGCCATGCATCTCTGGTAGTATTGGGTTGCCACTTTGGGGAGTGATACACCCCACTATGGGACCAACACGGGTATCTACGAGTTAGTGAGACGACATCAAACCCCGTACTGACGGTGGCAAGGGTAATCCTTGGAATATAACACAGAAACAGATAACAGCAAAACAGAAATAAATAAAACACCAGATAATGTACAATAGAATACACTGGATAAACATATTCATCAGAGTTACACAGTATACAGGATCATACATAGAACAAATACAGTTCAGCTATACATATATGTCTACAGCGGAAAAACAAACATAATGCACAATAGGAGATGAACATCATAAAAAGAGATAAATGATAGAATCCATCTTCAGCTCCAGCTATCCAGAGAAAGCCAACTTAAACCTGAATATAAGGCTGCCCGTGTAGAAAAAGGGGCACCCGAGTTTGAAAGTGAAACAAACTACGAGTCAGTCATGGGACTGGTATGAGAAATCTACTTAACACATTTATAATATGGCTAATCACAGGACCACGCCACTTTCGTGGAACGGGTTTACTCCATTGGATTGCCAGTGCTTTAAAACAAATCATTCTTTTAAATATCTCATTGCTTTTTATAAAAATGAAGCCATTATAAGACTCAGTTCCCATCACACAATGCAACGCAAACCAGATGATAGAGTTTTACCTTATAATGGCCAAAATATGATTGATACGATTAAAACAAAAGCATTTGATATTATTACTAGTGTTTATATGTTTCAAAAACAATTTCAATCATAACTATCAATCATAGACGACATGGGTACCATATATCATGTCGCCATATATATATACAATCAAAACCGCATAGTCACGTATTTGGAAATTGGATTTCCGTCATGAACCAAGGCAAAAGATAGTCCTTACCGACTTTGAGACGCTCTAGCCCGCCCCTCAGGATCAGAGCTCGAGTGATCCTTGGATCGTCAGGGCCGGTCCACCGACGTGGATTAAAATGCCTGAACAATGCGTTTCCCCGCCCTTTGGGGCGTAAATGAGCCAAAGAATGACTCCATCGGTCCCGGATCGACCGATATAACCGAGGCGCCTCGCAACAACAACAACCACATAAGTCAAACTCGTCATGGCGTGTAAAACCACTGACACCACTTCTAACTAGAAGGAAATGCATGCCCTCCCTGATGTCCTCTTCCGTTTCTGGTTCATACCGGGGTGTGAGGTTCGCGAATTCACGTTAATCACAAAGCTACGCCACAGAGGCGGGGCTTTGATCGTCACCACAAGACTTTGCTTTTCAACAGAAGCCCTGATCACTGCATCTTAGCATGCCACATAGGCAATTCACGCCATGTAACTGATGGCTATCAATCACACAGAATAAATTCCAACGTCAGACACACCATCCATTTACAAGTCCGTTCTGGGTCTGAACGAAGCCGGAGGCACTATATACCTCGCAAACTCATCGATCACCACGTACGTCTGGACGATCACCACTCATTATCCATATTTCGGGATGCCTCCCAATCAGGACCTCGTTTACCATCCAAACAAGGTGAAGATCTCCGGTCTTCGACCACCGTCTTCATCTTCGATTTCTTATCGTCGATTCAGTTATTCAGAATGGGATAAACCCGGTCTTTCAGAGCAACTCTCTTATATAATAAACTAGTGCTACACAAACACTATTACACATCATTTCAATTAATTAGTCACTAACCGTCAATCAGTAAGAGAACGATTTCCCAAATATTAACCCCGAAGGCCGAAACCAACATCAGATCAAAATCCAGGAAACCATTCGACTTAGCTAACCTTCAATTAATTTCTAAATTTCACATCCATATCGTTTATAATATTTTATAATGATTTATCGCTATTTTTATTTATTTTAAAAAAGCCAATTATTCAAAAGATGCTTCGGGCTATAACACGGCCGTGGCGCTATTTTTCTTCAGATTTGATTTACACATATCTGAAAATCTAACTGTTGGATCTTCATAAAATTTACATCATTAGAAAGATCTTTTCAAAACGAATCCAAGGTTCCAGTTTCGGGAGAATCCGACGGTCGGATCTCCCGGTATAATCGTTTGAAGTTTCGATTTCAAAATACGAACTGCAGCGTCGTTATTCGATTAAATATAATTATAATTATATTTATTTATATATATATAGATGTATGTATATATAATCGATTCTGGTGCTGTTTTTCTTCATATTTGAATTAAACATTCCAGACAATCCAACCGTTGGATTTTTACAAAGTTGGTGCCGTTGGAAAGATATTTCCAAAGCGAACCCAACGGTTGCAATTTCAGGAAAATCCGATGGTCGGGTCTCCCGCACTAATCGTTTGAAATCACGGTTTCAAAATACGAACTGCAGCTTCATTATTCGATATATTTCAATTCTATTTATATATTTATATCGATTCTTCGATTTCAAAACCATACGATTTTCATACATTTGATAAAAATGATGTTTTTATCTAACTGTCTTCTATTTCAACACTTCACTATTTTTAACAATTCATGTATATAATAAAAGTGTGATTTTTAATGTAAAACAATTTATTTCAAAACTCGACTATTCTATATAGTTAATATAGGTGATAAAAATAGGATTTTTATTATAAAACAATTTATTTCAAAACAAGATGATTTTATATAGTTCATATCGATGATAAAAATAGGATTTTTATTATAAAACAATTTCTTTTAATTCAACGAATGAATTTCGATTCAACACTTGAAGGTTTTCTACAGTTTATATAAATAGATAAAAAGGTGATTTTTATATTTAAAACACGAATAACATTCAACACATGAATTTCAATTCAACGAATGTATATCGATTCAACACATGATGGTTTTCTATGGTTTGTATATATAGATAAAAAGGTGATTTTTATATTTAAAACACGAATACCATTCAACACATGAATTTCAATTCAACGAATGAATATCGATTCAACACATGAAGGTTTTCTATAGTTTGTATATATAGATAAAAAGGTGATTTTTATATTTAAAACACGAATACCATTCAACACATGAATTTCAATTCAACGAATGAATATCAATTCAACACATGAAGGTTTTCTATTCAACAGAAGTATATAGTTTCAATACAGGAAAATAATTCTAACACATGAATATTATTCAAAAATTTTGGCAGCATAACGGCAGGGTAGTTAAAACCTCGACCGTCCCTAGTACGGCTCCTCGCTCTACCTTAAAGCCTCGCAGCTTTTGACAATGGGGAATCATGCATCTAGTTCGCACGCAGGCGGCATTTATATATTTTTTTCATTTCCACAAACTAATCCTATGTGGTTTCAACCAAATATTTCTCAACCACAAACGGGTATTTTTCAAACACAATCAATCAATATCAACCACAAACAATTCCAATCAACCATTCACTGTCAATCAATTTTCACACCAATCACAACCAATAAATATCGTCCATGGTTTGTGGACGAGGGGCGTGTATATATATATATATATATATATATATATATATTTATATATAGCATTTCACTTCTATTTCAACATATAGATAATTTTTACAACGCATATATAACTTATACATTGAATGTACAACTTATACAACACTTATACATGAGGTGTACAACACTTATATAATCCATACATCGACTATATAATTTATACATCGTCGTTTTCCATATCGTTTATAAATTAGAAATCTCACATTGGGTTCCACTCCACCAAAAATAGTAGAATGCTCAGAAAAATATGCGGTCTCTTCTAGAATGTAGAAGACGTCCACACGGTCACGATGTTTCATGTTTCATCAATTTTTGTCAACACATGAGAAAGATACGATTTTTCAAAGTTTGCAACGGTTTAAAGGTGTTAAAACAGTTGAAAATTAACTCAGCCGTATACCTTCTGAAATTCTTCAAAACTAGGTTTGGATTTTTCTTTTGATCCATGCAACTTGGAGCCGATCGGAGTATACCACGTGAAAGAGGAAGGAGAGGCGCTACACAGGGGGGTGCTCATGTCGAACTCGACGTCAGATCGGTGGCTGGGAGGCGCTTCGAAACGGTGGAGTTCATGGGCCTCAATCAATCAAAATACTCCACGATAAATACCAAATCAGGTATGGATTTGAAGGCCTTGAGGAGTACTACAAAAACCTTAACTGGAACATACGATTTTTTTGAGAGATTGGAGAGTTAAAGAGGAGGGAAGAAACGAAGAACAACCATCGTTCGTGCATGGGGTTATCGGGTTTGACTTCTAGAGCGAGAAAATAGAAATGAATTCTCATTGGCCCATGGGTTTTATAATTTATTATTTAATTTATTTAATTCGGAAAATACTCTTTTCTCCATACGAACTCCAATTCAGACCCAACGACTGTCGCTCCTAGCTAAGTACCCCCGTTCCGAACACAATGGGATATGTTTCGTAGGCCCATTCGACTGTTTCAGTCAGTTTCTCCTCAAGTTAAAATATAAAACATTCAATATTTATTTTGAACGTACATTTCAATTTGCCGGGGCCACATACTGATCCCAAAAATTCCAAAAAAAATAAATCTAGCTGTGTTTTGATGATACGGTCCCAACAAAACAAGTTTCGTCGAATTCTGAGACCGTTTGAAAAATGGCAATTTTCTGGTCGATCCAATTTAACTGAAATTGGCCAAAACACATTTTCCTTTGCCGCGCTCACATATTAACTTCAAAAATTATGAAATTTGAAACCTAGCAATAATTTCACATCCTGGATCCAACAAAAGTGGTTTCGTCGAATTCCGAGGTCATTTGCAAAATGGCCATTTTCACGGGCTATATAAATTCCATAGCGACCTTTCTGAAAATTCATTTAGCCATAACTTTTTCTTCCCGCAATGAAACTTTGATTTTTCAGATTCGTTAGAAAGATATTCACTAACAAATTTAAATATTTTTGGTTTCACTCAAATCCGTTTTGTTTTGCACCCGGTACAGTCAGTCGAAGTTTGAATTCAAATTTTGAAACTACCACGCCATTTCAGGCCTTGTTTATAATTAGAATTAATTATATTCGTTTTCAAACATCGATTCAAACTCACTTTTCATTGTTATTATTTAAAATATTTATTTTAAATATTTAAAATCCATTATTTTAGCCAATTAAAATTTTTTAAATTGGTTCAGATTTTCCGGGTCGTTATAGTTAGGGAGCCATTCGCTTGGGGGTAGTGGGTACACCAAGTGGAGATAGGGGCATGTGGCACCTATGAAGGCAGCTAGGGGTGCATGAAACTACCAATATCATTATTAAGTTCTGTAGGTGGGATCAACCTTAGGGTGACTAGTTGTGGTGCAGTATACTAGTGGTGGTGAAGTATAGCAATTGTCTCATAGTGTTGGTGTAGTTTAGTAATTATCTTACAGTGGGTTAGGTGCGCTTTAACGATAACGTTGTTCATCCTGTTTCCTTGTTTACTCTGCCATACTCAATGGTTCATGGTCATTTCCTGATTTTCCAACTTACGCCTTAGCCTAGTTACTTTGGTGATTATATTGTTAAAGTTATCGCGCTCGCCAGACTTTATGTCTGACCCCCTTTGTTTCCTCCTCTTTTCTACCTTCCCCCCCTCAGGTGCTCAGGTTGGAACTAGCACCAGTGGAGCTTGATTACAGCTGTGCTTCTTGCTTTTAGAAGATTGCTTGGATCACTAAAGTAAAGTTTAGCCTCTCTTTTATTTATGGCAATTTTATATTGGGGATTATGTCATTCAATTTATGTACTTTGATTTAGTCAAGATGGATATTATGTACTTGGCTCTGGTTTTGATGATGAAATCAAACATATGTATTTTCTGCTGCAATGAAAAAAAGTTTTTAATTTTTCAAGTACTCATTATATCTGTCTTGTTGTTAAGTTTCTGTTCTATACTCACTTAAAACGCTCCATAGAAGTTAATGCATTCCCTTTGTGAGTGACATTAATGGACATGGGGTGTTACACGTGGTATTAGAGCTGAAGGTTACCAGAACAGATATGAATTTTGAAAAAGTTGTTTTTCAAAACAATTTTTATAAAGAAGTACCTTCAAAAGTATGTTTAAGGAAAGTATTTCCAAGAGAAAAGCTTATATTAGAAAGCATAACCCCAAGATCCATATATCTTTCCCTCGGTTCTTTTATATTGAATCTTTCCTTTTTCGTTTCAGCATGTCTGAAGCATCTGAGATACCAGAGGGTGTTCATGTACCCGGATGGTTTTGTCAATATCTCAAGGCTAGGGCCGCCACCGCAGGTCCAGCAAATGCTCCTCCTCCTCCTCACGTCGATACTTTTGCTAAGATATGTAAGGACTTTCGGGCAATGGGTAGAAAACTTTTTCACGGAACAGAAACATTTGCTGAAGCTCGAAACTGGCTAAAGGAGGTGGAAGAATTATTTGGAATCTTTAAAGTGGATGATGGAAGAAAGGTCCAGTTAGCTGCCTAGCTAATCAAGGATGAGGCCTCGTTTTGGTGGGAGGTCAGTAATGGGGGACGCCCAGTAGATACATGGCCATATTTTAGGCAGAGGTTTGAGGTGAAGTTTCTCTCATGGGCTGAAGAGAATCTATATATGGAAAGGTTTCTAGCATTGAAGCAAGGGAATCTATCGGTGAAAGAGTACGTCAACAAATTCAATCAGTTGGAAAGATTTGGCTTGGACTTGGTGAATACACCAGAAAAGAAGGCCCTGAGATTTGTTAAGGGTTTGAACGAGCCGCTTCATGGGTTAGCTATGACCCACATTCCTATGGGGGCTACCTTTGAGAAATTGGTTGACATGGCATTAATGCATGAAGAGGAAGCCAAAAGTGAGAAAAAAGAAGAAAAGTTCGAAGGACCACAGAATAAGAAAACGGGGCCTAAAAAGGAAACACAAAAGAAGGATGAGAAGTCTGAAGATAAGAAGGAGAAGAAGTGCTTTACTTATGGAAGCTTGACCCATCTGAACAAGGATTGCAGGAAGAGGAAGGGCACTTGCTTCAACTGTGGCGAAGCGGGACATCTGATTAAGGACTGCTCAAGGAAAGGGCAGAGGGCAGGACCTACTTTTGGAGGACAGGCGAATACCCTCGAGGCTGGTGGATAGGATAGAAATAAGAAAATTTTCTGTAGATGGTTTAATTTCCATATCTGATTGTAATGACCCGCATTTGCAAAGGTATTATAATTAATTAATTTAATTATATAAATGATGATATAGTGAATTAAATGGTCGTTGAATTAAATAATGGAGAATATTTAATTAAAAAAATAAATTAAATAATATATTTAATTTTTTTTTTCAGAATTGGCTGAAATGACGATATGGTGTGAACTGGATCATCTGTGATATTTAATTCAGCTTGGAATTGAATTTGAATAACGAATATATTATATAAACGACAGTTTGAACGTATAATTTTAATATAATTAAAATCGAGCTTGAAATGGCGCTGCAGTTCATAAATTGGCGATTTGAACTTCAATTGAATGTACAGGATTCGTTTTAAGCTGGATTTCTGTGAAACAAGAAACGTGTGGAGCTGGTGGAGTATATCTTTCTAGTGGAAGAGAAAAATCGGGATTTCGTCGTGTAGATTTTGATTTATGTCCAAATCAAATTTTAGAAAAGTCGTTGTGGAATTCCTTTATAATTTATAAAGGAATTATTTATTTTTTAAAAGGAATTTCAATATAAATAGAATATCGGGTTGACCCAGATTTGAAATATCAAGTTAGAAATTCATAGAGGAATATTCTAGAGCTGCATGGTATTCCACTGCGAATATATACGATAATATTAATTTATTAATATTTTATTTAATTATATTTAAATATATTTATATATTTAAATGGGTCATCCAAAGCTTTAAAAATAGCCATTTTGCAAACGAAGTCGGAATTTGACAAAACTAATTTTGTTGGATCCGCAATGTTAAATAGTTGTTAGATTTCCAATTTCGTAATTTTTAGAGTCACTGTGTGGTCGTACAGATTTTTAGAGTGAAAAACAGTCAGTATTTTGACAGTTAAAAATACGCTGTTTGAGCATACAAAGTCGGAATTCGACGAAACCAGTTGGGTCCGTTATGTCAAACAGTAGTTGCATGTCAATTTTCATGATTTTTGGGTGTCATGTGTGATCATACGAATTTTTAGAAGACAAGTACAAGCAACGATCGACTATAAAATAATTAAATTAAAAAAATGTGTGAACGTAAAAAGGCCACACCTTGTTTTGTTTCAACCACTCGTTCTGTGTGGTTTCAAACCGATAGATGTGGAAGAAATAAATCCACACAACACTAAATTAAAATCTTATAAATACCTTTCTAAAACCTAAACACTTCTGGTTTTCAACAAAAAGGGGAGGCCGCCACATCAAATATTACTTCATCAATTAAATTGAATGAGTTTCTTAACGAAATCAAACGATGTTAAATCCATTAGCCTCGTATGCTCGAGAGCTCCAGGCCTGTAGCACTCGTGTAAGGTGCGGTGGAGTTTAGTCGTCCTCCATGTTTACACAGCAACGGCTAGGGCTGGGATTATAGGGTGGTGTGGTTGACGATTCAAAGAATGGCGGTTGGATATGGACTTAGGGTGCGAAGAGGTGGAGATTGGCAGTGGTTTGGGTGAATTCGATCATCACATATGAGGGACGATGTCGGTCTTCTTTTAATGTAGCCGACGAGTTAACCGGGTCAACGCATTTCGATGGTGGAACTCGAGTTCGACGAGATTAGTATGGGGAGGTGCAGATTTTTATGGTGAGTCGGACGGTGGTGGTGGCAAAGCCGACTGATGGCCAAGGTGGGAGAGGATGCCGGTTAGAGAAGGGTCAAAATCGGGTTGTTTTACAGAGAGGAGCGGATGTGGTAATTTGGGGAAGAAGACATCGTGAGGGCCTTGGGTTTATTGAAAGTAGATGGGCCGACATTTAATAGGATGGTGAGGCCCGGTTTGTATTGAATAGCCTAGTTTTAATTTAGTCCATTCTTAATAATTGTATTAAATTTAAAATGCCATAACTAGCTCATACGATGTCGAATCAACGAACGGTCGGGTGCATTGGATTCATAACGGAAAATACTACATCTACAAATTGGTTTGGGATGGTTTGAAGATTGTTGGAATTTATTGCAAAATAAATTGTCTGATCAGAATCGACAATCGTAAATCGTTATTTAACGATTACGACCAATGTGAGTAAATCTCACTAACGCTAAACAGTTTATAATTTCATGTTGTATTTTTAGAACTGTTAAATATTGGCTGATTGACTGTGTGTTGACTGTTTGATTGAACTGCTAGTCAGTTAGTTGAATTTCTATATTGATTCTGTTTAACAGAATATATCATATGGAACTGAAAGTGATGTTATCTATATTGTTTAACATCTGTGATGCAGAGAAACAGGTTGGAGGAATCCAACTGGATTCCTCAACATTTATTTTACTGTGATTCATATATTGTGATATATGATGTGATATATAATCTGTTGTTGATTATGTGTGTTTGGACGATATTCATCGTTGTTATATGGTATGTTAAATACCATAAGAAATACAGGATGTGGGAAAGAGGAATTTGTCAAAGTGAATACTGAAAAGAGAATATTTATAAATAGAATATTTATAAATAGAAATTTATCTATAAATGGATTATTTATAAATAGAAAATAAATAGAAACAAAACCCTAAAAAAATTATTTACAAACCATTTGCAAATACATTAGAAAGAGGAATATTTGTAAAACCTTTATAAATGAATAGTTTATTCGAAAAGGAGATATTTGTAAAACCATTTACAAATAGAATTAAAAAGGAATTATTTAGGAAATAAATAGAGTTATAAAAAGGAAATTTGTTTATAATCGAATAGGATGTTATAAAAAGGAAATCATTTGTAAAGTGAAGAACCGTTACTAAAAGTAAATCTTTATAAATTAATAGTTTATTCGAAAAGGAGTTACTCGAATTTAGTTATTCGAATAGAGTTAAATCAAATATGGTATTCGAAGGGAGTCAATCGAATAAGGTATTCGAAAGTTAGTAAATCGAATATGTTATTCGAAAAGGGGTTAGTCGAGTCGAGTTAGCTGAATAGAGTTAATCGAATATTTGTTATTCGAATAAGAGTTATTCAGTTAGAGTTAATCAATTAGAGTTAACCAGTTAGAGTTAAACCAGTTAGATTTAATCAGTTAGAGTTAATCAATTAGAGTTAACCAGTTAGAGTTAAACCAGTAAGAGTTAATCAGTTAGAGTAAATCGATAGAGTTAAATCGAACTAGAGTTATTCAAAAGGAGTTATCGAATATTAGTCATTCGAATAAGAGTTAAATAGAGTTATCGAATATTGGTTATTCGAATAGAGTTAAATGGAGTTAAGGGAATAAATCAAATATAGTATATTCGAATGGAATTAAAGGAGTTAATCGAATTTGGTTTATTCGAATAGAGTAACAGGAGTTATCGACTAGAGTTAAATCAAATAGAGTTAATCCAATAGCGTTAGTCCAATAGAGTTAATTGATAAGGGTTAATCGAATAGAGTAAATTGAATAGAGTTATCGAATATACCTTATCAAGGGAAAGAATTATTGAATAGAGATGATTCGAAAGAGAGTTACATAAGGAAGTTTGTTAAAGAATTAAAAGGTGAACTTGGTCTATTTCAAGGTTAGAAATGTTGTTTAGTTAAGGTCTGAGAGGTAGTATTACCCCAACTTGATTGACTTCATTTTTAACTAAGGAATGGTTAAGGTTCGATAGTGAAGGTGGGTTAAAGGAATTTAGTTAACAAGCATAATGGTTTGAGTTGGCATCGCGATGGTTTGTTTAAAACATCTGTCTAAGTCCAATGAAGGAGTTTTGGAAATGTTTTCCAACTAAGAACCAGAAATGTTTTCTGATATAGAAAACAAGAAACGGAAATGTTTTCCAACGGTAATAACATATATTTTCTAAATTTAGAAAATAAGAAATGTTGAATCTAGGGAAACCGGAGATGAAAAATGAACTAAGGAGATAAATGTTAAATGATGTTTGATCGATATAATTTCCATCTGGAAATAATATTGTTGGTTGCACACGTATTTTTTTCGATAGTTAAATCACAGATTCTCGAAGTTTTTAACCATTTTAACGTTGTTAATATGGAGAGACCAAAGAACCACTCTGTATTGGCATAAGCATTGTGAATCATATATGCCAAAGATAATTGAAGACGGAGTAAAGTGCATGGGCTATTGTATAAGTCTTAGATAACAGTGCCTAAGATGGATGTACTGAATAGTACCTTCGGTTCATCCTATTCCTGGATGACTTGTATGGATGAATGTCTGACAGAGTATTTCCGGACGATCACGTATATTGATTTCTCCAACCGTACCAAGAGTGGAAGCGAAGAAGGAAACTTCTTTTAGCTAACACATAATGTATTGATGTAGACGTCAATCGGTGATTTGATGGATTTGACGATGTGACATTCGAAGTGAATCTGGTGTGATGATAAAGCGTAGCTTCAAGCCTCATCATCCGGTAAATGACAGAAATCGGGTTGGCAGCATGGCTAAGTCGGTCGCACCGAAGTAGGGTGTATAATCACCTGATCTAGGGTTTCATTTATTTCTAAAAATCTATTGTTGATTTTGTCCCATTCGGGAAACGGTTGCTGATCCCAACCGTTGGTGATATACATTCGACACACTCAAGCGAAATGAGTGGTCGGTCATGTGTGGCCAGGTTGTAAGATGTTCTTGTTGAAACCAGTGTATTCCTCTCTAGAGGTACACTAGCGAAAGGTGGTTCCATACCTTTTCATAGTTGGAAATTCATTACCCAATACGTGCTTGCGGTTTTGATTGTATACTATATATGTAGAACGTGAGATGAAAGCGTTTCTGCTAGAAGGTTATTATACTGTGGTTGATAGACATTATTATAATATCAAAAGGTTCTTGATATAAAGATATTTTGGATTCTCATAAGGGAAAAACCCGTTCCGTTATACGGCGTTGTCTTATGAGATATCATTTACCTGCTTGAACTGTTTTAAACTGTTTTGCTCATACCAGTCCCATGACTGGCCCGGAGTTTATTTTGTTGTTTTCCCTAAACTCTTGGGTGCCCAATTTTGTACGGGCAGTCAAGTAGTCAGGATTTACAGATATACTGGAAGAGCTTGGAGCAGGAGGCTTCAAGATTATATAGCTATAGTTATTTCCGCTGTGTTGTAAGTGTGTACTATGATAATGTTATTGTAAACATATATTGATTTTATTTCAAGGATATGTTATCTATTATATGTCGTTCATTCCGCTGTGAGATTCGTGTTACTCTGATATTGTGTTCTTCTTCTTCTTCTTTTCTATTAGTTCTATCTTATCTATCCTCACCCTCTAATTTCTTTCATTAATTACCGGGATTTTTCGATGTTTGGTTAGTCGTCATTGTGTTTATGTCGATAACCAAAGTCGCCAAAATCCGGGTCATTACAGTTAGTATCAAAGCTTAAGTTAAGTGAATTACCTTGGCTCTGTGGCGTGACTCTGTAGAGATGGGGTTAGTAATACCCTAGATTGAGTTTGAGTGTATATATACGAGTGAACGTATTTGTGATTGATATAAAAATTTGTTTTATATTGTGGAGATTTATTAGTTGAGTTGTTTATGGGTTCTAGTCGATCAGTTTGATCCACTGTATCGGTAGGAGTTTATAAACACTCAAATACGATGGGTCGTCACGATATGTTTTGAAAAGAGGTTAAATTAAAATAAGTTTACCCAAGGTATATCTTGATATAAAGAAGATATATATATCAAAATTATAATATATTGGATATATTGGTTGATACTATAATCGAGTAAGATTATAAATTTAATGGTTATGTAAATAACCAATCAGAATTCATATAAGTGAAATACGTGAAATCAGATGAGTTAAATCTAAAATTTAAACCAGGAATTGAATTGAAATTCTGGAGAATTGGATAAGTCTTTGTAAATGGATTTGGATTAAAAATAAGGAAAATTTAAGATCCTTGGAGATTTTAAATTGTTTTACAAGCAGTGTAAATTATATTTTGAAATGAATTTCAAAGTGGAAATGTTTAGAAATGGTTTTATAGTATTGAACTCACTTCGATCGCTGGAAAATAGATTCTGATGATGACAGCTGCATCATCAGTATTCATTTTCAAGTTGTAAGTGACGAATTACTACCAGAGATACTGTTTTGAATTTGTTTTAGGAAAGACAAGTTGTGTTGAATTCAAAATGGTATTTATAATATAGAATTGAATATAGAAATTCAAAGGGAGTTTGAATATATGAAATTCAATGGAATTGAAATAAAAATTGAATATAGAAATTCAAAGAGAGTTTGAATATATGAAATTCAATGGAATTGAAATAGAAATTGAATATAGAAATTCAAAGGGAGTTTGAATATATATGAAATTCAGTGGAATTGAAATAGAGTTTGAATATAGAAATTCAAATGGAATTTGAATATAGAATTCAAACGGAATTCAAATATAGGATTTGAATATATAGAATTTGAATATAGAATTCAAATGGAATTTAAACTATAGAATTTGAATAAAATTTGAATAGAATTTGAATAGAATTTGATATATAGAATTTGATATATAGAATTTGAATATATAGAATTTGAATATAGAATTCAAATGGAATTTAAACTATAAAATTTGAATAGAAGTTGAATAGAATTAACTAAGTCGAAGAGGAATTAGTTAATCGAGTTTTGAATTTGAAGTTGAACTTTGAAAGGTGAATTGGATTTTTAAATGGATATTCGAAATCGAATATAGAACTTATATTTGAAATTTGGATTCAAAATAGTTAATAATCAAGTTAAAATATATTTGAACATGTCATGTTCAAATATAAAAGTGAAATAGACTCAAGAGTTAATTAACAAACTAATTAACGAATTGAGTTAGAACGATCAGGTATAGTTAAAAAAGATTGGGCAGGTATAAATATACGTGAGATAGGTATGGATAAGGTATGAAGGTATATAAATAGAATGCTCGATGAAAGGTATGTATTTAATTCATATATGAGATTTTATGTGCCGTATCGGCTAGCCGCTTGGCTTTTTCTCTTTCTTTTGGATTGGTGAGGGCCATGGGATGCTATTTGAAATATCCCGATGCTCCTAGTACAAAGGAGGTTATGGAGAATTTTCTGGGGATTTAAGGAGTTAGAATATTTTTAAGATAATTTGATAGTTAGAAATCAACGTATCGATATATATAGAAGTCGATAAGGAAACGAACTTAGAAATAGAATAGTAAAATCAAAAAGAAAGACTAAGAATAAAATCTAGTAAGAATAGAAAGAGGAAGCGTATACGTGTTTAAAAGTGAATAAGTAGTTGTATGGTATTGATTATTCGAGTAAGTAGTCATATCTGTTTTAACGTTATAAATGTTATTCAGTCAAGGTCTGAGAGATAGTTATACCCCAACTTGATTGATTTCATTATTAACAAATAAATAGTAAGATTTCAGGCTCGAAGACAAATGTTGAATAAGAGTTAGTTGGATATAGTATTTGGGTTGTCGTAACGATGTTTTACACAACATCCATTTTAACCCAAATAAGTGTAAGCTTGGAAATATAATAAAGAATATTTCCTAAGTATAGAAATAAACGAGATCGGAAAAGAGATAAGTAATTGGAATATTTTCCAATTATAAATAGCATATATTTTCTAAAGTTTAGAAAATAAAGGAAGGCGATATTCAGAAATGTTTTCCAAACAACATAAAAGGCCAATATGGTTATTGAAAATATTTGGTTAACAAATATTGATAAAGAAGTAGAGAATTGATTTAACTAATGGAATATTAATTAAGGGCTCAGTGATATGTTCAAAAGGAAAATTTGATTTTTGAAAAGAGCAAACTGTTTAAAAACTCCCAAGGAAAGACTGTTTGAATTAAAAACAAATTTAACAGAAATTTGTGAAAGCAGAATTGAATTAAAGTAAAGCCAGTAAAGTGGTAACTGAGATTGAATTAGAATGATATCAAGACAAATTAGATTGTGAGATTCAAATTTGAAGTATAATGTGATAATCAAGTTAAGAGTTGGGAATCGAGAAGAAACTCGAGTTGAAATGATATTTGGCTCGGATATAAGCGAATGGTTGTGTTGTGGATAAAAGCAGATTGGAATTTGATTGGGATGACCGTTGTATCCACTGAATTAATAACAGGTGGAAAGGATATAATGATATGCCGACAAAAGGTACAAGTTTATATTTCTATTGGATATAAGATTTATGAGCCGAATTGGCAAGCCGCTTGGCTGTTTGGTTTTCTTTTGGGATGGAGATGGCCCAGAGAGGCGAGTTGGAGTTGGAGCTATTTACCAGTACAAAGGAGGTGCTGGCGAAATTTTTTGAAAAGTTAAGGAGTTAGAAAATTTTCAGGATTTTTGGAAATTTTCGTTGATCAGAATTAATTAAAAATTTAATTGAAATTAAATTGGTTCAGTTGAAACTGAAGTTAAGAAGTGAACAACTATGTTCTAACCAGTCGATAGGGTCGTCCTCTACCTTTTAGCAATTTCGAGGACGAAATTATTTTAAGTGGGAAAGATTTTAATGACCCGCATTTGCAGAGGTATTATAATTAATTAATTTAATTATATAAATGGTGATATAGTGAATTAAATGGTCATTGAATTAAATAATCGTGAGTATTTAATTAAAATAATAAATTAAATAATATATTTAATTCTGAAATAATCAGAATTGGATGAAATGACGATATGGTGTGAACTGGATCATCTGTGATATTTAATTCAGCTTGGAATTGAATTTGAATGACGAATATATTATATAAACGACAGTTTGAACGTATAATTTTAATATAATTAAAATTGAGCTTGAAATGGCGCTGCAGTTCGTAAATTGGCGATTTGAACTTCAACTGAATGTACATGATTCGTTTTAAGCCGGATTTCTGTGAAACAAGAAACGTGTGGAGCTGGTGGAGTATATCTTTCTAGTGGAAGAGAAAAATCGGGATTTCGTCGTGTAGATTTTGATTTATGTCCAAATCAAATTTTAGAAAAGTCGCTGTGGAATTCCTTTATAATTTATAAAGGAATTATTTAATTTTTTTTAAAAGGAATTTCAATATAAATAGAATATCGGGTTGACCCAGATTTGAAATATCAAGTTAGAAATTCATAGAGGAATATTCTAGAGCTGTATGGTATTCCATTGCGAATATATACGATAATATTAATTTATTAATATTTTAATTAATTATATTTAAATATATTTATATATTTAAATGGGTCATCCAGAGCTTTAAAAATAGCCATTTTTGCAAATGAAGTCGGAATTCGACAAAACTAATTTTGTTGGATCCGCAATGTTAAATAGTTGTTAGATTTCCAGTTTCGTGATTTTTAGAGTCACTGTGTGGTCGTACGGATTTTTAGAGTGAAAAACAGTCAGTATTTTGATGGTTAAAAATACGCTGTGTGAGCATACAGAGTCGGAATTCGACGAAACCAGTTGGGACCGTAATGTCAAACAGTAGCTGCATGTCAATTTTCATGATTTTTGGGTGTCGTGTGTGATCATACGAATTTTTAGAAGACAAGTACAAGAAACGATTGACTAAAAAATAAATAAATAAATATAATGTGTGAACATAAAAAGGCCACACCTTGTTTTGTTTCAACCACTCGTTCTGCGTGGTTTCAAACCGATAGATGTGGAAGAAACAAATCCACACAACACTAAATTAAAATTCCTATAAATACCTTTCTAAAACCTAAACACTCTTGGTTTTCAACAAAAAGGGGAGGCCGCCACATCAAATATTACTTCATCAATTAAATCGAATGAGTTTCTTAACGAAATCAAACGATGTTAAATCCATTAGCCTCGTATGCTCGAGAGCTCCAGGCCTGTAGCACTCATGTAAGGTGCGGTGGAGTTTAGTCGTCCTCCATGTTTACACAGCAACGGCTAGGACTGGGATTATAGGGTGGTGTGGTCGACGATTCAAAGAATGGTGGTTGGATTTGGACTTGGGGTGCGAAGAGGTGGAGATTGGCACTAGTTTGGGTGAATTCGATCATCACATATGAGGGACGATGTCGGTCTTCTTTTCCTATAGCCGACGAGTTAACCAGGTCAACGCATTTCGATGGTGGAACTCGAGTTCAACGAGATTAGTATGGGGAGGTGCGGGTTTTTATGGTGAGTCGGACGGTGGTGGTGGCAAAGCCGACTGATGGCCGAGGTGGGAGAGGATGCCGGTCAAAGAAGGGTCAAAATCAGGTTGTTTTACAGAGAGGAGCGGATGTGGTAATTTGGGGAAGAAGACAACGTGAGGGCCTTGGGTTTATTTAAAGCAGATGGGCTGACATTTAATAGGATGGTGAGGCCCGGTTTGTATAGAATAGCCTAGTTTTAATTTAGTCCATTCTTAATAATTGTATTAACTTTAAAATGCCATAACTAGCTCATACGACGTCGAATCAACGAACGGTCAGGTGCGTTGGATTCATAACGGAAAATACTACATCTACAAATTGGTTTGGGATGGTTTGAAGATTGTTGGAATTTATTGCAAAATAAATTGTCTGATTAGAATCGACAATCGTAAATCGTTATTTAACGATTACGACCAATGTGAGTAAATCTCACTAACTCTGAATAGTTTATAATTTCATGTTGTATTTTAAGAACTGTTAAATATTGGTTGATTGACTGTGTGTTGACTGTTTGATTGAACTGCTAGTCAGTGAGTTGAATTTCTATATTGATTCTGTTTAATAGAATATATCATATGCAACTGAAAGTTATGTTATCTATATTGTTTAACATCTGTGATGCAGGGAAACAGGTTGGAGGAATCCAACTGGATTCCTCAACATTTATTTTACTATGATTCATATATTGTGATATATGTGTGATATATAATCTGTTGTTGATTATGTGTGTTTGGACGATATTCATCGTTGTTATTTGGTATGTTAAATACCATAAGAAAAACAGGATGTGGGAAAGGGGAATTTGTCAAAGTGAATACTGAAAAGAGAATATTTATAAATAGAATATTTATAAATAGAAATTTATTTATAAATGGATTATTTATAAATAGAAAATACTTAGAAACAAAACCCTAAAGAAATTATTTGCAAACCATTTGCAAATACATTAGAAAGAGGAATATTTGTAAAACCTTTATAAATGAATAGTTTATTCGAAAAGGAGATATTTGTAAAACCTTTTACAAATAGAATTAAAAAGGAAATATTTAGGAAATAAATAGAGTTATAAAAAGGAAATTTGTTTATAATCGAATAGGATGTTATAAAAAGGAAATCATTTGTAAAGTGAAGAACCGTTACTAAAAGTAAATCTTTATAAATGAATAGTTTATTCGAAAAGGAGTTAATCGAATTTAGTTATTCGAATAGAGTTAAATCGAATATGGTATTCGAAGGGAGTCAATCGAATAAGGTATTCGAAAATTAGTAAATCGAATATGTTATTCGAAAAGGGATTAGTCGAGTCGAGTTAGCTGAATAGAGTTAATCGAATATTTGTTATTCGAATAAGAGTTAATCAGTTAGAGTTAATCAATTAGAGTTAAGCAGTTAGAGTTAAACCAATTAGATTTAATCAGTTAGAGTTAATCAATTAGAGTTAACCAGTTAGAGTTAAACCAGTTAGAGTTAATCAGTTAAAGTAAATCGATAGATTTAAATCGAACTAGTGTTATTCAAAAGGAGTTATCAAATATTAGTTATTCGAATAAGAGTTAAATAGATTTATCGAAAATTAGTGATTCGAATAGAGTTAAATGGAGTTAAGAGAATAAATCGAATATAGTTTATTCGAATGGAATTAAAGGAGTTAATCGAATTTGGTTTATTCGAATAGAGTTAAAGGAGTTATCGACTAGAGTTAAATAAAATAGAGTTAATCTAATAGCGTTAGTCCAATAGAGTTAATTGATAAGGGTTAATCGAATAGAGTAAATTGAATAGAGTTATCGAATATAACTTATCAAGGGAAAGAATTATCGAATAGAGATGATTCGAAAGAGAGTTACGTAAGGAAGTTTGTTAAAGAATTAAAAGGTGAACTTGGTCTATTTCAAGGTTAGAAACGTTGTTCAGTTAAGGTCTGAGAGGTCGTATTACCCCAACTTGATTGACTTCATTTTTAACTAAGGAATGGTTAAGGTTCGATAGTGAAGGTGGGTTAAAGGAATTTAGTTAATAAGCGTAATGGTTTGAGTTGGCATCGAGATGGTTTGTTTAAAACATCTGTCTAAGTCCAATGAAGTAGTTTTGGAAATGTTTTCCAACTAAGAACCAGAAATGTTTTCTGATATAGAAAACAGGAAATGGAAATGTTTTCTAATGGTAATAACATATATTTTCTAAATTTAGAAAATAAGGAATGTTGAATATAGGGAAATAGGAGATGAAAAATGAACTAAGAAGAAAAATGTTAAATGATGTTTGATCGATATAATTTCCATCTGGAAATAATATCGTTGGTTGCGCATGTATTTTTTTCGATAGTTAAATCAAAGAATATCGAAGTTTTTAACCATTTTAACGTTGTTAATATGGAGAGACCGGTTGGATTATTATCCAAAGAACCACTCTGTATTGGCATAAGCGTTGCGAATCCTATATGCCAAAGATAATTGAAGACGGAGTAAAGTGCAAGGGCTATTGTATAAGTCTTAGATAACAGTGCCTAAGATGGATGTACTGAATAGTACCTTCGGTTCATCCTGTTCCTGATTGACTTGTATGGATGAATGTCTGACAGAGTATTTCCAGACGATCACGTATATTGATTTCTCCAAACGTACCAATAGTGGAAGCGGAGAAGGAAACTTCTTTTAGCTAACACATAATGTATTGTTGTAGACGTCAATCGGTGATTTGATGGATTTGACGATGTGACATTCGAAGTGAATCTGGTATGATGATAAAGCGTAGCTTCAAGCCTCATCATCCGGTAAATGACAGAAATCGGGCATGTAGCATGGCTAAGTCGGTCGCACCGAAGTAGGGTGTATAATCACCTGATCTAGGGTTTCATTTATTTCTAATAATCTATTGTTGATGCTGTCCCATTCGGGAAACGGTTGCTGATCCCAACCGTTGGTGATATACATTCGACACACTCAAGCGAAATGAGTGGTCGGTCATGTGTGGCCGGGTTGCAAGATGTTCTTGTTGAACCCAGTGAATTCTTCTCTAGAGGTACACTAGCGATAGGTGGTTCCATACCTTGTCATAGTTGGAAATCCATTACCCAATACGTGCTTGCGATTTTAATTGTATACTATATATGTAGAACGCGAGATGAAAGCGTTTCTGCTAGATGATTATTATACTGTGGTTGATAGACATTATTATAATATCAAAAGGTTTTTGATATTAAGATATTTTGGATTCTCATAAGGGAAAAACCCGTTCCGTTATACGGCGTGGTCTTATGGGATATCATTTACCTGCTTGAACTGTTTTAAACTGTTTTACTCATACCAGTCCCATGACTGACCCGGAGTTTATTTTGTTGTTTTCCCTAAACTCTTGGGTGCCCAATTTTGTACGGGCAGTCAAGTAGTCAGGATTTGCAGATATACTGGAAGAGCTCGGAGCAGGAGGCTTCAGCATTATATAGCTATAGTTATTTCTGCTGTGTTGTAAGTGTGTACTCTAATAATGTTATTGTAAACATATATTGATTTTATTTCAAGGATATGTTATCTATTATATGTTGTTCGTTCCGTTGTGAGATTCGTGTTACTCTGATATTGTGTTCTTCTTCTTCTTCTTTTATATTAGTTCTATCTTATCTATCCTCACCCTCTAATTTCTTTCATTAATTACCAGGATTTTTCGATGTTTGGTTAGTCGTCATCGTGTTTATGTCGATAACCAAAGTCGCCAAAATCCGGGTCATTACACTGATTGTTGAGTTAAAATTCTTTCTGATTCTGGCATTTTGATTCTGTAATTGATATTATGCACTTTAATACTAATCTTGTTTCCGATCCCGCTGTAGACTCAAACCTATGATGGTTACGACCCATCTGTTTGTGATAAGTTGGGGTTTGAGGGTATCTGTGTTGGGCGTTAAGTTGACTATGACGCTTACATTCTGGGTTTTTTTTTCATGCTTGGTTTCATAAGAATCATTTGATAATCTGATATGTACCAGTAGTCTGTAAGTATCTGGATATTTCTGATAAGGTTAACGGTTTTTACTCGAAGCGGGAAGTAGATTTCCAGTTGCGCATTTATTTAATGGAAGCGATTCTCTGAGTATCAATCTGATGTTGATTTCGGTCTTCGGGGTTGATACTTAGGGGATTATTCTCTTAAACCGATGTCTGATAGGAACAAAGCTTTTGTTTTAATCGTACTTGCCTCTGTCACTCAGTTGTATCATATCGATCGAGTCTTCGACCTTTAGGTAGAAACTATGGTTGAAACATGTGTTTGAGACATGTTATGTATGATGGATGCATGTGGATGAAAGTGTTTGCTAGTGGTTGCTCGTGGATGCATATACACACACTTTAGGCACTAGATCGGCTCAGTCACTTCATATTGCATATTGCATATAAATGTGTGTACATATTTAACGAATGGATGTATAATGGTTGTACTATCATATGGATGTTGCATTTTGGTGAATGGTTGTGCACGCATGTAGAGACAATATGTATCGATAGGATTCTTTCACATACATAATGGACGCATGGCACTATCATGGTTTGCATTAAGGAGGTCAACTGAATCAGTAGACCGCTTGATTTTGCATTAGATAAGGAACATATACACACACTTCTTGCATATGCTGATACAACATTAGAAAATTTTAAGGACAATGGATGCCTGTGTTTGATGGTTGAGTAGATGGTTGTTTGGATGGTAGGATACGTTCTTCTTGACTTAGAGATTTCGAGGACGAAATCCTTTATGTAGGTGAGAATGTAACACCCTGAATTTTTGAATAATCGAATCAACTAAATTAAAGAATAATTAATCTCAGATTTGAGAATTAAGGAAAACGGGTTGCGCCATTGTGTTCGTCTCAGAATTCTGGTTGAGATAGAGTCCGAGTTTGCGTAAATTGGATTCCGTATGAAAAAGATATTTTTAAATTAAATATTGCAGCAAAACATGAAAAAGAAAGAATGAGAAAAGAATAAATATTTAGCATTGTTCTAAGGTTTGTAAGCAAAAGACTTAGTAGCTCATTTGGTTGGAACACGTGACTTGCATACAAGAGGTATAGAGTTCGATCCCCGCCAGCGCCATATTTTTGTTTTAGGGGAATGACTTAAAATGGCTTAGTGTGAACACAGTTCAAAAAGTGGTTTAGTGTGAAAATGGGTAATTGGGAAGATAGATAAAAAGAATATATATATAGAATATATATATATATACATGTACATATATATATATATATACATATATATATATATGACGTGTACGCATCATGTGGCGTACGTGGCGCATTTTTTGTTGTCAATGATTGTTTTTTTATGTGGCCTTCTTTGATTGGCTTTTATGACGTATTAAAGGTAAGAAAGATTTATGCATGTATAAATGGATATTTGTATATGGGTAATTAATGTATACGGTAAAAGGGAGAATATGTAATTAACAATAATAGATTTATAATTTACATATAAATATGAAGGATAAACATGAAAATTACATGGCATAGATTGGTTCATGAAATGGTATATTTAGTATACCATTAATTGTGAGCATAATTAAAAATATAGTTATAGCATAATTAAAATGGGAATAATTTACATATGGAATTTGTCATAAATAAGAAATATGTAAATTATAGAAAAAAATGAACATTTAATACACTGTGCTGAGTCATTAGGGCCGAGGTGTCACCCTATCTAGTTTGGATGGTTCAGGTTGCTTCTAGGTTGATTGAATGGCCTAAATTAATCCTAAACTCTATAAAAACACCTATAAACTCAAACCCTAAATGAAAAAAAAATTAGATTCATGGCCTCCATGCCGTCACCTAGCAACACAGCATAGTCGCCACCAATTAGAGAGGAAGAAAGCTAGTCTAAATCAACCCTTTTCAACTATAACAACGAATCTTCTTCAAGGGAAAGCTATTACAACTTCAGAACTCAGAATTCAGAATTCAAGACCTTCTCTGTAACGACCCGCCTTTTTGCCCAGTTCTTGCCGGTAATTAAACCAACTCAAACCGTTCAAAAAGACGAATTGTTATGGGTGCATACATATATTGAACAAAATAACAGAATTTTTCATTGCGAAATACAATGTTACATCAGAGTTACATAAAATATCAGAGTTACAACACATACAGCGGAAGAAAAGAAAATATACTCTCAGCGGAAGAAAATCGTATGATATAGCAGAAGCTCCAAACTCCATCGTGTACTCCAACTCAGAAAGCGCTCCGAACTTTGCTCCAGCGAACTAAAACTGCAAAACTAAACTACTAGCTGCCCATGCAAAATTATGGGCACCCAGAGTTTAGGTGAGGGAACAATAAACTCCAGGTCAGTCGTGGGACTGGTGTGAGAACTCAAAACAGTTATTATTAGGTTCATTTTAAAGTTGGGAATTTCACCGGACCACGCCGCTAACGCGGAACGGGTTTACTCCAAGTGAACACCCGTGCATGTAAATTCGCGATGACTTTTGGAAAATGAAGCTATCATAAGCTCGTCCCACATCACACAATGCAAGCGCACACCAGATGGGCGAGTTTTATCTTATGATAACCAAACATGCTTTAATACGGGAAAATCCTCTTATAATATTATCATATAGTGTGGAAATCAATTTCGCAATTAAATGTATTAATCCTAGACGGCATGATACCCCATAATATATGTCGCCATATATATATACAATAAAAATCGTCTGGCTCGTATTGGGGATTTGGATTTCCAACTTGATGATTCCTGGCACGAAAGGTCAATCGGAACTCAAGCGAAATGTAATCACGGGTTTTTCATCCAGACGCGGACACCAATACAAGTCGCGAGGCAGATCAACGGTTTTCGACCAGACGCGGCCCCCCGAACATACCCTATTCCAGTTCATAAGTGGTTTTACCCACTGCTGCAGCGGTCATTATCAATTCATATATAAGTATAAAACCTAACTGCCAGTTTCTCATCAATCCGGGTGTGAGGTTTGTCGATGTCACGTCATACTCAAAGCTATGCTTCGATAAGCCATTCTTTGATCATCACTAGCTCGTTACCTAACTTGGGTATGTCACATTGACAATTCACGACATATCACTGATTTCAATCAATGCATACCCTCTAAGTTCCTATGACTTAGAGACGAGGATAATACATTACCACAAATCAGATATTCATTAACGGAAATCAGTGCTATGCAGTCAATTTCAATGTCAGACACACCATCCATACAAGACCGTTCTGGGTCTGAACGGAACAACCCGAAAATACTTAAATTTGTTCAGGTCTCATGCAACTCACATCTCGTATCGGGTGGCCTACCCAACCGAGACATTAGTCAACAATCAATCTAAACAATTCAAATATTCCCGGTCTTCATTCGTCGTTTACCAAGTCTTGAATTGCTTCATAACGTCGTATTATTACTTGGAATGGTTTTCGAACATATGCTCGATCCCGGTCTTTCCAAGTAATAAGCGTATTTTAAACAGTAGCTATGGTTTACACAGGCTTTTCAATTCAAATCTCCTTCCACATAGTTATCAATTCATTTACAACTAAAGATTTGAATTTCTATAATTTCATACATCTCATTATCATCTTAAATTCTTCTTTGAAATCAAAGATTATACCTTCGCTTTAATTTCTTATCTTTAATTTCCTCGAATCAAAGATTTGGTTAAATCCCCAATTACGACATGAATTTCCACCATTCAATCTCATTGGTTTCAAGAATGATATTATTGAAGATACGATTCATGACAAAACCCAAGTCAAATTGATTTTTGAATCATAAATTACACAGAAATTTATCCACTTATATTCGATATAAATTCTCATAATCAACGAATACTATAAGTAGAATAACGATATAATAATATCTTTCAAATTCCCCAGATAGTATACATTTACATCATGAGGTTCATACCAAATATCGAAGATTATTTCTATCTAGCTTATTTCAATCAAGGTGAGAACCCGTATCTTAATTGAAAGGTTTATTCAACTCTTTGACATTAGATCTGGATAGAAATACCATCAACTTATCTTCAATATTAATTTCCGTATCCAACTCATATTATAAGCAGAATAACGGTGAAATACCCTTTTAAATTCCTCAGATAATAAGAGTTTTCATTTACCGAACTAATATCAAACATCCGAAGATTTATCTCCAACCATATCCAATTATTTAGTATTAAAAACCCGTATTAGTATAAATCCAAATTCCATATAAAATATTTCTAACTCCTAAACCTTTGAAAACATTCCACAAATCATTACTTACAGTTCGGAACATCGTTTACGGGTTAAAATTTCAAAATAGATTGTTTTCGAAGAAAGCGTTACAATAGCGTTCCAAAAGTGTTACAAAAGTGTTACAAAACAGTTATCTTAACTATTTTGATCAAAATATCGTTTATCTTAGCCAAAACTTAAACTTTACAATTGAAAACACCTTTTCATAATTTGTAATGATTTTACAAATTTTTTCCATATTTTTAAATAATTTAAAAATAGCTGTTTATAGTTATGGGCAACAATTGTTCTTACATCGATCTTTTCCAAAACGGTTTCAAACATAACTTGAAAACTATAACCCGAAATTAAAATCTGCTTTCACTCATTTGAAAGCTCTCGTAAATAGGAATCAAACGTTTTTCGTTTCGTGGAAATCTGATTTAAATTGGAAAAGTTATAAGCATTTACATATTGCCATAATGCGACAAGCTCTAATTTTGACCAAAATAATCATTATTCTTAAATACTTCAAATTACCTTTAAAATCATTATAAACTTATATAAATCATTTAAATTGACTTTTCAAATTATTTGGATTTAAAACACAACTTTTTTTCTTCTAATTAAATCACCATTCAAATAATTTCAAATTAGATTTTTATTTAACCATCCCATCCGTCGGATCAGTTAGGGATAGCCAGGGAGAGCAGGAAACTGATTTTCCAAACCCAAGCCTAGACACTATCCTCTCTGTCATCCTAGAACGTTCTGGTGTATATTATATCATTATTATATAAAAACCATATTCAAATTTAAAATATCATTTCGAATTTAAATTGAAAATATTTTTTTTTTACAAAACCAGTTTTGCATAGATATAAAGATCGTTATACAAAATCAATACATAATTTAAATTATTTTCCAACTCCTAATTCAATATTTAAAAGTTGATATTAAATTCAAAACCAAAATTTTTAAATCTTATTTAATAATTAAATAAAATCATATATATGAAGGAGAATCTAAATCGATCACCCATATATTCCACAACCACGGTGTGTTTGTGTGTGTGTGATCATACAATGCAATCATATCTATGCAAATGAACTATACGATCAAATGGATATGAATTCATTCATCACAACAACATTAAACTGTGCACAAGCGTTACAGACAATAACGCTTACTCGTGTTCAGTGTATTATCTAATTCATGAACAACCATTCAAACATCAACATCCATCACGCAATCATCATCAACAAATTATAATTAATCTCAGCTAATTAAAACTAGCTAATTTAAATAAAATTTAAATTAGAAGTTCTCACCTAACAGCTTTCCAAATCTTCACGGTAGGTGAGCCTAGTTGAGTGAATCGTCGGACAGTATTTCGGTGCAACGTCTTCTTCACAAAAATATATATAATATAATATACACTAATCTCTCTTTATATTATAAGAGGAGGAAGAGGAGAAATGACGAACTTTGGCAAGGTGGTGGTGGGAAGGAGGAAGACTTATGCCATGGAAACCATGGCCATAAGCTTTAAGAAGAAGAGAAAGAAAAGAAATGAGAATGAATGAAAAAGTGGAAGGAAAGGGTGGTATTTATAGGAAAAGAGGAGTAAGGAGAGAGTGACACATCATAGGACATGTGTATTACATGCATGAAAGGGAGCATGCATAAAGACATGTGTCTTAACACTTGTCTTAAGAAGAGAAGGTGAACTTTTGGTAGCATTTCCCTTAAATGCTATGAAAACTAAAGGCAACACTTAATTCTAACGCTACTAATTCATGTTATAGTTTGACAAATGCGATCGAACGACAAATAGTATCAACAAATCCAAACTTATTAATAATCATTCTCATTTATAATTCAAGTAAAACTTATCATATAACTTATCAAAATAAATAAAATAATTATTATTATTCTTGTAAAATCATAAAATAAATTATCCTTTACCAAATTCATATTTTACAAATCAATAATATCAAAATCAGAAAATATCATTACTTAAACATAAATCTTAAAAAAAAATTCAAAATAAGTTTTCTTATAAAAATCATAATAAAAACAAAATACTTATACAAAGTTAAAATTCATATTTAAACCTAATAAAATCAATTTATATTCATAAAATCAAAAATTAAATAAATAAAAATCCAAATCAAACATAGTTAAAATTCTGGGATGTTACATTCACCCCCCCTTAGAAACTTTTCGTCCTCGAAAAGGAAGTCGAGTAAATTTAAACTCCTTCACAAATTTTAAATTCCAATTTCTCTCTCAACATACCAGAAATGTAATGTTTAGAACCAAGGCTCACATCATTCTCAGGGTACTCTGTCTAATTCTCACTAAAGGTAGAGTCTAAGGATACTTCTATGATCTCGTGATTACTAGGTTCGTCACGGGTCTTGTTTAAAAATCGCATCCTCTGAGTTAGACTCAGAGTTGCTATCCTACCATTAAGGAGAACTGGGATAGATATTATCTAGTACTTAGAGGTTTATGACCGTAAGAAAATTATCTTTCTAACTTACTCTTACGGAACCCATGGTTTTCTTATCAATTATAAGACTAAATGCTCAAATTAGAAATTTAAATCCAAGTTCTCAAATAAAATTTTCCCTAATCGTTCAATTATCTTGCAATATAACATCTTGGCTAAATTCAGTATTAGAAATTCTATTGCTCTCAACACAAATCAAGTTCAATTTTAGAGATAATTCAAAATACTGGTTTCAAATCTAAATTAGTTCACTTGTCCAAGGCTTTATCTGAGCAGGGAAAAAGGAAGAATTCCGAAATAAAGTTGAATAATGACAATTCGGGGTGATATTCAAAATATGACAATGGGTTGAGCAAAACCCAACGACAAGGGAAGAGATAGAATTATATTTCCGAAATACTCAATCTATTTCAAATTTTTATTTCAATCGTTTCCAGATTAACCCATTTATAAGTTAACTTTTATACTCATTTAATATTCAAATTTTTGTTTTCATATTCACCTAATCGAACTTTAAAATTCAAAATATATAAAATCTCTTTTTCATTCTTGTTAAAATATCATGTCTTGTTTAGAAACATTTTCTTACTTAACTAGCCGTACAATCTCTTAAAACAGTTTTATTTAAAAAAAAATACCATCACGCTTCCTTTGCGCACTCTGATTATGCGTATATTCAAACTAGTATTGGTAAAACATCCCAAAACATTGATTTCAAAATTTCCGGAACCAAATCCTCAAAATTAATATTTAAATATCCAAATTTTCTTGCATAATTTGGATTCTATATTTCAAAGAAAGCTCATTTATTGAGGTTTTGTTATAAAATATCTTAGACAAATTAAAGTTATCGACACGGTTTCACACGGCACAAAGAGGCATACATAGATCAAGTCAAAATTCCATGTGCTCAAGTCAAGTAAAGATGAATAGAAGTTCCATGCTAATTTGTGCATGAAAGGTAAACATAGACCAAATCAGGTTTCATGAGCTTGGAATAGAAATTCAACATCTAATGAGCATCAATAGGTGCGAAGGTTCGAATCAAATACTTGGCCAAATGCACATGATACAAAGGTACGGATGACACTACTCAATAGCAAATGGTTGGAATTTAAATGGACAGTCTAGCCCAAGATGGGAACTCACATGCAAACAAGGATACATATTCTAACAGTTTAATCATGGGATACTCGTTAAATTTTCATAATTTTCCTCTTGAATAAATCTTACTTTAACAACTTCATTTTCTTCCTTTGTGCTTCAAGTGAATACTTGTTGAGAAATTTTCGTTTGACCTACTCATTCATGCTGGTTTCTCTTAACAAGGGAAAATATAAAACTCAATCGATTTGTTCAATACATATCCCTTTTTATCATATTAAACTTGTTGCTCAAAATTCGTATAGCTTCAGGTAGGAAAATCGGTCTTCTCCCCACATAAGACATTTACATAATTTTATTGAATTGTATCGTCAAAATCGAAATATGGGGAGAACCAAGCTCGCTTACATGCATTTTCAAAATTTCACTTTTCAGTTCTTCAAGTGAGGTTAGCTTCTAAAATATATCCTTGCGGTTTTGACAAAATAGTCTGATTCACGCTTCTAATTATCAGTTAAGTATGCATTTAACTTAACTACCTTATGTTAAATTCATTTTTTCGCATATCCCATTTCATAACATAATACATTCAATACTTCGAAAGTCATTTGTAAAATCAATTTCACAATTGTGAGGACGTCGCAAAACACTTTCGATTGTTTATCTATACAGCTTTAAGTACTTCTTGACGTCTCGATCAGAAACATATAGTCATCCCACTTTTGAAACCCAAAAATAAGACTGATGATGATCGATCAATCACCAGAATTATCCCCAAGCGACTAGAATGTGATTCTATATCCATCTAGTATATATTGGATTTCATATATACGTTAGCTAGGCGTATATGCAAAATCCTTACATACTTGATCGTCCAACCTTGACGTCAAATAAATACTCGCAACCGTTTTTTATTACACGCTGATTATCTTTCAAATCTATAGCTTTGAATTAACGATCTTCTTATCTCAATCCTTTATATATAGGCTGCAAAATATTTTGAAATTCTCATTCCAAGCTCGACGTTTCTTTTTCAATACGCTTATTAAAGCCAATTCATTAATCGCTTATTTCTCGATAACTCCGAACAGATCGACGCTGGATTTTCGAAGTTTTATCACAAAGAGCCCTTTTTATTTTCAAAGTATTTCCTTTAAAAATCCTATTTTCAAATCTTCTTCAAAATATTTTATTTCAAATAATTATTATTTTCAAAAAAAATGATTTACTTGTACAAAAATTCCTTATATAGATTTCAAAAATACGCTCTCTCATCATAATATTCCAAAATCTCATTCTAGGGCATTTCTAACCCTATCTCTAATGAGATACTATAGCTCCGATGAGTCCTATCCTTTGTTCAAAATATGTTGTACCCGATAGCTTTGTATAACCAAAGCTCTGATACCAACTTGTAACGACCCGCCTTTTTGCCCAGTTCTTGCCGGTAATTAAACCAACTCAAACCGTTCAAAAAGACGAATTGTTATGGGTGCATACATATATTGAACAAAATAACAGAATTTTTCATTGCGAAATACAATGTTACATCAGAGTTACATAAAATATCAGAGTTACAACACATATAGCGGAAGAAAAGAAAATATACTCTCAGCGGAAGAAAATCGTATGATATAGCAGAAGCTCCAAACTCCATCGTGTACTCCAACTCAGAAAGCGCTCCGAACTTTGCTCCAGCGAACTAAAACTGCAAAACTAAACTACTAGCTGCCCATGCAAAATTATGGGCACCCAGAGTTTAGGTGAGGGAACAATAAACTCCAGGTCAGTCGTGGGACTGGTGTGAGAACTCAAAACAGTTATTATTAGGTTCATTTTAAAGTTGGGAATTTCACCGGACCACGCCGCTAACGTGGAACGGGTTTACTCCAAGTGAACACCCGTGCATGTAAATTCGCGATGACTTTTGGAAAATGAAGCTATCATAAGCTCGTCCCACATCACACAATGCAAGCGCACACCAGATGGGCGAGTTTTATCTTATGATAACCAAACATGCTTTAATACGGGAAAATCCTCTTATAATATTATCATATAGTGTGGAAATCAATTTCGCAATTAAATGTATTAATCCTAGACGGCATGATACCCCATAATATATGTCGCCATATATATATACAATAAAAATCGTCTGGCTCGTATTGGGGATTTGGATTTCCAACTTGATGATTCCTGGCACGAAAGGTCAATCGGAACTCAAGCGAAATGTAATCACGGGTTTTTCATCCAGACGCGGACACCAATACAAGTCGCGAGGCAGATCAACGGTTTTCGACCAGACGCGGCCCCCCGAACATACCCTATTCCAGTTCATAAGTGGTTTTACCCACTGCTGCAGCGGTCATTATCAATTCATATATAAGTATAAAACCTAACCGCCAGTTTCTCATCAATCCGGGTGTAAGGTTTGTCGATGTCACGTCATACTCAAAGCTATGCTTCGATAAGCCATTCTTTGATCATCACTAGCTCGTTACCTAACTTGGGTATGTCACATTGACAATTCACGACATATCACTGATTTCAATCAATGCATACCCTCTAAGTTCCTATGACTTAGAGACGAGGATAATATATTACCACAAATCAGATATTCATTAACGGAAATTAGTGCTATGCAGTCAATTTCAATGTCAGACACACCATCCATACAAGACCGTTCTGGGTCTGAACGGAACAACCCGAAAATACTTAAATTTGTTCAGGTCTCATGCAACTCACATCTCGTATCGGGTGGCCTACCCAACCGAGACATTAGTCAACAATCAATCTAAACAATTCAAATATTCCCGGTCTTCATTCGTCGTTTACCAAGTCTTGAATTGCTTCATAACGTCGTATTATTACTTGGAATGGTTTTCGAACATATGCTCGATCCCGGTCTTTCCAAGTAATAAGCGTATTTTAAACAGTAGCTATGGTTTACACAGGCTTTTCAATTCAAATCTCCTTCCACATAGTTATCAATTCATTTACAACTAAAGATTTGAATTTCTATAATTTCATACATCTCATTATCATCTTAAATTCTTCTTTGAAATCAAAGATTATACCTTCGCTTTAATTTCTTATCTTTAATTTCCTCGAATCAAAGATTTGGTTAAATCCCCAATTACGACATGAATTTCCACCATTCAATATCATTGGTTTCAAGAATGATATTATTGAAGATACGATTCATGACAAAACCCAAGTCAAATTGATTTTTGAATCATAAATTACACAGAAATTTATCCACTTATATTCGATATAAATTCTCATAATCAACGAATACTATAAGTAGAATAACGATATAATAATATCTTTCAAATTCCCCAGATAGTATACATTTACATCATGAGGTTCATACCAAATATCGAAGATTATTTCTATCTAGCTTATTTCAATCAAGGTGAGAACCCGTATCTTAATTGAAAGGTTTATTCAACTCTTTGACATTAGATCTGGATAGAAATACCATCAACTTATCTTCAATATTAATTTCCGTATCCAACTCATATTATAAGCAGAATAACGGTGAAATACCCTTTTAAATTCCTCAGATAATAAGAGTTTTCATTTACCGAACTAATATCAAACATCCGAAGATTTATCTCCAACCATATCCAATTATTTAGTATTAAAAACCCGTATTAGTATAAATCCAAATTCCATATAAAATATTTCTAACTCCTAAACCTTTGAAAACATTCCACAAATCATTACTTATAGTTCGGAACATCGTTTACGGGTTAAAATTTCAAAATAGATTGTTTTCGAAGAAAGCGTTACAATAGCGTTCCAAAAGTGTTACAAAAGTGTTACAAAACAGTTATCTTAACTATTTTGATCAAAATATCGTTTATCTTAGCCAAAACTTAAACTTTACAATTGAAAACACCTTTTCATAATTTGTAATGATTTTACAAATTTTTTCCATATTTTTAAATAATTTAAAAATAGCTGTTTATAGTTATGGGCAACAATTGTTCTTACATCGATCTTTTCCAAAACGGTTTCAAACATAACTTGAAAACTATAACCCGAAATTAAAATCTGCTTTCACTCATTTGAAAGCTCTCGTAAATAGGAATCAAACGTTTTTCGTTTCGTGGAAATCCGATTTAAATTGGAAAAGTTATAAGCATTTACATATTGCCATAATGCGACAAGCTCTAATTTTGACCAAAATAATCATTATTCTTAAATACTTCAAATTACCTTTAAAATCATTATAAACTTATATAAATCATTTAAATTGACTTTTCAAATTATTTGGATTTAAAACACAAATTTTTTTCTTCTAATTAAATCACCATTCAAATAATTTCAAATTAGATTTTTATTTAACCATCCCATCCGTCGGATCAGTTAGGGATAGCCAGGGAGAGCAGGAAACTGATTTTCCAAACCCAAGCCTAGACACTATCCTCTCTGTCATCCTAGAACGTTCTGGTGTATATTATATCATTATTATATAAAAACCATATTCAAGTTTAAAATATCATTTCGAATTTAAATTGAAAATATTTTTTTTTTTACAAAACCAGTTTTGCATAGATATAAAGATCGTTATACAAAATCAATACATAATTTAAATTATTTTCCAACTCCTAATTCAATATTTAAAAGTTGATATTAAATTCAAAACCAAAATTTTTAAATCTTATTTAATAATTAAATAAAATCATATATATGAAGGAGAATCTAAATCGATCACCTATATATTCCACAACCACGGTGTGTTTGTGTGTGTGTGATCATACAATGCAATCATATCTATCCAAATGAACTATACGATCAAATGGATATGAATTCATTCATCACAACAACATTAAACTGTGCACAAGCGTTACAGACAATAACGCTTACTCGTGTTCAGTGTATTATCTAATTCATGAACAACCATTCAAACATCAACATCCATCACGCAATCATCATCAACAAATTATAATTAATCTCAGCTAATTAAAATTAGCTAATTTAAATAAAATTTAAATTAGAAGTTCTCACCTAACAGCTTTCCAAATCTTCACGGTAGGTGAGCCTAGTTGAGTGAATCGTCGGACAGTATTTCGGCGCAACGTCTTCTTCACAAAAATATATATAATATAATATACACTAATCTCTCTTTATATTATAAGAGGAGGAAGAGGAGAAATGACGAACTTTGGCAAGGTGGTGGTGGGAAGGAGGAAGACTTATGCCATGGAAACCATGGCCATAAGCTTTAAGAAGAAGAGAAAGAAAAGAAATGAGAATGAATGAAAAAGTGGAAGGAAAGGGTGGTATTTATAGGAAAAGAGGAGTAAGGAGAGAGTGACACATCATAGGACATGTGTATTACATGCATGAAAGGGAGCATGCATAAAGACATGTGTCTTAACACTTGTCTTAAGAAGAGAAGGTGAACTTTTGGTAGCATTTCCCTTAAATGCTATGAAAACTAAAGGCAACACTTAATTCTAACGCTACTAATTCATGTTATAGTTTGACAAATGCGATCGAACGACAAATAGTATCAACAAATCCAAACTTATTAATAATCATTCTCATTTATAATTCAAGTAAAACTTATCATATAACTTATCAAAATAAATAAAATAATAATAATTATTCTTGTAAAATCATAAAATAAATTATCCTTTACCAAATTCATATTTTACAAATCAATATTATCAAAATCAGAAAATATCATTACTTAAACATAAATCTTAAAAAAAAATTCAAAATAAGTTTTCTTATAAAAATCATAATAAAAACAAAATACTTATACAAAGTTAAAATTCATATTTAAACCTAATAAAATCAATTTATATTCATAAAATCAAAAATTAAATAAATAAAAATCCAAATCAAACATAGTTAAAATTCTGGGATGTTACATTCTCTGAATTGTGAGTTCGATAATTTTAATAAAATAATTAGCAATTTAATTGAATTGAGTTATGATGTGGACTATTTGGATATGATGGGAATTATTGACTGCATGTTATTATTCATGTAGTAAAATTGTGATGTTTATGTTGTAAATTCTATGATGCTATCTTGTAAAGTTGTGATAATCTATGTTGTAAGTTTATGATTGGCTTATGTATAATTGAATCACCATGTTGTTCATATGCTACTTTGGGTATGTTGATTCATATGATAAATCATAAGTATGTATGCAAGTTTAGATTTTTATTAAGACATGAATCATATGAAAGTTGGGGAAAATTATATGTATAACCTTATATGCTTCATGACACCTATTTTAGATCTAAAGTTAGGCTATGACATGTGTGAGTTATATGCCAAATTCTACATGCTGGTTTACATGTTTAGATGTAAGTTTATACTATTGTTATGTTGCATAAATCACATATGCAAGTTTATATCAATACATGTGTTTGAATATGAATCATGTTATGCAAGTTTGTGGTTACTGCCTATGCAAGATTACACCTTTAGATGTAGATCTATGACATACATGATTTATGCAAGTTTGTGACCATTATCCCAACAAGTTCACACCTTTAGATTTGGGTCTATGACATATGAAGTTTTATGCAAGTTGTAACTTTGCCTATGCAAGTTTTAGATATAGAACATCATTCACACATGCAAGTTCACCCATATGTTTAGATCTAGTTTTAATTCTATGTATGTTGTGATGTTTTCTCTTTATTCCATGAGTTAGACTATTCGAGTGTAACGTATATTTCACGTTAAACGAACGAACGTACAACGTGGGGTAAAGGGGATAATATTAAAAGATTTAATTGGCATAAACGCCTTAAAAGACATAAAATAAATTTGTGATGAAAATTGGTACGATTTTACATACCATAAATGGATGGACATAATTGAGTCAATTATGGACATCGTTAAATTTGGAATTGATTGATAATTTGAATAGGGAAAGTAATTCAAATTGGGGAATGATTAATTAGGAGTAATTAATCGTCTAAGACACGAGGTTAGGCTCTTTTGTGGTGTAAGACTACCCGGACCCGCCCGGCAAATCCAGCTGCCAGAAATGCTAGTCTAATGTGAGAGGTCTTAGGCATAAATTAAATACGTAACAATTGTAAAGACACGAGGTTAGGCTCGTTTGTGGTGTAAGACTGCCCGGAGCCCCCCTCCCACCCCCGGCAAATCCAGCTACCACAAATGCTAGTCTAATGTGAGAGGTCTTTATGAGGTTACGATCTTAATGAATTAAGAAACACTAAACCAGATAAACATGTGGTGGGACATGAGGGGGTTAAGTGGGTGCCTTTGGTGGCATGTGGAATCTAGTGGGTACCTTGGGTGGCATTTGAAACACGATTATAAATACTTAACCAAAATTGAAACATGTAAGTGAACATGAATAAGAAGTGGGTTAAGTGGGATGAACTAGAGGGGACCAAGCTTAGGTGGATAACTTATGTCAAGTAATGGGGGCCCGTTTCAACCAGTAACCCATGAGTATCTCTGTGGGCTCGGCCCAAGTCGAGGACGGGACACGTGTACTGTGCTTGACTGTAAGAGGCCAAAACGGGTTAGCGGTGGCAACGCAAGTCCAACGGGTTCATGTGCGTGTGTAGGCCCGGGATGGTAGGTAAAAAGTTGTTGCATCGTGTAGGTATAAGCCGTGCATCTCTGGTAGTATTGGATTGACACTTTGGGGAGTGATACACCCCACTGTGGGACTAGCACGGGTATCTACGAGTTAGGGAACCGATCGCTTTTGGGTAATGGGTACACCTAGTGGAGATAGGGTCATGCGGCACCTATGAAGGCAGCTAGGGGTACTCGAAACTACCAATATCATTATTAAGTTCTGTAGGCGGGATCAACCTTAGGGTGACTAGTGGTGATGCAGTATAGCAATTATCTCATAGTGTTGGTGTAGTTTAGTAATTATCATACGATGGGTTAGGTGCGCTTTAACGATATCGTTGTTCATCCTGTTTCCTTGTTTACTCTGCCATACTCAATGGTTCATGGTCATTTCCTGATTTTCCAACTTATGCCTTATCCTAGTTACTTTGATGATTATATTCTTAAAGTTATCACACTCGCCAGACTTTATGTCTGACCCCCTTTGTTTCCTCCTCTTTATTCCTCCCCCCCCCCCCAGGAGCTCAGGTTGGAACTAGCACCAGTGGAGCTTGATTTTGGACAGCTGTGCTTCTTGCTTTTAGAAGATTGCTTGGATCGCTGAAGTAAAGTTCAGCCTCTCTTTCATTTATGGCTATTTTGTATTGGGGATTATGTATTTCAATTTATGTACTTTGATTTAGTTAAGATGGATATTATGTACTTGGCTCTGGTTTTGATGATGTAATCAAACATATGTATTTTCCGCTGCAATGAAATAAATTTTTTAATTTTTTAAGTACTGTTTATATTTGTCTTGTTGTTAAGTTTCTGTTCTATACTCACTTAAAACGCTCCATAGAAGTTAATGCATTCCCTTTGTGAGTGACATTATTGGACATGGGGTGTTACATAGTCCTCCTACTTTTAACAGGTATAAAGTGAGCGCTTTTTGTGAGCCTGTCCACTATTACTCAATACTGGTATTGCCCCTTCTTGATCTAGGCAGCCCATCAATAAAGTCCATTGAAATGTTATCCCATTTCCACTACGGGACTTCTAGAGGATGAAGCAAACTACCAGGCTTCTTTTGCTCCGCCTTGACTTGCTGGCATATCAAACACTTAGCAACGAATTCAGCTACATCCCTCTTCATGCCATTCCAAAAGAAAACTCCTTTTACGTCTTTATACATTTTGTCTCTACCTGGGTGTATGGTCAACTTGGAATGGTGTGTCTCCTCGAGAACCTTCTTCACCAAATCCCTTGCTTGTGGGACGCAAAGCCTTTCATCCCGCCTTAACCAACCTTTATCATCGATGGAGTATCTATTGAGGTGACTGGATGTCTCACCCCTAATTAACTTGTCCATCACATCAACTAGCTGAGGGTCTTCTGTTGCATGATTCCTATTGAATCCAAAAGAGTAGGTTGCACTTCTAGCGATGCTAACAAACCAGTCACATGATCGATGGAGGGTCTAAAGTCAAAATTGGCTAAGTACTCCAAGCTCTGCCTTTCAACAAAGAGAGGGCTTAAGGTCAGCTTCTTTCTACTCAAGGCGTCTGCTACTACATTGCCCTTATCAGGGGTATAGGAAATCTCTAAATCGTAGGATGCCAAGAATTCCATCCACCTTTGTCTCCTCAAGTTAAGATCTTTCTACGAGAAAAGGTACTTCAATGATTTATGGTCAGTATATAATTCAAACTTCTCACCTAGGAGATAATGACGCCAAGACTTAAGCGCAAAGACGATGGCAGTCAACTCTAGGTCGTGGGTTGGGTAGTTTTACTCGTGTACATTCAACTACCTGCCTCCATAAGCTACTACCTTCCCTTCTTGCATCAAGACAGCACCTAGTCCCGTACCACATGCATCCGTGTATACGGTAAACATCTTGCACCCGTCCGACAATGTCAGAACTAGGGTTGTTGTTAGAGCTCTCTTTAATTGCTAGAAAGCAATATCGCAATCCAAATCCCAATTGAAATTTAGGTTCTTCTTCGTAAACTTTGTAAGCGGAGCTGAGATTTTCGCAAAGTCTTTGATGAACTTTCGGTAAAAGCCCGCTAACACGAGGAAGCTTCGGACCTCGGTCGCATTCCTTGGAACCTTCCAGTCTTGCACCGCAATTACTTTTGCAGGGTCTACGGCTAACCCTTCCTTGGATACCACATGTCCAAGAAATCTTGCTTCCTCTCTCCAGAAGTGACATTTGGAGAATTTGGCTTTCAACTGATGTGCTGGAAGAGTATCCATGAATTCTTTTAAGTGCTGAGCATGCTCTTCCTCACTCTTTGAGAAAATCAAAATGTCATCTATGAATACCACCACAAACTTATTGAGGAACTCCCTGAACACCCTGCTTGTCAAATAAATGAAGTACGCGGGTGCGTTTGTCAGGCCGAAAGGCATGACAAGCCACTCGAAGAAACCATCCTAAGTTCTGAACGTGGTCTTATCAATGATGTCTTTAGCCAATCTTAGCTAGTGAAACCCGGTAGCTAAATCTAGTTGGGAGAAAACCGATGGACCTACAAGCTGATCGAACAAGTTATCTATTCTTGGAAGTGGGTGCCTATTCTTCTTGGTCAACTTGTTTAGCTCCCTATAGTCAATGCATAAGCGAAGCGAACCATCCGCTTTAGTTGTGAACACTATTGGAGCACCCCATTCAGAAATACTCCGCCTTATGAACCCCTTCTCAAGCAACTCTTTAACTTTCTTGCTGAGTTCTTTCCTCTCCCTTGGAGCCATGTGTCTAATGGGTAAAGCAATGGTTTTTGGATTATCAACGAGGTATATGCGGAAGTTTATCTCCCGCTTCGGAGGTAACCCTTTAACGTCTTTAAAGACATCCGAGTATTCATGAAATACTCTAACAGACTGCAAATTCTTAATAGACGCATCAAGAGATTCTAGATAGCTAAGCATAACAGAGTTCATGGGATTACAAGAAATTTTGAGAGTGTTACCGAGGTGAGTCATGAATCTAACCACTCTCCTTTCACAATCGAGGATGGCACCATTACTGGATAGCCAATCCATGCCTAGAATCAACTCATAGCCCGTGAAGCCCAAAACATAAGCATTGCATCTAAACCCCAGACTTAGTACAGAAATTTCCAAATCCAAACAAATCATTGACAAATAAGTTGAGCCCCCAATTAGATTTGAAACAACCAAGGGATCCTCTACTAAACTGGTGTCTAGACGCAGAGATTAAACTAAAGTAGTAGATATAAAAGAGTGCGATGCGCCAGAATCAAAGAGTGTACGAACAGGTGATCAAAAAGATAAACTAAACTCTCAACAGAAACATTTCTACCTCGTTCTTGCGGAGGTGCCATGAGAGCGTGAATCTCCCTTCCATAAGTAGATCTAGCTCTCTGCCCTTGCCTTTGCTTTCTTGGGCAGTCCCTAGCCATGTGTCCTGCATCGTCGCAATAGAAACAACCACCCATCTTCCTTTTCTTCTTCCTACAGTCCTTAACCAGATGTCCAGGAATGCCACAAAAATTACACTTCCTCTTTTCATGGGTTTTGTTGTTCTTCCCTCCCTTCTTGGAATCTGTCTTCTTGCTCTGTGATCCTTCCTCTTTATTATCCTGAGATGCTTCCACCTTTATCTCCTTCTTGCCAACCTTATCTTCTTCTTGTAATAGTGCCATGTCTACCAGTCTCTCATAAGTCGCACCCATAGGTATATGGGACATAGCTACGCTATGCAGTGGCTCATTCAACCCTTTAACAAAGCAGAGAGCCTTCTTATGTGGAATGTTCACTAACTCCAGTCCAAACCTAGCCAGCTGATTGAATTGGTTAACCTATTCCTTGACCGACATACTTCCCTGTTTGAGAGCAAGGAACTTCTCCATCTGTAGGCTTCGTTCAGCTTGTGAGAGGAATTTCATTTCAAACCTCATTCTGAAATCCATCCAAGTTTCAACTGGTCTTTTAGCGTTAGTAACTTCCCACCAATAGGAAGCTTCGTCTTTGAGCAACCACACGACCAACTGTATCTTTTGTCTATCATCCACTTCGAAGATATAAAACAAATCCTCAGTTTCTTTGAGCCAGTTTCTTGCTTCCACGAAGGATTCGTTTCCATTAAAGTTCTATCCACCCATGGCTCGAAAGTCCCTATATATTTTTGAGAAAGCATTTGCACGAGGAGGAGGAGGAACCACAGCAGCTGGGGGAGGAGGAACGTCTGCTGGGCTTGCGGCGTTAGTCCTAACCTCTAGGTACCTTCTGAACCAACCAGGTACCAGCACGCCCTCTGGAAGGTTAAGATCCCCAGACATGCTGAAACGAAAAAGGAAAGATTCAAAACAAAGGATAAAAAGATAGTGTATTTGGCTTTGGGGGATTATTCCTTTTTAAAATAAAACACTTTTTTCTTGAAAATTGCTTCTTTAAATTTCTTTTTGAAAAAACTTTTCAAAAAATTTATCTGATTTGGTAAACCTTTGCTCTGATACCAAGTGAAACACCCCACCTCTGTTATGGTCACTCACAAAGGGAATGCCTTAACTTTGGTGGAGAATTATAGGTAAAAGACACAGATAATTTACAAGACAGATATATATAAGCAGCGGAAAAACTAACTTTATTTCAAACGCGGTTCACAACAAAACATTATAGCAAACTGTTTCAAACCAACTTCCCAATCGCTACATCAAAATCTCTGTCTTGATTATTACATAAAGAAGCATAAAACACAATAAAACTGCATAAATCCCCAAGTAGTAGTGTGTCCAAAGCCATAGACAAAGATAAGAAGTTCCAAGCTATACATCATGGAGTCTTCAAGCTTGGAAAGGTGAATGGTCCAAATTAAGCTGAGCTATTCTCTCCCTGGGTACCTGAGGGGGGGGGACGGAAGAAAAGAGGGCAAAAGAAAATGGGTCAGTCATAAGTCTGGTAAGTCCAGTGACTATTCAGCATGTAAACTGACAAGAGAACCATGACTAGAATAAACTGGACACATGACAATAACAAGGAAATAAGGTAACATAGGATAAGGTAAGATAAACAGGGCAAGATAAACAAGGCAAGATAAACTAATCATACTATCACACTCATGTCCATATTCTCTGCACCTACTAGATATGTCAACCATTATCATGAGTTCAAACCCAGTGATTCCCTTTCATTGATCGGCTCCTACTCGCATGCATTTTCCACTTGTGTCATACGGCCCCGCTTGATTGTAGATACCTGTGCTGGTCCCACCATGGGGTGTATCAAATCCTATGGTGGCAAATCGACACGATTCAAGATGCACAATGTATACTACTGATGCCTAGTGCCTGCTTTTTCCACAACGGAGTATGTGCACGCCCGTACTTTATCGGAACCTACACTGACGCACCAACCGTCGTCGTTTTGATCGCTTATAATCAGCCCAGTAACCGTGCCCTACCCTGCCTAGTTCAGGGTACCATGATACATCTATGTAGGTTACTGCTGAAATGGGTCCCCATTACTAGGGTTTCCTAGTCAACATGTTAAATTGGTTAAGTGTCCAATTTAACCAAACCCCACCCATCAGTTTAGTTAACATGTTGCATTGGTTAAGTGTTGCCTTAATTAACTTAACCCTACCATTCCTGAGTTAGCTTTAATTCATTTATTAAAGCACCAACCACTCACATTAGATAGGTATTGTTGCGGTTACTGGATGTGTCGGTCGGGTTCGGGCAGTTTTACACCGCAACTCAGTCTAACCTCGGGTTCCTTTGGGCTAGATGCACTAACCTCCCACATTAGATATATATTGTTACGGTTGCTGGATGTGCCGGGCGGTTCCGGGCAGTCTTACACCGTAACTCAATCTAACCTCGGGTTAGGCATATTCGTCTTTTTCTAATTTTTACATATTTACCTCTTTATATTTATATGTAAATTACTGTCATTCAAGTCAAGCCCTACTTTCCTTTTTAAATCAAGTTCATAATTTTAGGTATAAAAATTTATACCACTTTATTCCATGAAACATTTACATGTTCATGAGCCAAATATGCCAATTATATATAATTTCATATTTTTTCCCCGATGTTACCCCCGTTAAACGTTCGCATGAATCACGTAAAATGTTAGGCTCGATACATAGCCTAACTTATACACGAAAGGGGAAAAAGAGGGACATGTAATAATTCCAATATCATAAAAAATATGGATCTAACTACACAAGTGTCATGTGAATTTGGCATAGAACAATATACACTTAATTATGAACATGCAAATTTAGATCTACTCATCATGAATCATGAAATAAGGGTTTTACACAGAACTATATAAACTTAACATTAGGCATGTAATTGTGAAATTCGCAAATTAGTTGGATCTAATCTAACATGAACCTAATCATACTAGCATGTAGTTTTTGGGTCATATATGCGAACATGGTTGAACTTGCATAAAATTCCCAAATTGACATACTACATACAAATGTCATTACCAAATCATGCGACGTAAAATGTCATCGCCCAATTATACAACATAGTATGTCATCGCCAATTTACACAATATGATATCCATCGCCAAATTAAACAATATGGAATGTCATTGCCAAATTACACAATATGATATCCATCGCTAAATTATACAATATGGTATGTCATCACCAGATTACACAATATGATATTGCATCGCCAAATTATAATATGTCATTGATGAATTATACAACATATGGATCTATTTCAAAGCATTTAACATTTATCATTATATCACATACAACATGATCACAAACATGATAAGAGTCATGGTCTTAGTAAATTCAGTTTTAAACAGAAAGGATAGGCATAAATTTACATTAGGCGATGTTCTACATCCAGTTATTTAGTCACAATTTTTGTATCGTTTAGGTCTAAATGATAACTGGACTTACAAAAAGGAGGCTAGTCTTGAGTTCTGGGATCTGTATTATGAATTTGAATAGCTCTCATTTGTTGTAGACGTTTAATTCTCTTAATTGAGTTAGATTTGATTTGAAATTCCTACTTGCTTTCTAGTTGAATGAGAATGGCGGCTACTCTAGGTTGAGTGTTGACAGCCTGACGGTCTTAGGAATATTTTTGTGTGGCTTTAGGGTTTAGATTTAGGTTGCTTATATAGAAGTTTGATTTAATAGGAGCCGCCATATTAACCTAGAGCAAATCAAAGCCATTCATACCTAAGAGAACCGATCAGAACGTGCCACAGAAGCCCTAATGACACAACAATTCGCCACAGGAGAAAACACGTCAGATTTCAGATCTCACCCGAGGGGGAGGTCGACCCCCAGATCGACCTGTATGGGGGGAGGTTGTAACACCCCACGTCCATTAATGTCACTCACAAAGGGAATTCATTAACTTCTATGGGGCGTTTTAAGTGTGTATAGAACAGAAACTTAACAACAAGACAGATATAAACAGTTCTTAGAACTTTAAAATTTTATTCATTGCAGCGGTAAACACATAGGTTTGATTACATCATCAAAAACCAGAGTCAAAGTACATAATATCCATCTTGACTAAATCAGAGTACATAAATTGAAAGACATAACCCCAACACAAAATAGCCATAAATAAGATAGGCTGAACTTTTACTTCAGCGATCCAAGCAACTTCTAAAAGAAAGAGATACAGCTGTCCAAAATCAAGCTCCATTGGTGCTAGTTCCACCCTGAGCACCTGGGGGGAAAAGGAAGAAAAGAGGTGGAAACAAAGGGGGTCAGACATAAAGTCTGGCGAGTGCGATAACTTTAACAATATAATTACCAAAATAACTAGGCTAGGGCATAAGTTGGAAAATAAGGAAATGACTGTGAACAATTAGGTATGGCAGAGTAAACAAGGAAACAAGGTGAACCAAGATAACGTTAAAGGCGCACCTAAACCACTATAAGATAATTACTATACTGCACCACCACTAGTCATCCTAAAGGTTGATCCCGCCTACAAGACTTTAATAATGATAATGGTAGTTTCGTGTACCCCTAGTTGCCTTCATATGTGCCGCCTTCCCCTATCTCCACTAGGTGTACCCACTACCCCCATGTGATCGGCTCCGTAACTCGTAGATACCCGTGCTGTCCCAACAGTGGGGTGTATCACTCCCCAAAGTGGCAACCCGATACCACCAACAATGCACGGCTTATACCTACACGATGCAACAACGTCTTACCTACCAGCCCGGGTCCACACACGCACATGAACCCATTGGACTTGCGTTGCCACCACTAACCCATTTTGGCCTCTTATGGTCAAGCCCAGTATGCGTGTCCCGTCCTCGACTTGGGTCGAGCCCACAAAGATACTTAAGGGTTACTGGTTGAAACGAGCCCCCATTACTTGACATAAGCTATCCACCTAAGCTTGGTCCCCTCTAGTTCATCCCACTTAACCCTCTTCTTATTCATGTTCACTTACATGTTTCAATTTTGGTTAAGTGTTTCTAATCGTATTTCACAAGCCACTCAACGCACCAACTTAACCCCCATGTCCCACTACATGTTTATCTAGTTAAGTGTTTCTTAATTCATTAACACTGTAACCTTGTAAAGACCTCCCACATTAGATTGGCATTTGTGGCAGCTGGATTTGCCAGGCGGGTCCGGGCAGTCTTACACCACATACGAGCCTAACCTCGTGTCTTTACAACAGTTACGCATTTAATTTATTCCTAAGACCTCCCACATTAGACTAGAATTTGTGGCAGTTGGATTTGCCGGGTGGGTCTGGGCAGTCTTACACCACAAAAGAGCCTAACCTCATGTCTTAGGCGATTAATTACACAAAATTAATTATTCCCCAATTTGAATTAATTTCCCTATTCAAATTATCAATCAATTCCAAATTCAAATTATACCAATTAACATCATGAATTTATTTTATGTCGTTTAAGGCATTTATGCCAATTCTCAATATTAAATCTTCTAATATTATCCCATTGCCCCCCGTTGTACGTTCGTTTGTTTAGTGTAAAATTTAAGTTAGACTCGAATAGTCTAACTTATGGAATAAAGGGAAAACATCACAACATACAAATAGATAAAACTAGATCTAAACATAAGGGGTGAACTTTCATGTGTGAATGAGGTTTTTCATCTGAAAACTTTCATAGGCCAAAGCCACAATCTTGCACAAAACTACATATGTCATAGATCTAAATCTAAAGGTGTAAACTTATTTAGGTAATAGTCACAAACTTGCATAAACCATGTATGTCATAGATCTAGTGTAAACTTGCATAAGAAATAACCACAAACTTACATTACATGATTCATACTCCAAACATATATATATACACACACACACACTTGCATATGTGATTTATGCAACATAAACGATGGTGTAAACTTACATCTAAACATGTAAACTAGCATATAGAATTTTGTATACTAGCATATAACTCACACATGTCATAGCCTAACTTTAGATCCAATTTACACATAAAATAGATGTCATGAAACATGTAAGGTTGTTTATAATTCTCATTAACTTGCATATGATCCATGCCTCAGTTAACTTCCTAACTTGCATACATACATATGATTTATCATATGAATTAGTTCCGACAACATAACCAAACTAGCATATGAAACATCATTATGCATTGATTATGCATAAGCCAATCATAGAATTACAATATAGATGATAACATCACAACTTTACAACATAGATGATAACATCATAGAATTTACAACATAGATAATAACATACGGTCAACAATTCACAACATAACCATATAATCCACATCATAGCTCAATCCAATTAAATTGTTAATTATTTTATTGTAGAAATCGAACTCACAACTCAAAGAAGGTCTTCAGTTCTGATATCTGAGTTCTGAAATTGAATTAGCTTTCCTTTGAAGAAGACAATTTGTTGCGGTTTAGACTAGAATTGAATTTGATTAGCTTTCTTCCTCTCTAATTGGTGGCGGCTATTCTAGGTTGCAAGGTGACGGCATGGAGGCCATGATTCTAATTTTTATTTCTTTTAGGGTTTGAGTCTACATGTATTTTTATAGAGCTTAGGACTAATTTAGGCCATCCGATCAACCTAGAATTAACCACAGCCATTCAGACCAGATCAGAAACCCTAATGACTCAGCATACAGTCAAAAAAAGGTCATCAAACAAATCTTCCTAGGGGGGCGAGGGGGGAAGGTTGACCCCCTGGTCGACCTGTGTGGGTAGGTCGACCCCTGGTCGACCTGGCCCTGGCGGGAAATTTCTCGCCTAGCCCATTATGACTCTGAAATTCGAATTTTTGAAATCTGTGTAAATTTTTCGGAAACTTCCGATGGCCATAACTTCTTCATAGGAAGTCCAATTCACACAAACTCGGACTATATCCCAACCAGAATTCCGAGACGAACACAATGGCGCAACCCGTTTCCCTTAATTCCCACATCTGAGAATAGTTATTCTTTAATTTGTGAACATTAATATTGAAAATTACGGGGTGTTACATTCTCCCCTCCGTAAAGGATTTCGCCCCCGAAATCTCCAAGTTAAGGAGAATGCATATCCTAACATCCAATCAACCATCTACTCAACCATCAAACACAGGCATCCAATGTCCTTATAAAATTCCTAATGCTCTATGAGCATATGCAAGAAGTGTGTGTATATGTTCTTTATCTAATGCAAAATCAGGCGGTTTACTGATTCAGTTGACCTCCGTAATGCAAACTATGATTATGCCATGCGTCTATTACGTATGCGAAAGAATCCTATTGATACATATTATCTCTACATGTATGCACAAACATTCACCAAAATGCAGAATCCATATGATAGTCAACCATTATACATCCATTAACTTAAATATGTACACACATTTATATGCAATATGCAATATGAATTGACTGAGCCGATCTAGTGCCTAAAGTGTGTGTATATGTATCCACGAGCAACAACTAGCAAACACTTACATCCACATGCATCCATCATACATAACATGTCTCAAACACATGTTTCAACCATATGACTACCCTATCTAAAGGTCAAAGATACTAGCGAGAGGACATACTAAAGATATAACAAGTACAAGCTAAGCGATAAAGGAGAAATTAAAAGACATACCCTCGAAAAGAAAAGGGTACAAAGAACGCATCTTCTCTTCCGTCTCCCAAGTAGAGTTGCTCTCATCATCTCCCCATTGCACTTTGACTAGCTTGACCTCTCGATTCCTCAACTTCTTAATCTCCGACCCAAGAATGCACGTAGGAGCTTGTCGAACCGTCACATCACGCTCTACCTCCACCTCTCTAAGCAAGCGTGGTTCTACCACTTCCGCGGTCTCATGCCAGCACTTCCTCAAATGTGATACATGGAAAACATCGTGTACACCACTAAGTCTCTCGGGCAACTCCACTCTATACGCCATCTGTCCAATCCTCTCCTTAATAGAAAACGGCCCTACGAACCTTGGTGCTAACTTCTCAACGGACCCAAAGCGAACGACATTCCGTAATGGAGACACCTTGACAAAGACCATGTCCCCAATATCAAAGTCAAGATCTGTCCTCCTCTTGTCCGCATAAGATTTCTGACTATCTTGCGCCGTCTTCATCCTCCTTCGAATCAAATCAATCTTTTCTGAAGTCTCTCTAATCATATCGGGCCCAAGCAAGATCTTATCTATAGATTCCCACCAACATGTAGGCAAACGACACGGCTGTCCATAAATAGCCTCGAACGGTGCCATGCCAATGCTAGACTGAAAGCTATTATTATATGCGAACTCCAACAAAGGAAGATGTTCCTCCCATGTACCTCTGAAGTCTAAGACACACAACCTCAATATGTCCTCTATAATACGATTCACCCTCTCGGTCTGGCCGTCCGTCTGAGGATGATATGCGGGGCTCAAACATAACTGAGTCCCTACCGCCTCTTGCAAGCTCTTCCAAAACTCGCTAGTAAAGATAGGATCGCGGTCGCTCACTATGCTTGAAGTAACACCATGCAAATGAACTATCTCTCGAATGTATGCAGAGGCTAACCATGTAGCAGTCCTCTTACTCTTCATGGGAATGAAATGGTCGCTCTTAGTAAGTCTGTCTAGCACGACCCAAATCCCCATATTACCCTTCCTCGATCTTGGTAACCCATCAATAAAGTCCATCGAGACACTTTCCCACTTCCATTGTGGGACCTCCAATGGGTGAAGCAACCCACCAGGCTTCTTTTGCTCTGCTTTTACTTGTTGTCACACCAAGCATCTAGCGACAAACTTAGCCACATCCCTCTTCATGCTCGCCCAAAAGTAAACTCGTCTCGTGTCCATGTACATCTTGTCCCCGCCGGGATGGATGGTCATCCTAGAACGGTGTGCATCATCAAGAATGGTCTTCTTCAAATTCTCGTCCTGTGGTACACAAAGTCTACCGTCCTACGTAACCAACCCTTATCATCTAGGGTGTACCTACTGAGATGGCTCGATGACTCCCCTCTTTTGAGCTTCTTTACTAACTCAACCAACAGTGGGTCATCTCGCTGTGCCTCTCCAATCCGTCCCAAAAGCGTAGTCCTGACCTCTAAGGATGCTAGCAAACCATGTACAAAGTCAATGGAAGGTCTAAAGTCAAATGTAGAGATGAACTCTAAGCTTTGCCGCTCAACAAACAACGGACTCAAGGACAACCTTTTCTTACTTAAGGTGTCTGCCACCACGTTACCCTTGCCATGGGTATAGGCTATCTCAAAATCTTCGGACGTTAAGAATTCCATCCACCTTTGCTGCCTATAGTTCAAGTCCTTCTAAGAGAACAAGTATTTTAGTGATTTGTGGTTAGTGAACAATTCGAATTTCTTGCCAAGAAGATAATAGCGCCAAGACTTAAGCGCAAAAACAATAGCAGCCAACTCTAGGTCATGTGTAGGGTAATTTCTCTCATGCACTCTCAACTGCCTTCCTCCATAGGCTATTACCCTTCCCTCTTGCATTAAGACTGCGCCTAGTCCTGTCACACAAGCATCGGTATAAATGGTAAATGGCTTACTCCCATTTGGCAACACTAAGACTGGGGCTGTGGTCAAAGCTCTCTTTAAACGTTGGAACGCATCATCACAATCTACGTCCCATGTGAATACTAGGTTCTTCTTCGTCAAGCGTGTTAATAGGGCTGATATTTTTGCGAAGTCTTTGATAAACTTCCTATAGTAGCCAGCCAACCCTAAGAAACTCCTCACCTCGGTAGCATTTTTAGGGACCTTCCAATCTTGGATGGCCCCTACCTTTGCGGGATCCACAGCTATCCCATCTTTGGAAACCAAGTGCCCTAAGAATTGCACTTCCTTCCTCCAAAAGTGACATTTAGAAAATTTAGCTTTAAGGCTATACGCTCGAAGGGTCTCCAACACTTGCCTAAGATATACGGCATGCTCTTCCTCGCTCTTAGAAAAGATCAAGATGTCATCCACAAAAACTACCACGAATTTATTAAGGTACTCCCTAAACACCCTACTCATCAAGTCAACAAAGTATGCGGGGGTGTTTGTCAAACCAAAGGGCATCACAAGCCACTCGAAGAAGCCGTCAGGAGTCCTAAAGGCAGTCTTGTCTATGCTATCCTCAGCCACTCTCAACTGATTGAAACCCGTGGCTAAGTACAACTGCGAAAACACTGAGGCGCCAACTAACTGATCGAAGAGATCGTCAATCCTCGGCAGTGGGTGCCTATTCTTCTTAGTAAGCTTATTATGTTCTCTATAGTCCACACAAAGTCTAAGGGACCCATCTTCCTTCATGGAAAATACTACTGGAGCACCCCACTTCGATATACTACGTCTTATGAACCCCTTCTCAAGCAATTCTTTAACTTGCTTACTGAGTTCTCTTATCTCTCTTGGATCCATGTGGTGCACTGGAAATGCAACTGGCTTTGCAATATCTACTAGATATATTCGAAAGTCTATCTCACGTTTTGGGGGTGAACCCCTCATCTCATCGAAGACATCAACATATTCACGGACTACACGAACAGAATGTAAATCATCAGCGGATGCGTCAAGGGATTCTAGGTAGCTAAGCATCACCGATCCTCTAGGGTCATAAGAAATATCAAGGGTCTTTCCACAACGAGTCAACAATCTAACTACCCTTCTTTCACAATCTAGGATGGCCCTGTATCTAGTTAGCCAATCCATACCTAGAATCAAGCCGTAGCCCATGAAGCCAAGAACAAAGGCGTTGCATTCAAACCCAACGTCCAAGATAGACACTCTCAAATCCCCACAAATCATAGAAAGATGAGCCGAACCACTAATCGGATTTGAGACTACTAAGGGAACTGTAACTAAACTAGTATTTAGGTGCAGTGTTTCAACTAATGATGCAGATATAAACGAATGTGATGCGCCAGAATCGAATAAAGTACGGACAAGATGATTAAACAGAAAAACTAAACTTTCAACGGAAATCGTTCTACCTCGTTCTTGCAGCGGTGGGACCACGAGAGCCTGAACTTGCCCCTTGCCTTCACCTGTCCTCCCGAGGTAGACCCTGCCATTTGCCCTTTCATTGGGCAGTCCTTAATCTGATGTCCCGCTTCGCCATAGTGGAAACAGCCAGTCTTCTTTTTCTTCCTACAATCTTTTCTTAGATGGCCTGGTGTCCCACAGTTAAAGCATCTTTTCTTTCCCTTACCATTGTTGCCTTTACCACCTTTCTTGTTCTGTTGTTGCTGTTGCAGTTTCTTTTGATCCCCTTTCTTCTCGGGTGCCTTATTAGCATTGGCGCCCTTCTCCTCTTCATGCATAAGCGCCATGTCAACTAGTCTCTCAAAGGTAGCCCCCATGGGGATGCGGGTCATAGCTAACCCATGAAGCGGCTCGTTCAAACCTTAACAAACCTCAGGGCCTTCTTTTCTGATGTATTCACCAAGTCCAAGCCAAATCTCGCCAACTGATTGAATTTGTTGACGTATTCTTTCACTGATTGGTTCCCTTGCTTCAATGCCAAAAACCTTTCCATGTATAGATTCTCTTCAGCTCGTGAGAGAAACTTTGCCTCAAACCTACGCCTAAAATCTGGCCATGTATCAACAGGATGCTCTCCATTAGTGACCTCCCACCAAAACGAGGCCTCATCCTTCATTAGCCAGGCAGCTAACTGGACTTTTCTTCCATCTTCCACTTCAAAGATCCCAAACAATTCTTCCACCTCCTTTAGCCAATTTCGAGCTTCAACTAATGTCTCCGTCCCGTGAAAAGGTTTTCCACCCATTGCCCGAAAGTCCTTACATATCTTTGCAAAAGTATCGACACAAGGAGGAGGAGGAGGGGCATTTGCTGGACCTGCGGTGGTGGCCCTAGTCTCCAAATACCTCCTAAACCATCCTGGTATCGGTATCCCCTCGGGTATCTCGGGAATTCCAGACATGCTGAAACGAAAAAGGAAAGATTCAATACAAAAGAACCGAAGAAAAGATATATGGCTCTTGGGGTTATGCTTTCTAAAATAAGCTTTTCTCTTGAAAATACTTTCCTTAAAACATACTTTTGAAGGTACTTCTTTATAAAAGTGTTTTTGAAAAACTGTTTTTCAAAATTAATATCTGTTCTGGTAACCTTCAGCTCTGATACCACGTGTAACACCCCACGTCCATTAATGTCACTCACAAAGGGAATGTGTGATGACCCCAAACCCCGTACTGACGGTGGCAAGGGTAATCTTTGGAATATAACACAGAAACAGATAATAGAAGAACAGAATTAAATAAATACACCAGATAATGTACAATAGAATACACAGGATAAATGTAAACATCAGAGTTACACAGTATACAGGATCTTACTTAGTACAAATACAGTTCAACTATACATATATGTCTACAGCGGAAAAACAAACATAATGTACAATAGGAGCTGAACAGCATAAAAAGAGATAAATGATAGAATCCATCTTCAGCTCCAGCTATCCGGATAAAGCCTGCTAAACCTGAATACAAGGATGCCCGTGTAGAAAAAAGGGCACCCGAGTTTGACAGTGAAACAAACTACGAGCCAGTCATGGTACTGGTATGAGAAATCTACTCAACACATTTAAAATATGGCTAATCACAGGACCACGCCACTTTCGTGGAATGGGTTTACTCCATTGGATTGCCAGTGCTTTAAAACAAATCATTCTTTTAAACATCGCAATGCTTTTTATCAAAATGAAGCCATTATTAGACTCAGTTCCCATCACACAATGCAACGCAAACCGGAGGATAGAGTTTTTACCTTATAATGGCCAAAATATGCTTGATACGAATAAAACAAAAGCATTTGATATTATTACTAGTGTTTGTATATTTCAAAAGCAATTTCAAATCATAAGTATCAATCATAGACGGCATTAATGCCCCATACCACTATGTCGCCATATATAGGTATACAATCAAAACCGAACAGTCACGTATTTGAAAGTTGGAATTCCGTTATGAACCAAGGCAAAAGATAGTCCTTACCGAATTCGAGACTGCCTAGCCTGAGCCTCAGGGAAGTACTCAGTCAAGCCTTTGGATCGTCAGGGCCGGTCCAGCGATGTGGATTAAAATTCCTTAACACTGCGTTTCCCCGCCCTTTGGGGCGTAAATGAGCCAACGAATGACTCCATCGGTCCCAGATCGACCGATATAACCGAGGCGCCTGGCAACAACAACAACCACATAAGTCAAACTCGTCAGGGCGTGTAAAACCACTGATGCCACTTCTATCTAGGAAGAAACGCAGGCCTCCCTGATGTCCTCTCCCGTTTCTGGTTCATACCGGGGTGTGAGGCTCGCGAATTCATGTTATACACAAAGCTACGCCACACAGGCGGTGCTTTGATCATCACCACAAGACTTTGCTTTTAAACAGAAGCCCTGATCACTGCATCTTAGCATGCCACACAGGCAATTCACACTGTGCAACCGATGGCTATCAATCACACAGAATAAATTCCAATGTCAGACACACTGTCCATTTGCAAGTTTGTTCTGGGTCTGAACAAAACCGGAGGCACTATATACCTCGCAAACCCATCGATCACCACGTACGTCTGGACGATCACCACTCATTATCCATATTTCGGATGCCTCCCAATCAGGACCTCGGTTACCATCCAAACGAGGTGAAGATCTCCGGTCTTCAACCACTGTCTTCGTCTTCGATTCCTTATCGTCGATTCAGTTATTCAAAATGGGATAAACCCGGTCTTTCTGAGCAACTCGCGTATATAATAAACAAGTGCTACACAAACACTACTACGCATCATTTCAATTCATTAGTCACTAACCGCCAATCAGTAAGAGAACGATTTCCCAAATATTAACCCCGAAGGCCGAAACCAACATCAGATCAAAATCCAAGAAACCATTCGACTTAGCTAACGTTCAGTTAATTTCTAAATTTCACATCCATATCGTTTATAATATTTTATAACGATTTATCGATATTTTTATTTATTTTAAAATAGCCAATTTATTCAAACGACGCTTTGGCCCATAATGCGGCCGTGGCGCTGTTTTTCTTCAGATTTGATTTACACATATCTGAAAATCTAACCGTTGGATCTTCACAAAATTTACATCACTAGAAAGATCTTTTCAAAACGAATCCAACGGTTCTAGTTTCGGGAAAATCTGACGGTCGGATCTCCCGGTATAATCGTTTGAAGTTTCGATTTCAAAACAATATGGTTTTCATACATTTGATAAAAATGATATTTTTATCTAACTGTCTTCTATTTTAACATTTCGCTATTTTTAACAATTCATGTATATAATAAAAATGTGATTTTTATTGTAAAAAAATTCATTTCAAAACACGATTATTTTATATAGTTAATATATGTGATAAAAATAGGATTTTTACTGTAAAACAATTTATTTCAAAACAAGATTATTTTATATAGTTCGTATTGATGATAAAAATAGGATTTTTATTATCAAACAATTTCTTTCAAAATATGAATACCATTCAACACATGAATTTCAATTCAACGAATGAATTTCGATTCAACACATGAAGGTTTTCTATAGTTTATATATATAGATAAAAAGGTGATTTTTATATTTAAAACACGAATACCATTCAACACATGAATTTCAATCCAACGAATGAATATCGATTCAACACATGAAGGTTTTCTATAGTTTATATATATAGATAAAAATGTGATTTTGATATTTAAAACACGAATACCATTCAACACATGAAGTTGATTCAACGAATGAATTTCTATTCAACACATGAAGGTTTTCTATAGTTTGTATATATGGATAAAATGTGATTTTTATATTTAAAACACGAATACCATTCAACACATGAATTTGATTCAACGAATGAATTTCTATTCAACACATGAAGGTTTTCTATAGTTTGTATATATGGATAAAAATGTGATTTTTATATTTAAAACACGAATACCATTCAACACATGAATATTATTCAAAATTTCGGCATCATAACGGCAGGGTAGTTAAAACCGGGACCGTCCCTAGTACGGCTCCTCGCTCTACCTTAAAGCCTCGCAGCTTTTGACAATGGAGAATCATGCATCTAGTTCGCACGCAGGCGGCATGTATATTTTTTTTCATTTCAACAAACTAATCCTATGTGGTTCCAACCAAATATTTCTCAACCACAAACGGGTATTTTTCAATCACAATCAATCAATTCCAACCACAAACAATTTCAATCAACCATTCGCTATCAATCAATTTTCACACCAATCACAACCAATAAATATCGTCCATGGTTTGTGGACGAGGGGCGTAAATATATATATATATATAGCATTTCACTTCTATTTCAACACATATATAATTTTTACAACGCATATACAACTTATACATCGAACGTACAACTTATACAACGCTTATACAAGAGGTGTACAATGCTTATATAACTCATACATCGATTATATAATTTATACATCATCGTTTTCCATATCGTTTATAAATTAGAATTCTCACATTGGGTTCCACTCCACCAAAAATAGCAGAAGGCTCAGAAAAATATGCTGTCTCTTCTAGAATGTAGAAGGCGTCCACACGAGTCCACTGTCTCTTGTTTCACTGAATTTCGTCAAGAAACGAAAAAGATATGATTTTTAGAAGTTCGCTACGCTTTTAAATGTTAAAAACATATTAAATAAAACACAGCTGTATACCTCAGTTTTTGATTCGAAACTAGGGTTGAACTTTTCTCCTAATCCGTTGATCGTTGTCTCGATCGGGCAGCGCCACGAGGGAGAGCATGGAGGGGCGCGCCAGCGCATGGAGGTGGGGCCAGTTCGGTGGCCTGACGTGGCTACGGCGGCGGCTGAAAGTCGATGACTTTCGAGGGTCAGACGTCCTCGAATACTCAGTGGAAATTGGCAAACTTTTTATGGATTTGAAGATCTCGAGACGATCTACAAAAACTTCAACTGGGCATGGGTTTTTATTGCGTGTAGGAGGAGGAATCGAAGGGGGAAGTTTTGAATGATTTCTGATGTATATCGTTTAAATCGGGGAGAGAGAAACGAGGGTTTTTCTATTTTTTTATAAAAAATCTGATTGGCCGGGAGGTTTTAAAAGGGGTTTTATGATGCGACCTCCAATCCAAACCCAACGACTATCGTCCCTTGTGTTTTAACCTCATTACGAACACAATAGGATATGTTTCGTAGGCCCATTCGACTGTTTTAGTCAGTTTTCATTCAATTTAAAATTTATAACATTCAATATTTGATTTGAACGTATATTTCAATTTGCCAGGGCCACAAACTGATTCGAAAAATTCCAGAAAAATAAATCTAGCTATGTTTTGACGATACGGTCCCAACAAAACTAATTTCTTCGAATTCTGAGACCATTTGAAAAATGGCCCATTTCTGGTCGATCTAATTTAACTATAATTGACCAAAACACGTTTTCCTTTGCCACGCTCACATACTAGCTTCAAAAATTATGAAATTTGAAACCTAGTAATAACTTCTCATCTCGGATCCAACAAAAGTGGTTTCGTCGAATTCCGAGGTCGTTTGCAAAATGGCCCATTTCACGGGCTATATAAATTCCATAGCGACCTTTCTGAAAATTCATTTGGCCATAACTTTTGCTTCCCGCTACGAAACTTTGATTTTTCAGATTCGTTAGAAAGGTATTCACTAACAGATTTAAATATTTTTTGTTTCACTCAAATCCGTTTTGTTTTGCACCTGGTACAGTCCGTCAAAGTTTGAATTCAGATTTTGAAACTACCGCACCATTTCAGGCCTTGTTTATAATTATAATTAATTATATTCGTTTTCAAACGTCGATTCAAACTCACTTTTCATTGCTATTATTTAAAATATTTATTTTCAATATTTAAAATCCACTATTTTAGCTTATTTAAATTTTTTAAATTGGTTCAGATTTTCTGGGTCGTTACAATCTCCCCCACTTAAAACTTTTCGTCCCCGAAAAGGAACAAAGTCGAAAGCGGTTTGATTAATCAACTCTACGTTCGATCTGGCTTCCATTCTCCAACTTTTCAGTTTCTGAGAATTTTCAAATTCTTCAAAAATTTGGCTAACACCCGGATTTTTTGAAAAATTTCTCCATAACCTCCTTTTTACGGGGAGAGGTTTGGAAATTTATTGGGCTGTATTAGGTACCCAATAAATCCTAATAAGCATACACATATTTATAGTGATATATTCTGGTGTTTACAGGGGATCATGTATAGATAATAACTCCAGAGAATAAATTCTCGTCACCCTGTCAAAGCCTGAGGGAGTGTGTATTTTAATTGCTCCAGAGGATAAATCCTCGTCACCTCATCCCGTGTGGGAAATAAATAGTCCATGTGCTGTATCTAATAACTAGAGAGACGTGATTATTGTCAACTCCAGACCCGTGTGGGGTTTTTATTAATCTGGAAATTTTATCGTTACAATTTAAATAGTCCATATCAGTCATCAGTTCAACCTGTAAAATATAGTCATCGCCATACAAGCCTCTCGCTCATATGGTAAATCTTCCACCTCGTCACACAAGCTCCAAATGCTTATGTGGTATATGATGAAGTATGCCTATCTTCAGAAGTATGCCATGTAATGTAGTTCAAAATTAAATGTTACTATCCTATGGCGATATTTATTATTTCACACAGAACAACCAGCACTCCGCATCCAATGGCATTCACAGGAGTTGATATAATAATATTTCGCATCCAACTCATTAAGGTTTACCTATTTGTCGGGCATGCAAATAAAATCTTTACTCAACAGCTATCCAATTACCTGTTCAAACTTATATAATGAACATGTAAATATTTCTATCTATTTTCTAATCAGTTCAATGTGTGATTTAAATGAATAAATTCTACCATTATTCTATTATTGATTAAATTAACTATCGTTTTAATAATTTAATTAATCAAATCTACTATCACACAATACAAACATTAAGCAATTTGTTTTTAACTTTTCAAAATCATACAAATTAATTCATACACTCTTTTCTTTAATTAAGCAGACTATAGAATTAAAAGTGCACATCCATGGAAAGAAAATAACAACAAAGTAGAGAACTAATTGGTAATGCAAAGTATGGTAATTGTACCTTGCACCGGAGTCAATCAGAGATATCCACTCGGCATCTAGGATAGGCTTTCTGAATGCTCTCCTCGGTTTCCCAATTACAATCTCACGGATCTCCACTCCATTCACTTTGACCAAGTGAACTTTCTTGTTCCTCAGCTCTTTAGTTTCTTTGCCAATGATCTTTAGCGGCTCTCTTCTCACAGCCAATTCTGGGGTAATTTCAATATCCTATTGCGTTGCTTCTTCCACGATCAAGTCTGGATCATGAACGTGCTTTTGAAGTTGAGATATATGAAATACATCATGTACTCCCGGCAACCAATCAGGCAATTTAACCCTATAAGCAAGTGTTCCGATCCGTTCCAGAATAGGAAACGGACCAATGAATTTGGGTGCCAACTTCCCAGTTTTAACGAACCGGATAACTCCTCTCATCGGCGATACTTTCAGATATACATAGTCGCCAACAACAAATGATATATCTCTTCTTCTCCTATCGGCATAGCTCTTTTGTCGGCTTTGAGAAGCGAGTAATTGTTTCTTGATAAAATCGACTTTGCGGAAGCTTCTCGGATCATACCAGGTCCCAATACAAGTCTATTACCGGGTTCGACCCAACATGCAGGAGATCGGCACAGCCTACCATACAATGCTTCGAATGGTGACATTGTCAGGCTCGCCTGGTAGCTGTTGTTATATGAGAATTCAGCCAAATGCAGATGGTCTTCCCATGATCCACCGAAATCTAGAACACAAGCCCGCAGTACATCTTCTAGTATACGATTCATCCTATCAGTCTGACCATCTGTCTGAGGATGATAAGAGGTGCTTAGATTCATCTTTGTTCCCAGTTCTACTTGAAATGCCTCCCATAATTTACTAGTAAATATCGGGTCTCTATCACTCACTATACTGATCGGCACTCCGTGTAGTCTAACAATTTCCTTGAAATAAATCTGCGCCAGACTCTGAGCAGTTCTGTTTGATCTGACAGGTATGAAATGGGCAGTCTTCATGAAGCGATCTACGATCACCCAAATACTGTCATTTCCTTTTCTGGTTTTAGGCAGACCATCTATGAAGTCCATGGAAATATGTTCCCACTTCCAACCAGAAACGTCTAGCGGTTGCAATAATCCAGCCAGTTTCTGTTGGTCGCTTTTAACTAGTTGGCAAGTAGGGCATCGGCTAACATATATTGAAACGCCTCTTTTCATAGCCTTCCACCAGAACGTTCGCTTGAGAACGTTATACATTTTGGCCACACCGGGATGGATACTCAGCTTGGACTTGTGACACTCTTCTAACACTTCCCTTTTTAACGCTGGGATGTCGGGATCACAAATCCTTCCTTTCAATCTCAGGATTCCATCGTTATCTACTTGAAAACACGAGGGTTCGCCTTTCCGAATCCTTTTGATCATATCCTTAATAAAGTTATCCTCCTTCTGAAGAATAGATATTTTGTCAATCAAGGAAGTTGTAATAATAAAGATGGCGATCATTACATTCTTTCGGCTCAGCGCATCGGCCACGACATTGGCTTTCCCTGGAGTGTATAGAATCTCAAAATCATATGCTGCAAGGAACTCTAGCCAACGTTGCTACCTCAAATTCAGGTCTTTCTGGGTGAACAGATATTTTAACGACTGATGGTCTGTATATAGTTCGAATTTCTCACCCCGAAGATAGTGTCTCCAGATTTTCAAAGAGAATATGATAGCCTATAACTCAAGATCATGAGTTACATAGTTTTTCTCGTATGGCTTCAGCTGGCGGCTAGCATAAGCAATCACTTGGCCTCTTTGCATTAACACTGTGCCAAGGCCTTCTCTAGAAGCGTCAGTCCAGACTTTCAAGTCCTCATTGCTATCTATTATTGTTAACACTGGAGCAATTGTCAGTTTTAATTTCAGCTCCTGGAAAGCTTCCTCGCATACCAGAGTCCAATTGAATCTCGAATGTTTCTTAGTCAGTTTTGTTAAGGAACTAGATGTCTTCGTGAAATCCTTAATGAATTTCCGATAATAACTGGCTAACCCGAGAAAACTTCTAACTTTTGTTGGCGTACGAGGCTGTTTCCAATTCTGAATAGCAGTGATCTTACTGGGATCCACATCAATTCCTTCTTTTGATACGACGTGGCCAAGAAATTTGACTTCTTCTTGCCAGAATATACATTTGGAAAACTTTGCTTTTAATACATTCCTTCTGAGGATTTCCAGAACCTATTCCAAATGTTTTTCATGTTCGACCTTTGATTTAGAGAAGATTAAAATATCGTCAATAAAAACCAGAACAAATTTATTTAAAACTCCTCTGAACACTCTATTCATCAAATCGACGAAGTATGCTGGAGCATTACAAAAGCCGAACGACATTACTAACCACTCATAGAATAAGTCAGGACCTCTGAATGCTGTCATAGGAACACATTCTTCGGCAATTCGAAGTTGATGGAAGCCTGTAGCTAGGTCCATCCTTGAAAACACTTGTGCTCCATTCAGACGATCCAATAAATCAACGATTCGCGGCAATGGATATTTATTCTTTATGGTCTACCTGTTCAAATCACGGTAATCCACACATAGTCGTAGAGTACCGTCAGATTTTGGGACAAACACCACTGCTGCACCCCAATCAGAGAAACTAGGCCTGATCAGACCCTTCCATACGAGCTGTCGTGTTTGATTGTCAAGTTCTTCTTTCTCTTTCAAGGACATTCTTCGAATAGCGTGAACTACCGGCCTTGCATTCGGAATCAAAGCAATCTTGAAATCTATTTCTCTCTGCGGAGGTAAGCGAACAACTTCTTCAAACATATACGCATAATTCTGGACGATAGGAATGTCTTTGATGAGGTCAGGAATATTCTTTGTGACTTCAGGGATGTTTTCTATTTGAACAGGAGAAACATCCAAAGCTACCCAGAAGTCTTTTCTATTAGATTTTTGACCTTCACACGGTATGGTTATATAATTCCCTGATTTAATCTTAGCCCTAACAACTCTCTCGGCGCAACTAACCTCTGCTTCATATTTGGTTAGCCAATCCAATCCCAGAATAAGATCGAATTCAGTAAAATTCAGGACGATAGAGATATTAGGGAATTTATAGCAGGAAAAAGAGACAGGTACTACACAAACCCAATTGAGATCGATGGAACCCCCGACCGGATTTTGGACAGTCATTGGTTCTTTGAGCTTCTTCAAATTCAAATCTAGTTTCTTAACCGCATTCTTTGCAATAAAGCTTCGCGACACGCCTGTATCAAACAGTACCTTAACTGGAATATTTTTGACATTAAGCGTGCCTTCCAAAACATCAGCCCTCTCTTGACTAGCTGAGGGCTCGGAAGTCTCTGCTACTTCATTTATATGTACTGCTTCAGATTTCTTTGAGAGTTGGCACTCCCGTGCAATATGACCAGCTTGGCGGCACTTATGGCATCTCCTTTCCCCATGTGGGTTATTTTGTTTCTTAGTGGGCTTAGATCCACTCATGCTTCGTTTGTTTAAAGATTTACATTTTCTGGACAAATGTCCCTTCTGATTGCAGTTCTTGCACATGGTAGTCGTTGCTGGTTCTTTTTCAGATCTGGTCCTTTTTCGATTGACTTTAGGCTCTTCGCTGACCTCAGACCTCGTACTGGCTTCAGGAATATCAGTTTTTGACTCTTCTTTGTTACTAGAACAGACTTCCTCTTCGTCGCGCAACATACCTTTCTTATGGAGATCTTCATACTGATAAGCCATGTATATCATTTCTGAAAAAGGAAGCTTCACATTCCTCATTACACTATTCTTATATTTTCTTTGCAGACCATGAATAAATCTTAGATTCTTCCTCTTTGGATCTTGAATCAGACGAGGAGCAAAGTGAGAAAGTTCGTTGAATTTCTTATGATATTCTGGGATGGTCATATCACCTTGTATCAGATAAGAAAATTCATCACATAATCGCTCTGTCACCTCAAGAGGAGTAAATCTTGCTAGGAAAATCTCTTTGAATCTATCCCAGGTGATATCACCTTCTAGATTATCCTTGATGATTGTTTCCCACCAGATTAAAGCTTCTTCTTTGAGCGCCCAAGATGCTACTAACCTTTTCTAGTCATGTCTTTCCGCTGGATACACCCAAAAATTCTTTCGACGGAACTCATCCAAGGTTGAGTCTGAATTATAGATTCATTTCCCGAGAACTGTGCTCCGTTCAGACTTCGATATCTCTTTAATAGAGCCTCTAGATCGGGTTCTGCATTTCTTCTGTTTTTGACACTCATTTTTCTAGTACTTCTGCAAATGGAAGATCAAGTGTCAGGTCACAGAAAAGATAATTTAAAATATAGAAACACATACTTCAAATGTAAATGTGTCTAGTGGGGTGTATTTCATTCTGCTTTACTCATACTAGGATATAACTGATCCTATATGTATAGAGTTACCCGTCCTAGAACACTACTGGTTCTATTTCTAACGAGTTCATTAATATGTTATATTCCAGCACTAAGCTTAACCAAAGCTCTAATACCACGTTGTGACGACCCCAAACCCCGTACTGACGGTGGCAAGGGTAATCTTTGGAATATAACACAGAAACAGATAATAGCAGAATAGAATTAAATAAATACACCAGATAATGTACAATAGAATACACTGGATAAACGTAAACATCAGAGTTACACAGTATGCAGGATCTTACTTAGTACAAATACAGTTCAACTATACATATATGTCTACAGCGGAAAAACAAACATAATGTACAATAGGAGCTGAACAGCATAAAAAGAGATAAATGATAGAATCCATCTTCAGCTCCAACTATCCGGATAAAGCCTGCTAAACCTGAATACAAGGCTGCCCGTGTAGAAAAAGGGGCATCCGAGATTGAAAGTGAAACAAACTACGAGTCAGTCATGGGACTGGTATGAGAAATCTACTTAACACATTTAAAATATGGCTAATCACAGGACCACGCCACTTTCGTGGAACGGGTTTACTCCATTGGATTGACAGTGCTTTAAAACAAATCATTCTTTTAAACATCGCAATGCTTTTTATCAAAATGAAGCCATTATAAGACTCAGTTCCCATCACACAATGCAACGCAAACCGGAGGATAGAGTTTTTACCTTATAATGGCCAAAATATGCTTGATACGAATAAAACAAAAGCATTTGATATTATTACTAGTGTTTGTATATTTCAAAAGCAATTTCAAATCATAAGTATCAATCATAGATGACATTAATGCCCAATACCACTATGTTGCCATATATAGGTATACAATCAAAACCGAACAGTCACGTATTTGGAAGTTGGATTTCCGTCATGAACCAATGCAAAAGATAGTCCTTACCGAATTCGAGACTGCCTAGCCCGAGCCTCAGGCAAGTACTCAGTCAAGCCTTTGGATCGTCAGGGCTGGTCCACCGATGTGGATTAAAATTCCTGAACACTGCGTTTCCCCGCCCTTTGGGGCGTAAATGGGCCAACGAATGACTCCATCGGTCCCGGATCGACTGGTATAACCGAGGCGCCTCGCAACATCAACAACCACATAAGTCAAACTCGTCAGGGCGTGTAAAACCACTGACGCCACTTCTAGTTAGGAAGAAACCAGGCCCTCCCTGATGTCCTCTCCCGTTTCTGGTTCATACCGGGGTGTGAGGCTCGAGAATTCACGTTATACACAAAGCTACGCCACGCAGGCGGTGCTTTGATCATCACCACAAGACTTTGCTTTTCAACAGAAGCCCTGATCACTGCATCTTAGCATGCCACATAGGCAATTCACACCGTCCAACTGATGGCTATCAATCACACAGAATAAATTCCAATGTCAGACACACTGTCCATTTGCAAGTCCGTTCTGGGTCTGAACGAAACTGGAGGCACTATATACCTCGCAAACCCATCGATCACCACGTACGTCTGGACGATCACCACTCATTATCCATATTTCGGGATGCCTCCCAATCAGGACCTCGGTTACCATCCAAACGAGGTGAAGATCTCCGGTCTTTGACCACCGTCTTCATCTTCGATTCCTTATCGTCGATTCAGTTATTCAGAATGGGATAAACCCGGTCTTTCTGAGCAACTCGCGTATATAATAAACAAGTGCTACACAAACACTACTACGCATCATTTCAATTCATTAGTCACTAACCGTCAATCGGTAAGAGAACGATTTCCCAAATATTAACCCCGAAGGCCGAAACCAACATCAGATCAAAATCCAAGAAACCATTCGACTTAGCTAACCTTCAATTAATTTCTAAATTTCACATCCATATCGTTTATAATATTTTATAACGATTTATCGCTATTTTTATTTTTTTTAAAATAGCCAATTTATTCGAACGACGCTTCGGCCCATAACGCGACCGTGGCGCTGTTTTTCTTCAGATTTGATTTACACATATCTGAAAATCTAACCGTTGGATCTTCACAAAATTTACATCATTAGAAAGATCTTTTCAAAACGAACCCAATGGTTCCAGTTTCGGGAAAATCCGACGGTCGGATCTCCCGGTATAATCATTTGAAGTTTCGATTTCAAAATACGAACTGCATCGTCGTTATTCGATTTAATATAATTATATTTTTATATATATATATATAAATATAATCGATTCTGGCGCTGTTTTTCTTCAAATTTGAATTAAACATTCCAGACAATCCAGCCGTTGGATTTTTACAAAGTTGGTGCCGTTGGAAAGATATTTCCAAAGCAGACCCAACGGTTGCGGTTTCGGGAAAATTCGATGGTCGGATCTCCCGGTATAATCATTTGAAATCACGGTTTCAATATACGAACTGCAGCTTCGTTATTCGATATATTTCAATTCTATTTATATATATATATCGTTTCTTCGATTTCAAAACTATATGGTTTTCATACATTTGATAAAAATGATATTTTTATCTAACTGTCTTCTATTTCAACACTTAGCTATTTTTAACAATTCATGTATATAATAAAAATGTGATTTTTATTGTAAAATAATTCATTTCAAAACATGGTTATTTATATAGTTAATATATGTGATAAAAATAGGATTTTTATTATAAAACAATTTATTTCAAAACAAGATTATTTTATATAGTTCATATTGATGATAAAAATAGGATTTTTATTATCAAACAATTTCTTTCAAAATATGAATACCATTCAACACATGAATTTCAATTCAACGAATGAATTTCGATTCAACACATGAAGGTTTTCTATAGTTTTTATATACAGATAAAAAGGTGATTTTTATATTTAAAACACGAATACCATTCAACACATGAATTTCAATCCAACGAATGAATATCGATTCAACACATGAAGGTTTTATATAGTTTATATATATAGATAAAAATGTGATTTTTATATTTAAAACATGAATACCATTCAACACATGAAGTTGATTCAATGAATGAATTTTATTCAACACATGAAGGTTTTCTATAGTTTGTATATATGGATAAAAATGTGATTTTTATATTTAAAACACGAATACCATTCAACACATGAATTTGATTCAACGAATGAATTTCTATTCAACACATGAACGTTTTCTATAGTTTGTATATATGGTTAAAAATGTGATTTTTATATTTAAAACACGAATACCATTCAACACATGAATATTATTCAAAATTTCGGCATCATAACGGCAGGGTAGTTAAAACCGGGACCGTCCCTAGTACGGCTCCTCGCTCTACCTTAAAGCCTCGCAGCTTTTGACAATGGGGAATCATGCATCTAGTTCGCACGTAGGCGGCATGTATATTTTTTTTCATTTCCACAAACTAATCCTATGTGGTTCCAATCAAATATTTCTCAACCACAAACAGGTATTTTTCAACCACAATCAATCAATTCCAACCACAAACAATTTCAATCAACCATTCGCTATCAATCAATTTTCACACCAATCACAACCAATAAATATCGTCCATGGTTTGTGGACGAGGGGCGTAAATATATATATATATATATATATATATATATATATATATATATATATAGCATTTCACTTCTATTTCATCACATATATAATTTTTACAACGCATATACAACTTATACATCGAACGTACAACTTATACAACGCTTATACAAGGGTGTACAATGCTTATATAACTCATACATCGATTATATAATTTATACATCATCGTTTTCCATATCGTTTATAAATTAGAAATCTCACATTGGGTTCCACTCCACCAAAAATAGCAGAAGGCTCAGAAAAATATGCGGTCTCTTCTAGAATGTAGAAGGCGTCCACACGAGTCCACTGTCTCTTGTTTCACTGAATTTCGTCAAGAAACGAAAAAGATATGATTTTTAGAAGTTCGCTACGCTTTTAAATGTTAAAAACAGATTAAATAAAACACAGTCGTATACCTCAGTTTTTGATTCGAAACTAGGGTTGAACTTTTCTCCTAATCCGTTGATCGTTGTCTCGATCGGCCAGTGCCACGAGGGAGAGCACGGAGGGGCGCGCCTGCGCCTGGAGGTGGGGCCAGTTCGGTGGCCTGACGTGGCTACGGCGGCGGCTGAAAGTCGATGACTTTCGAGGGTCAGATCTCCTCGAATACTTAGTGGAAATTGGCAAACCTTATATGGATTTGAAGATCTCGAGACGATCTACAAAAACTTCAACTGGGGCATGGGTTTTTATTGCGTGTAGGAGGAGGAATCGAAGAGGGAAGTTTCGAATGATTTCCGCCGTATATCATTTTAATCGGGGAGAGAGAAACGAGGGTTTTTCTATTTTTTTTATAAAAAATCTGATTGGCCGGGAGGTTTTAAAAGGGGTTTTCTGACGCGACCTCCAATCCAAACCCAACGACTGCCGTCCCTAGTGTTTTACACCATTCCGAACACAATGTGATATGTTTCGTAGGCACATTCGACTGTTTCAGTCAGTTTTCATTCAATTTAAAATATAAAACATTCAATATTTGATTTGAACGTACATTTCAATTTGCCAGGGCCACAAACTAATTCGAAAAATTCCTGAAAAATAAATCTAGCTATGTTTTGACGATAGAGTCCCAACAAAACTAGTTTCGTCAAATTCTGAGACCGTTTCAAAAATGGCCCATTTCTGGTTGATCCAATTTAACTGTAATTGACCAAAACACGTTTTCCTTTACCACGCTCACATACTAGCTTCAAAAGTTATGAAATTTGAAACCTAGCAATAATTCCTCATCCCGGATTCAACAAAAGTGGTTTCGTCGAATTCCAAGGTCGTTTGCAAAAAGGCCCATTTCACAGGCTATATAAATTCCATAGCGACCTTTCTGAAAATTCATTTGGCCATAACTTTTGCTTCCCGCTACGAAACTTCGATTTTTCAGATTCGTTAGAAAGGTATTCACTAACAGATTTAAATATTTTTGGTTTCACTCAAATCTGTTTTGTTTTGCACCCGGTACAGTCAGTCAAAGTTTGAATTCAGATTTTGAAACTACCGCGCCATTTCAGGCCTTGTTTATAATTAGAATTAATTATATTCGTTTTCAAATGTTGATTCAAACTCACTTTTCATTGCTATTATTTAAAATATTTATTTTAAATATTTTAAATCCACTTTTAGCCAAATTAAAATTTTTAAATTGGTTCAGATTTTCCGGGTCGTTACAGAATGCATTAACTTCTATGGAGCGTTTTAAGTGTGTATAGAATAGAAACTTAACAACAAGTCAGATATAAACAGTACTTAGAACTTTAAAATTTTATTCATTGTAGCAGTAAACACATAGATTTGATTACATCATCAAATACCAGTGTCAAAGTCCATAATATCCATCTTGACTAAATCAGAGTACATAAATTGAAAGACATAACCCCAACAAAAAATAGCCATAAATAAGATAGGCTGAACTTTTACTTCAGCGATCCAAGAAACTTCTAAAAGCAAGAGATACAGCTGCCCAAAATCAAGCTCCACTGGTGCTAGTTCCACCCTGAGCACCTGGGGGGAAAAGGAAGAAAAGAGGTGGAAGCAAAGGGGGTCAGACATAAAGTCTGGCGAGTGCGATAACTTTAACAATATAATTACCAAAATAACTAGGCTAAAGCATAAGTTGGAAAATAAGGAAATGATTGTGAACAATTGGGTATGGCAAAGTAAACAAGGAAACAAGATGTACCGAGATAACGTTAAAGGCGCACCTAAATCACTATAAGATAATTACTATACTTCACCACCACTAGTCACCCAAAAGGTTGATCCCGCCTACAAGACTTTAATGATGATAATGGTAGTTTCGTGTACCCCTAGTTGCCTTCATAGGTGTCGCCTGCCCCTATCTCCACTAGGTGTACGCACTACCCTCATGTGAGCGGCTCCCTAACTCGTAGATACCCGTGATGGCCCCATAGTGGGGTGTATCACTCCTTAAAGTGTAAACCCGATACCACCAACAATGCACGTCTTATACCTACACAATGCATCAACGTCTTACCTACCAGCCCGGGTCCACACACGCACATGAACCCGTTGGATATGCATTGCCATCGCTAACCCGTTTTGGCTTCTTACAGTCAAGCCCAGTATGCATGTCCCATCCTCGACTTGGGTCGAGCCCACAAAGATACTTATGGGTTACTAGTTGGAACAGGCCCCCATTACTTGATACAAGCTATCCACCTAAGCTTGGTCCCCTCTAGTTCATCCCACTTAACCCTCTTCTTATTCGTGTCCACTTACATGTTTCAATTTTGGTTAAGTGTTTCTAATCGTATTTCACAAGCCACCCAACGCACCCACTTAACCGCCATGACCCACTACATGTTTATCTGGTTAAGTGTTTCTTCATTCATTAACACTGTAACCTTGTAAAGACCTCCCACATTAGACTGGCATTTGTGGCAGCTGGATTTGCCGGGCAGGTCCGGGCAGTCTTACACCACATATGAGCTTAACCTCGTGTCTTTACAACTATTACGCATTTAATTTATTCCTACGACCTCCCACATTAGACTGACATTTGTGGCAGCTGGATTTGCCAGGTGGGTCTGGGCAGTCTTACACCACAAAAGAGCCTAACCTCTTGTCTTAGGCGATTAATTACACAAAATTAATTATTCCCCAATTTGAATTAATTTCCCTATTCAAATTATCAATCAATTCCAAATTTAACTATGTCCATAATTGACTCAATTATGTCCATCTATATATGGTATGCAAAATTATACCAATTAACAACATGAATTTATTTTATGTCGTTTAAGGCATTTATGCCAATTCTCAATATTAAATCTTTTAATATTATCCTATTGCCCCACATTGTACGTTCGTTTGTTTAATGTAAAATATATGTTAGACTTGTATAGTCTAACTTATGGAATAAAGGGAAAACATCACAAAATATATATAGATAAAACTAGATCTAAACATAAGGGGTGAATTTCATGTGTGAATGAGGTTCTTCATCTAAAAACTTTCATAGGCCAAAGCCACAATCTTGCACAAAACTACATATGTCATAGATCTAAATCTAAAGGTGGTAATAGTCACAAACTTGCATAAACCATGTATGTCATAGATCTAATCATAAGGTGTAAACTTGCATAAGCAATAACCACAAACTTACATTACATGATTCATACTCCAAACATACACATATATATATATATATATATATATATATATATATATATATACTCACTTGCATATGTGATTTATGCAACATAAACGATGGTGTAAACTTACATCTAAACATGTAATCTAGCATATAGAAATTTGTATACTAGCATATAACTCACACATGTCATAGCCTAACTTTAGATCCAATTTACAAATAAAATAGATGTCATGAAACATGTAACATTGTATATAATTCTCATTAACTTGCATATGATCCATGTCTCAATTAACATCCTAACTTGCATACATACATATGATTTATCATATGAATTATTTCCAACAACATAACCAAACTAGCATATGAAACATCATTATGAATTGATTATACATAAGCCAATCATAGAATTACAACATAGATGATAACATCACAACTTTACACCATAGATGATAACATCATAGAATTTACAACATAGATAATAACATACGGTCAATAATTCACAACATAACCATATAATCCACATCATAGCTCGATCCAATTAAATTGTTAATTACTTTATTAAAGAAATCGAACTCACAACTCAAAGAAGGTCTTGAGTTCTGAAATCTGAGTTCTGAAATTGAATTAGCTTTCCTTTGAAGAAGACAATTTGTTGCGGTTTATGTTAGAATTGAATTTGATTAGCTTTTCTTCCTCTCTAATTGGTGGCGGCTATTCTAGGTTGCAAGGTGACGACATGGAGGCCATGATTCTAATTTTTATTTGATTTTAGGGTTTGAGTCTACATGTGTTTTTATAGAGTTTAGGATTAATTTAGGCCATCCGATCAACCCAGAATTAACCCCAGCCATTCAGACCAGATCAGAAACCCTAACGACTCAGCATACAGTCATAGAAAGGTCATCAAATAAATCTGCCCGGGGGAGGGGGGCCGGTCGACCCCCTGGTCGACCTGTGTGTGTAGGTCGACCCCCGGTTGACCTGGCCCTGGCGGGAAATTTCCAGCCTAGCCCATTCTGACTTTGGAATTCGATTTTTTGAAATCTGTTTAAATTTTTCTGAAACTTCCGATGGCCATAACTTCTTCATACGAAGTCCAATTCATGCAAACTCGGACTCTATCTCAACCAGAATTCCGAAGCGAACACAATGGCGCAACCCGTTTCCCTTAATTCTCAAATCTAAGATGAGTTATTCTTTAATTTGTGAACATTAATATTGAAAATTACGGGGTGTTACAGAGGTCGACCCCCTGGTCGACCTGGCCTTAGGCGGGAAATTTCCGGCCCAACCTGCTTCTGCTTCTGATTTTGAATTTCGAATTTTCTAAACTTTATTCTGAGCTGTTTATTTTAAATTCTGAATCTTCTGATGGTTATAAATCCTTCATATGGAATCCGATTAACGCAAACTCAGACTCTGTCTCAAGCAGAATTTCGAGCCGAACGCAATGGCATAACCCGTTTACCTTAATCCTCAAATTCGTAATTATTTATTCTTTAATTTGTTACTTTAATGTTTGCAGAAAATACGGGTGTTACAGCTGTGAAGCTCTTCAGCGTAGGAATCGAATGAATCCAAGATTGGATTTTTCCATTTAGTTTTGGATTTTTAAAACCTTTCTTTGATTTTGTAGAAATTTTGAACTTAGGAAATTTATTTAGAAAGTGACGGCCAAAATCTCTATTGACCAGCCAATGGTTTAGGTTTAGAAGTTTTAAGATGGGGATGTATATTTATAGTGTAGGATATATATTATCTTAATTAAATAAATCTAAATATTTAAATTCTACTCTTTTTAAATTACCAAACCAATATTCAAATAATTAAATAAATTAATTATTATACCATAAAAATACGGTACATTACATTCTTCCCTCCTTAAAATAATTTCGTCCTCGAAATTGCTAAGGTAGAAAACAACACTATTCACTGGGTAAAAATTATTTGCTTACTTCTTGAATTTTAGTTTCACAATACCAATGAATTTCAATTAAATATTAATTCATTTTTTTATTCATGAAAAGTTTCACAAATCCTGAAAATTTTCTAATGCCTTAAACTTTCGAAAAATTTACCCAGCACCGCCTTTGTACTAGTCAATAGGTACAACTACAACTCGCCTCTCTAGGCCTTCTCCAACCCAAAAGAAAATCAAACAGCCAAGCGGCTTGCCGAACAGGCTCATAAATCCCATACTGAATTAAACATGTACCTTTTTGTCGGGCATGTCATTATGTCATTTACAAATGCTGCCAATTCAGCATATACCAATGTCATCTCAACCAATTTCCAATAAATATCTGTTCAACACAGCTATTCGCTTATATTCAAACCAAATTTCATTTCAAACTCGAGTTCCATTCTCGATTTTGAATTCTTAACTTACCAGTCCAATATAATTCCAAATCCCCATCTCCTAATCCAATTTTACTTGATATCATTTTATTTCAATTCAATTGCCACATAACTGGTCTTATTTTAAATCTCAATTTGTTTTTTTTTTACAAATTCTAATTTAATTTGTTTTAAATCAAACAATCTTCCGTAGGGATTTTCAAACAGTTTAGCTTTTCTAAAACCTGATATCCCCTTTCAAGATTCAAAACAACTTGCTTTTCACAAAACAATTCGAAAACAAAATCTTCGGTAGTAATCCGTTACTTACAACTCGAAAATGAACACCGATGATGGTCGACTTCATCATCAGAACTTATTTTCCAGCGATTGAAGTGAGTTCAACACTATATTACTTTCAAAACCATTTCTAAACACTTCTGTTTTGAAATACATTTCAAAATACCATTCCCAATGCTTGTGAAACAATTTAAAATCTCCCAGGATTCTAAAATTCTCATATACGTAATTCAATTCCATTTACAAAAACCTTTCCAGTTTCCAGGGTTTTAATTTCAATTCTGATTTAATTTCGAATTTAGTTCATTTCGATTTCACATATTTCACTTATAATAATTCTGACTGGTTATATATAACCATTTCAATTATAACCTTATCTGATTATAAAAACAACCAATATATCCAATATATTATAATTCCAATATATATATATCTTCTCTATATCAAAATATGCTTTGGGTAAACTTATTTTCTTTTACCCTCTTTTCATAACATATCGTGTCGACCCATCGTATTCGAGTGTTTAGAAACTGCTACCGATACAGTGGATCAAACTGATCGATCAGAACCTATAAACAACTCAACCAATAAATCTACACAATATAAAACCATTTTTATATCAAATAACAAATATGCGCTCATATATATACACTCAAACTCAATCTAGGGTATCACTAACCCCATCTCTACTGAGTCATGCCACATAGCCAAGGTAATTACTTAACCTTTAGCTCTGATACCACTGTAACGACCCGAGTTTTTGCGATCCTGAGTAATCGACATATAACCCAATGTCGACTATCAAGCATCGGAAATACCGGATAGTCCATGAAAGAAAACAGAGGGAAGATAGAAACTTAGAATAGAAGAATAAGAAGAACATACAACATCAGAGTAACACGAATCTCACAGCGGAATGAACAACATATAATAGATACATAACTTTGAAATAAAACTAGTATACAGTAACATTATCAGAGTACAACACTTACAATATAGTGGAAATAACTATAGCTATATAATCCTGAAGCCTCCGGCTCCAAGCTTGTAACACCCCATGTCCATTAATGTCACTCACAAAGGGAATGCATTAACTTCTATGGAGCGTTTTAAGTGTGTATAGAACAGAAACTTAACAACAAGACAGATATAAAACAATACTTAAAGGTTTAAAACTTTATTCATTGCAGCGCTAACATATAAGTTTGATTACATCATCAAAAACCAAAGACTAGAGTCAAGTACATAATATCCATCTTGATTAAATTAGAGTACAAAAAATGAAAGACATAACCCCAACATAAAATAGCCATAAATAAGATAGGCTGAACTTTTACTTCAGCGATCCAAGTAACTTCCAAAGAAAGAGATAAAGCTGTCCAAATCAAGCTCCACTAGTGCTAGTCCCACCTTGAGCACCTGGGGGTGGGGGGGGGGGAAGGGAAGAAAAGAGGTGGAAACAAGGGGGTCAAACATAAAGTCTGGCGAGTGCAATAACTTTAACACTATAATCATTAAGTAACAAGGATAAGGCATTAGCTGGAAAATAAGGAAATGACTGTGAATAATTGGGTATGACAGAGCAAACAAGGAATTAAGACGAACAAAGATAACGTTAAAGGCGCACCTAAACCACTATAAGATAATTACTATACTACACCACCACTAGTCACCCTAAAGGTTGATCTCGCCTACAAAACTTAATAATGATAATGGTAGTTTCATGTACCCCTAGCTGCCTTCGTAGGTGTCGTCTGCCCTTATCTCCACTAGGTGTACCCGCTACCCCCATTCGATCGGCTCCCTAACTCGTAGATACCCGTGCTGGCCCCATAGTGGGGTGTATCACTCCCCAAAGTGGCAACCCGATACTACCAAAAATGCACGGCTTATATCTACATGATGCAACAACGTCTTACCTACCAGCCCGGGCCCACACACGCATATGAACCCGTTGGACTTGCATTGCCACCGCTAACCCGTTTTGACTTCTTACAATCAAATCCAGTACGCGTTTCCCGTCCTCGACTTGAGTCGAGCCCACAAAGATACTTAATGGGTTACTGGTTTGAAAAGGACCCTCAAGCATGACACAAGCTTTCCACCTATGCTTGGTGCCCTCTAAGGTTTTCCCACTTAACCCCATTCTTATTCATGTCTTCTTGCATGTTTCAATCTTGGTTAGGTGCATCTAATAGTATTTCAAATGCCATACACGGCACCCACTTGACTTCACATGACACCCAAGGCACCCACTTAACCCTCTCATGTTCCATCATATGTTTATCTGGTTAAGTGTTTCTTAATTCATTAACACCGTAACCTTGCAAAGACCTCCTACATCAGACTGGCATTTGTGGCAGCTGGATTTGTCGGACGTGTCTGGGCAGTCTTACACCACAAATGAGCCTAACGTCGTGTCTTTACAACTGTTACACATTTAATTTATGCCTAAGACCTCCCATATTAGACTGGCATTTGTGGTTGCTGGATTTGTCGGGCGGGTCTGGGTAGTCTTACACCACAAACGAGTCTAACCTCGTGTCTTAGGCGATTTATTATTACATATTTCATTTAACCCCAAATTGGATTAATATCCCTAATTTGAATTGTCAATCAATTCCAAATTTAACTATGTTCATAATTGACACCTTAATTATGTCCATCTATTTATGGTGTATAAAATTATACCAATTAACATCACAAATTAATTATATGCCATTTTAAGGCACTTAAGCCAATTCTCCATATTAAATATTTTGATCTTATCCCATTGCCCCACATTGTACGTTCGTTCATTTAACGTGAAATATACGTTAGACTCGAATAGTCTAACTTATGGAATAGAGAGAAGACATCACAACATGCGTAGAATATAAATTAGATCTAGCTTACGAATAAAAGTCATAACATGAATTGGCATATAGATCTAAACATAAGGGGTGAACTTGCATGTGTGAATAAGGTGTTTCATCTAAACTTGCATAGACAATGGGTGTATAACACATGTACTTTCATAACTTATGTAATTTTAACATAAAGGTATGAACATGCATAGGAATCTCAAACTTTCATTACATGATTCATACCCCAAATTTATATATACTTACATATGTGATTTATGCAACATAAACCATGATGTAAACTTGCACCTAAACATGTAAATTAAGATCTACATGTAAACTATCATATTAAATTTTGCATAATCCGCATACATACTTGCATATAAATAACACATGTCTTAACCTAAACTTTAGATCCAAAATTGCACATAAAATAGATGTCATGAAACATGTAAGGATTGTATATGATTCTCATCAACTTTCATATGATTCCTATATAAATCAACATCCAAACTTGCATATAGAACTATGAATCAAGTTGAGCATAGGTGATTGAGCATATGATAAGGATCCACAACACAAATAAACTAAAATTATCATTATGAACAACTAGCATATATTCACCTAATATTACATTTTCCAATGCTTCAGAAACATAGCCATATAATCCAATCTATATCTCTAGCTAATTAAAATATTAATTATCTTATTAAAGAAATTGATTTCACAACTAAAAGAAGTTCTTGACTTCTGAAATTTGAGTTCTGAAATTGATTTAGCTCTCCTCTGTAGATTCGTTTTTGTTATTATAAACTTGATTTGAATTGAGTTGATTAGCTTTTCTTTCTCCTAAATGGTGGCGGATACTCTAGGTTGTAAGGTGACAGCATGGCGGCCATGGTTCTAATTTTAATTAGGTTTTAGGGTTTGAGTCTACATGTGTTTATATAGAATTTAGGATAAATTTTGGCCATCCGATCAACCTAGAATAAACCACAGCCATTCAGTCAAGATAGAGTGACAAGTCAGCCCTAATGACCCAGCCAAGAGTCAGAAAATCGTCATCACTCAAATCTGCTCCGAGGGGGAGGGGGCAGGTCGACCCCTTGGTCAACCTGTATGGGTAGGTCGACCCCCTCGTCGACCTGGCCCTTGGCTGGAATTTTCCCGCCTAGCCTAATCTGAGTCTGAATTTGAACTTTTGAAATCTGTTTGAATTTTTCTGAAACTTCCGATCGCCATAACTTCTTCATACGAAATCCAATTCATGCAAACTCAGACTCTATCTCAACCAGAAATCCGAGACAAACAAAATGGCATAACCCGTTTCCCTTAATTCTCACATTTAAAATTAAATATTAATTAAGTTGTTACTTTAGTGTTAACAAAAATACGGGGTGTTACATTCTCCCCTACTTAAAGGATTTCATCCTCGAAATCTCTAAGTCAAGAAGAACGTATCCTACCATCCAATCATCCATCTACTCAACCATCAACCACAAGAAATCATTTTCCTTAAAAAAATTCTAATGCTTAATGAACATAAGCAAGAAGTGTGTGTATATGTTCCTTATCTAATGCAAAATCAGGTGGTCTACTGATTCAATTGGCCTCCTTAATGCAAATCATTATAGTGCCATGCGTCAATTATGTATGCAAAAGAATCCTACCAATACATATTATTTCTATATGTGTGCACAACCATTCATCAATATGCAGCATCCATATGATAACACAACCATTATACATCCATAAATTTAAATATGCACACACATTTATGTGCAACATGAAGGTGATTGAGCCGATCTAGTGCATAAGGTGTGTGAATATGCATCCATGAGCAACCACTTGCATCCATTTGCATCCACTATACATAACATGTCTCAAACACATGTTTTAACCATAGGACTACCCTATCTAAAGGTCAAAGATACTAGCGAGAGGACACACTAAAGAAAGAACAAGTACACGTTAAGTGATAAAGGAGAAATTAAAAGACATACCCTCGAAAAGAAAAGGGTACAATGAACGCATCTTCTATTCCGTCTCCCAAGTAGCGTCGCACTCATCATCTCCCCATTGCACTTTGACTAGCTTAACCTCTCGATTCCTCAACTTCTTAATCTCCTGTGACGACCCAAACTTCCCAGTAAAGGAAAGCCCTGATTGCCTTGAGAACAATACACATCAGGACACAAACTGAAGAATATTTTATTGCTGATTACAACAATACATCAGAGTATAAGAATATTCCAGAGTATAAATAAATAATATACGTTTGAAATACAATATCAGAGTTTAAATTACATTTAAATAGCAGCGGAAAATAATACAAAAATACAACTGAAAAGAATACACGGATACAGAGCTTTCTGAATACCGCTTCAGCTATAAACCAGGATCCTGTTAATACATCTGCAAAGAGCTACTCGACTGCCCGTGTGAAAAATAAGGGCACCCGAGTTTGCCAGTGAAACAAACTACAGGTCAGTCATGGGACTGGTATGAGAAATCTTAACTAAACTTATCTAATAAGAAGGCTAATCACAGGACCACGCCACTAACGCGGAACAGGTTTACTCCATTGGATTGCCAGTGCATAATTAAGTAAGTCGTTTAAATAACGCTATGCATTTAAAGAAAAATGAGATCGTTATAAGACCCAAGTCCCATCACACAATGCAACGCACACCAGAGGAAAGGGTTTTTCCTTATAACGATCAAAAGATGATAAATACGTCAAACGTATTACTATTAGTGTGTGTATGTTTTCATAAATCATTCAATATAAATGTATTAATCCTAGACGACATAGGTACCATATATTATGCCGCCGTATATAAGTATACAACTAAAATCGTAATGTCGTATTGGAGAATTGTTTTCCATCATGAGTCGAGGCTAGGGGCAAGCTCCTCTCCGATTCGAGACACTCTAGCAAATGCCTCAGGATCCCCCGCAGTGAACCCTTGGATCTTCAGGGCCGGTCCACACATATGTGTATGGATTAGTTATGCCTGAACACACGCTTCCCGGTTCCTTTGAACCTATAATGTGACCACCAACGGCCTATAAACAACGAGGTACCTCAAAATCCATCATCCACATAAGTAAAATGTCAGCGCTGGTAGGTCCCTAACATCACTCTAGCTAGAAAGAAACGTGTGCACTCCCTGCCGTCCGTATCCCGTTTTGACTCATACCGGGGTGTGAGGCTCGTGAGGTTACGCTATACACAAAGCTACGCCTAAACAGGCCATGCTTTGATCATTATTCACAAGGCCTGCTTTTCAACAAAACATTGATCATTCGCATCTTAGCGGGCCACATTGACAATTCGCGTCATGCTATCGATAACTACTAACATATACCAGGGTGTTAAGCAGAGAATAAATTCTCTACCACCAAACAAGCATACATTAATAAAAATTGATTTAGTTACACGAAACGAATTCCAACGTCAGACGCGCGTCCATACAAGTCCGTTCTGGGTTTGAACGAAACCGGAGATACCAGAGAGGTTCTCGCTTATCCGGACAATCAACCCATACGACCGGCCAACTACTACATCAACCCTGTCCTGGGAGCAAGTCAGTCCAAGGTCTCAATAATCGTTGTCCGTTCGACGTGAAGATCGTCGGTCTTCAACATCGCCTTCTATTATTTCGATTTCAATCGTCGTTTGATTATTTGAAATGAGTTAAACTCGGCCTTTTCAAATAATCATCGCATAATTATCATTTAAATCGTTTCACGTCGTTTATTTTAATTTATAGCGATTTATTTCTATTTTTATTTATTTAAAGATAGTGCGAATTAATTAAACGACGCTTCGGGTCGATAGGCGACCCTGGCGCTGTTTTTACCAAAATTTGTTTTAGACATATCTTAAAATCTAACCGTCAGATTTTGGTAAATTTTATGTCGTTGGAAAGCTCTTTCCAAGACGGTCCTAACGGATCCAGTTTTGGGAAAATTCAACGGTCGGATCTTTCTGTACAACCGTTTAAAGTTATGATTTCAAAACGCGAACTACCGTGCGTGTTTCGCTTAGTTTAAATTTATATTTTTTTTATATATATAAATCAAACCATTTGGCGATTTCTATTATTTCAAAATCCATTCTTTTATTTATAACATTATTTTTTTGTCCCCCAATTCTAATGCGACAAAAATCCTTGATTTTAACTATGTATATTTCTATATTAAATAAAAATAATATTTTCCCTTATTCTTTTATTTACATATACACTGTAAATGTCATTTTATTCTCTCTACATTGAAAATGTAAAATTCTCTTTTTATTTGTATTTTACATAGAAAATGTAAATGTTTTCTTTTATTTTACATTTACATAGAAAATATAAATATATTTTTATTTTACTTTTTACATAGAAAATGTAAATGTTACTTTTATTTTCTTTTTCATTGAGAAATAATATGACTCTTTTTCTTTACATTAACAAATTGTAACTCTTTATTTTATTTTACATTAGAAAAATGTAACTCTTTAGTTTATTTTTATTTTATATTAGAAAGATGTCTTTTTATTTTATTTTACTTTATATTAGAAAAATGTAACTTTTTATTTTATTCTTCTTTACATTAGAAAAATATAACTTTTTAGTTTATTTCTTATACATTGAAACAAATGTAAATGTCTTTTATTCTTTTACATTGAAACAAATGTAAAAGTCTTTTATTCTTTTACATTGAAACAAATGTCTTTTATTCTTTTACATTGAAATAAATGTCTTTTATTCTTTTACATTGAAATAAATGTCTTTTATTCTTTTACATTGAAATAAATGTCTTTTATTCTTTTACATTGAAATAAATGTCTTTTATTCTTTTACCTTACATAGTCAATATTACAAAAATAACTATATTTTCAATGCTAATATTTGATTCATTTCAATTATACAACATGACGGTGAAATTTTATGTCATTTCAACTAAATTAACACAACGGTGAATTTTGTGTCATAATACCCACATTAACACAACGTTGGAATTTATGTCATGATGCTTAAATTAACCAACGATGAGATTTGCGTTGTAATACCTAAATTAACACAACGGTGTAAATTGTGTCATCGCAATAATGTTAACCCAACGATGTAAATTTGTGTTATTACAACAATATTAATACGATGATGTAAATTTGCGTCATCACAATAATGTTAACACAACATATAGATTGGTGTCATCACAATAATGTTAACACAACACATAAATTGGTGTCGTCACAACATGATTAACGCAACATATAAATTGGTGTGGTCACAACATGGTTAACGCAACATATAAATTTGTGTGGTCACAACATGGTTATCGCAACATATAAATTTGTGTGGTCACAACATGGTTATCGCAACATATAAATTTGTGTGGTCACAACATGGTTATCGCAACATATAAATTTGTGTGGTCACAACATGGTTATGATTGGGAGTATAATTCCCAAGAATCAATATAAAGGTCTCACCTTTATTTTTATTTGTAAATGGAAATAAAGATTAAAATTTACATTTTGTTTTATAAATAAAGATTTAACTTGCATTTCGTAAAATAAAGATAAAAATGGGTATTTTAATCTGTAGACAAGACAAAGATAAAAATTGTCCTTTTATTTGAGTTGACAAACTGAACACAAAAATTGCCCTTATATTTAAGTTAACAAAATGAGCACAAAAATTGTTCTTTTATTATGTTAACAAATGACATAAAAAATTTTCTTTTTATCATGTTAACAAAATAACATAAAAACTTGTCCTTTTTATTTTGTTAACAAAATGACATAAAAATTTGTCCTTTTATTATGTTAACAAAATAACAGAAAAACTTGTCCTTTTTATTCACAAACAAAATTAAATGTCAAAACTTGTTTTTAATTTGTAAACAAGATAAACAAACAAGATTAAATGTTTTGATTTTATTTAAGAAAATAAAATGAGAATAAAAATTAAAGTAAAACTTTGTCTCTTATTTTGTAAACTAAATTTATATAAAATTTTTGTCTTTTATTTTGTAAACAAAATAAATGACAAAAATTGCCTATAAATTTTGTTAACAAAATTAAGATCCAAACTTTTCATTTATTATGTTTGCGAATCAAAATAAAGTTCCCATTTTCATTTTATTTAATAAAATAAAATTTCCATTTTCAAAAAAAAGAAAGAAAGAAAAGAAATGAGAATAAGATTAATAAAGATGAGGACTTACAGAGATTACATCAGGATGCAGAACTGGACTAACATAGCTATTTCATACAGCATAAGATCATTACAAATCCCACAACAATATATATTCTACATTACCACATCGCAAATCCATAATATTAACATACATACAAATCCAAATGATTGCGAATAACGATTTATATTATTTAATTATTAAAATTTAAGAAATCTCACCAATTGCTTTCCAATTTGCCAAAATTTAGACGAGCTCTAAATTAGTTCCCGTCAGTTCCATCGCGTAGATCTCGGGAATAGGATTCCAACACAATTCAGTTTGCTGAATTCTGATTTCGATTACAAAAGATATGATCGTTTTAAGATTTGATTACATTAATAAATAAATAATTTATAATTAAACTTTAATTAGGCCTTAACCTTAATCATCTTTCTATTTGGCCGTTCATCCTCTGATCCAAGGGCCGATACTGCTCCTTCTTCATCGCTCTTTTCTGGACCATTTTGAACCCATTCATCGTTCCTCAATTCACCATCGCACGCTTGGACAATTGCGTAGAGTCGAAGAGGATATTAAGAGCTTTAAAAAGATCAAAAGAAGCATATGTTAATTCTTTGTGGATTTGGAGCTAAGGAGGAGAGAAGGTAGATGAGTTTAGGCGGCTATGGGTTTGAGGAATCGGGGAAGGAAGAAAAGAGGAATGGCGGCTATGGCTTGGAGAAGAAGGAAAGAAGATTTATAAATATAAAGAGAAGAGAGAACAAAGGGGGAGTAAAGGGAATGTTTTCATATCAAAAAAAATAAAAATGAATTTGAATGATAAATAAAAGAGGAGGGAGAGTTGAGAATAAATGCACAAGTTATTTTCCCTATATACCTCTTTTTATTTATAAACAAATTAAATGCTTGCTTTATTTTGTTTAATTGTTTAAAGTAGTGCTACCCTTTTATTTCAAATTTCAAAACACACAACATAACGTATAATAATTTTAGGAACCTATTTAGTTGCAAGAAAGGATAAATAGAAGAGATTATATATACATATAGTTGATTTAAAGGAAAGGAATAAAGAAAGAGAAAAAAAAACGTTGGAAAACAAAAGAAGAGAGAAAACGGGAATGTTAATTAATACATGAGGTAGAAATGGGAAAGAAAATAAGAGGAGAGAAGGAAGTATGGTAAAGATAAAGACAAATAAAATGAATGCATTTTCATTGCTTGATAGGAAATTGTGAAACTTTTCAAATTTCAAAACATATAATTTAATTTGACACAAACATGTGATTTTATTTTGAAACAAAACATGTAATTTTTGAAACTAGATTACATGAAAACATTTATTAGTTTTAAATTAAAATAAAGATTAAAACTTTATTTCCCTTTCAATGTTTCATAAATAAAGATTCCAACTTTACTTTCAATTTCCATGTTACATAAAAGTTCCAACTTTATTTTATAATTGCATCGTTTCATAGAACCAAATAAAGATTGTACTCTATTTTCTCAAATTTCATTGTTTCACAAAACAAAACCAACAAAGATCAAAACTTTTTTTTTTCATTTTTTTTTTGAACGCGTAGTGAGTTAAGAAAATGAAAAGTTAACAGGTTGAAGTAAAGATACATGCAGGCATGATTTGGAAAGAATAAACATGGCATTTATGATATGAACGTGCATGCAAGGTTTTAAATTTTCAAAAGTAGATAACAATGAAAGAGAGAGAATGGGGTATTTATGTTATAGTATTTTATTTTTAAAATTAACATGAACTTATTTTCTAATTACATTCACTGACAAATTTATATGTTTCTTAAATTTACATGTTCGTATTCTCTAAATTAATGTCAATGACATATTCTCAATTGAATATATTTTTCTAATCAATGCATATATTAGCATACCTACAATCAATGTCAAATGTTATGTTTACTAAATTAATGACATGTTCACAAATCAATATAAATTTTAAGTTTTACTTCAAATAAAAATAAATTTTTAATCGTGATTATTTAAAATAAATTATTTTAAATAGCCAAAACTCATTAAAATTACTTAAAATAAATTTTTAAATTTACCCCAAAATTCAGGGTTGTTACAGTCTCCCCCACGTAAAATCTTTTCGTCCTCGAAAAGGAACGAAGCCTAAAGTTGTTTAATTAACTAACTTAATTAATTTTATTTATTAGTTTTAATTAATTATCATTCTAATATTTTATTAGTTAAACTAATAATCAGACATCACAACCAGCAATCGATTAGGTGATTAACTTTCCAAATATATAACTTTTATATATATTCAAAAATCATATTTTTTTTTTGTGCAAATCACAGCAATGTGTCCTAACTATGTTTTGATTCTCATACCAGTCAATGGAAATATATAGAAATCCCACTTTCGAGACTCGAACATAAATACTGGTGATGGTGCACTTATCACCAGAATTATCTCCGGGCGACTAGAGTGTGATTCTATATCTACCCAGTATATTAAAACTTCGAATATCCGTTAATTACTCGTATATTCGAAATCTTTATATGCTCGATTGACCACATGAAAGTATAATATACTCAAATACGTATAATAGGATTTAAAATTTCAAAACTAAATTTGTTTTATATTTTTTTTATTTTAAAGAAAATAATACTCTTCACACTCGTTCTAGGATACTACTGATCCTATCTCTAACGAGTTATTCTTATTTGATATTACTAATTCAATCTATGATGAATTCTTTTGTTCGGTTCTAATGTGTCTTGTTCTCGAGCTCTGTAAACCAAAGCTCTGATACCAACTGTGATGACCCAAACTTCCCAGTAAAGGAAATCCCAGATTGCCTTGAGAACAATACATATCAGGACACAAACTGAAGAATATTTTATTGCTGATTACAACAATACATCAGAGTACAAGAATATTCCAGAGTATAAATAAATAATATACGTTTGAAATACAATATCAGAGTTTAAATTACATTTAAATAGCAGCGGAAAATAATACAAAAATACAACTGAAAAGAATACACGGATACAGAGCTTCCGAATACCGCTTCAGCTGTAAACCAGGATCCTGTAAATATATCAGCAAAGAGCTACTCGACTGCCCGTGTGAAAAATAAGGGCACCCGAGTTTGCCAGTGAAACAAACTACAGGTCAGTCATGGGACTTGTAATAACCCGCAAAATCTGGGCCAGTTTAAAATTTTTATTTTGGCAATTTTAGCGAATTTTGATTATTTAAAATGAATTATTTTAAATAAAATCGACGAGAAATTTATTTTGAATATAATTCGAACGTATATATTATATACGTCGTCGTTAGAATATAAATAATTATATATAATTATAAATAGAATTGAAAATGGCGCGGTAGTTCGATAATTCGATTTCAAACTTCAATTGAATGTACCGGGTGCAAAACAATCCGGATTTTAGTGAAACCAAAAATGATAGGATCAAATTGATAATATCTTTCTATCGAATCCAAAAAATCAAGATTTCATAGCGGAAATCAAAAGATATGTCCAGTTGAAAATTCTGAATAGTCGTTATGGAATTCAGGCCCTTAAAAATGGACATTTTGCAAATGACCTCGGATTTCGACGAAACCAGTTTTGTTGGGTCCGTGATGTCAAATTATTGCTAGGTTTCAAATTTCATAATTTTTCGAATCAATATGTGAGCGTGGCGAAGGAAAATGCGTTTGACCATTTTCAGTGGATTTTAATCGACTGGAAATTGGCCATTTCTCAAACGGTCTCAGAATTTGACGAAACTAGTTTTGTTAGGACCGTATCGTCAATACGAAGCTAGGAAATATTTTTCTGGAATTTTTCGAGTTAGTATGCGACCCCGGTAATTTGAAATGTACGTTTAAAATTCAATATAGTGATTTAAATGTAAATTCAACGGAAACTAATCGAAACGATCAAATCAGCTTATGATACATGTCCCATTGTGTTCGAAATAGGAGTAATTAGCTATGGACGACAGGCGGTGGGTCTCGTTTCGAGGTCGAAAATAAAAGTAACTTTTTAGAAAATTTAATAATAAAATATATATTTATTTATATATAACTACACTTCCTCTCTCTCCCCTCTATTCAGATCGAACGAAAAAAAAAAAGAACGCCGCTCCTCCAGGCAGAGCTCCACCGCGTGCCATCGTCGGTCCCCCACCCCGCCGCCGCCCTCTCAGGCGAAACCCCCTGACCTCAACCCTCTCTCCTCTTCCCCTCTGGACCGCGAAGAACCCCCAACCCAAAGCCCTAGATCCGCCAGAACTCGCCCCTCGCCTGGCCTTCGACCCCACGCGCAACCACCAGTCTCTGGCACCCTCAGTCCCCTTCTCTCTGTTGAAACCCCACGCCAACTCGAGAACCCCAACGCCTAAAGACCCCCCCCCCCCCCTTGCACCACCCCGCTGCCTCATCCCATTTCCACCGCTTGGGGCCACCACCGCGCCGCTGGACCGACTGCGCGAGCCTCCAATCCCTCCTCAGCCTCCATCGACAACAGTAAGTTTTAAATCCTATTTTATTTATGAAATTCTATTTTTCTTATGAAAATCTGACTTTATTCATGGTTAGAAATCAGTTTGTATATGTTAAAACATATTATAAAAATCAGTTTACAAATAAAATGAAATTGACTCCTTGGTTTTGAATATAAAAATATAGTTTTTATATATTTAGAGGATTAAAAATATAGTTTTTATATAGGTAGAGATTTTTAAATTGAAAAGATTCGATTTTTAAATTGAAAAGATTCGATTTTTAAATTGAAAAGATTCGATTTTTAAATTGAAAAGATTCGATTTTTAAATTGAAAAGATTTGATTTTTACAATTGAAAAGATTTGATTTTTATACTTGTAAAGAAATAATTTTTGATAAGATAAAAATAATATCTTTTATATTCATGTAGCGGTATAGGAATATAATCTTTTATAAGTGAAGGAGCGATAAAAATATAATTTTTTTTGTAACTATGACATTAAAAATATGATTTTTATATGTTGAACTTCGAATTAAAAATATGATTTTTATATATTGAACTTCGAAATAAAAATATGATTTTTATATATTGAACTTCGAATTAAAAATATGATTTTTATATATTGAACTTCGAATTAAAAATATGATTTTTATATATTGAACTTCGAATTAAAAATATGATTTTTATATGTTGAACTTCGAATTAAAAATATGATTTTTATATATTGAATAGCGAGGTAAAAATTCGATTTTTACATATGTAGTGAATACGGGCAACGAAGGTGATAAAAAGGTGAGAACGACGAAGAATTCTGCAAAAGAAGTGCCATGGAGCTAGGATAGCAATATGTGAGAATTTCTCACCTTTCAATTTCTTTTCTAATTATATATATATACTAGGATGCAGACGGTGCTTAGTAGCACCCGACACAATCGTCCACAGACCATGGACTTGTTTGTTTGGTTGCATAGCTTAGTTATATGATTTGATTTGAATTTGGTTGTTTGGTGAATTTGATTGATGTGTGAATGGCGTGGGCCTTCACTAGACCGGGGATAAGGCTAGGCCTCGTCCCGTTTCTAGTATCGTGCCGTTATGCCGCCGAAATTTTCTAAAATATGTTAGAAAAATAAAAATATCATTTTATTTAAAGAATGAACTGAATAGAAATTCATATGTTGGAATAAAATGTTTTGTCGTTAAAAATATAATTTTCAACGTGAAGTGAATAAAATAAAATATTCATTTACAAACCGGACGGTTTGTTTATGTACACCTATTTGAATGACATTGATTGGGACGATAAATTTTACACATCGCCCAACTGCACAAATAAAATCTGTGTTTGATTGTTTGAAACCCCACACGGGTGTTGGGATGAAATTTGAAGTTCACTCATCCTGATTGATTAAATATGTCGATCGATTGATTGACAGGCTGTTATAAGCGTTAGATATCTATATTTGATGCTTATACAGTGTAGTGCACTTTGGTTGATGGTTGGTTATTTTTCAATGCCATTATATGTGTGTAATGTATGAAAATCCATATAATTAATTTTATATGGTAATTGATTGGGCCTCATTCCAGTTTAGAAATAGAAATATTTGAAATAGAAATATTCGAAATGGAATATTTGAAAATATCAATATATGAAGCCGTGTTGATTAGATTGACGCCATTTTGACGTGAACGATATTTATATCTATTTCGAAATAAATTGAATTGAAAACGATTTCGAAATGAATTGAATTGAAAACGATTTCGAAATGAATTGAATTGAAAAAGATTTCGAAATGAATTGAATTGAAAACAATTTCGAAATGAATTGAATTGAAAACGATTTCGAAATGAATTGAATTGAAAACGATTTCAAAATGAATTGAATTGAAAACGATTTCGAAATGAATTGAATTGAAAACGATTTCAAAATAAATTGAATTGAAAACGAATTCAAATTGAATTGAAAGCGAATTGAAATGAATTCAAATTGAATTGAAATTTGAATTGAATAGAAATGAATTTTGAAACGAATTTATAAAGAAGAATTCAATTTTGCTTTGAACTGAAATGGAAATTGAAATAGATTTTGAAACGAATTTTAAAACTATTTATATAATTCGTTTTGAATAGAAATCGACGAAGTATATATTATATATTATATATATATATATATAATATAATGGCCTGAATAGAACGCGCCGCGCCGCGGCAGTTCGTGAATTTCGACCATTTATTTCAAACGGACATTACGGGAGATCCGACCGTCGGATTCTCCTAAAACCGGAACTGTTGGGTTCGTATCGAAAAGAGATTTCTAACGAATATTAGAAATTAGAAATCTAACGGTTGGATTTGGAATTATGTCCAAATCAAATTCGAAAAAGGTCGCTATACGTGCAGTTCGATGGCCATTGGTGGAAATCGACTGTACGGGCCTTGATAAAATTATTAAAAATAGTAATAATTTGTGTAAAATTATAAGAAATGATTTAGAAAGAATTGGGATGAAAAACTCCATATTTGAAAAGATAAAAATAGATTTTTATCGAAATGAACTAGTTTTGAACTAGAAATATAATTCTATTTATTTTTAAATAAATAAATTGAATTTGAAATGGTTTTGAAAATAACCAGAGATTCCAATGATTGCATTGGAGTGGAATTGAGTCGAAATTGTCTTCGGAATATTTCGATGTTGGAATTCGTGATTATACGGATGTTGTTATGGAAATTTGAAAGATATATATTTATATCGTTATTTCCAATACGACATTTGTTAATCGTAGAATTTGATATTGAATATAAGCCGATATATTTTCTATTCAGAGCCTTATATTGAATATCAAATGTGATTTGGGTTTTGTCGTGAATGGTGTCTTCACTAACACTGTTCTTGAACCCAGTTGAGAAAAGATTAAATCTTTTTATTTTAGATTTAATGAAGTGTACCAATTAGATAATATTTAATTGGGATTGAATTGATATTGATTTTTGGGTTTATCGTGGACAGTGTTTTAAATAACACTCGTTCTTTAACCCGATAATTAAGGAATGTGATTTTGGGTTTATCGTGAACTGTGTTTTAAATGACACTGATTCTTTAACCCAGTTAACGATTAAAACTAAGTGGAGTTTTAATGAATCTTTAAATAGATTGAAAAGATCGAGAATGGAGTAACCAGTTTTACTCCAGGCGATAGTTAAATCTTTAATTAGATTTGAACGTGAAATGGTAATTGAATTACCGATAACACTGTGGTGTTAGATATGAAGTACTACCAGTTTTACTTCATGGGATGAATAGGTTGGGATTGGAAAAATAAAATAAATGATTACTTCGGTGTGGTTCGATAATCCCGACTAGTTTGAATTGATATTCAAAGGAGATTAAAGAATAAATTTTAAAGAATTTATCTTGGATAAAATTAATGGGAACTTTTCCCAAAGTATAGGAATATTTGGATAAAAGAATATTCTGAATTGGAATGAGGCGTATGTTGTGTTTGTGTAACACTTTTATAATATATACGCGAGTTATTCAGAAAGACCGGGTTTATCCCATTCTGAACAACTGATTCGACGTGGTGTCGAAGATGAAGACGGTGGTCGAAGACCAGAAGTCTTCACGTCGTTTGGGTAATTACTGATGATCTTGATTGGGCTGTACACCCAAGAAGATGGAAACAGTTAGTGATCGTCCAGACGTACTTGGAGATCGATGGATATGCGGGGTACTAGGTGCCTCCGGTTTCGTTCAGACCCAGAACGGACTTGTAAATGGACTGTGTGTCTGACATTGGATTTTAGTCCGTGTGATTGATCTCTATTAAATATATATCTGTTTGGCGGCGGAGAATTTATTCTCTTTCTTAACGCCCTTCTCTGAGACGTACGAGCTCAGGGGTTATATATTGATGGATATCAAACGCATGGAGTGAATTGCCTGTGTGGCATGCCTAAGTGGCAATTGATCGAGGCTTCTGTTGAAAAGCAAAGTCTTGTGGTGATGATCAAAGCAAGGCCTTTGTGGCGCAGCTTTGTGTAACGTTGATTCGCGAGCTTCACACCCGGTATGAACCAAAAACGGGAGAGGACGTCAGGGAGGGCATGCGTTTCTTTCTAGCTAGAAGTGGCGCCAGTGGTTTTACACGCCCTGACGAGTTTGACTTATGTGGTTGTTGCTGTTGCGAGGCGCCTCGGATTGATCGGTCGTTCTCAAACCGATGGAGTCATTTAGTTGGCTCGTTTACGCCCCATAGGGCGGGGAAATGCATGTTCAGGGTTTAAGTTTAATCCACATCGGTGGACCGGCCCTGAGGATCCAAGGGTCACTCGAGCTCTGATCCTGAGGGGCGGGCTAGAGCGTCTCGAATCGGTTGAGGACAATCTTTTGCCTCGGTTCATAGATGGAAATCCAATTTCCAAATACGTGACATTTGCGGTTTTATTTGTAAACCTATATATGGCGACATGATATATGGTACCCATGCCGCCTATGATTGATACTTATGATTTGAAGCTGATTTATACACTATGCACTTATAATAGTATCAAACGATTTGTTTTAAACGTATCAAGCATTCTTTGGCTGTTATAAGGGAAAACCCTATCCTCGGCTGCGTTGCATTGTGTGATGGGACCTGGGTCTTATAACAGCTTCATTTTTCTTTATTTAGCATTGCGCTGTTTGTTTTATGCACTGGTATTCTTGGGAGGAAACCCGTTCCGTGTTATACGGCGTGGTCCCTTGATTTACCTAATGATTTAAAATAAAGATTAATAACTGTTTTAGTTCTCGCACCAGTCACATGACTGACCTGGAGTTTATTGTTTTAACCTAAACTCTGGGTGCCCCTATTTTCGACACGGGCAGCTAGTAGTTTTGGTTTTGCAGATTTATATTCACAGGATCCTGGTTTACAGCTGGAACGATATCCGGAAAGCTTTGTATCCGTATATCTCTTCTAGTTGTGTATTGTATTATTTTCCGCTGCTATGTATTTAAATGTAATTTAAATCTCTGATATTTCTGTGTAATATTTATTCATACTCTGTATATTCTTGTAATCTGATGCATTGTTGTAATATACAACGAAATGTTTTTCTGTATGCGTTCTGTTTTGTCCTGTTCTCGAACTATCCGACGCTTTCCTTTACGGGGAAGTTACGGGTTTTCACAGGACTGGTATGAGAAATCTTAACTAAACTTATCTAATAAGAAGGCTAATCACAGGACCACGCCGCTAACGTGGAACGGGTTTACTCCATTGGATTGCCAGTGCATAATTAAGAAAGTCGTTTAAATAACGCTATGCATTTAAAGAAAAATGAGATCGTTATAAGACCCAAGTCCCATCACACAATGCAACGCACACAAGAGGAAAGGGTTTTTCCTTATAACGATCAAAAGATGATAAATACGTCAAACGTATTACTATTAGTGTGTGTATGTTTTCATAAATCATTCAATATAAATGTATTAATCCTAGACAACATAGGTACCATATATTATGCCGCTGTATATAAGTATACAACTAAAATCGTAATGTCATATTGGAGAATTGTTTTCCATCATGAGTCGAGGCTAGGGGCATGCTCCTCTCCGATTCGAGACACTCTAGCAAATGCCTCAGGATCCCCCGCAGTGAACCCTTGGATCTTCAGGGCCGGTCCACACATATGTGTATGGATTAGTTATGCCTGAACACACGCTTCGCGATTCCTTTGAACCTATAATGTGACCACCAATGTCCTATAAACAACGAGGTACCTCAAAATCCATCATCCACATAAGTAAAATGTCAGCGCTGGTAGGTCCCTGACATCACTCTAGCTAGAAAGAAACGTGTGCACTCCCTGCAGTCCGTATCCCGTTTTGACTCATACCGGGGTGTGAGGCTCTTGAGGTTACGCTATACACAAAGCTACGCCTAAACAGGCCATGCTTTGATCATTATTCACAAAGCCTGCTTTTCAACAAAACCTTGATCATTCGCATCTTAGCGGGCCACATTGACAATTTGCGTCATGCTATCGATAACTACTAACATATACCAGGGTGTTAAGAAGAGAATAAATTCTCTACCACCAAACAAGCATACATTAATAAAAATTGATTTAGTTACACGAAACGAATTCCAACGTCAGACGCGCGTCCATACAAGTCCGTTCTGGGTTTGAACGAAACCGGAGATACCAGAGTGGTTCTCGCTTATCCGGACAATCAACCCATACGACCGGCCAACTACTACATCAACCCTGTCCTGGGAGCAAGTCAGTCCAAGGTCTCAATAATCGTTGTCTGTTCGACGTGAAGATCGCCGGTCTTTAACATCGCCTTCTATTATTAAGATTTAAATCGTCGTTTGATTATTTGAAATGAGTTAAACTCGGCCTTTTCAAATAATCATCGCATAATTATCATTTAAATCGTTTCACGTCGTTTATTTTAATTTATAGCGATTTATTTCTATTTTTATTTATTTAAAGACAGTGCGAATTAATTAAACGACGCTTCTGGTCGATAGGCGACCCTGGCGCTGTTTTTACCAAAATTTGTTTTAGACATATCTTAAATCTAACCGTCAGATTTTGGTAAATTTTATGTCGTTGGAAAGCTCTTTCCAAGACGGTCCTAATGGATCCAGTTTTGGGAAAATTCAACGGTCGGATCTTTCTGTACAACCGTTTAAAGTTATGACTTCAAAACGCGAACTACCGCGCGTGTTTCGCTTAGTTTTAAATTATATTATATATATATATAAATCAAACCATTTGGCGATTTCCATTATTTCAAAATCCATTCTTTTATTTATAACATGATATTTTTGTCCTCCAATTCTTATGCGACAAAAATCCTTGATTTTAACTATGTATATTTCTATATTAAATAAAAATAATATTTTCCCTTATTTTTTATTTACATATACACTGTAAATGTCATTTTATTCTCTCTACATTGAAAATGTAAAATTCTCTTTTTATTTGTATTTTACATAGAAAATGTAAATGTTTTCTTTTATTTTACATTTACATAGAAAATATAAATATATTTTTATTTTACTTTTTACATAGAAAATGTAAATGTTACTTTTATTTTCTTTTTCATTGAGAAATAATATGACTCTTTTTTTTATATTAACAAATTGTAACTCTTTATTTTATTTTACATTAGAAAAATGTAACTCTTTAGTTTATTTTTATTTTACATTAGAAAGATGTCTTTTTATTTTATTTTACTTTACATTAGAAAAATGTAACTTTTTATTTTATTCTTCTTTACATTAGAAAAATATAACTTTTTAGTTTATTTCTTATACATTGAAACAAATGTAAATGTCTTTTATTCTTTTACATTGAAACAAATGTAAAAGTCTTTTATTCTTTTACATTGAAACAAATGTCTTTTATTCTTTTACATTGAAATAAATGTCTTTTATTCTTTTACATTGAAATAAATGTCTTTTAATCTTTTACATTGAAATAAATGTCTTTTATTCTTTTACATTGAAATAAATGTCTTTTATTCTTTTTCATTGAAATAAATGTCTTTTATTCTTTTACATTGAAATAAATGTCTTTAATTCTTTTACATTGAAATAAATGTCTTTTATTCTTTTACCTTACATAGTCAATATTACAAAAATAACTATATTTTCAATGCTATTATTTGATTCATTTCAATTATACAACATGACGGTGAAATTTTATGTCATTTCAACTAAATTAACACAACGGTGAATTTTGTGTCATAATACCCACATTAACACAACGCTGGAATTTATGTCATGATGCATAAATTAACCAACGATGAGATTTGTGTTGTAATACCTAAATTAACACAACGGTGTAAATTGTGTCATCGCAATAATGTTAACCCAACGATGTAAATTTGTGTTATTTCAACAATATTAATACGATGATGTAAATTTGCGTCATCACAATAATGTTAACACAGCATATAGATTGGTGTCATCACAATAATGTTAACACAACACATAAATTGGTGTCGTCACAACATGATTAACGCAACATATAAATTGGTGTGGTCACAACATGGTTAACGCAACATATAAATTTGTGTGGTCACAACATGGTTATCGCAACATATAAATTTGTGTGGTCACAACATGGTTATCGCAACATATAAATTTGTGTGGTCACAACGTGGTTATCGCAACATATAAATTTGTGTGGTCACAACATGGTTATGATTGGGAGTATAATTCCCAAGAATAAATATAAAGGTCTCACCTTTATTTTTATTTGTAAATGGAAATAAAGATTAAAATTTACATTTTGTTTTATAAATAAAGATTTAACTTGCATTTCGTAAAATAAAGATAAAAATGGGTATTTTAATCTGTAGACAAGACAAAGATAAAAATTGTCCTTTTATTTGAGTTGACAAACTGAACACAAAAATTGCCCTTATATTTAAGTTAACAAAATGAGCACAAAAATTGTTCTTTTATTATGTTAACAAATGACATAAAAATTTGTCTTTTTATCATGTTAACAAAATAACATAAAAACTTGTCCTTTTTATTTTGTTAACAAAATGACATAAAAATTTGTCCTTTTATTATGTTAACAAAATAACATAAAAACTTGTCCTTTTTATTCACAAACAAAATTAAATGTCAAAACTTGTTTTTAATTTGTAAACAAGATAAACAAACAAGATTAAATGTTTTGATTTTATTTAAGAAAATAAAATGAGAATAAAAATTAAAGTAAAACTTTGTCGCTTATTTTGTAAACCAAATTTATATAAAAATTTTGTCTTTTATTTTGTAAACAAAATAAATGACAAAAATTGCCTATAAATTTTGTTAACAAAATTAAGATCCAAACTTTTCATTTATTATGTTTGCGAATCAAAATAAAGTTCCCATTTTCATTTTATTTAATAAAATAAAACTTCCATTTTCAAAAAAAAGAAAGAAAGAAAAGAAATGAGAATAAGATTAATAAAGATGAGGACTTACAGAGATTACATCAGGATGCAGAACTGGACTAACATAGCTATTTCACACCGCATAAGATCATTACAAATCACACAACAATATATATTCTACATTACCACATCGCAAATCCATAATATTAACATACGTACAAATCCAAATGATTGCGAATAACGATTTATATTATTTAATTATTAAAATTTAAGAAATCTCACCAATTGCTTTCCAATTTGCCAAAATTTAGACGAGCTCTAAATTAGTTCCCGTCAGTTCCATCGCGTAGATCTCGGGAATAGGATTCCAACGCAATTCAGTTTGCTGAATTCTGATTTCGATTACAAAAGATATGATCGTTTTAAGATTTGATTACATTAATAAATAAATAATTTATAATTAAACTTTAATTAGGCCTTAACCTTAATCATCTTTCTATTTGGCCGTTCATCCTCTGATCCAAGGGCCGATACTGCTCCTTCATCGCTCTTTTCTGGACCATTTTGAACCCATTCATCGTTCCTCAATTCACCATCGCACGCTTGGACAATTGCGTAGAGTCGAAGAGGATATTAAGAGCTTTAAAAAGATCAAAAGAAGCATATGTTAATTCTTTGTGGATTTGGAGCTAAGGAGGAGAGAAGGTAGATGAGTTTAGGCGGCTATGGGTTTGAGGAATCGGGGAAGGAAGAAAAGAGGAATGGTGGCTATGGCTTGGAGAAGAAGGAAAGAAGATTTATAAATATAAAGAGAAGAGAGAACAAAGGGGGAGTAAAGGGAATGTTTTCATATCAAAAAAAATAAAAATGAATTTGAATGATAAATAAAAGAGGAGGGAGAGTTGAGAATAAATGCACAAGTTATTTTTCCCATATACCTCTTTTTATTTATAAACAAATTAAATGCTTGCTTTATTTTATTTAATTGTTTAAGTAGTGCTACCCTTTTATTTCAAATTTCAAAACACACAACATAACGTATAATAATTTTAGGAACCTATTTAGTTGCAAGAAAGGATAAATAGAAGAGATTATATATACATATAGTTGATTTAAAGGAAAGGAATAAAGAAAGAGAAAAAAAACGTTGGAAAACAAAAGAAGAGAGAAAAGAGAAAACGGGAATGTTAATTAATACATAAGGTAGAAATGGGAAAGAAAATAAGAGGAGAGAAGGAAGTATGGTAAAGATAAAGACAAATAAAATGAATGCATTTTCATTGCTTGATAGGAAATTGTGAAACTTTTCAAATTTCAAAACATATAATTTAATTTGACACAAACATGTGATTTTATTTTGAAACAAAACATGTAATTTTTGAAACTAGATTACATGAAAACATTTATTAGTTTTAAATTAAAATAAAGATTAAAACTTTATTTCCCTTTCAATGTTTCATAAATAAAGATTCCAACTTTACTTTCAATTTCCATGTTACATAAAAATTCCAACTTTATTTTATAATTGCATCGTTCCATAAAACCAAATAAAGATTGTACTCTATTTTCTCAAATTTCATTGTTTCACAAAACAAAACCAACAAAGATCAAAACTTTTTTTTTCAATTTTTTTTTTTTGAACGCGTAGTGAGTTAAGAAAATGAAAAGTTACCGGGTTGAAGTAAAGATACATGCAGGCATGATTTGGAAAGAATAAACATGGCATTTATGATATGAACGTGCATGTAAGGTTTTAAATTTTCAAAAGTAGATAACAATGAAAGAGAGAGAATGGGGTATTTATGTTATAGTATTTTATTTTTAAAATTAACATGAACGTATTTTCTAATTACATTCATTGACAAATTTATATGTTTCTCAAATTTACATTTCGTATTCTCTAAATTAATGTCAATGACATATTCTCAATTGAATATATTTTCCTAATCAATGCATATATTAGCATACCTACAATCAATGTCAAATGTTATGTTTACTAAATTAATGACATGTTCACAAATCAATATAAATTTTAAGTTTTACTTCAAATAAAAATAAATTTTTAATCATGATTATTTAAAATAAATTATTTTAAATAGCCAAAACTCATTAAAATTACTTAAAATAAATTTTTAAATTTACCCCAAAATTCAGGGTTGTTACAGTCTCCCCCACTTAAAATCTTTTCGTCCTCGAAAAGGAACGAAGCCTAAAGTTGTTTAATTAACTAACTTAATTAATTTTATTTATTAGTTTTAATTAATTATCATTCTAATATTTTATTAGTTAAACTAATAATCAGACATCACAACCAGCAATCGATTAGGTGATTAACTTTCCAAATATATAACTTTTATATATATTCAAAAATCATATTTTTTTTTGTGCAAATCACAGCAATGTGTCCTAACTAGGTTTTGATTCTCATACCAGTCAATGGAAATATATAGAAATCCCACTTTCGAGACTCGAACATAAATACTGGTGATGGAGCACTTATCACCAGATGTAGTGACCCGGATTTTGAGCGGCTTTGGTTATCGACGTAAGCTCGACGTCGATAACCAAAACATCGAAAAATCCCGGTAATTAATGAAAGAAATTAGAAGGTGAGAATAGATAAGATAGAAACTTAGAATAGAAGAAGAAGAAGAACACAACATCGGAGTAACACGAACCTCACAGCGGAACGAATAACATATAATAGATAACATAACTTTGAAATATAACAGTTATGTATACAATAGCACTTATCAGAGTACAACACTTACAACACAGCGGAAATAACTATAGCTATATGATCTTGAAGCCTCCTGCTCAACGCTCTTCTAGTATATCTGTAAATTCCTGACTACTTGACTGCCCGTACAAAATTAGGCACCCAAGAGTTTAGGGAAAACAAAACAAAAAAAACTCCGGGTCAGTCATGGGACTGGTGTGAATAAACTCAAATCATTTAAACAGGTATATGATATCTCATAAGACCACGCCGTGAATACGGAACGGGTTTTTCCCTTATGAGAATCCAAATAACTTTTCAAAGCAATATCATTCTGATATTATAATAATGTCTAAGTACAAATAAATATCAATCTTGCAGAAACGCTTGCATCTCACGTTACTACATATATAGTATACAATCAAAATCGCAAGCACGTATTGGATGATTGGATTTCCAACTATAACAAGGTATGGAACCACCTTCCGATCAGTGTACTCTAGGAACGATACACTGGAGTTCAACAAGAACATCTTGCAACTCAGCCACACATGACCGACCACTCATTTCGCTTGAGTGTATCGAATGTATATCACCAACGGTTGGGATCAGCAACCGTGCCCGTATATATATAGGACAACATTGATAGATTTAAGAAACAAATGAATATTCACTAGATAGGTGATTATACACCCTACTTCGGTGCGACCGACTTAGCCATGCTGCCTGCCCGATTTCTGTCATTTACCGGATGTGAGGCTAGAAGCTGCGCTTTATCATCACAATGGATTCACTTCGAATGCTACATTGTCAAATCCATCGAAAATCACTAATTGACGTCTACAACAATACATTACGTGTCAGCTAAAAGAAGTTTCCTTCTCCGCTTCCACTCTTGGTACGGTTGAAGAAATCAATGTATGTGACCTTTCTGGAAATACTCTGTCAGACATCCATCTTCATTCACTTAGAATGTCACATCGTCATACCCGCCAAATCACAAATTGACTTATCCAAAAATAACACGGGTATACAGCTAAGAGAAACGAATTCCTCCGCCACCAAACGTGAATATGTTTGAACAGATCAACTTACGCGATCCATTTGATATACTCTGTCAGACTTTCGTCCATACAAGTTGTCCTGGGACTGGACAAACCAAAGGCACTATTCTGTAAACAGGATAGCCCTTGCATTTTACTCCGTCTTCAATTATCTTTGGCATATATGATTCGCACGCTTATGCCAATACAGAGTGGTTCTTTGGATAATAATCCAACCGGTCTCTCCATATTAACAACGTTAAAATGGTCAAAACTTCGATAGTCTATGAGTTAACTATCAAAGAAAAACAAGTGTGCAAACAACGATATTATTTCCAAATGGAAATTATATCGAACAAACATCATTTAACATAAATCTCTTTAGTTCATTTATTTACTTATCTCCTGTTTCCCTATGTTCTAAATTCTTATTTTCTTTTATCAGAAAACATTTTCTGATTCTCATTTGGAAAACATTTCCAAAACTCCTTTACGATCAAACCTTACCATTTCTTAGTTAAGAAGGAAATCACTCAAGTTGGGGGTATAATTACCTCTCAGACCTTAACTGAACAACGTTATAACTTCAAAATGGTCAATGTTTATCTTTTAATCTTTAACAACTTCTTTACGCCTTTCTCGGGATCCAATTTTACTAATCTACTTCTATAGTTAAAACATTGGTTATAACGATAACGTTATAATCCCTACTTTCGAATTATCTAACTTTAATTATAACTTCTATTCTTATTAGTGAATAATTAACCTAACACTTATTTATTTATAAATAAATAAATCTCTTATTTAAACACTGGAAAGTATAAGTACTTTCCCGAATTCGATATAATCGAATTTGCCGATTTACTCTCTTCGAGAAATCTCTATTTGATTAACTCTTCTTCGAATACCCTATATTCGATTAACTCCTTCTCGGATAAACGATATTCGATAAATCTCTCTTCGAATAACTAGTATTCGATAACTCTCCCTTTTCAAATATCTCATATTTGAAAATCTCACTTCGATTAAACTATAATCGATAACTCCCTTCGATGAAACTAACATCGATAACTCCTTTCCATGAACTAACATCGATAACTCCTTTCGATGAAACTAACATCGATAACTCCTTTCGAATTATCTAACATCGATAACTCCTTTCGATGAAACTAACATCGATTTATTTAACTCGACAAACTTAACTCGACTAACTTAACTCGACTCGACTAACTCGACTTACTTGGTTTGACCAATTCGATTCGATTAACTAGGCTCGACTAACTTGGTCGAACCACCCGATCAACTCAACTTATTTAACTTTAACTGGTTTTACTTGGTTTGACTCACTCAATTTATTAACTCGACTGACTAATTCAACTCGATTAACCTAACTTGATTTACTTATTTCGATTAACTGAACTAATCACTTTGATTAACTCGACTAATTCACTTTGGTTAACTTAACCAATTCACTTAACTAATTCACTTAGTTTAACTTAACTAATTCACTTAACTCCTGTCGAATAGACTATATTCGATAACTCCTTCTAACCCTATTCGAATAAACTATATTCGATTAACTCCTTTACTCTATTCGAATAAACTATATTCGATTAACTCCTTTACTCTATTCGAATAAACTATATTCGATTAACTAACTTCGAATACCATATTCGATTAACTCCTTTCGAATGTCTATATTCGATTAACTAACTTCGAATACCATATTCGATTAACTCCTTTCGAATGTCTATATTCGATTAACTAACTTCGAATACCATATTCGATTAACTTACTTCGAATACCATATTCGATAACTTTATTCACTTTATAAAGATTTCCTTTTTAACAACGTTTTATTCATTTGAAAAGATTTACTTTTAAATAACGGTTCTACACTTTTAAAAATGATTTCCTTTTTATAACGTTTCCTTTCCAATTCTATTTGTAAATGGTTTACAAATATTTCCTTTTCAAATTTATTCTTGAAATATTCTAACTCCTTAAATTCCCGGGAAAATTCGACATAACCTCCTTTGTATCGGGAGCATCGGGAAAATCCCCAAACTTGCCACACAGGCCTTTCCATTCAAAAAGAAATGTTTTGAATTTATTTCCTTTTCAAATATCTCCTATTTATAAATATTCCAATTATTAAACATTTTTATTTACAAATATTTAAATTTATACATACCTCTTATTTATAAATATCTCATTTTATAAATATGCTATTTTCAATATCACTTTGAAAATTCCCTTATCAACATTCCGGCATGTCATGGTATTCTAACATATCAAATTACGATGTCCAATCTCGTCCATACACACACAATCAACAACAGGTTATAATTCACATCATATATTAAAATATATGAAAAACAATAAAATAACTGTTGAGGAATCCAGTCGGATTCCTCCAACCTGTTCTCCTGCACCCACAGATGTTACACAATAAAATTAACATCACTTGCAGTTCCATATGATATATTCTGATAAATAGAATCAATACAGAAATTCCACTAACTAACTAGCAGTTCAATCAAACGGTCAACACACAGTCACTCAGTCAATAACTAACAGTTCTAAAAATACAACATGAAAATATAAATTGTTCAGAGTTGGTGAGTTTTACTCACATTTGGGCGTTAGCCGTTAAATAACGGTTTGCGTTATTTGATTCAGTCGGACAATTTATTTCTCCATAAATTGTAACGAGCTTTTTTTCTCTCCCGGTCAGTCTCATTGTGTTGCTCCCGTCCATACGATCCCAACGCAACTTACGGTTCGTGATTCTGATTTCATACGACCGAGATATTACATCACGAAGTTTAATACTATAATTTAAATAAACACTTAAAACATTAAAGTATACGGGCCTTACTCTTTTCAAATCCTCTGGCCCATCACTAAACTAAAAGCCCACCACCCGTTCAAACTCCTTCTTCCCCAATTCAAGGTCCACGCTCCAGTAATTACACGCACCCAACATGGCCGATTTCCCTTACTTCCATCTCCTCCTCCTTCCACTTTAATTTCAAGGTAAAATCACCAAAATTCCTCTCGTTCAAATCTCCACCTTCCTGACCTAAACACCTTCAACTCGCACCCTCTCTGCTCGCCGCGTCCTCCAGGTCAGTTCGCCACCGTGGCTACAGGTCACGAAGAAACCCGACGGAAATAGCACACAGGTGCTAATCGATATGCTGAACCCAAAGCAAACAACTAAAACTCGCGTCGATGCTTAAACAATGATCGATCTTCAACCCTAGCACCCAACGCAGCATACAAACCGGTGTTCGAACCATCTAAAATTGCTGCTACATTGAAGGGAAACTTCCCAGTATTTCAATTATAAAGGTTGGATGATTTATAGGAATTTATTCCTATTTCTTTGGATTTTTATTTGCTCGAGATGTTTTACTGAGAGGAAAAACATACGGCGGTAATTTGACTAAGGAAGAGAGTGGACTTAGGTTTAGAAATGTTGTGGGGGGTATTTATAAAGAAAATAAATTTATAGATATTTTTTTAAAAAGAATATTCTCGGCATATTCTCTTTTATATATACGTTCTAGTCTTCTAAAAATCACTGCGAACACATACAATGCCAAAAAATCATGAAAATTGACATGTAGCTAGAGTTCGTCATTACGATCCCAACAAAACTGGTTTCGTCGAATTCCGACTTCGTATGCTCATACAGCGTATTTTTAACCGTCAGAATACTGATTGTTTTCCACTCTAAAAATCCGTACGGCCACACAGTGACTCTAAAAATCACGAAACTGGAAATCTAACAACTATTTGACATTGCGGATCCAACAAAACTGATTTCGTCGAATTCCGACTTCGTTTGCAAAAGTGGCTATTTTTAACGCTCTAAATAGCCTATTTAAATATATAAATATATTTAAATATAATTGAATTAATTATTTAATATTAATTATTATCGTATATCTTCACATATGATATCGTACAGCCCCAGAATATCATATCAGAATTTTCAGCTTGATATTTCAGATTCCAGATTATCTCGATATTCAGTTTATACTGAAAATCCATTTATAACGTATATAAAGCATCGCAAATTATAAAGGAATTCCACAGCGACTTTTCTGAAATTTGATTTGGACGTACATCAAAATCTACACGACGAAATCTCGATTTTTCTCTTCCACTAGAAAGATATACTCCACCAGCTCCACACGTTTCTTGTTTCACAGAAATCCGGCTTAAAACGAATCTTGTACATTCAGTTGAAGTTCGAATCGCCAATTTACAAACTGCAGCGCCATTTCGAGCTCGTTTATAAATATATTATAAACTATACGTTCAACTGTCGTCGATTCAATATAATCGTTGTTATATTTCGAATCGAAACTCCACCAAATCTCGTATGTTATTCAATTCACACGATATTGTGAATTTCACTATTTCCGACTATTTCGACATTATAATATATTATTATATTATAATTATTTATTAAATATTCAATATTATTTAATTCACGTTCTCGATATCGATAAATCGATATTTAATAATTAAATAAATAAATTATTCAACAGCTAAAATGCGGGTTACTACACCAGAATTATCTCCGGGCGACTAGAGTGTGATTCTATATCTACCCAGTATATTAAAACTTCGAATATCCGTTAATTACTCGTATATTCGAAATCTTTATATGCTCGATTGTCCACACGAAAGTATAATATACTCAAATACGTATAATAGGATTTAAAATTTCAAAACTAAATTTGTTTTATATTTTAAAGAAAATAATACTCTTCACACTCGTTCTAGGATACTACTGATCCTATCTCTAACGAGTTATTCTTATTGGATATTACTAATCCAATCCATGATGAATTCTTTCATTCGGTTCTAATGTGTCTTGTTCTCGAGCTCTGTAAACCAAAGCTCTGATACCAACTGTGACGACCCAAACTTCCCAGTAAAGGAAAGCCCAGATTGCCTTGAGAACAATACACATCAGGACACAAACTGAAGAATATTTTATTGCTGATTACAACAATACATCAGAGTACAAGAATATTCCAGAGTATAAATAAATAATATACGTTTGAAATACAATATCAGAGTTTAAATTACATTTAAATAGCAGCGGAAAATAATACAAAAATACAACTGAAAAGAATACACGGATACAGAGCTTTCCGAATACCGCTTCAGCTGTAAACCAGGATCCTGTAAATATATCTGCAAAGAGCTACTCGACTGCCCTTTTGAAAAATAAGGGCACCCGAGTTTTCCAGTGAAACAAACTACAGGTCAGTCATGGGACTGGTATGAGAAATCTTAGCTAAACTTATCTAATAAGAAGGCTAATCACAGGACCACGCCGCTAACACGGAACGGGTTTACTCCATTGGATTGCCAGTGCATAATTAAGTAAGTCGTTTAAATAACGCTATGCATTTAAAGAAAAATGAGATCGTTATAAGACCCAAGTCCCATCACACAATGCAACGCACACCAGAGGAAAGGGTTTTTCCTTATAACGATCAAAAGATGATAAATACGTCAAACGTATTACTATTAGTGTTTGTATGTTTTCATAAATCATTCAATATAAATGTATTAATCCTAGACGACATAGGTACCATATATTATGCCGCTGTATATAAGTATACAACTAAAATCGTAATGTCATATTGGAGAATTGTTTTCCATCATGAGTCGAGGCTCGGGGCATGCTCCTCTCCGATTCGAGACACTCTAGCAAATGCCTCAGGATCCCCCGCAGTGAACCCTTGGATCTTCAGGGCCGGTCCACACATATGTGTATGGATTAGTTATGCTTGAACACACGCTTCCCGGTTCCTTTGAACCTATAATGTGACCACCAACGGCCTATAAACAACGAGGTACCTCAAAATCCATCATCCACATAAGTAAAATGTCAGCGCTGGTAGGTCCCTGACATCACTCTGGCTAGAAAGTAACGTGTGCACTCCCTGCAGTCCGTATCCTGTTTTGACTCATACCGGGGTGTGAGGCTCTTGAGGTTACGCTATATACAAAGCTACGCCTAAACAGGCCATGCTTTGATCATTATTCACAAGGCCTGCTTTTAAACAAAACCTTGATCATTCGCATCTTAGCGGGCCACATTGACAATTCGCGTCATGCTATCGATAACTACTAACATATACCAGGGTGTTAAGCAGAGAATAAATTCTCTACCACCAAACAAGCATACATTAATAAAAATTGATTTAGTTACACGAAACGAATTCCAACGTCAGACGCGCGTCCATACAAGTCCGTTCTGGGTTTGAACGAAACCGGAGATACCAGAGAGGTTCTCGCTTATCCGGACAATCAACCCATACGACCAGCCAACTACTACATCAACCCTGTCCTGGGAGCAAGTCAGTCCAAGGTCTCAATAATCGTTGTCTGTTCGACGTGAAGATCGCTGGTCTTTAACATCGCCTTCTATTATTTCGATTTAAATCGTCGTTTGATTATTTGAAATGAATTAAACTCGGCCTTTTCAAATAATCATCGCATAATTATCATTTAAATCGTTTCACGTCGTTTATTTTAATTTATAACGATTTATTTCTATTTTTATTTATTTAAAGATAGTGCGAATTAATTAAACGACGCTTCGGGTCGATAGGCGACCCTGGCGCTATTTTTACCAAAATTTGTTTTAGACATATCTTAAATCTAACCGTCAGATTTTGGTAAATTTTGTGTCGTTGGATAGCTCTTTCCAAGACGGTCCTAACGGATCCAGTTTTGGGAAAATCCAACGGTCGGATCTTTCTGTACAACCGTTTAAAGTTATGATTTCAAAACGCGAACTACCGCGCGTGTTTCGCTTAGTTTTAATTTATATTATATATATATATATATATAAATCAAACTATTTGGATATTTCCATTATTTCAAAATCCATTCTTTTATTTATAACATGATATTTTTGTCCCCCAATTCTAATGCGACAAAAATCCTTGATTTTAACTATGTATATTTCTATATTAAATAAAAATAATATTTTCCCTTATTCTTTTATTTACATATACACTGTAAATGTCATTTTATTCTCTCTACATTGAAAATGTAAAATTCTCTTTTTATTTGTATTTTACATAGAAAATGTAAATGTTTTCTTTTATTTTACATTTACATAGAAAATATAAATATATTTTTATTTTACTTTTTACATAGAAAATGTAAATGTTACTTTTATTTTCTTTTTCATTGAGAAATAATATGACTCTTTTTCTTTACATTAACAAATTGTAACTCTTTATTTTATTTTACATTAGAAAAATGTAACTCTTTAGTTTATTTTTATTTTACATTAGAAAGATGTCCTTTTATTTTATTTTACTTTACATTAGAAAAATATAACTTTTTATTTTATTCTTCTTTACATTAGAAAATATAACTTTTTAGTTTATTTCTTATACATTGAAACAAATGTAAATGTCTTTTATTCTTTTACATTGAAACAAATGTAAAAGTCTTTTATTCTTTTACATTGAAACAAATGTCTTTTATTCTTTTACATTGAAATAAATGTCTTTTATTCTTTTACATTGAAATAAATGTCTTTTATTCTTTTACATTGAAATAAATGTCTTTTATTCTTTTACATTGAAATAAATGTCTTTTATTCTTTTACATTGAAATAAATGTCTTTTATTCTTTTACATTGAAATAAATGTCTTTTATTCTTTTACATTGAAATAAATTTCTTTTATTCTTTTACATTGAAATAAATGTCTTTTATTCTTTTACCTTACATGGTCAATATTACAAAAATAACTATATTTTCAATGCTAATATTTGATTCATTTCAATTATACAACATGACGGTGAAATTTTATGTCATTTCAACTAAATTAACACAACGGTGAATTTTGTGTCATAATACCCACATTAACACAACGCTGGAATTTATGTCATGATGCTTAAATTAACCAACGATGAGATTTGCGTTGTAATACCTATATTAACACAACGGTGTAAATTGTGTCATCGCAATAATGTTAACCCAACGATGTAAATTTGTGTTATTACAACAATATTAATACGATGATGTAAATTTGCGTCATCACAATAATGTTAACACAACATATAGATTGGTGTGATCACAATAATGTTAACACAACACATAAATTGGTGTCGTCACAACATGATTAACGCAACATATAAATTGGTGTGGTCACAACATGGTTAACGCAACATATAAATTTGTGTGGTCACAACATGGTTATCGCAACATATAAATTTGTGTGGTCACAACATGGTTATCGCAACATATAAATTTGTGTGGTCACAACATGGTTATCGCAACATATAAATTTGTGTGGTCACAACATGGTTATGATTGGGAGTATAATTCCCAAGAATCAATATAAAGGTCTCACCTTTATTTTTATTTGTAAATGGAAATAAAGATTAAAATTTACATTTTGTTTTATAAATAAAGATTTAACTTGCATTTCGTAAAATAAAGATAAAAATGGGTATTTTAATCTGTAGACAAGACAAAGATAAAAATTGTCCTTTTATCTGAGTTGACAAACTGAACACAAAAATTGCCCTTATATTTAAGTTAACAAAATGAGCACAAAAATTGTTCTTTTATTATGTTAACAAATGACATAAAAATTTGTCTTTTTATCATGTTAACAAAATAACATAAAAACTTGTCCTTTTTATTTTGTTAACAAAATGACATAAAAATTTGTCCTTTTATTATGTTAACAAAATAACATAAAAACTTGTCCTTTTTATTCACAAACAAAATTAAATGTCAAAACTTGTTTTTAATTTGTAAACAAGATAAACAAACAAGATTAAAGGTTTTGATTTTATTTAAGAAAATAAAATGAGAATAAAAATTAAAGTAAAACTTTGTCGTTTATTTTGTAAACCAAATTTATATAAAAATTTTGTCTTTTATTTTGTAAACAAAATAAATGACAAAAATTGCCTATAAATTTTGTTAACAAAATTAAGATCCAAACTTTTCATTTATTATGTTTGCGAATCAAAATAAAGTTCCCATTTTCATTTTATTTAATAAAATAAAATTTCCATTTTCAAAAAAAAAGAAAGAAAGAAAAGAAATGAGAATAAGATTAATAAAGATGAGGACTTACAGAGATTACATCAGGATGCAGAACTGGACTAACATAGCTATTTCACACAGCATAAGATCATTACAAATCACACAACAATATATATTCTACATTACCACATCGCAAATCCATAATATTAACATACATACAAATCCAAATGATTGCGAATAACGATTTATATTATTTAATTATTAAAATTTAAGAAATCTCACCAATAGCTTTCCAATTTGCCAAAATTTAGACGAGCTCTAAATTAGTTCCCGTCAGTTCCATCGCGTAGATCTCGGGAATAGGATTCCAACGCAATTCAGTTTGCTGAATTCTGATTTCGATTGCAAAAGATATGATCGTTTTAAGATTTGATTACATTAATAAATAAATAATTTATAATTAAACTTTAATTAGGCCTAACCTTAATCATCTTTCTATTTGGTCGTTCATCCTCTGATCCAAGGGCCGATACTGCTCCTTCTTCATCGCTCTTTTCTGGACCATTTTGAACCCATTCATCGTTCCTCAATTCACCATCGCACGCTTGGACAATTGCGTAGAGTCGAAGAGGATATTAAGAGCTTTAAAAAGATCAAAAGAAGCATATGTTAATTCTTTGTGGATTTGGAGCTAAGGAGGAGAGAAGGTAGATGAGTTTATGCGGCTATGGGTTTGAGGAATCGGGGAAGGAAGAAAAGAGGAATGGCGGCTATGGCTTGGAGAAGAAGGAAAGAAGATTTATAAATATAAAGAGAAGAGAGAACAAAGGGGGAGTAAAGGGAATGTTTTCATATCAAAAAAAAATAAAAATGAATTTGAATGATAAATAAAAGAGGAGGGAGAGTTGAGAATAAATGCACAAGTTATTTTCCCCATATACCTCTTTTTATTTATAAACAAATTAAATGCTTGCTTTATTTTATTTAATTGTTTAAAGTAGTGCTACCCTTTTATTTCAAATTTCAAAACACACAACATAACGTATAATAATTTTAGGAACCTATTTAGTTGCAAGAAAGGATAAATAGAAGAGATTATATATACATATAGTTGATTTAAAGGAAAGGAATAAAGAAAGAGAAAAAAAAACGTTGGAAAACAAAAGAAGAGAGAAAACGGGAATGTTAATTAATACATGAGGTAGAAATGGGAAAGAAAATAAGAGGAGAGAAGGAAGTATGGTAAAGATAAAGACAAATAAAATGAATGCATTTTCATTGCTTGATAGGAAATTGTGAAACTTTTCAAATTTTAAAACATATAATTTAATTTGACACAAACATGTGATTTTATTTTGAAACAAAACATGTAATTTTTGAAACTAGATTACATGAAAACATTTATTAGTTTTAAATTAAAATAAAGATTAAAACTTTATTTCCCTTTCAATGTTTCATAAATAAAGATTCCAACTTTACTTTCAATTTCTATGTTACATAAAAATTCCAACTTTATTTTATAATTGCATCGTTCCATAAAACCAAATAAAGATTGTACTCTATTTTCTCAAATTTCATTGTTTCACAAAACAAAACCAACAAAGATCAAAACTTTTTTTTTCATTTTTTTTGAACTCGTAGTGAGTTAAGAAAATGAAAAGTTACCAGGTTGAAGTAAAGATACATGCAGGCATGATTTGGAAAGAATAAACATGGCATTTATGATATGAACGTGCATGCAAGGTTTTAAATTTTCAAAAGTAGATAACAATGAAAGAGAGAGAATGGGGTATTTATGTTATAGTATTTTATTTTTAAAATTAACATGAACGTATTTTCTAATTACATTCATTGACAAATTTATATGTTTCTCAAATTTACATGTTCGTATTCTCTAAATTAATGTCAATGACATATTCTCAATTGAATATATTTTCCTAATCAATGCATATATTAGCATACCTACAATCAATGTCAAATGTTATGTTTACTAAATTAATGACATGTTCACAAATCAATATAAATTTTAAGTTTTACTTCAAATAAAAATAAATTTTTAATCGTGATTATTTAAAATAAATTATTTTAAATAGCCAAAACTCATTAAAATTACTTAAAATAAATTTTTAAATTTACCCCAAAATTCAGGGTTGTTACATCTTCGACCCAAGAATGCATGTAGGAGCTCGTCGAATCGTCGCATCACGCTCTATCTCCACCTCTCTAAGCAAGCTCGGCTCTACCACTTCCGCGGTCTCCTGCAAGCACTTCCTCAAATGTGATACATGGAATACGTCGTGTACACCACTAAGTCTCTCGGGCAACTCCACTCTATACGCCAACTGTCCAATCCTCTCCTTAATAGGAAACGGCCCTACGAACCTTGGTGCTAACTTCCCAATGGACCCAAAGCGAATAACATTCTGTAATGGAGACACCTTGATAAAGACCATGTCCCCAATATCAAATACAAGATCTGTCCTCCTCTTGTCCGCATATGATTTCTGCCTATCTTGCACCGTCTTCGTCCTCCTTCGAATCAAATCGATCTTTTCCGAAGTCTCTCTTATCCTATCGGGCCCAAGTAAGATCTTATCCGTAGATTCCCACCAACATGTAGGTGAATGACAAGGCCTTCCATAAAGAGCCTCGAAAGGTGCCATACCAATGCTAGACTAAAAACTATTATTATACGCGAACTCCACCAAGGGAGGATGCTCCTCCCATGTACCTCTAAAGTCCAAGACACACAACCTCAAAAGGTCCTCTAGAATACGATTCACCCTCTCAGTTTGGCCGTCCATCTGAGGATGATATGCGGTGCTCAAACATAACTGAGTCCCTACCGCCTCTTGCAAGCTCTTCCAAAACTCGCTAGTAAAGATAGGATCGTGATCCCTCACTATGCTAGAAGGAACACCATACAAACGAACTATCTCTCAAATGTAAATGGAGGCTAACCATTGAGCAGTCCTCTTACTCTTCACGGGAACGAAATGGGCGCTCTTAGTAAGTTTGTCAACCACGACCCAAATCCCATTATTACCCTTCCTCGATCTCGGTAACCCATCAACAAAGTCCATCGAGAGACTCTCCCACTTCCATTGTGGGACATCCAATAGGTGAAGCAACCCACCGTGCTTCTTTTGCTCTGCTTTTACTTGTTGGCACACCAAGAATCTAGCGACAAACTCGGCCACATCCTTTTTCATACCGGCCCAAAAGTAAACTCGTCTCATGTCCATGTACGTCTTGTCCCCGCCGGGATGAATGGTCTTCTTCAAACGATGTGCATCACCAAGAATGGTCTTCATCAAGTTCTCGTCTCGTGGTACACAAAGTCTACCGTCCCTACGTGACCAACCCTTATCATCTAGGGTATACCTACTGAGATGGCTCGATGACTCCCCCCTTATGAGCTTCTCTATTTGCTCAACCAACTGTGGGTCATCTCGTTGTGCCTCACCAATCCATCCCAAAAGCGTAGGTCTGACCTCTAAGGATGCTAGCAAACCGGGTACATAGTCAATGAAAGGTCTAAAGTCAAACGTAGAGATGAAATCTAAACTTTGCCGCTCAACAAAAAACAGACTCAAGGACTACCTTTTCCTACTTAAGGCGTCTGCCACCACGTTACCCTTGCCAGAGGTATATGCTATCTCGAAATTGTAGGACGCTAAGAATTCCATCCACCATTGCTGCCATAAGTTCAAGTCCTTCTGAGAGAACAAGTATTCCAGCGATTTGTGGTCTGTGAACAATTCGAATTTCTCGCCAAGTAGATAATGGCGCCAAGACTTAAGCGCGAAAACAATAGCGGCCAACTCTAGGTCATGTGTAGGTTAATTTCCCTCATGCACTCTCAACTGCCTTCCTCCATAGGCTGTTACCCTCCCTTCTTGCGTTAAGACAACGCCTAGTCCTGTCCTACAAGCATCGGTATAAACGGTAAATGGCTTACTCCCATCTGGCAACACTAAGACTGGGGTTGTGGTCAAAGCTCTCTTTAAACGTTGGAACTCATCATCACAATCTACATCCCATGTGAAAATCAGGTTCTTCTTCGTCAAGTGTGTCAATGGGGCTGATATCTTTGCGAAGTCCTTGATAAAATTCCTATAGTAGCCGGCCAACCCCAAGAAGCTCCTCACCTCGGTAGCATTTTTAGGGACCTTCCAATCTTGATGGCCACCACCTTCGCGGGATCCACAGCTATCCCTTCTTTGGAAACCACGTGCCCTAAGAATCGCACTTCCTTCCTCCAAAAGTGACATTTAGAAAATTTAGCTTTAAGGTTATGCGCTCGAAGGGTCTCCAACACTTCCCTAAGATGTAGGGCATGCTCTCCCTCGCTCTTAGAAAAGATCAAGATGTCATCCACAAAGACCACCATGAATTTGTTAAGGTACTCCCTAAACACCCTACTCATCCAGTCAACAAAGTATGCGGGGGCGTTTGTCAAACCGAAGGGCATCACAAGCCACTCATAGAAACCGTTCGTAGTCCTAAAGGCGGTCTTGTCTATGCTTTCCTCAGCCACTCTCAACTGATGGAAACTAGTGGCTAAGTCCAACTACGAAAACACTGAGGCGCCAACTAACTGATCGAAGAGATCATCAATCCTTGGCAGTGGGTGCCTATTCTTCTTAGTAAATTAATTAATTTCTCTATAGTCCACACAAAGTCTAAGGGACCTATCCGCCTTTGTGGCAAATACTACTGGAGCACCCCACTCCGATATACTACGTCTTATGAACCCTTTCTCAAGCAACTCCCCTACTTGCTTAATGAGCACCCTCCTCTCATGAGGAGCCATGTGGCGTACTGGCAGAGATACTGGTTTTGCATTGTCTACAAGATAAATACGAAAGTCTGTCTCAAGTTTTAGGGGTAGACCCCTCACCTCATCGAAGACATCAACATATTCACGGACTATACGAACAGAATGTAAATCATCATTGGATGCGTCAAGTGACTCAAGATAACTAAGCATCACCGATCCTCTAGGGTCACAAGAAATATCAAGGGTCTTTCCACAACGAGTCAACAATTTAACTACCCTTCTTTCACAATCTAGGATGGCACCGTATCTAGTTAGCTAGTCCATACCTAGAATAAAGCCGTAGCCCATGAAGCCAAGAACAAAGGCATTGCATTCAAACCCAACGCCCAAGATAGACACTCTTAAATCCCGACAAATCATAGAAAGATGAGCTGAACCACCAATAGGATTTGAGACAACTATGGGATCCGAAACTAGACTAGTATTTAGATGTAGTGTTCCAACTTACGAAGCAGACCCAAACGAGTGTGAAGCACCAGAATCGAATAAAGTACGGACAGGAATCAAACAGAAAAACTAAACTCTCAACGGAAATGTTTCTACCTTGTTCTTGCAGCGGCGGGACCGCGAGAGCCTGGACCTGCTCCCTTGCCTGCCCCGGTGCCATGAGAGCCTGAAGCTGCCCTCCAGAAGTTCTTTGGCTTGTCCCTGTTTCCATGGGCAGTCCTTAACTAGATGACCTTCCTCTCCACAGTGGAAACATCCAGTCTTCTTCTTTTCCCTACAGTCTTTACTCAGATGGCCGGGTGTCCCACAATTAATGCACTTCTTCTTTCCTTTGCCATTGTTGTTCTTCCCGCCTTTCTTGTTTTGTTGTTGTGGTTTCTTTTGATCTACTTTCTTCTCAGGTGCCTTATTAGCATTGGCGCCTTTCTCCTCTTCATGTATAAGCGCTATGTCAACTAGTCTCTCAAAGGTGGACCCCATAGGGATGTGGGTCATAGCTAACCCATGAAGCGGTTCGCTCAAAACCTTAACAAATCTCAGGGCCTTCTTTTCGGATGTATTCACCAAGTCCAAGCCAAATCTCGCCAACTGATTGTACTTGCTGACGTCCTCTTTCACTGATAGATTCCCATGCTTCAACACCAATTTTTTTTCCATATATAAAGTCTCTTCAGCTCGTGAGAGAAACTTTGCCTCAAACCTACGCCTGAAATCCGGGCATGTATCAACTGGACGCTCTCCATTAGTGACCTCCCACCAAAACGAGGCCTCATCCTTCATTAACCAGGCAGCTAACTGGACCTTTCTTCCATCTTCTACCTCAAAGATTCCAAACAATTCTTCTACCTCCCTTAACTAATTTCGAGCTTCAACCAACGTCTCCGACCCGTGAAAATTTTTCCCGCCTATTGCCCGAAAGTCCTTGCATATTTTTGCGAAAGTGTCCACACGTGGAGGAGGAGGAGGGGGAGGAGGAGGAGGAGCATTTGCTGGGCCTGCGACATTGGCCCTAGCTTCCAGATACCTTCTAAACCATCCTGGTATCGGTATCCCTTCGGGTATCTCGGGAATTCCAGACACGCTGAAAAGAAAATGAAGGGATTCAAATGAAGAATTCGAAGGAAAAGTATATGGCGCTTAGGGTTATGTTTTTAAAATAAACTTTTCTCTTGAAAATACTTTCCTTAAAACATACTTTTGAAAGTATTTCTTTATAAAAGTGCTTTTGAAAAATAGTTTCTCAAAATTCATATCTGTTCTGGTAACCTTCAGCTCTGATACCACGTGTAACACCCCATGTCTATTAATGTCACTCACAAAGGGAATGCATTAACTTCTACGGAGCGTTTTAAGTGTGTATAGAATAGAAACTTAACAACAAGACAGATATAAAACAGTATTTAAAGGTTTAAAATTTTATTCATTGCAGCGGTAACAGATAAGTTTGATTACATCATCAAAAACCAAAGACTAGAGTCAAGTACATAATATCGATTTTGATTAAATCAGAGTACATAAAATGAAAGACATAACGCCAACATAAAATAGCCATAAATAAGATAGGCTGAACTTTTACTTCAGCGATCCAAGCAACTTCCAAAGAAAGAGATAAAGCTGTCCAAATCATGCTCCACTAGTGCTAGTCCCACCCTGAGCACCTGGGGAGAAGGGAAGAAAAGAGGTGGAAACAAGGGGGTCAGACATAAAGTCTGGCGAGTGCAATAACTTTAACAATATAATCATTAAGTAACTAGGATAAGGCATAAGCTGGAAAATAAGGAAATGACTGTGAACAATTGGGTATGACAGAGCAAACAAGGAAATAAGATGAATAAAGACAACGTTAAAGGCGCACCTAAACCACTATAAGATAATTACTATACTGCACCACCACTAGTCACCCTAAAGGTTGATCCCGCCTACAGAACTTAATAATGATAATGGTAGTTTCGTGTACCCCTAGCTGCCTTCATAGGTGTCGTCTGCCCCCATCTCCACTAGGTGTACCCACTACCCCTATTTGTTTGGCTCCCTAACTCGTAGATACCCATGCTGGCCCTACAGTGGGGTGTATCACTCCCCAAAGTGGCAACCCGATACTACTGAAAATGCACGGCTTATATCTACACGATGCAACAACGTCTTACCTGCCAGCCCGGGCCCACACCCGCATATGAACCCGTTGGACTTGCGTTGCCACCGCTGACCCGTTTTGACCTCTTACAATCAAATCCAGTACGTGTGTCCTGTCCTCGACTTGGGTCGAGCCCACAATGATACTTAATGGGTTACTAGTTTGAAAAGGGCCCACATGCATGACACAAGCTTTCCACCTATGCTTGGTCCCCTCTATGGTTTTCCCACTTAACCCCATTCTTATTCATGTCTTCTTGCATGTTTCAATCTTGGTTAAGTGCATGTAATCGTATTTCAAATGCCACCCAAGGCACCCACTTGACTTCATATGCTGCCCAAGGCACCCACTTAACCCCCTCATGTCCCACCACATGTTTATCTGGTTAAGTGTTTCTGAATTCATTAACATCGTAACCTTCTAAAGACCTCCCACATTAGACTGGCAATTGTTGCAGCTGGATTTGCCAGGCGGGTCCGGGCAGTCTTACACCACAAATGAGCCTAACCTCGTGTCTTTACAACTGTTACGCATTTAATTTATGCCTAAGACCTCCCACATTAGACTGGCATTTGTGGTTGCTGGATTTGCCGGGCGAGTCCGGGCAGTCTTACACCACAAACGAGTCTAACCTCGTGTCTTAGGCGGTTTATTATTACATATTTCATTTAACCCCAAATTGGATTAATATCCCTAATTTGAATTGTCAATCAATTCCAAATTTAACTATGTCCATAATTGACACCTTAATTATGTCCATCTATTTATGGTATATAAAATTATACCAATTAACATCGCAAATTAATTATATGCCATTTTAAGGCACTTAAACCAATTCTCCATATTAAATATTTTGATCTTATCCCATTGTCCTACGTTGTACGTTCGTTCATTTAATGTGAAATATATGTTAGACTCGAATAGTCTAACTTATGGAATAGAGAGAAAACATCACAACATGCATAGAATATAAATTAGATCTAACTTACGAATAAAGGTCATAACATGAATTGGCATATAGATCTAAACATAAGGGGTGAACTTGCATGTGTGAATAAGGTGTTTCATCTAAACTTGAATAGACAATGGGTGTATAACACATGTGCTTTCATAACTTATGTAGTTTTAACATAAAGGTATGAACTTGCATAGGAATCTCAAACTTTCATTACATGATTCATACCCCAAACTTATATATACTTACATATGTGATTTATGCAACATAAACTATGATGTAAACTTGCACCTAAACATGTAAATTAAGATCTACATGTAAACTATCATATTAAATTTTGTATAATCCTCATACATACTTGCATTTAACTCACACAAGTCTTAACCTAAACTTTAGATCCAAACTTACACATAAAATAGATGTCATGAAACATGTAAGGATTGTATATGATTCTCATCAACTTGCATATGATTCCTATATAAATCAACATCTAAACTTGCATATAGAACTATGAATCAAGTTGAGCATAGGTGATTGAGCATATGATAAGGATCCACAACACAAATAAACTAAAACTATCATTATGAACAACTAGCATATATTCACCCAATATTACATTTTCCAATGCTTCACAAACATAGCCATATAATCAAATTTATATCTCTACCCAACTAACATATTAATTATCTTATTAAAGAAATTGAACTCACAACTCAAAGAAGGTCTTGATTTCTGAAATCTGAGTTTTGAAATTGATTTAACTCGCCTCTATAGTAGACAATTCGTTATTGTTGTTGTTTTTGTTGTTATAAACTTGATTTGAATTGAGTTGATTAGCTTTTCTTTTTCCTAAATGGTGGCAGCTACTCTAGGTTGCAAGGTGACAGCATGGCGGCCATGGTTCTAATTTTAATTAGGTTTTAGGGTTTGAGTCTACATGTGTTTATATAGAATTTAGGATAAATTTAGGCCATCCGATCAACTTAGAATAAACCACGGCCATTCAGTCAAGATAGGGTGAAGTCAGCCCTAATGACTCAGCCAAGAGTCAGAAAATCATCATCACTCAAATCTGCCGGGGGGGGGGGGGGGAGGTCAACCCCTTGCTTGATGTGGCCCTTGGAGGGAATTTTCCCGCCTAGCCCAATCTGAGTCCGAATTTGAACTTTTGAAATCTGTTTGAATTTTTCTGAAACTTCCGATCGCCATAACTTCTTCATACGAAGTCCAATTCATGCAAACTCAGACTCTATCTCAACCAGAATTCCGAGACGAACACAATGGCATAACCCATTTCCCTTAATTTGTACATTCAAAATTAAATATTCTTTAATTCGTTACTTTAGTGTTAACAGAAATACGGGGTGTTACAAAGCTCTCCAAGTATATCTGTAAAATCCTGACTACTTGACTGCCCATACAAAATTGGGCACCCAAGAGTTTAGGGAAAAAAACAAAACAAACTCCGGGTCAATCATGGGACTGGTGTGAGTAAAACAATTTAAAACAATTTGAGTAATTAAACGATATCTCATAAGACCACGCCGTATAACGGAACGGGTTTTTCCCTTATGAGAATCCAAAATAATCATTATATTAAAACTCTTTTGATATTATAATAGTGTCTACCAACCACAATATAATAATCATCCAGCAGAAACGCTTTCATCTCACGTTCTATATACATAGTATACAATCAAAACCACGAGCGCTTATTGGATAATGGATTTCCAACTATGAAAAGGTATTTAATCACCTTCCGATAGTGTACCTCTAGAGAGGAATACACTGCGTTCAACAAAAACATCTTGCAACCCAGCCACATATGACCGACCACTCATTTCGCTTGAGTGTATCAAATGTATATCACCAGCGGTTGGGATCAGCAACCATTTCCCGAATGGGACAACATCGAATAGATTAAAGAATTAAATGAAACTCTAGATCAGGTGACAATACACCCTAATGGAAGTAACCCATATAGCCATGCTGCCTGCCCGATTTTTGTCATTTCCCGGTTGTGAGGCTAGAGGCCACGCTTATCTCTGACAGATCACACATTTATTCACTTTGAATGTCACATCGTCATACCCGCCAAATCACAAATTGATTTCCCCAAAAATACAACAGATATACAACTAAGAGAAACGGATTTCTCCACCACCAAACGTATATACGTTTGAAGAGATCAATTTATGCAATCTATTAAACATACTCTTTCAGACATTCTTCTATACAGGTTGTCCTGGGACTGGACAAACCAAAGGAACTATTCTGTAAATAGGACAGCCCTTACATAACTTTGTCTTCAATTATCTTCATCATATTTGATCGCAATGCTAATGCCCATACATAGTGGTTTTCAGATAATGAATCTGATCTCAGTCTCTCCGTATTGATGACAGAAAAATGGTCAGAAACTTCAATAGTCGGTGATTTAGCTATCAAAGAAAAAAGATATGTACAAACAACGATATTATTTCCAGATGGAAATTCTATCGATCAATCATCAATCATCATTTATCTCTTAAATTAATTTATTAATTTACCCATTTCCTATTTCCATATATTCAACATTTCTTATTTTCTATAGGAAACATTTCTGATTCTTATTTGGAAAACATTTCCAAAACTCCTTCATGAGATTTAAAACAGATGTTTAAATAAAACATCGCTATGCCAAATCAAATCATTACACTAATTAACTAATTTCACTTAACCAACCTTCACTATTGAACCTTAACCATTCCTTAGTTAAAAACGAAGCCAATCAAGTTGGGTTATAACTACCTCTCAGACCTTAACTGAACAACATTTCTAACTTCGAAATAGACAAGGTTCAACTTTTAAACCTCTAATAAACTTCCTTACGTAACTCTTGGATTTCTTTTTACGAATCCACTTCTTTTACAGAAATCATTTGATTTTAACAATAGTGTTAAAATCCCATGCTTCTGAAATATAATAACTTCAATATAACTTTTATTTATTAATTTGGATAAATAAACAAATAACTAATATATTAATAAATTAATAAATCTTGATTAAAAAATGGAAAGTGAATAGTACTTTCCCGAATTTGATATAATCGAATTTCAACATATAACTCTCTGTCGAGTAATCTCTATTCGATAACTCCTTTTCGAATAAACTATATTCGATTAACTCTCCTCGAATAACTAATATTCGATTAATCTCTCTTTCGAATAAACTATATTCGATAATCTTCTTTCGAATAAACTATATTCGACTAACACCTTTCTTTAAATAAACTATATTCGATTAACTCCTTTCTTCGAACAAACTATATTCGATTAATTCCTTTCGAATAACTATATTCGATTACTCCTTTCGAATAAACTATATTCGATAACTCCTTTCGAATAAACTATATTCGATAAGTCCTTTCGAATAAAATATATTCGATAACTCCTTTTTCGAATAAACTATATTCAAATAACGCTTATCTGACTAACTCTAATCAATCTACTCTAACTCGATTAACTCTAATTGATTAACTCTGACTCGATTAACTCAAATCGATTAACTCTAGTTCGATTAACTCTAATCGATTAACTCTAACTCGATTAACTCTGATCGATTTAATCTAATTCGATTAACTATAACTCGATTAACTTTGTCGATTTACTCTAATTCGATTAACTATAACTCGATTTACTCTAATTCGATTAACTATAACTCGATTAACTCTAATTGATTAACTCTAATTGATTTACTCTAATCGATTAACTCTAATCAACTAACTCTTATTCGAATAAATTATATTTGATAACTCTATTTGACTAACTCTAATCGATTACAAATACTTCCATTTCAATTTGTTTTACAAATATTTTCTTTTCTATTTGTTTTACAAATATCTCCTTTTGCTATTTGTTTATATTTATTTCATATAAATAGTTCCTTTTATAACTTTATTTATTTTCTAAATAAATATTTCCTTTTATCCTTCTATTTATTTTCCCAATATATATTCCTTTTATCTTTCTATTTATTTCCCAAATAAATATTCCTTTTATCTTACTCCATTTATTTAACAAATAATTATTCCTTTTCAATTTTATTTATTCAACAATTTTTTCCTTTTTAATTCTATTTGTTCAACAAATATTTCTTTTTCAATTCTATTTATTTAACAAATAAATATTTCCTTTTCAATTCTATTTATTTAACAAATAAATATTTCCTTTCTATTCTATTTATTAAAAAAATGTTTCTTCTTTTTAAAATCTTTTGATTTTATAAATATTTCTTTTTCAATATAACATTGAAAATTTCCTTTTTAACATTCTAGTATTCCTCATGGTATTTAACGTGCATATAACAATGATCGGTATCATTCAAACATCCAAAATCAGCAACATATTTCATATCACATCATATAATACAGTATATGAAAAACAGTAAAATAAATGTTGAGTAATCCAGTTGGATCCTTTCGACCTATTTCCCTGCATCCACAGATGTTAAACAATATAGTAACATCAAATTTCATTTCAATATGAAATATTCTTATAAACAGAATCAATATTTGATTAACGATATATATATATATAACTATATCAATATTTTCAACCAATCAATTAGCAGTTCAACCAAACAGTCAACACACAACAATCAATCAATATTTATCAGTTCTAAAAATACGTTATAAAACTATGAACTGGTAGAGTTGGTGAGTTTTACTCACATTGGACGATCATCGTTAAATAACGATAACCGTCAGTTGATTCAGACAGACAATTTATTTCAGTATAAATTGTAACGAGCTCCAATTCATTCCCAGTCAGTTCCATTGTGTAGCCCTTGTCCATTCGATCCCAACGGATCAGACCGTTTGAATTTCTGACCATGTATGAGCGAGATATATCATTTACAAGTTTGCATATATATTTTTAATTGAAGTACTTTAATTATTAAAATATTGGGTTCACCCCATTTTTCATTTCGGCCCATCTAGATAAATAACGCAACCCGCTTTACACCGTTCTTCTTCCAAAAGGAAATATGTCGGCTTCAGTATTTAACACCATTAATCTTCCTTTAGCCTTAAGCCATGATTAGCCTCAACTGACTTCCCTTCCACTTTATTAAAACAACCTTTTCTGATTCTCACCATTTCCGAATTTATTTACAATCCATCCTCCTACCTGTTTGTATGAAAACGAAACGCTCATTGCCATCGTTCCTCTCCTCTTCTGCTCCTAAAGTTCCTCACCATTTCACCACCCTCGACATTCTTCTCCATGACAGGGCCTCAACCCCTCACGCATGCATTACAGTGCAAAGTGCGATCCATTCCCATCTAAAAGTGGAACTCTCCTGTACCAAACACCATCACCCGATTTTCCGCTTCAACCCATCGCTCATCCCTTTCTCCCACATTCGAACTCAATAGTAACAACAACGGCCATTTTCGAATTTCCTTCCTTCATTTCCCTCTTATTTCAACACAGAATGCCCCGCCGATCACACAAACAACTTCCTCTTCGCAAGCACTACATGTCGATCCCAGTTTTTCCCAACTCGACATCATAATCCAAATCGCGACATCAGGAATTTCTGGCTCGCACAGACTTGCTCACGTTCTCTTTCTCCTCTTCATATAAATTACAACAAAAAAGGTCTTTCAACTCCTTTACAAATTCTCTTCTTCCCCATATCCTATATATCCAACTCGAAGCCCCATATCACAACCCGTCGACACTGCTTCACTGCCATCTACAGAGAATATTTCGACATTAAATTTCAGCGAATACCCTAATTCTTTGCATCCAAATGTTAAATCCCTCAATAACCCAAAATAAACACCCAAAAACATGATTCGATGCTTGATTTCCATGAATTAATTATCTTACCCTTTGCTGTCTATTTTGGATCTACTAAGAATGGGATCGAGTCCCATACGGCTTGTACTGCTGTGAAGCTCTTCATCGTAGGAATCGAATGAATCCAAGATTGGATTTTTCCATTGCGTTTTGGACTTTTAAAACCTTTTCTTGATTTTATAGAAAATTTGAACTCACGAAATTTATTTAGAAAGTGGCGGACAAAATCTCTATTGACCAGCCGATGGTTTTAGGTTTAGAAGTGTTAAGATGGGGATGTATATTTATAGGGTAGGATATAGATTATTTTAATTAAATAAATCTAAATATTTAAGTTCTACTCGTTTTAAATTACCAAACTAATATTCAAATAATTAAATAAATTAATTATTATACCGTAAAAATACCGGACATTAAACTTTGATTAAATAGCCATTTGTCAACACTTTCTGTAACGTTTTAACGTTATTATTCCATATCTTTGAAAATGATTGGAATTTTAAGATCTTTAAAACACGAACTATTATGGAAAAAGAATTTGTTAATTATATTGAAAGGTTTTAAAAGAATTTAATATATTGAAAGGATTTTAAAGAATTTAAAATATATGGTATAAGATTTGAAGTCAAAAGAGAATGAATTTTGGATAGAATTAGTCTTCGGATATTCGATATGGATTTACAGGAGCAGAGGAATATGAAAAAAATATTAAAACATATCCATATCAAGATTCTGATTGTGTTTGCCTGAGTTTGTGAACCGATATCAAATATAAGTCGATTAAATTCTATTTGAACTTATATTTGAAAATATCAATTATTTAAATGGAAATTCAAATCCAAATAAAGATTTGGTAGTTTAGGGATAATGACGAATAAATGAAGTTTGTTTTGAAATATAAGGTTTTGAAAAATGAATGTGGAATTTTGAGAAAAGCTTAAGATGATAACGGGTTTTTGGAAAATTGAATCCAACCTTAATTCAAACTAAAGGGACAACACTTGGGAAGGAGATTTGAATTGAGAAACTTGTATGGTCCATGTCTATTATTTTAAACACACTTATTACTTGGAATGTCCGGGATCAGATATAGATCAGAAAACCATTCCAAGTAATAATACGACGTTATAAAGAATCTGAAGACTTGGAGTCGATAAACGAAGACTGAGTATATTCGAATTGTTTGGGTTGATTGTTGATGTCTCGGATCGGGCTATACACCTTATTCAAGGTTATAAGTGGCATGAGATCTGAATATATTTGAATATTTTCGGGTTTTGTTCCGTTCAGACCCAGAACAGACTTGTATGGATTGTGTGTCAGACATTGAAATTGACTGCATAACACTGATTTCCATTATTGTATATCGGATTTGTGGCAATATATAATCCTAGTCTCTAAGTCATATAAACTTAGAGGTTATGCGTTGATCGAAATCAATGACATGTCATGAATTGTCAATGTGGCATACTCGAGTTATGAAACGAGCCAGTGATGATCGAAGCATGGCTTATTGAAGCGTAGCTTTGTGTATATCGTGACATCGACGAACCTCACACCCTGGATTGATGACACACTGGCGGTTAGGTTGTATCCACAATCTCTAGTGAAATCGAAAGCTTCGGCGATAGATCTACCTTGAAATCTGAGGGAATAATGTATATAGTGTATGATGTTCTGGATATATACTTTTGCGCTATGTATTTGGTGTCCGTTGTCCGGATGTTAACCGGGAGATACTTAGCTTCGTGTCCTCCAATGATCCTTCGTGTCAGGAACCATCATGTTGGAAATCCAATCCCCAATATGAGCCTGTGCGATTTTGATTGTATACCTATATGTCCATATAACCAATTCGGGTTATGGGGGCTATGATTCTATATTTATTTGTGAAATGATTTTCAACACTATGTAATAATGATAATATTAAAATAGGATTTTACGTATTAAAGCATCTTTGGTTCTCATAAGACAAAACTCGCACATATTGTGTGCATTTACATTGTGTAATGTGGGATGAGCTTATGATAGCTTCATTTTCCAAAGTCATTGCGAATTTCTATGCATGGGAATTCACATGGAGTGAACCCGTTCCGCGTTAGTGGCGTGGTCCGGTGAATTTTCCAAACTTTAAAATAAACCAAAAATAACTGCTTTGAGTTCTCACACTAGTCCCACGACTGACCTGGAGTTTATTGTTCCCTTATCTAAACTCTGGGTGCCCATATTTTTGCATGGAGAGCTAGTAGTTTAGTTTGCAGGTTTAGTTTCAGAGCTGGTTTCTGATTGGAGTTAAAGTCTTGTTTGCTTTTTCTTCTTCCACTGAGAGCAATTGGTTTGCACTGAGCTTATGGTATACTCTGTTTCTTTGTAACTCTAATGTAAAAATATTTTGTAATGAAATAAAAGTTCTGGTTTTTTGTGTTTAAATATGTATGTACCCATAAATATCCGTCATTATGAATGATTTAAGTTGGCTTAATTACCGGCGAGAATTAGGCAAAAAGGCTGGTCATTACATTACATATCCATCATTGCAACTGTAATGGGTCTAGACTTAGCAATCATCAACTCAATCTCCTTACATTCAATTCATTTAATCTTTCCCCACTCATTGAAGAGTGTAAATACCATCTCTTAAAATTGTCGCCTTGAAATTTTCCAAAATTCAAAATCTTTTACAGCTTTTATTTGTACACAAAACATTTGTATTATTACTCCAAAACTTGTGAACTTGAAAATACTGCAAAAACCTCCTTTCTAACTTATTTAGTCAGATCATTAATTCGAAAATATTTTATAACTCAATGTTTGACAAGTCTATTGTCGTTCTCACAAACATTAGGCATACGCTGGCCAGGCGCACGACTAAAATCCCCAAGTACTAAATGTCCTTGTTTCAACTCCTAGTGAAAATATTTCAAAAATTCTTTTAAAAATAGATACGGAAAGTACTAATGTGATATTGATATGTTGATTGCTCATGAATCGCAGATACACAATGATTTCGTATGGATCCCCCCTGTAAACATCCGTATCCGTAGGAAATCGCTTCCCTGTGAATTTCGTCATGAACCGATCAACGAAAGATATTTAAGAATCAAAAGAAAAAATTAGGTCACTGTGCATTGGTTGCTCCATCTCAGAATCACGAAAACAAATTATCAAATGAAGTTAAATCAATTCATGAGGACCAATCATGTCACGAGTACAATTCATGTCATGAAGACGAATCAAGTCACGAAGACACAGTGATGCATTAAACAGGTGGCTCACTATCACTAAGATATCTTGAATACATGCACAGCTCATCATACTACCTTTAGTAACTCTAGTGGTTACATCTCTAACACCAGTAGAAAATTTACCGCGTGGACAATAGGTAAACAATGGTTATGCTTGGATCCCACAGGAAACATCCATACTCGTAAGCTTTCTGAAACGATTTGGGGAACTCCCGGATTGAGTTGAGAACACGATGCATCAGTAAACAAACAATACAACATTTCATTGCTTATTTCAACAATTTACATCAGAGTACAAGAATATATCAGAGTATGAATAAATATTACACAGAAAAATATGAGAAATTTAAAATACAAAGTAGCGGAAATATAAAATGTATAAATACAATGACTAACACAACTGAATGAAATACACGGATACAAAGCTTTCCGAATATAGCTCCAGTTGTAAATCCAGAATCCTGAGAATATAATATCTACAAAACCAAAACTACTAGCTGCTCATGTGGAAAATAAGGGCGCCTAGAGTTTAGGAAGGAGCAATAAACTCCAGGTCAGTCATGGGATTCGTGTGAGAACTAAAACAATTATTAATTTTATTTTAAAGTTAGGTTAATCAAGGGACCACGGCGTATAATACGGAATGGGATTACCCCTAAGAATACCAGTGCATAAATAAACAGCGCAATGCTAATTAAAGAAAAATGAAGCTATTATAAGACTCAGGTTCCATCACACAATGCAATGCAAGCCATAGGATAGAGTTTTACCTTATATTAGACAAATATGCTTGGTACGCGAAATTTCTCTTTTATTGTTACTATAAGTGTATAGTGTAGAAATCAACTTCGAAAGTAAATGTATCAATCGTAGGCAGCATAGGTACCATATATTATGTCGCCATATATAGGTTTACAATTAAAACCGCAAAATGTCGTATTGGAAGTTTGGATTTCCATGTTGATGGCTCCTGATTCGAAAGATCTGTCACGTAGTGCAATACACAATGGCTTATGTCCCAGCTAGAGAAAACATCGTAATGCACATCCGCCGTTTTGGGAAATCAAGTATCACTGCGGCTTACATCCTAATGAGAGAAATAACCACTTACTCTATTCCTCTAGGAATGGGGGGTGTGTCCTATCCCTCAGAGCGTGGAGCGACCACACTCAGCTCATCTCGGTCGATCGAATCCATCGTCATATCGAAAGCATAATGACCTGACCATCAGTTCACCATCATACCGGGGTGTGAGGCTCGTGAAGTAACGCTACACAAAGCTATGCTAATTAAAGCTATGCTTTGATCATTATCCACAAGGCTCTACTTTTCAACAAAAGCCTTGATCCATGCATCTCATCATGTCACATTGTCAATCCATACCATACCATTGATTTCTGCCAATTTATAATCTCTAAGCTCATACATCTCAGAGAAGGGTGTTAAGCAAGAGAATAAATTCTCTGCCACCAAACAGATATATATTTAGCAGAGATCAACTAATACAGCATAAAGGAATACGACGTCAGATATACCATCCATTTACAAGTCCATTCTGGGTCTGAACACGAAACTGGAGTCACCTTATTCCTCGTCCCATATGTCCAATACAGGAGAGAGGCTCTTGCATATCCGAACAATCAACAAGTACGTCCAGACAGCTACCACTATAGCCCCTTCAAGGTAGCTACTCCGATTATGGGCATTAGTAGCAACTCATCCATTCGATGTGAAGATCGTCGGTCTTGCACCATCTTCAATCTCTTCGACTGTTAGTTGTCATATTCATTATTCAAAATGGGTTAAACACTGTCTTTCCGAATAAATCGCGTAATTTATAATCAAGTGCTATAAAAACACATCATATGCCTCATTCCAATTCAGAATATTCTTTTATTCGAATATTTACATTTTTAGGGAAAGGTTCCCATTAATTTTATCAAAGCTAAATTCTTTTAAATTTTCTTTTTAATCTCAAAAATCATTACTTAATGATTATTCGAATTTAAGAAATTAATCTTATCTTTAACTGGGTTAAAGAACTAATGTCTTTTAAAAACATTGTTCACAATAAACCCAAATCTTCTTCCATTAACTATGGAATCTTCATGGAAATCATAACGGTGTATAATCGATATAAATTCCTGTATCTGACTAATAATATAAATGGAATAGCGGCAATCCCTTTTAAATTCCATATATAGTATCGGTCTTCATTCACAGGAGCTCATCTCGATTATTACCAAATCGAATTCCATTCAATTCCAATTTAATATATTAAATTGGAAAACTTTATTTTGGAAAATTCCCATTAATCTTAATTAAAAGATAATAAATTCCAGATTATATTTACACTGATAATTGGGTTAAAGAACAAATGTTATTTAAAACATTGTTCACGATAAACCCAATATCCAATTCTTTTATGCAATTCCAATTTAATATTAATTAATTGGTAAACTTCATTAATCTTAAGTAAAAGATTTATTCTTTTCTCAACTGGGTTTAAGAACAGTGTTAATGAAGACACCATTCATGACAAACCCAAAATCCAATTTGATATTAAATACAAGGCTCTGAATAGAAATTATATCGGCTTATTTCAATATCAAATTCTGAAACCAACGGATATCGTATTGGGAATAACGATATACATATATCTTCCAAATTCCTCAACAACATCTATATAATCATGAAATCCAATATCGAAATATTTCGAAGATTATTTCCATTTTGAATCCATTCCAATTTATTCGTAGGAAAAATTCTGGTTATTTTAAAACCATTTTTAAAGTCCAATTTATTTTATTTAAAACCCATGGAATTATTATTCTACTTAATAACAAGTTCGTTTCGATAAAGATATGTTTTTATCTTTTCAAAACTGGGATTTTTCATCTAAAATCTTTCGAAATCATTTGTTATGATTTTACATAATTTTTCCATATTTTTAATAATTTTACTATCGCCCGTACAGTTGGTTTCCAATAACGGCCACCGAACTGCATCCATAGCGACCTTTTTTGAAACTGATTTGGACATATCTCCAAATCTAACAATTAGATTTCAAATCTCTTATATTCATTGGAAAGCTCTTTTCGATACGTGTAATGGCTCGCAAATCCGCACTATCTGAGTTGACTAATAACACCACACATCCAACCCAAATTGCACAGAAATACGAATCATTATTAGAAAGAAGTTAGAGGATGAGAATTAGAAAGAAAGAAACATTAGCATAGAAGGAAACGTAGAAGTCAAATCTCACAGCTGAACGAATAAAATATATTATATAACATAACTTTTGAAATACAGTTCGGTAACTTTATATACATACCCTCATCAGAGCACAACAGTTATTCCTGGAACAGTTATAAACATCTGCTTCCAGATACAACATAGTACACAGCGCAAATATGATAGTCTATAGCTAACTGGTGAAGCCTCCTGCTTCCAGCTCTTCCAAGGGAATCTGAAAATTCCCAACTAGTTGACTGTCCGTACAAATTTGGGCACCCAAGAGTTTAGGGAAAACAAAAGCAAAATAAACTCTGGGTTAGTTATGGGACTTGCTTGAGTAAACTCCAAGCATTTGTTTAACTTTAAAAATCCTTTCGAACGGAAAGATAATAGTAAGACCAGCCCACACATAAACATGGACGGTTTTTACCTTACTATTACCTTAAACACTTTGATACGAAAATCCAGTGATATTATAATAGTGTCTAATTCAAAAAAATAACCAAATAGCAGAACGCTTGCATCTCACGCTCCATATATAATATAAAATCAAAAACCGCAGGGCGCTTATTGGAGATTGGATTTCGACTATGACAAGGTATGGAACCACCTTCTACTAGTGTATCTCTAGAGAGTAATACACTGGGTTCAACAAGAACATCTTGCAACCCGGCCCACATATGACCGACCACTCATTTCATTTGAGCGTATCGAATGTATATCACCAACGGTTGGGATCAACAACCGTTTCCCGAATGGGACAACATCGAATGGAATATGGAATTAAATGAATTTCTCTAGATAGGTGATTATACAACCTAATGGGAGCGACCCACATAGCCATGCTGCCTACCCGATTTTTGTCATTTCCCGGTTGTTGAGGCCTGAGGCTACGGTTACTTATTGTTCATTGATAGCACAATTACTTTGAGTGCCACATCGTCAGATCACTTAATCATTAATTTATTTGCACAAATATATTCTAGATATTATGCTAAGGGAATAAATCTGTTGCCACCACATGTATATCTATACAGACCAACGTATGCGATCGTTGGAAATTCTCAGTTTGACATTCGTCCATTTACATTCATTCTGGGATTGTACGAAACCGAAGGCACAATTTCTATTAATAGAAAAATCCCTTGCACTTTACTCCGTCTTTGATTATCTTCGTATAATCTGGTTTGCAACCTTACTGCCAATACGGAGTGGTTCTCGGATAATAATCCAACTGGTCTCTCCATATTGATAACGATATTGGCAAACACTTTGATTGTCGGTTATTTAACTATCGGAGAAAAATAAACAAACATCCATTCAAAACATCAAACAATCACTGGGCCTGTTAATTAATATTTCGTTAATTAATTCACTTCTTCATTTCCCTATCAAATATTTGTTAACCAAATATTTTTAGTAATCTTATTGATCTCTTACGCTAGTTGGAAAAAAAAACATTTCCCTATATCACCTTCTTTTATTTTCTATATTTAGAAAATATATTCTATTCGCAAGTGAAAACATTTTCAATCACTTATCTCTTTCACGACTCGGTTATTTTTATACTTCCACTTACCTGGGTTAAAACGACTGTTGTGTAAAACATCGTTACAAACAACCCAAAATACCGCATTCGGCTAACCCTTTTTCAAACATTTCTCTTCGATATTGAGTCTTACTATTTATTAGCTAATAATGAAATCAATTAAGTTGGGGTATAATTACCTCTCAGACCTTGACTGAAAATATTATTAACTTCAAAACAGACAAGGCTGCTAATTCGAATAATCAACACTATATTAAACCAATTTTCCATTTCTCAAACATATATACTTTCCTCTTTCTATCCTTACTCGATTTAAATTCATAGATTTTCTTTTTGTTAATAATATACAATTTTTAGTTCATTTCCTTATGGAATTCTATATATATCGATACATTGATTTCTAATTATCAAAATTTCTTAAAAATATTCTAACTACCTAAATTTCCGGAAAATTTCGCTATAACCTCCTTTATACCGGAAGCAGCGGGAAAATCCCCAAACCGCCACACAGGCCTTTCCAATCAAAAAGAAAAAGAAAAAGCCAAGCGGCTTGCCGATTCAGCGCATAAAATCTCATATGGAATTTAAACATGTACCTTGTTGTCGGGCACTTATATTATAATCTTCGTACACTTCATTCCAATCCTGTCTAACACATATTCACATGTTTCCAATTTATCCCAACTAAATCCAGTCATTTCTAACTCAAGTCGCTAATTTATTCTTTTAATTAGCTCTTTTGCCAACTCTCTTTAGTTTGAACATATCATGTTCAAATATAATTTATTTCGCTTATAATCACGTCGAATTTCATTTCTAACTGTATTCAATTTCAAAATTATATATACATAACTCATTTACCTTTCAAAGTTCAATTTCTATTCAAAATTTTCATTAACTAATTATTCTCCAAATTAGTTAATTTTATTAGATAGTTAAAAATCTGATTTTTGTTTCAAAAATCAATTCATTACTCCACTTGAGTTCAAATATATTTATAACTCAAATCTGGATTTTTCCAATGCAAATTCGGATTTTTATTAACTTAAAATCCTTTTATTTATTTAAATAAACCATTATGGTTTTATAGCGGTTCTAGCGTTGTTTTTCTGAAAATTTGATTTTTGACATAACTCAAAATCTATTTGATGAAACCTAGATTTTTCTTCTTCATTAGAAAACTATTATCAAATCGGTCCTGACGTTTCTTGTTTCAAAGAAATCCGACTTCAATTGAGTTCTGTATACTCAGTTGAAGTTCGAAACGCCAATTTATAAACTGCAGCGCTGCGGCGAGTGAGTTTTAATTATATATATATATAAACGTTTGAACTTCGTTTATATATAAATTCTAATTCCATTCTAATATATTTTTAATATATATATCAAATCAGTTTCCCACACCAACCTAATATTTTCGATTATCCCTATCCGTCGATTACTTCATAACTCAATTATAAATTTATTTATAACTTAAATTTCTATGTCTAATTCAGATTTATTTAGAAATAAATTAATTTATGAAATTCGATATAATTGAATTCCAATTATAAACTCGTTGGATTTTTCTAATGCAAATTCAACTTATATTTCGAAATAAAATCAATCGTTTTATTTTAAAACACTTTCCAATTCATATTTGAATTTAAACTGCTACATTATCGAATGATAATTTATTTCATTATATTTATAAACATTGTTTATAAATAAATTTTCTTGTCACACAAAATAGAAAAAGCTTCCCTTTCAATTATCTATTTGAAATCCAATTTCTTTTATATTTCGAATTCCGAAATAAAACCCATCATTCTACTTTTCGGGATGATTTCAAATTTACACCTGAATTTAATATTTTAAATTATCTCTTGATAATTAATTAATCCTATTTATAAACACTGTTTATAGATTTCTTGTTTTATATACTTAAAAAGAAGTTCCATTTCGAAATCTATTTTAAACAAAAATCTTATTTTGGAAATTTCTATTATAATAACTTATATAACACTCAATTTATTTTCATATTCAATTTAATTTCTATTTAAATAAATTTGAATTAATCGAATTCAAACCACAAATCCTTACGGATTTATTTTAGTTCAATCTATATTCTGAACATCAGAATAAATTCCATCGTTTATTCCTTTAAAACGATTTCCCCATTTTTATTTTAAATTCACATTTGAATTTAAATATTCAAATTATCAAATGATAATTTTCCCACTACATTTATAAACTTCATTTATAAATTCAATTCAATTCAATTCCCTGATTATTCAATGACAATCATTCTATTTTATTTATAAACACCATTTATAAATTCACTTCAATTTCTTGTATTATTTAATTCATAAACATCGTTTATAAATTAAATACTTTTTTATTTATTTCCAAAACAAGTAAATATCTTTAGCCCATTCTAAATTCAAATTCTATTATAGAAAATAGAATTTTCCTTTTAAATCTCAAAATCTCTTTCACGATATTTTTATAAATCAACATTAAGACCCAGTGATATTTCAAACAATCAAAACAATTAATTATAATTGACAGGTTTTCTAACACATCATATATGACAGTATATGTGCAAACAAACAAACAAACAGATAATATATTTTTGAGGAATCCAGTTGGATCCCTCCAACCTGTTTTCCTGCATCCAAATATATAAGTCAACATAAATAATACCCATCCTGCTTCGAGGCAGGACATCACGGTATGAAGGTCATCCACTAATTTATATTTGTGGGGCGCATAGGGAAATCGTCCGCTAATGGTACCGCGGCATCCGCTAATGAGACTGCAGGAACAATCCCATCATCAATCCAATATATATATAATAGTCAACCCGAAATAACTAATATTTTTAAATCAACCATAAAGCATTCAAACAAGCAACAGCAATTATTTTTAACGACATAAAAATAAATCTAAATAAAAGGTGAGTGAGATTTACTCTCCAGGATTTTTTTTATTGTCGGCTATCAGGTAAATTCCATATTGTTGCGTCAATGAATCGACTCGAACGAATTCCTTATGTACCTATGATTCAGTATTTTTATTTATCGATCAACGATTATAAATAAACTTACTAAAATAAATAAACGATTTTTTCTGTGTATATCAGACTTCTTAAAAATTGTATACCTTGTTTCTCTTGCTAATTTCTTAACCAATTTCGCTATATCTCATCTTATAGCACCAACTTATTTGCTCCTTCACCGCTCACGACTACACTTTCTTCCTACCACTCCAACTCCTTTTCAACTCGATTTATCACCCATCCTTTTTCGGTCAACTATCCACAGTTCAACACATGCCGCCACTACCTCCATCCTCCTTATTCAGCATCATACATAAACTGCTGAATCCCAAAACCATATCAGCAGCGCCTTTCTTCAAAAACAAGGGACCAAAACTTCCCTTTTGAAGAACAAAACCATCCCTGCTATTCATGAATACTCCACCAAGTTAATCACTCTCAGTCCTTCCTAATTCAGTAACCCAAAAACAGCATCGATCTCCCCCTTTCACCTTACTGTCGAACCAAGCATCCTCCACTACATCACAATACTTCCATCATCATTTAATTGTTCATTGCACTGGTCCAGGAACTTCCGGCGACCTCCCCCTTGAAATCGCGACATCTCCTCCGCAACGCACCACAATCGCATGACATCGAACAACCTCAGAATCGACAGTTGAACAAAAATCGCGAGCACGGCCAACCCTAGCCTCGCATTGGACAGAATCGAGTACCCAACTTTGCTAACTTCGATGACTTAGGTGTGCTGCTCCGTTCTGGTGCTTCAGAGGATCTCACAATTAAACACACGTCGAACCACTAAACAATAATCGTGATTTGATTTTTGTTGAGGATTTCAGTATTTGCCAATGAAAGAGAGTAGAGGGAAGAACTGATTTTGCCTCTTTGATTTTCTTATCTACGGGTAGAAAATAATAGAAGAGAACGAGGAGGATGGTATCGCGATTCATAGGCAACGAAGGGGACAAGTTTTTAATATGTGGTCGGCCAAAGTACATGACAATATCTTTTTAAAGGAATTAAAAAGATTTTGTTTTTGATTTTAAATATGATTTAATTTAATTTGATTTGATATAAAGAGATTTTTATTTCTTTTAAATAGATTCAGATTTGATCTTCGATTCGATTTTGATCTTATCCATTAAACTATCTTAGAGTTCACACATGAACCGCTATTTTAATGTAACCACTGTCGTTTAAATGTTATAACGCAAATTCTGAACTGAACAATATATTATTCTGAAATTAAATTTTACCCTGTATGTCATTTTAAATTCAGAACCAATCAATTTGTTGGTAATAAAATATTTTTATTATCGTCTATATTCAAATACAATTAATATTGATCATCTGAATTGTTTCGATTCAGTTTTTAACTTCCGTTTCAATTATTTACGGTTTATGGTAATTCGATATACACGAATTAAATTATATTTGATTATAAATCGATAAATTCTATATAAATATCCATTTACAATATCAATTCAATATTTAATACCATATTAAATATTTAAAATAACTGTTTGAAAAAAATCCGGGTCGTTACATTCTCCCCCCCCCCCTCCCCCCATTAAAAGAATTTCATCCTCGAAATTTGCTAAGGTAGAAAAGTGCTTCAAACCCATTAACTTTTCAAAACACATTCTGAAACTCAATATTTTATATTTCAACAAATTTTAGTTCAGCCAAAACTTTTGGTTCTTGTTTATATTACACATCATTTATACCCCATTCATTTATTCTGAATGATTTATCATCAATTCGTATTCCGTTCATATGTATTTAAATCCATTCAAATTGATTATGGTCAATTTATTCACTTCAATTCATTTAACTTGCCTAAGTGAAATTTAAATTCCAGAAGTCAAATTCCTGGGTTTTTATTTCAAATCCTTTCGAAACCACATAAATATATAAACATATATTTATAATCATTTCAAATTCAAGACATTTGAATTTTCCAAAACAACTTGTTTTATTTAAAACAAATTTCCACTAAAACTTTTCTAAGGTAGCAAATCATCACACAGAAACTCGAAAATGAACACTGATGATGTCGCGACCATCATCAGAATTATTTCCCAGCCACTGAAGTGAGTTCAGTGCTTTATCGCTTTCAAAATCCATTCAAAACGATTTTTATTTTAAAAATCATTCCAAAACAAAGCTATATTATTTTAATGTACTTCAGAAAATATCTCCCATCTTCCCAGGATTTAAATTCCAAGTTCTGGTTTGAATTCAATTCCAGTTCATCTTATTTGTATATTTTATTAATATACAAATCTAATTGGTTATATATAACCATTCCAATTTTATAATCTTATTTGATTATTATCATATCAATCAACTCATCAATATATTATAATAATTTAAGAAAATTATTCTTTTTCTATCAAAAATAGAATTTTGAGTAAAATTATTTCATTTACCCACTTAAAAACAATATCATGTTCAATCTTCTGTTCAAGTATTTACAAACTCTTATCGACGTCGTGGCGTCCCACGATTCGATCAGAATTCATAAACCGCTCAACAAACTAGCCAACACAATATAAAACAAATTTTTATATCAATTAACAAATACAGTCTCTCGTATATATACACTCAACTCATCCTAGGGCACTACTGACCCTATCTCTAATGAGCACAACCCCACCAAAGCCTAGGTGTTCGCTCAACCTAATCTTTGATACCAACTGTAACGGACCGCAGATCCGTACTATCTGAGTTGACTAATAACACCACACATCCAACCCAAACTGCCCAGAAATATGAATCATTATTAGAAAGAAGTTAGAGGATGAGAAATAGAAAGAAAGAAATATTAGCATAGAAGGAAACGAAGAAGACAAATCTCACAGCGGAACGAATAAAATATATTATATAACATAACTTTTGAAATACAATTCGGCAACTTTATATACATACCATCATCAGAGCACAACAATTATTCCTGGAATAGTTATAAACATCTTTTTCCAGATACAACAAAGCAAATTGGTGAAGCCTCCTGCTTCCAGCTCTTCCATGTGAATCTGAAAAATCCCAACTACTTGACTGCCCGTACAAATTTGGGCAACCAAGAGTTTAGGGAAAACAAAAACAAAATAAGCTCTGGGTCAGTTGTAACACCCCATGTCCACTAATGTCACTCACAAAAGGGAATGCATTAACTTCTATGGAGCTTTTTAAGTGAATATAGAATAGAAAATCACAACAAGACAGATATGAAATAGTACTTGAAAATTTAAAACTTTATTTACTGCAACGGAAGGTAAATATGTATGGTTACATCACCAAAACCCAAAGACTAAAGTCAAGTACATAATATCCATCTTGACAAAATCAGAGTACATAATATAAAAAGCATAATCCCATAAATAGCCATAAAAGAGATAGGTTGAGCTTTACTTCAGCAATCCAAATCCAAGTGCTCCCAAAGAGATCCAAATCAAGCTTCCCACCCTAAGAACCTGGGGGGGGGGGAGGAAGAAAAGAGGTGGAAACAAAGGGGGTCAGACATAAAGTCTGGCAAGTCCGATAACTCCAACAATATAATTATCAAAGTAACTAGGATAAGACATAAGCTTGGTAAATAAGGAAATGACTGTGAATTAATGGCAAGACCAAGCAACCAAAAATAATAGGATGAGCAAAGATAACGTTAAAGGCGCTTCCTAATCAATATAGGGTAATTACTATACTCTACCGTACTGTACTATACTAACACTAACTGCACCCATACTAGTCACTCTAGAAACTTGATCCCTCTTGACTAAATAGAATGATGATAGCTTCGTGTACTACTAGATGTACCCACTATCCCCACTAGATGTACCCCTTCAATGGTAATTCCATGTACTCCTAGCTGACGTCATAGGTGCCGCCTGCTCCTATCTCCACTAGGTGTACCCCTTTAATGATTAATTAATAATGGTAGCTTCGTGTACCCCTCGTTGACTACATAGGTGCCGTCTGCTCCTATCTCCACTAGATGTACCCACTACCCTGCCCCATTCGATCGGCTCCCTAACTCGTAGATACCCGTGCTGGTCCCCCAGTGGGGTGTATCACTCCCCTAAAGTGGCAACCCAATACAACTTAAGAATGCACGGCTTATACCTACACGATGCAACAACGTCTTACCTACCAGCCCGGGCCCACGCACGCACATGACCCCGTTGGACTTGCGTTGCCACCGCTAACCCATTTTTTCCTCTAACAATCAGGCCCAATAGGCGAGTCCCGTCCTCGACTTCGGTCGAGCTCACAAAGATACTTAATGGGCTACTGGACTGAAAAGGGCCCCCACCAAGCTTCCCACCCAGGCTTGGTCCCCATTAATACATCCCACTTAACCCCATGTCCACTTACATGTATAAATTTGGTTAAGTGTTTTCTAATTTAACCTAGTCTCACCCTTTTGTTTAATTAACAGGTTGTATTGGTTAAGTCTGTGGGCCTATATACACAAATATTACCCACCTACCCAAGATTTACTTAACCCTCTCACTAGTTCAGACATATTAATTTACGGTTAAGTTTGTGGGCCTATATGTACTAATATTATCCACCTACCCAAGATTTACTTAACCCACTCATTCCGTATAACCCAGTTTACTTAACCCCCAACTTAAACTTAAGTTCTTACAATCCCTAGGGATCAGATTTGGTTAAGTAGTCCATTTTATTTACCATGTTCATTTTTAATTAATTAATCAATTAATTAAAACCTTTCCCTTCATAGGTGTCAATACCAATTTTATCCAACAATTTGAATTATATGTCATAATTGTTTATATTCAAATTACTCCATTTTTCTAATCATATTTCTCATGACATCCTCATGTCACCCACATGTCACCCACAAGATTCCTCATGCCACCCAAGGCACCCACTTAACCCCCTCATGTCCCACTACATATTTACTTTGGTTAAGTGTTTCTTAATTTATTACTATCGTAACCCCTGTAGGACCTCTCACATTAGACTGACATTTGTGGCTGCTGGATTTGCCGGGCGGGTTCGGGAAGTCTTACACCACAAACGAGCCTAACCTCGTGCCCATACAATTGTTACGTATTTAGTTTGGGCCTTTGACCTCTCACATTGGGCTACCATTTGTGGCTGTTGGATTTGCCGGGCGGGTACGGGCAGTCTTACACCACAAATGAGCCCAACCTCGTATCTTAGGCAATTAATTATACATAATTAATTTCCCTAAATATTTGAATTACTTACCCTATTCAAATTACAAATCATTTCCATATTTATTTATGTATAAATATGTCACCTTAATTATGTCCACTATTTATGGTACATAAATTGTACCAATTTACATCTCAAATTAATTTCATGCCTTTTTAGGCATTTGTGCCAATTTCCAATATTTAATATCCCTATTCAAATTCAAATTAATCTATGTCCATAATTAAACTATGTCCATTACTACACATTAATTTTCCAATTAATGCCTTCATTAAATTTTTCGCCTTTTAAGGCAATTCACCTTAATTAATATCTCAAATTCGTTATATGCCTCATTTACATGCCAATTCACATTTATTAACATAATCAATATTTTCATCCCATATTTGGATTAATTATTCCTAATCAAATATGTTAATAAAATTCCAATTATCTTTATGACCATAATTCACATTAATTATGTCCATATATCACTTTGCCAATTAATATCTCAATTTACATATATGCCTCTTTTAAGGCTATTACATGCCAATTCACATTTATTAACATAATCAATATTTTTCCCATAATCCCTGCGGCGTCCGTTCGCATAGAATATATGATAAACTAAGAAATAGTCTAACACATGAAAAAGGAAAAAACACCACATATTCACATAACATACAAAATAGGCCTAACTTGCATATGAGAATTTACCATATAACTTGCATAAAATCATAGATCTAAACATATGCCTAAAAGGTATGAACCTGCATGTTATGAATAAGATTTTAATCAAAAAATTTACATATGCAATAACCACAAACTTGCATAACATGATTCATATTCCAGACTCATATTTTTATATAAACTTGTATATGTGATTTATGCAACATAACAATGGTGTAAATTTACCTCTAAACATATAAACTAGCATGTAAAGATTTAGCATATAACTCATACATGTCATAGCCTAACTTTTGATCTAAAATAGATGTCATAATCTTTACTAACTTGCATGTGATTTATGTCTAAATCAACATCTAAACTTGCATACATACATATGATCTATCACATGAATCAACATAACCAAACTAGCATTTAAACAACATGATGATTTTATTATACATAAGCCAACCATAGAATTACAACATAGATCACAACTTTACAACATGTATGATAACATCACAATTTAACAGCATAATCATATCATACGGTCAATAATTCACATCATATCCATATAATCCACAATTATATCTAATCTTACTTAATTTAATAATTATCTTGATTAGAGAAATCGAACTTGCCTTTCGTGGTTAAAGAATTATGAACAATTGATCAAACTTGATGCAGAATTGTTATAGCGACGTTAGTTGATTCGTTGTTGAAGCTCTAAGCTTGAATTAGGTTGAATTGATTAGCTATCTTCCTCTTTAGTTGGCGGCGGCTACACTGAGTTCCATGGCGACGGCATAATGGTTTTAGTTTCAATTTTAATTAGGTTTAGGGTTAGCATTAGGACGTATTTATGGTGTAGGAAGTTATTTAGGACCATTAGATTAACCGTGAACCATGAGAACCAACCAAATGCAAAATATGCATTTGAGCGAATCGGCCAACGGGTTGACAGCCAAACACCCTGGATTAACCCCTAGTCGACCCAGCGGAGCTTGGGTCGACCTCAAAAATGGGCCGGTTCGGTCATTCCTCCTCCCAATTCGCTATTTTGAACTTTTTCGCATATTTATTTATTTAATTTTAATTTTTATATATATATATATATTTCTCTGTGCAACCCATTTCACTTAATTCTTTTCTAAAAATTAAGTATACTTTAATTTGTGAATTTTAATGTTATAAAATTACGGGGTGTTACATTCTCCCCTCCTTAAAGGATTTCGTCCCCGAAATCTCCAAGTCAAGAAGAATGTATATCCTGCCGTCTAATTGTCCATCTACTCAACCATCAAACACCAGCATCCATTATCCTTAAAAGACTTCTAATGCTTTAATGTTTATATGCACAGTGTGTGTATATGTCCATATCTAATGCAAAATTAGGCGGTCTACTGATTCATTCGACCTCCTTAGTGCAATTCATGATAGTGCCATGCGTCCAATATGTATGCAAAAGATTCCTAATGATACATATTAATTCTATATGCGTGCCCAACCATCCACCCGAATGCAACAACCATATGATAATACAACCATTATACATCCATTTTACTAAATACATCCATATATATGCAATATGCAATATGAAGTGACTGAGCCGATCTGGTGCCTAATAGTGTGTGTATATGCATCCACGAGCAACCGCTAGCGAACACTTGCATCCACTTTGCAACCATCATACATAACATGTCTCAAACACATGTTTCAACCATAGGATTTCCCTAACTGAAGGTCAAAGATACTAGCGAGAGGACATTCTAAAGATAAGATAAGCACAAGCTAAGCGATAAAGGAAAAATTAAAAGACATACCCTCGAAAAGAAAAGGGTACAATGAACGCATCTTCTCTTCCGTCTCCCAAGTAGCGTTACTCTCATCGTCTCCCCATTGTACTTTGACTAGTCTGACCTCTCGATTTCTCAACTTCTTGATCTTCGACCCAAGAATGCATGTAGGAGCTCGTCGAATCGTCGCATCACGCTCTATTTCCACCTCTCTAAGCAAGCTCGGCTCCACTACCTCCGCGGTCTCGTGTAAGCACTTCCTCAAATGTGATACATGGAATACGTCGTGTACACCACTAAGTCTCTCAGGCAACTCCTCTTGTCCGCATAAGATTTCTGCCTATCTTGCGCTGCCTTCATCCTTCTTCGAATCAAATCAATCTTCTCCGAAATCTCTCTAATCATATCGGGCCCAAGTAAGATCTTATCCGTAGATTCCCACCAACGTGTAGGTGAACGACAAGGTCGTCCATAAAGAGCTTCGAAAGGTGCCATGCCAATGCTAGACTGAAAGCTATTATTATATGCGAACTCCACCAATGGAAGATGCTCTTCCCATGTACCCCCAAAGTCTAGGATACATAGCCTCAAAAGGTCCTCTAGAATACGATTCACCCTCTCGGTTTGGTCGTCCATCTGAGGATGATATGCGGTGCTCAAACATAACTGAGTCCCTACCGCTTCTTGTAAGCTCCTCCAAAATTCGCTAGTGAAGATAGGATCGCGGTCGCTTACTATGCTAGAAGGAACACCATGCAAACGAACTATCTCTCGGACGTATACAGAAGCTAACCATGGAGCAGTCCTCTTACTCTTCACGGGAATAAAATGGGCGCTCTTAGTAAGTCTATCTACTATAACCCAAATCCCCGTATTACCCTTCCTCGATCTTGGTAATCCATCAACAAAATCTATCAAGATACTATCCATGTGAACTCATCGCAACTATCCATCTCCCACGCAAGCCGTCCTATTCGAACTCGATATCCCCCAAGAACAAGCCCCAAAGGCCTAAACCAATATCAGACAAGCACCTAAGGAATACCTCCTCCGATTTCAGACAGTCTACGTGAGATGATACTAGCAAAACAAATAATTGGGCACTTAACCGACTCTGGCTGTCCTCGCCAGTCTTGCTTCAAAACCATCACTAATCACCTAACTGACTTTGCATTATCCCCTAGACACACACGAATACCTCGTGCCTCTAGGTAAACCCCGCACTTCATCGAAGACGTCACTATACTCACGGACCACACGAAAAGATTCCAAATCACCGTTGGATACGTCAAGAGATTCGAGACAGCTAAACGTCACTAAACCCCTAGGGTCACAAGAAATATGAGGGTCTTTCCATAATGAATCAATAGTCTAACTACCCTCCTTTCACTATGTAGGATGGCACCCCGCCTGGGCAGTCAATCCACCCTAGAATCAAACTATAGCCCGTGAAACCAAGGACGAAGGCGTTGCATTCAAATCCAATGTCCAAGATAGACACTTTCAAATCCCGACAAACCATTGAAGGATGAGCCGAACCACCAAAAAGATTTGAGACTAGGATGGGATCCTTAACTAGACTAGTATTTAGGTGCAGTGTTTTCAACTAACGAAGCAGATACTAACGAGTATGAAGCGCCAGAATCAAACAAAGTTCGAACAGGATGATAAAGTAAACCAAATTTCTACCTGGACAGTCCTACCACTATCAGGTATACCAACCGTGAGGGAATATAACTACCCTCCAGAAGATCCTGTACTTTGCCCTTGCCTCTTTGGACAATCCTAATAAGGTGTCCTATTTCTCCAAAAGGATAACTACTAGCCTTCTTGTTCACATTCCCCATTCGTGACCTTCCACCAAGATGAGGTTTCGTCCTTCATTAACCAACAGCTATTTGAACCTTCCTCCCATCGTCTACCTTAAAGGTATCAACAAGCCCTCCACTTCCTTGAACTAACTTCTAGCCCGTCAAACGTCTAAGTCCCTTGAAGTGGTTTTTCGTCCTTCGTATGGAAGTCCCTATTTATCTTAGAAAAAGCATCTATACGCAGAGGGGAAATCCAAAAAAGAGAAAGAGGAAGAGATTCAAAACGGAGAGTCGAAGGAAGGATATATGGCTCTTGGGGATTATGTTTTTTAAAACAAACCTTTCTGTCAAAAATACTCTTCTACAAACATATTTTTGAAAGTATTCTTTATAAAAATGCTTTTGAAAAATAGTTTCTCAAAATATCTTATCTGTTCTGGTAACCTTCAGCTTTGATACCACGTGTAACACCCCATGTCCATTAATGTCACTCACAAAAGGGAATGCATTAACTTCTATGGAGCGTTTTAAGTGAATATAGAACAGAAAATCATAACAAGACAGATATGAAATAGTACTTGAAAATTTAAAACTTTATTTATTGCAACGGAAGGTAAATATGTTTGGTTACATCACCAAAACCCAAAGACTAAAGTCAAGTACATAATATCCATCTTGACAAAATCAGAGTACATAATATAAAAAGCATAATCCCATAAATAGCCATAAAAGAGATAGGTTGAGCTTTACTTCAGCAATCCAAATCCAAGTGCTCCCAAAGAGATCCAAATCAAGCTTCCCACCCTAAGAACCTGGGGGGGGGGGGGAGGGGGGGAGGAAGAAAAGAGGTGGAAACAAAGGGGGTCAGACATAAAGTCTGGCATGTCCGATAACTCCAACAATATAATTATCAAAGTAACTAGGATAAGACATAAGCTTGGTAAATAAGGAAATGACTGTGAATTAATGGCAAGACCAAGCAACCAAAAATAATAGGATGAGCAAAGATAACGTTAAAGGCGCTTCCTAATCAATATAGGGTAATTACTATACTCTACCGTACTGTACCGTACTAACACTAACTGCACCCATACTAGTCACTCTAGAAACTTGATCCCTCTTGACTAAATAGAATGATAATAGCTTCGTGTACTACTAGATGTACCCACTATCCCCACTAGGTGTACCCCTTCAATGTTAATTCCATGTACTCCTAGCTGACGTCATAGGTGCCGCCTGCTCCTATCTCCACTAGGTGTACCCCTTTAATGATTAATTAATAATGGTAGCTTCGTGTACCCCTAACTGATTACATAGGTGCCATCTGATCCTATCTCCACTAGATGTACCCACTACCCTACCCCATTCGATCGGCTCCCTAACTCGTAGATACCCGTGCTGGTCCCCCAGTGGGGTGTATCACTCCCCTAAAGTGGCAACCCAATACAACTTAAGGATGCATGGCTTATACCTACACGATGCAACAACGTCTTACCAACCAGCCCGGGCCCACGCACGCACATGACCCCGTTGGACTTGCGTTGCCACCGCTAACCCATTTTGGCCTCTAACAATCAGGCCCAGTAGGCGTGTCACGTCCTCGACTTGGGTCGAGCTCACAAAGATACTTAATGGGCTACTAGACTGAAAAGGGCCCCCACCAAGCTTCCTACCTAGGCTTGGTCCCCTCTAATACATCCCACTTAACCCCATGTCCACTTACTTGTATAAATTTGGTTAAGTGTTTTCTAATTTAACATAGTCTTACCCTTTTGTTCAATTAACAGGTTGTATTGGTTAAGTCTGTGGGCCTATATACACCAATATTACCCACCTAACCAAGATTTACTTAACCCTCTCACTGGTTCAGACATATTAATTTACGGTTAAGTTTGTGGGCCTGTATGTGCTAATATTACCCACCTACCCAAGATTTACTTAACCCACTCATTCCGTATAACCCAGTTTACTTAACCCCCAACTTAAACTTAAGTTCCTACAATCCCTAGGGATCAGATTTGGTTAAGTAGTCCATTTTATTTACCATGTTCATTTTTAATTAATTAATCAATTAATTAAAACCTTTCCCTTCATAGGTGTCAATACGAATTTTATCCAACAATTTGAATTACATGTCATAATTGTTTATATTCAAATTACTCCATTTTTCTAATCGTATTTCTCATGACATCCTCATGTCACCCACATGTCACCCACTAGATTCCTCATGCCACCCAAGGCACCCACTTAACCCCCTCATGTCCCACTACATATTTACTTTGGTTAAGTGTTTCTTAATTTATTACTATCGTAACCCTGTAGGACCTCTCACATTAGACTGACATTTGTGGCTGCTGGATTTGCCGGGCGGGTCCGGGCAGTCTTACACCACAAACGAGCCTAACCTCGTGTCCATACAATTGTTACGTATTTAGTTTGGGCCTTTGACCTCTCACATTAGGCTACCATTTGTGGCTGCTGGATTTGCCGGGCCGGTCCGGGCAGTCTTACACCACAAATGAGTCCAACCTCGTGTCTTAGGCAATTAATTATACATAATTAATTTCCCCCAATATTTGAATTACTTTCCCTATTCAAATTACAAATAATTTCCATATTTATTTATGTATAAATATGTCATCTTAATTATGTCCACTATTTATGGTACATAAATTGTACCAATTTACATCTCAAATTAATTTCATGCCTTTTTAGGCATTTGTGCCAATTCCCAATATTTAATATCCCTATTCAAATTCAAATTAATCTATGTCCATAATTAAACTATGTCCATTACTACACATTAATTTTCCAATTAATGCCTTCATTAAATTTTTCGCCTTTTAAGGCAATTCACCTTAATTAATATCTCAAATTCGTTATATGCCTCATTTACATGCCAATTCACATTTATTAACATAATCAATATTTTCATCCCATATTTGGATTAATTATTCCTAATCAAATATGTTAATAAAATTCCAATTATCTTTATGACCATAATTCACATTAATTATGTCCATATATCACTTTGCCAATTAATATCTCAGTTTACATATATGCCTCTTTTAAGGCTATTACATGCCAATTCACATTTATTAACATAATCAATATTTTTCCCATAACCCCCGCGGCGTCCGTTCGCATAGAATATATGATAGACTAAGAAATAGTCTAACACATGAAAAAGGGAAAAACACCACATATTCACATAACATACAAAATAGGCCTAAATTGCATATGAGAATTTACCACATAACTTGCATAAAATCATATATCTAAACATAGGCCTAAAAGGTATGAACCTGCATGTTATGAATAAGATTTTCATCAAAAAATTTACATAGGCAATAACCACAAACTTGCATAACATGATTCATATTCCAAACTCATATTTTTATATAAACTTGCATATGTGATTTATGCAACATAACAATGGTGTAAATTTACCTCTAAACATATAAACTAGCATCTAAAGATTTAGCATATAACTCATACATGTCATAGCCTAACTTTTGATCTAAAATAGATGTCATAATCTTTACTAACTTGCATGTGATTTATGTCTAAATCAACATCTAAACTTGCATACATACATATGATCTATCACATGAATCAACATAACCAAACTAGCATTTAAACAACATGATGATTTTATTATACATAAGCCAATCATAGAATTACAACATAGATCATAACTTTACAACATGTATGATAACATCACAATTTAACAACATAATCATATCATACGGTCAATAATTCACATCATATCCATATAATCCACAATTATATCTAATCTTACTTAATTTAATAATTACTTGATTAGAGAAATCGAACTTGCCTTTCGTGGTTAAAGAATTATGAACAATTGATCAAACTTGATGTAGAATTGTTGTAGCGACGTTAGTTGATTCGTTGTTGAAGCTCTAAGCTTGAATTAGGTTGAATTGTTTAGCTATCTTCCTCTTTAGTTGGCGGCGACTACACTGAGTTCCATTGCGACAGCATAACGACTTTAGTTTCAATTTTAATTAGGTTTAGGATTAGCATTAGGATGTATTTATAGGTGTAGGAAGTTATTTATTACCATTAGATTAACCCTGAACCATGAGAACCAACCAAATGCAAAATATGCATTTGAGAGAATCGACCCACGGGTTGACAGCCAAACTGTAATGGCGCGTTTTGTTAGCTGTCGAATAATTAATTTAATTAAGTATTTAATATCGATTTGGCGATATCGATGACTTGAATTAATTAATATTGAATATTTAATGAAAGTGTATAATATAATAATATATTATAATGTCGAAATAATCGGAAATCACCGAATTCACAATACTTTGTGAATTGGATCAGTTAAAATATTTAATTCAGTTTAGAATTAAATTTGAATAACGAATCGATTTAATAATCGACGTTAAAACGTATTAATTATAATTTAATTATAATCGAGCCCGTAACGGCGCTGCAGTTCGCTATTTGGCGATTTAGACTTCAACTGAATATACAGGATTCGTTTTAAATCGGATTTCTGTGAAACAAGAAACGTGTGGAGCTGGTGGAGTATATCTTTCTAGTAGAAGAGAAAAATAGGGATTTCGTCGGGTAGATTTTGAGTTATGTCCAAATCAAATTTCAGAAAAAGTCGCTATGGAATTCCTTTATAATTTGCGACGCTTTATATACGTTATAAATCGATTTTTCGATACGAACTGAATATCGGGATAATCTGGAGTCTGGAAATCAAGTCATAAAATCTGAGGTGATATTCTAGAGCCGGACGACATTGTATATGGATATATACGATAATATTAATTTATTAATATTTAATTTAATAATATTTAAATATATTTATATATTTAAATGGGTCATCCAGAGCTTTAAAAATACGCAGTTTGAGCATACGAAGTCGGAATTCGACGAAACCAGTTTTGTGGGATCCGCAATATCAAGTATTTGCTAGATGTTAAGTTTCGTGATTTTTAGAGTCACTGTGTGGTCGTACGGATTTTTAGAGTGAGAAACAGACAGTTTTCTGACAGTTAAAAATACGCTGTGTGAGCATACGGAGTCGGAATTCGACGAAACCAGTTTCGTTGGGACCGTAATGTCGAACTCTAGCTACATGTCCAGTTTGGTGATTTTTGAGTATTATACGTAGTCGCAAAGATTTTTAGAAGTCAGATACAAGAAGAGATTGGCGAAAATAAAATATAAAATAAATTCAAAAATATTCCCCCTCATTTTCTATGGTCACAAACAAGCCACACATCCTCTGTCTACAACCACAAGTGGTACCAACCCAAATTCTCTATATAACCACATCAAATTCATTCACAGCAAAGGGTTTCAAAGAAGAAAAATCCAAATCAATGCAAATACAAATCGATAAATCATGCGATATATATGTGTGGATTCAACAAGGGAGGAGCTTCATTTCTATACCATAATTATAGGGAGCGATGCACGGTTTGGGTTTGCTGAGTTTCAACAGCGAACTAGGGTTCGACGTCTCCAAGGTTAGAAGCATCAATCGATGTTTTGAAGTTTATATTTGGAATCGTAGTGGAAAGGAGCATCATTGGTGAAGGGTGGATGAGGTACGGTGGTAGTTGGCGTCGCGTGAAGACCTGGAAAGACTCGACAGTCCTGGTGATGCGGGTTTCCACTCGAGTGCGAGATGGACGAAACAGTGGGGATGTTGGAGAGGGTTGATCGACGTGGAGGTTGGTTGTTTCGATTTTGGATTTCGGGAACAAATGATGGACGAATGGAGCTCCGAGTTTCGGTTATGGACTTCGAAGAGGAGCAGCGGCCTTCTGTTAATTTGGGGAAGAACAGGTTTAATATGGAGCGGGTATGGGCTAAGCAAGGTGTTGGGCCAACGGATATGGTAAAGGCCCGATAAAAAAATAAATTAGTTTAAGTTTATTTTATATTTAAATTAGTTCAATCTTATATAACGTATAACTTGGTCATACGAGGTCAGAATCGAGAACCGTAAGTTACGTTGGGATCGTATGGACGGGAGCAACACAATGAGACTGACCGGGAGTGAATCCGAGCTCATTACAATTTACGGCAAAATAAACTGTTTGATTCAAATCAAATAACGGTTTATCGTTCTTTAACGATGAACTGCAAATGTGAGTAAATCTCACAAACTCTAAACAGTTTTATTTTCACGTTGTATTCTTAGAACTGTTAAAGTATTGTCTGTTTGACTGTGTGTTGATTGTTTGATTGAACTGCTAGTCAGTTAGTTAAAATTCTATATTGATTCTGTTTAACAGAATATATCATATGGAACTGAAAGTGATGTTATCTATATTGTCTAACATCTGTGATGCAGGGAAACAGGTTGGAGGAATCCGACTGGATTCCTCAACATTTATTTTACCGTTTTCATATATTGTGATATATGATGTGTTATGAAATCTGTTATTGATTTCATATGTTTGAATGATACCGATCATTGTTATACGACACGTTAAACACCGTAGGTGATACTAGAATGTTAAAAGGGGAATTTTCAATGTTTATATTGAAAATAAATCTTATTTATAAATCGATAGGATTTTATAAAATGGAAACATTTATTTATTTAGGAAATAAATAAAGGAACATTTATTTAGATTATAAATAAATGGAATAAAGGAATATTTATCTAGGGAATAAATAAAGGAACACTTGTTGGGAAAATAAATAGAATTATACAAGGATAGATTTAAACACGTGCTTCGCACACGGTATAACACGATATAGATTTAAATGAGATATTAAATAGGAAATCTGTTTTAAACAGATAAATTGAAGTAGATTAATTTATAAATAATGTTTTATAAATTAAATAAATTATTTATCGTTGATAAATGGGATATATATAAGTCTGGACTTATATAGAGAAGTAGAAACGTTATCAAAAGGATATTTATAAAGTGAAGAACCGTTACTAAAAGTAAATCTTTATAAATAGATAAACGTTGTAAAAAGTAAATCTTTATCAATGGATAAACGTTGTAAAAAGGAAATCTTTCGAAATGAGTTATTCGAATTAGATACTTGAATAGAGTTAAACACATTAGAGTGATTCGAATTTCTTATTCGAATAGAGTTAAACAAAGTAATTTGTTAGGTTAACCAAAACAAGTTAGTCGAGTAAATCAAGGTAATTGGTTAAGTTAACCAAAGTAAATTAGTTAAGATAAACTAAGCGGTTAATCGAAGTGAATTAGTTAAGTTAAACTAATTGGTTAATCAAAGTGAATTAACTAAGTTAAACTAAGTGGATTAGTTCAGTTAATCGAGACAAGTAAATCAAGTTAGGTTAAACCATTTGAGTTAACCAGTTAGGTTAAACCATTTGAGTTAACTAGTTAAAAGTTTACCAGTTAAAGATAAACAGTTAGAGTTGACCAGTTAAAGTTGACCAGTTAAAGTTGACCAGTTAGAGTTGACCAGTTAAAGTTGACCAGTTAGAGTTGACCAGTTAGAGTTATCCAAGTGGAGTTAATCGAGTAGAGTTGCCAAATATCACTTATCCGAAGTAGAGATTATCGAATATAGTGTATTCGAGGGAAGAGTAATCGAATATAGTTTATTCGAGTGGGGAAATCAAATGTTATTTATTTGAGAAGAGTTACCGAATATTATTTATTCGAAGAGTAGTTATCGAATATTGGTTATTCGAAGTTAGTTAATCCAAAGGAGTTATTCGAAGTTAGTTAATCCAAAGGAGTTATTCGAAGTTAGTATTCCAAAGGAGTTATTCGAAGTTAGTAATCCAAAGGAGTTATTCGAAGTTAGTTGATCCAAAGGAGTTATTCGAAGTTAGCAATCCAAAGGAGTTATTCGAAGTTAGTTAATCCAAAGGAGTTAGTCGAAGAGTTAATCGAATATAGTTATTGGAAAGAAAGTGTTAATCGAATATAGTTATTCGAGTAAAGTTAAAAGAGTTAATCGAATATAATTTATTCGAATAGAGTTAGAGAAGTTAATCGAATATAGTTCATTCGAATAGTGTTGGAGGAGATATCGAATATAGTTTATTCGATAGGATAGAAGTGAATATAATTTATCAATTAAGTTATTCGAATTAGTTATTCGAATAGAGTTAAACACGTAAGAGTTAATCGAATATTAGTTATTCAATTTGAGTTAATCGAATTTAGTTATTCGAAAGGAGTTAATCAATTTGAGTTAAGTTAATCGATTTGAATTAAGTTGAATCGAAATGGAGTAAATCGATTAGAATTAAGTTAATCGAGTTAGAGTAAATCGAATATTGGTTATTCGAAGGTAAGTTATTCGAATTAGTTATTCGAAGGAGTTAATCAAATGAGTTGATCCAAAGGAGTTAGTCGAATGTTATTTATCCGAATAGAGTTAAAGGAGTTAACGATTTTAGTTTGATCGAAAGGAGTTATCGATTAGTAAATCGAAAGGAGATTTTCGAATATAGCATATTCGAAAGAAAGAGATCGAATATTGTTTATTCGAAAGAGAGAGATTTCGAATATGAGTTATTCGAAGAGAGATAATCGAATATAGGTTATTCGAAGAAGAGTTAACCAAATAGAGATTACTCGAAAGAGAGTTATACGTCGAATTCGATTATAGCAAATTCGGGAAAGTACTATTTACTTTCCAGGGTTTAAATCAAGATTTAGTTATTGATTTAGAAATTAGGCGTCTGTTAAATTATTCGAGTTAGGAAATAAAATATATAGGAGTAGGAATTATAACGTTATAGTTATAATCAAACGTTTTCGTATAAGAAGTGGATTCATAACCTGAATCCGAGAATTTGCGTAAACAGATGATTGGAAAAAGTGAGTGACGAGCTTCATCTATTTCACAGTAAAGGACGTTGTTCAATTAAGGTCTGAGAGGTAATTATACCCCAACTTGATTGACTTCAGAATTGACAAAGGAATAGTTGTGGTTTGATAGAAAAGGTTGATTTGAAATATAGTTAAGTAATAAGCGATTAATGGATTAAGCGTAACGATGTTTTATACAACGTTCATTGGAAATCCGTAAATGAGTTTTGGGAAACGTTTTCCAAATATAGTCAGATATGTTTTCTAAACATAGAAAATGAAATGTTTTCATGATAAGAATTTAAGAAATAGAGTTAAGCAAATTTAGAAACTGACTGGAGAGGGTAAGTTGAACGGTTTTCTAAGTGACAATCTGATGTTGGTTTCGACCTTCTGGATTGATACTTAGAGAATTGTTCTCATACTAGTTACAGTTAGGGACTGATAGTTGCGAAATAATAGTGATGTGAAAATAAGTTATGGAAATGTTTTCCAATGAGTAATAACATATATTTTCTAAATATATGAAATAAGGAAATATGAACATATGATGATTGATCGATCGAATTCCCATTTGGAAATAAGATCGTTGTTTGTACACCGACATGTTTTCATTTGATAGTTAGATCGCAGACTATCAAAGTTTTGACTATTTTAACGTTGTTAATATGGAGAGACCGGTTGGATTATTATCCAAAGAACCACTCTGTATTGGCATAAACGTTGCGAGCAATATATGCCAAAGATAAATTGAAGACGGAGTAAAGTGCAAGGGCTGTTGTATAAGTCTTAGATAACAGTGACTAAGATGGATATACTGAATAGTGCCTTCGGTTTGTCCAGTCCCAGGACAACGTATATGGAAGAAGGTCTGACAGAGTATATCCAATGGATCGCGTAAGTTGATCTGTTCAAACGTATTCACGTTTGGTGGCGGAGGAATTCGTTTCTCTTAGCTATATACCCGTGTTATTTTTGTATAAGTCAATTTGTGATTTGGCGGGTATGATGATGTGGCATTCAAAGTGAATGGTGATCAGATGTTCTGAAGATAGACGTAGCTTCTAGCCTCACACCAGGAAGTAACAAAAATTGGGCTAGGCAGCATGGCTAGTTGGGCCATTCCCAAGCAGGGTGTATTGTCACCGATCTAAGGAATATCCATATTTATACTTCTTTTTGATTCTGTATCTTCGGATGACGGTTTGATGGCCTATAACCGTGGTGGCAATATATTCGCAACACTCAAGCTAAATGAGTGAGCGGTCATGTGTGGCCGGGTTGCAAGACGTTCTTGTTGAACCCTGAGTGTATCACCTCTAGAGTACACTATTCAGAAGGTGCTCCCATACCTTGTCTGTTGGAATCCATTCTCCGATAAGCGCCCTTCGGTTTATGATTTTATACTATGTATGTAGAACGTGAGATGCAAGCGTTTCTGCTAGTTGATATCTATTTGTACATAGACATTATTATAATATCAAAAGGTTTTTGATATAAAGATATTTTGGATTCTCATAAGGGAAAAACCCGTTCCGTTATGCGGCGTGGTCTTATGAGATATCGTTTACTTGCTCATATACATGTTTTAAATTGTTTTACTCATACCAGTCCCATGACTGACCCGGAGTTTACTTTGTTGTTTTCCCTAAACTCTTGGGTGCCTAAATTTGTACGGGCAGTCAAGTAGTCGGGATTTACAGATATACTTGGAGAGCTTGGAGCAGGAGGCTGCAAGATTCTATAGCTATAGTTATTTCCGCTGTGTTGTAAGTGTTGTACTCTGATAAGTGCTATTGTATATATATAACTGTTTACTTCAAAGCTGTGTTATATATTATATGTTATTCGTTCCGCTGTGAGATTCGTGTTACTCTGATGATGTAAGTGCTTCTTTCCTTCTTCTATTCTATTAGTTCTATCTTTTCTTTCTCACCTTCTAATTTCTTTCACTAACGTCTCGGAATTTCCGACTCTCGAGGAGTCGGAAATTTCCAGCCGTTACAGTTGGTATCAGAGCTTAAGTTAAGTGATTACCTTGGCTCTGTGGCATAACTCGATAGAGATGGGATTAGTAATATCCTAGATTGAGTTTGAGTATATATATATGAGCGCGTAATTGTTATTCAATATAAAATGGTTTTATATTGTGGAGACTCATTGGTTGAGTGGCTTATGAATTCTGGTCGATCAGTTGATCCACTGTATCGATAAGGGTTACTAAACACTCGAATACGATGAACCGTCATGGTATGTTTTGAAAGGAGGGTAAAATAAATAATTTTACCCGAATATATTTTGATATAATATATTGGTAGTGTTGGTTGTTATTATAATCGAGTAAGATTATAACATGTGAAATGGTTATAAATAACTAATCAGAATTCATATAAAGTGAAGTATATGAATTAGAAGTAAATCTGAAGTTAAATCAGAATTGGAATTAAAATAAGAAAATTTTAAGTTCCTGGGAGATTTTGAAAATATTTTCCAATTTGAAATAAATATAGTATTGAACTCACCTGGATGACTGGAAAATAATTCCGAGGATGGATCGATACATCGTCGGTGCGATTTTCGAGTTTCTAAGTGGTGGATTACTACCAAGGGTTTTGTTTTCAAATTGTGTTGAGAAAACAAGTTGTTTAAAAATTCAAAGGTTTTGAATTGGTGTTATGGTTGGAAATTGATTTGAAATAAACCCAAGAATTTTGAATGTTGGAATTAAAAATTTAACTAATAAAGTTAAATGGATTGAGAAGACATAAGTGAATAAATACCTTGGAATTTAAACTTGAACCAAGTTAAATAAATCAGGATTTGGTTAGAGAATAATCTGGATTGGAATTAAGTTGATGGGTTAAGAGTTTGAAATCTGATATTGGAGTTTGAATAGAACTTAACTTGGATAGAACCAAGTGTTTGAGTTGAAGATTGGATTGAGATGACATTGGTATATGTTGATACATTTGAAAGTGATAAGAGTTGATATGCCCGACAAAAAGGTACAAGTTTATTTTTGATATAAGCATGAGATTTATGAGCCGAATCGGCAAGCCGCTTGGCTGTTTGATTTTCTTTTTGGGTTGAAGATGGCCTAGAGAGGCGAGTTGTGGTTTTACCGATAGGGGTGTACAAAGGAGGTTATGGCGAAATTTTTCGAAAATTTAAAGTGTTAGAAAATTTTCAGAATTTTTGAAAATTTTAATTAGTCGGAAGAATAAATATTTTAGTCGATATTAAGTGGTTCGGTTGAAATCAGAAATAAGGGGTAAACCAATCTTAGGAGTTCCAATGTAACAACCCGTAAAATGCGAGCCAGTTTGAAAATTTTATTTTGGCAATTTTAGCGAATTTTGATTATTTAAAAGGAATTATTTTAAAGAATATCGACGAGAAATTTATTTTGAATATAATTCGATCGTATATATTTTACGCGTCGTCGTTAGAATATATAATAATTATATATAATTATAAAAGGAATTGAAAATGGCGCGGTAGTTCGATAATTCGATTTCAAACTTCAATTGAATGTACCGGGTGCAAAACAATCCGGATTTTAGTGAAACCGAAAATAATGGAATCTAATAGTGAATATCTTTCCAACGAATCCGAAAAATCAAAAGTTCGTAGCGGGAATCAAAAGATATGTCCAGTTGAAAATTCTGAATAGTCGCTATGGAATTCAGGCCCTTAAAAATGGACATTTTGCAAATGACCTCGGATTTCGACGAAACCACTTTTGTTGGGTCCGCAGTGTCAAGTTATTGCTAGATTTCAAATTTCGTAATTTTTCGAATCAATATGTGAGCGTGGCAAAGGAAAACGCGTTTGACCAGTTTCAGTTGATTTTAATCGACTGGAAATTGGCCATTTTTCTAACGGTCTCAGAATTCGACGAAACTAGTTTTGTTAGGACCGTATCGTCAATACGAAGCTAGAAAATATTTTTCTGGGATTTTTCGTGTTCGTATGTGCCCCCGGTAATTTGAAATATACGTTTAAAATTCAATAAAGTGATTTAAATGTAAATTCAATGGAAACTGATTGTAACTATCGAATCAGCTTGCGATACATATCCTATTGTGTTCGGAATGGGGGTAGAACGCTGTGGACGACAGGCGGTGGGCCTCGTTTCGAGATCGTATGTGAAAGTTAACTTTTTTTGCAAAATAAAATAATAAAAAAAAAAAAAAATATTTAATTTCCCTTCTTAACCTGGCCCCCCCCTTTTTCAATCATTTTCATTTCCAGGTATAAAAAAAAAAAAAAAAAAAAAAAAGAATTTCGAACGAAGGGCGGAGCCTCGTCGCCGGCCCTCGACGATCCAGTCACCCTCACCCCCTCGTCGAACTCCAGCACCGCCGCCTCCCCCTGATGTTGTCGCGACCCCCTTCTTCCTCCATTCGAACGCCTAGAACCCGAACCCCCTCGCGTCCCGCTCCTTTTCCCCTCCCCGATGGACCGCCGCCACTTCCTCCAGTGGATGCTCCGACTCCGACGCAGCTCAGCAAGCTCCTCCACCTCGGCCATCTCTCCCCCTTCTTGAAAACGTGAGTTTTCTTGATCTGATTTACTTAATTTTTATTTAGTTTAAAACCAGATTTTTATTTAGTTTAAAACCAGATTTTTATTTAGTTTAAAACCAGATTTTTATTTAGTTTAAAACCAGATTTTTATTTAGTTTAAAACCAGATTTTTATTTAGTTTAAAACCAGATTTTTATTTAGTTTAAAACCAGATTTTTATTTAGTTTAAAACCAGATTTTTATTTAGTTTAAAACCAGATTTTTATTTAGTTTAAAACCAGATTTTTATTTAGTTTAAAACCAGATTTTTATTTAGTTTAAAACCAGATTTTTATTTAGTTTAAAACCAGATTTTTATTTAGTTTAAAACCAGTTTTTTTTAATGATTAAAAAAAAAAAAGGGGGGGGGGGGAAGAGATTTTTAAAATGATTAAAAACAGACTTTTAAAAATGTTAAAGACGAGATTTTTAAAAATGATTAAAAACTGATTTTTTTTACATTGTTAAAAAGAAAAGAAACTGAAATTGTCATCGATTCAAAAATACAAGCAATCTTGATTTGAAAATGAAAAGACATCACTTTTGAAAATATAATGGAGAATATAAAAATTCGACTTTTATATATTGAATAGCGATATAAAAATTCGGTTTTTATATATGGAACTTCGAACTGAAAATTCGATTTTTATATATTGAATAGCGAAATAAAAATTCGATTTTTATATATTGAACTTTGAAATAAAAATTCGATTTTTATGTATTGAACTTTGAAATAAAAATTCGATTTTTATGTATTGAACTTTGAAAAAAAAATTCGATTTTTATGTATTGAACTTTGAAATAAAAATTCGATTTTTATATATTGAACTTTGAAATAAAAATTCGATTTTTATATATTGAACTTCGAAATAAAAATTCGATTTTTATATATTGAACTTTGAAATAAAAATTCGATTTTTATATATTGAACTTCGAACTAAAAATTCGATTTTTATATATTGAACTTTGAACTAAAAATTCGATTTTTATATATTGAACTTTGAACTGAAAATTCGATTTTTATATATTGAACTTTGAAATAAAAATTCGATTTTTATATATTGAACTTCGAAATAAAAATTCGATTTTTATATATTGAACTTTGAAATAAAAATTCGATTTTTATATATTGAACTTCGAACTAAAAATTCGATTTTTATATATTGAACTTTGAACTGAAAATTCGATTTTTATATATTGAACTTTGAAATAAAAATTCGATTTTTATATATTGAATAGCGAAGTAAAAATTCGATTTTTACATATGTAGTGGCTACAGGCGACGAAGCTGAAGAAGATGCGAAAACAATGAAGATTTCTATCAATGAAGTGCTGTGGAGCTAGGATAGCTATATGTGAGAATTCCTCACCTTTCAATTTATTTTTCTAGTTATATATATACTAGGATGCAGACGGTGCTTAGTAGCACCCGACACCCGTCCACAGACCATGGACTTGTTTGTTTGACTGTTTGGTGATTGATTGTGATATTGGTTTGAATGTGGTTTGTGGTGTGAAAAATCGAATCGATAAATTGGTTAGGATTAGACGTGCGCCGTTATAAGGCGAAGGAGTAAGGCTAGGTTAGACCCTTACTCCAAAGTTTGTGGTTTGCATAACGAATTGATTTGATTGATGTGTGAATGGCGTGGGCCTTCACTAGACCGGGGATAAGGCTAGGCCTTGTCCCGTTTCTAGTATCGTGCCGTTATGCCGCCGAAATTTTCTAAAATAAGTTAGAAAAATAAAAATAGCATTTTATTTAACGAATGAACTGAATATAAATTCATATGTTAAAATAAAATGTGTTATCGTTAAAAATATAATTTTTAACGTGAATGTGAATAAATAAATATTCATTTACAAACCAGACGGTTTGTTTATGTACACCTATTTGAATGACGTTGATTGGGTCGATAAATTTTACACATCGCCTAACTGCACAAATAAAATATGTGTTTGATTGTTTGAAACCCCACACGGGTGTTAGGATGAAATTTGAAGTTCACTCATCCTGATTTATTAAATATGTCGATCGATTGATTGACAAGCTGCTATAAGCGTTAAATGTCTATATTTGATGCTTATACAGTGTAGTGCACTTTGGTTGATGGTTGATTATTCATCGTTGTTGATATATACATGTGTTGTAGAAAATCCATATAATTAACATTATATGGTAATTGATTGGGCCTCATTCCAGTTTCGAGTAAAAAAGAAATATTTGAAATAGAAATATTTGAAATAGAAATATTTGAAATAGAAATATTTGAAATAGAAATATTTGAAATAGAATATTTGAAAATAGAAATATGTGAAGCCGTGAGGATTAGATTGACGCCATTTTGACGTGAACGATATTTATATCGATTTTATTCATTTTAAAATGAATATTGAAACGTGATTTCGAAATCGAATATTTTGAAATGAATTGAATTGAAAACGATTTCGAAATGAATTGAATTGAAAACGATTTCGAAATGAATTGAATTGAAAACGATTTCGAAATGAATTGAATTGAAAACGATTTCGAAATGAATTGAATTGAAAACGATTTCGAAATGAATTGAATTGAAAACGATTTCGAAATGAATTGAATTGAAAACGATTTCGAAATGAATTGAATTGAAAACGATTTCGAAATGAATTGAATTGAAAACGATTTCGAAATGAATTGAATTGAAAACGATTTCGAAATGAATTGAATTGAAAACGAATTCGAATTGAATTGAAAGCGAATTGAAATGAATTCAAATTGAATTGAAATTTGAATTGAATAGAAATGAATTTTGAAACGAATTTATAAAGAAGAATTCAATTTTGATTTGAATTGAAAAGGAAGTTGAAATTGCTTTTGAAACGAATTTAAAACCATTTATATAATTCGTTTTAAATAGTAATCGACGAAATATATATTATATATATAATATAATGGCCTGAATAGAACGCGCCGCGCTGCGGCAGTTCGCGAATTTCGACCATTTGTTTCAAACGGACATTACGGGAGATCCGACCGTCGGATTCTCCTAAAACCGGAACCGTTGGGTTCGTATCGAAAAGAGCTTTCTAATGAATGTTAGAAATTTGAAATCTAACGGTTGGATTTGGAGATACGTCCAAATCAAATTCGAAAAAGGTCGCTGTAAGTGCAGTTCGATGGCCGTTAATGGAAATCGACCGTACGGGCCTTGATAAAATTATTAAAAATAGTAATAATTTGTGTAAAATCATAAGAAATGATTTGTGAAAGTTTGGGATGAAAAACTCCATATTTGAAAAGATAAAAATAGATTTTTATCGAAATGAACTAGTTTTGAACTAGAATTATAATTCTATTTATTTTTAAATAAATAAATTGAATTTGAAATGGTTTTGAAAATAACCAAAATTTCCAATGATTGCATTGGAGTGGATTTGAATCGAAATTGTCTTCGGAATATTTCGATGTTGGAATTCGTGATATTACAGGTGTTGTTATGGAAATTTGAAAGATATATATGTATATCGTTATTTCCAATACGACATTTGTTAATCGTAGAATTTGATATTGAATATAGGCCGATATAGTTTCTATTCAGAGCCTTGTATTGAATATCGAATGTGATTTGGGTTTGTCGTGAATGGTGTCTTCACTAACACTGTTCTTGAACCCAGTTGAGAAAAGATTAAATCTTTTTATTTAGATTTAATGAAGTGTACCAATTAAATGATATTTAATTGGAATTGAATTGGTATTGATTTTTGGGTTTATCGTGAACAGTGTTTTAAATAACACTTGTTCTTTAACCCGATAATTAATCGAATGTGATTTGGGTTTGTCGTGAATGGTGTCTTCACTAACACTGTTCTTGAACCCAGTTGAGAAAAGATTAAATCTTTTTATTTAGATTTAATGAAGTGTACCAATTAAATGATATTTAATTGGAATTGAATTGATATTGATTTTTGGGTTTATCGTGAACAGTGTTTTAAATAACACTTGTTCTTTAACCCGATAATTAATCGAATGTGATTTGGGTTTGTCGTGAATGGTGTCTTCACTAACACTGTTCTTGAACCCAGTTGAGAAAAGATTAAATCTTTTTATTTAGATTTAATGAAGTGTACCAATTAAATGATATTTAATTGGAATTGAATTGGTATTGATTTTTGGGTTTATCGTGAATAGTGTTTTAAATAACACTTGTTCTTTAACCCGATAATTAATGGAATGTGATTTTGGGTTTATCGTGAATCGTGTTTTTAAATGACACTGATTCTTTAACCCAGATAATGATTAAAACTAAGTGGAGTTTTAATGAATCTTTAATTAGATTGAAAGGATCGAGAATGGAGTATCACCAGTTTTGCTCCAGGCGATAGTTAAATCTTTAATTAGATTTGAACGTGAAATTTAGAAACTAACTGTCGGTTAGCCAAGCAGAATGGTTTTCTGGATATTGATCTGATGTTGGTTTCGGCCTTCGGGGTTAATATTTGGGGAATTATTCTCTTGATTAATTTACGGTTAGTGACTAATGAACTGGAATGAGGCGTATGTTGTGTTTGTGTAACACTTACTTAAAATATACGCGAGTTATTCGGAAAGACCGGGTTTATCCCATTCTGAATAACTGATACGACGATAAGTCGAAGATGAAGACGATGGTCGAAGACCGGAAGTCTTCACGTCGTTTGGGTGATAACTGATGATCTTGATTGGGCTGTACACCCAAGAAGATGGAAACAGTTAGTGATCGTCCAGACGTACTTGGAGATCGATGGATATGCGGGGTACTAGGTGCCTCCGGTTTCGTTCAGACCCAGAACGGACTTGTAAATGGACTGTGTGTCTGACATCGGATTTCATTCTGTGTGACTGATATCGGTTGCATAGGATGGTTTGCCTGTGTGGCATGCTAAGATGCAAATGATCAAGGCTTCTGTTGAAAAGCAAAGTCTTGTGGTGATGATCAAAGCACGGCCTTTGTGGCGTAGCTTTGTGTAACGTTTACCTCGCGTGTTTCACACCAGGTATGAACCAAAAACGGGAGACGGACCTCAGGGAGGACTTGCGTTTCTTTCTAGCTAGAAGTGGCGTCAGTGGTTTTACACGCCCTGACGAGTTTGACTTATGTGGTTGTTGCTGTTGCGAGGCGCCTCGGTTATATCGGTTTCGGCCGAATGCATTCTGGTCGGCTGACGGACCAGACTTACACCCCATAGGGTGGGGAGACGTATTGTTCAGGCATAATAATCCACTCCGTGTGGACCGGCCCTGACGATCCAAGGCTTGCCTGCGCGCTTGCCTGAGACATGGGCTAGATTGTCTCGAATCGGTTGAGGACTATCTTTTGCCTCGGTTCATAGATGGAAACCCAATTTCCAAATACGAGACTTTGCGGTTTTGATTGTATATCCTATATATGGCGACATAGTGGGATGGGGCGCTCATGCCGCCTATGATTGATACTTATGATTTGAAGTGTTTTATATACTATGCACTTATAATAGTATCAAATGATTTGTTTTAAACGTATCAAGCATTCTTTGGCTGTTATAAGGGAAAACCCTATCCTCGACTGCGTTGCATTGTGTGATGGGACCTGGGTCTTATAACAGCTTCATTTTTCTTTATTTAGCATTGCGCTGTTGGTTTTATGCACTGGTATTCTTGGGAGGAAACCCGTTCCGTGTTATACGGCGTGGTCCCTTGATTTACCTAATGATTTGAAATAAAGATTAATAACTGTTTTAGTTCTCACACCAGTCACATGACTGACCTGGAGTTTATTGTTTTAACCTAAACTCTGGGTGCCCCTATTTTCGACACGGGCAGCTAGTAGTTTTGGTTTTGCAGATTTATATTCACAGGATCCTGGTTTACAGCTGGAACGATATCCGGAAAGCTTTGTATCCGTATATCTCATTCTAGTTGTGTATTGTATTATTTTCCGCTGCTATGTATTTAAATGTAATTTAAATCTCTGATATTTCTGTGTAATATTCATTTATACTCTGTATATTCTTGTAATCTGATGCATTGTTGTAATATACAATGAAATGTTCTTCTGTATGCGTTCTGTTTTGTCGTGTTCTCAAACGATAGGGCGTTTCGAACGGTCTGGGTCGGTTTAGCGACTGGTTCGGACCGAGCGAAGTTCCTTGCCGTCACATTTGGTATCAGAGCTTTGGTTTACAAAGCTCAGAGAACAAGGCACATTAGAACCATACGAAAGAATTCATCAGATATTGGATTAGCAATATCCAATGGAATGACTCGTTAGAGATAGGATCAGTAGTATCCTAGAACGGGTGTGAAGAGTATATTTTTCAAATGAAAACATTTTGTTTTGAAAATTTAAATCAACTATTCGTATTTGATTATTTGTTTATATTGATTTTGGGCAATTCAGTATATAAAGAATTTGCATATACGCCTTGCAAACGTATATTCAAAGTTTTAATATACTGGATAGATATGGAATCACATTCTAGTCGCCCGGAGATGGTACTGATGATTGTCATGACATCATCCGTATTTATATTCGTGTTTCGAATGTGTGATTTTCTATATATTTCCATTAGGCTGGTGTGAGAACCCAAAACTTATATAGTTAGAATTCATTGTTGTGATTTGGCATCAAAACATGATTTTTTGTATATGTATCAAAATTATGAATTTGAAACTCTAATTCACTAATTGATTGATGTTTGTATTGTTTGATAATTTTGAATCATTATGCCTAATTGAATCAAATATTGAATTGTATTGAAATTTGGTCGCATTTGCTTGCATATACATATACTTACATTGAACAGGTCATAGCAAGGAGGCTAGAGACAGAGAATAAAATTTGTTTGCCCGACAAATAGGTACATGTTTATTACATAATTTACTGTTTTGTTTGGGTGATGATGATTTTATGAGCCTATTGGCTAGCCGCTTGGCTTTTTCTTTTTCTTTTTGAGATCTGAAGGACCGGGAACGCTATTTGCAATTTCCCGATGCTCCCATTGCAGGGGAGGTTATGGCGAAATTTTTCGAAAATTTAGGGTGTTAGCCAAATTTTTGAAATTTTGAAAATTCTCAGAAACTGAAAAGTTGGAGAATGGAAGCCAAATCGAATGTAGGGCTGAATAATCAAACCACTTTCGACTTTGTTCCTTTTCGGGGACGAAAAGTTTTAAGTGGGGGAGATTGTAACAACCCGTAAAATGCGAGCCAGTTTGAAAATTTTATTTTGGCAATTTTAGCGAATTTTGATTATTTAAAAGGAATTATTTTAAAGAATATCGACGAGAAATTTATTTTGAATATAATTCGATCGTATATATTTTACGCGTCGTCGTTAGAATATATAATAATTATATATAATTATAAAAGGAATTGAAAATGGCGCGGTAGTTCGATAATTCGATTTCAAACTTCAATTGAATGTACCGGGTGCAAAACAATCCGGATTTTAGTGAAACCGAAAATAATGGAATCTAATAGTGAATATCTTTCCAACGAATCCGAAAAATCAAAAGTTCGTAGCGGGAATCAAAAGATATGTCCAGTTGAAAATTCTGAATAGTCGCTATGGAATTCAGGCCCTTAAAAATGGACATTTTGCAAATGACCTCGGATTTCGACGAAACCACTTTTGTTGGGTCCGCAGTGTCAAGTTATTGCTAGATTTCAAATTTCGTAATTTTTCGAATCAATATGTGAGCGTGGCAAAGGAAAACGCGTTTGACCAGTTTCAGTTGATTTTAATCGACTGGAAATTGGCCATTTTTCTAACGGTCTCAGAATTCGACGAAACTAGTTTTGTTAGGACCGTATCGTCAATACGAAGCTAGAAAATATTTTTCTGGGATTTTTCGTGTTCGTATGTGCCCCCGGTAATTTGAAATATACGTTTAAAATTCAATAAAGTGATTTAAATGTAAATTCAATGGAAACTGATTGTAACTATCGAATCAGCTTGCGATACATATCCTATTGTGTTCGGAATGGGGGTAGAACGCTGTGGACGACAGGCGGTGGGCCTCGTTTCGAGATCGTATGTGAAAGTTAACTTTTTTTGCAAAATAAAATAATAAAAAAAAAAAAAAAATATTTAATTTCCCTTCTTAACCTGGCCCCCCCCTTTTTCAATCATTTTCATTTCCAGGTATAAAAAAAAAAAAAAAAAAAAAAAGAATTTCGAACGAAGGGCGGAGCCTCGTCGCCGGCCCTCGACGATCCAGTCACCCTCACCCCCTCGTCGAACTCCAGCACCGCCGCCTCCCCCTGATGTTGTCGCGACCCCCTTCTTCCTCCATTCGAACGCCTAGAACCCGAACCCCCTCGCGTCCCGCTCCTTTTCCCCTCCCCGATGGACCGCCGCCACTTCCTCCAGTGGATGCTCCGACTCCGACGCAGCTCAGCAAGCTCCTCCACCTCGGCCATCTCTCCCCCTTCTTGAAAACGTGAGTTTTCTTGATCTGATTTACTTAATTTTTATTTAGTTTAAAACCAGATTTTTATTTAGTTTAAAACCAGATTTTTATTTAGTTTAAAACCAGATTTTTATTTAGTTTAAAACCAGATTTTTATTTAGTTTAAAACCAGATTTTTATTTAGTTTAAAACCAGATTTTTATTTAGTTTAAAACCAGATTTTTATTTAGTTTAAAACCAGATTTTTATTTAGTTTAAAACCAGATTTTTATTTAGTTTAAAACCAGATTTTTATTTAGTTTAAAACCAGATTTTTATTTAGTTTAAAACCAGATTTTTATTTAGTTTAAAACCAGATTTTTATTTAGTTTAAAACCAGTTTTTTTTAATGATTAAAAAAAAAAAGGGGGGGGGGGGGGAAGAGATTTTTAAAATGATTAAAAACAGACTTTTAAAAATGTTAAAGACGAGATTTTTAAAAATGATTAAAAACTGATTTTTTTTACATTGTTAAAAAGAAAAGAAACTGAAATTGTCATCGATTCAAAAATACAAGCAATCTTGATTTGAAAATGAAAAGACATCACTTTTGAAAATATAATGGAGAATATAAAAATTCGACTTTTATATATTGAATAGCGATATAAAAATTCGGTTTTTATATATGGAACTTCGAACTGAAAATTCGATTTTTATATATTGAATAGCGAAATAAAAATTCGATTTTTATATATTGAACTTTGAAATAAAAATTCGATTTTTATGTATTGAACTTTGAAATAAAAATTCGATTTTTATGTATTGAACTTTGAAAAAAAAATTCGATTTTTATGTATTGAACTTTGAAATAAAAATTCGATTTTTATATATTGAACTTTGAAATAAAAATTCGATTTTTATATATTGAACTTCGAAATAAAAATTCGATTTTTATATATTGAACTTTGAAATAAAAATTCGATTTTTATATATTGAACTTCGAACTAAAAATTCGATTTTTATATATTGAACTTTGAACTAAAAATTCGATTTTTATATATTGAACTTTGAACTGAAAATTCGATTTTTATATATTGAACTTTGAAATAAAAATTCGATTTTTATATATTGAACTTCGAAATAAAAATTCGATTTTTATATATTGAACTTTGAAATAAAAATTCGATTTTTATATATTGAACTTCGAACTAAAAATTCGATTTTTATATATTGAACTTTGAACTGAAAATTCGATTTTTATATATTGAACTTTGAAATAAAAATTCGATTTTTATATATTGAATAGCGAAGTAAAAATTCGATTTTTACATATGTAGTGGCTACAGGCGACGAAGCTGAAGAAGATGCGAAAACAATGAAGATTTCTATCAATGAAGTGCTGTGGAGCTAGGATAGCTATATGTGAGAATTCCTCACCTTTCAATTTATTTTTCTAGTTATATATATACTAGGATGCAGACGGTGCTTAGTAGCACCCGACACCCGTCCACAGACCATGGACTTGTTTGTTTGACTGTTTGGTGATTGATTGTGATATTGGTTTGAATGTGGTTTGTGGTGTGAAAAATCGAATCGATAAATTGGTTAGGATTAGACGTGCGCCGTTATAAGGCGAAGGAGTAAGGCTAGGTTAGACCCTTACTCCAAAGTTTGTGGTTTGCATAACGAATTGATTTGATTGATGTGTGAATGGCGTGGGCCTTCACTAGACCGGGGATAAGGCTAGGCCTTGTCCCGTTTCTAGTATCGTGCCGTTATGCCGCCGAAATTTTCTAAAATAAGTTAGAAAAATAAAAATAGCATTTTATTTAACGAATGAACTGAATATAAATTCATATGTTAAAATAAAATGTGTTATCGTTAAAAATATAATTTTTAACGTGAATGTGAATAAATAAATATTCATTTACAAACCAGACGGTTTGTTTATGTACACCTATTTGAATGACGTTGATTGGGTCGATAAATTTTACACATCGCCTAACTGCACAAATAAAATATGTGTTTGATTGTTTGAAACCCCACACGGGTGTTAGGATGAAATTTGAAGTTCACTCATCCTGATTTATTAAATATGTCGATCGATTGATTGACAAGCTGCTATAAGCGTTAAATGTCTATATTTGATGCTTATACAGTGTAGTGCACTTTGGTTGATGGTTGATTATTCATCGTTGTTGATATATACATGTGTTGTAGAAAATCCATATAATTAACATTATATGGTAATTGATTGGGCCTCATTCCAGTTTCGAGTAAAAAAGAAATATTTGAAATAGAAATATTTGAAATAGAAATATTTGAAATAGAAATATTTGAAATAGAAATATTTGAAATAGAATATTTGAAAATAGAAATATGTGAAGCCGTGAGGATTAGATTGACGCCATTTTGACGTGAACGATATTTATATCGATTTTATTCATTTTAAAATGAATATTGAAACGTGATTTCGAAATCGAATATTTTGAAATGAATTGAATTGAAAACGATTTCGAAATGAATTGAATTGAAAACGATTTCGAAATGAATTGAATTGAAAACGATTTCGAAATGAATTGAATTGAAAACGATTTCGAAATGAATTGAATTGAAAACGATTTCGAAATGAATTGAATTGAAAACGATTTCGAAATGAATTGAATTGAAAACGATTTCGAAATGAATTGAATTGAAAACGATTTCGAAATGAATTGAATTGAAAACGATTTCGAAATGAATTGAATTGAAAACGATTTCGAAATGAATTGAATTGAAAACGAATTCGAATTGAATTGAAAGCGAATTGAAATGAATTCAAATTGAATTGAAATTTGAATTGAATAGAAATGAATTTTGAAACGAATTTATAAAGAAGAATTCAATTTTGATTTGAATTGAAAAGGAAGTTGAAATTGCTTTTGAAACGAATTTAAAACCATTTATATAATTCGTTTTAAATAGTAATCGACGAAATATATATTATATATATAATATAATGGCCTGAATAGAACGCGCCGCGCTGCGGCAGTTCGCGAATTTCGACCATTTGTTTCAAACGGACATTACGGGAGATCCGACCGTCGGATTCTCCTAAAACCGGAACCGTTGGGTTCGTATCGAAAAGAGCTTTCTAATGAATGTTAGAAATTTGAAATCTAACGGTTGGATTTGGAGATACGTCCAAATCAAATTCGAAAAAGGTCGCTGTAAGTGCAGTTCGATGGCCGTTAATGGAAATCGACCGTACGGGCCTTGATAAAATTATTAAAAATAGTAATAATTTGTGTAAAATCATAAGAAATGATTTGTGAAAGTTTGGGATGAAAAACTCCATATTTGAAAAGATAAAAATAGATTTTTATCGAAATGAACTAGTTTTGAACTAGAATTATAATTCTATTTATTTTTAAATAAATAAATTGAATTTGAAATGGTTTTGAAAATAACCAAAATTTCCAATGATTGCATTGGAGTGGATTTGAATCGAAATTGTCTTCGGAATATTTCGATGTTGGAATTCGTGATATTACAGGTGTTGTTATGGAAATTTGAAAGATATATATGTATATCGTTATTTCCAATACGACATTTGTTAATCGTAGAATTTGATATTGAATATAGGCCGATATAGTTTCTATTCAGAGCCTTGTATTGAATATCGAATGTGATTTGGGTTTGTCGTGAATGGTGTCTTCACTAACACTGTTCTTGAACCCAGTTGAGAAAAGATTAAATCTTTTTATTTAGATTTAATGAAGTGTACCAATTAAATGATATTTAATTGGAATTGAATTGGTATTGATTTTTGGGTTTATCGTGAACAGTGTTTTAAATAACACTTGTTCTTTAACCCGATAATTAATCGAATGTGATTTGGGTTTGTCGTGAATGGTGTCTTCACTAACACTGTTCTTGAACCCAGTTGAGAAAAGATTAAATCTTTTTATTTAGATTTAATGAAGTGTACCAATTAAATGATATTTAATTGGAATTGAATTGATATTGATTTTTGGGTTTATCGTGAACAGTGTTTTAAATAACACTTGTTCTTTAACCCGATAATTAATCGAATGTGATTTGGGTTTGTCGTGAATGGTGTCTTCACTAACACTGTTCTTGAACCCAGTTGAGAAAAGATTAAATCTTTTTATTTAGATTTAATGAAGTGTACCAATTAAATGATATTTAATTGGAATTGAATTGGTATTGATTTTTGGGTTTATCGTGAATAGTGTTTTAAATAACACTTGTTCTTTAACCCGATAATTAATGGAATGTGATTTTGGGTTTATCGTGAATCGTGTTTTTAAATGACACTGATTCTTTAACCCAGATAATGATTAAAACTAAGTGGAGTTTTAATGAATCTTTAATTAGATTGAAAGGATCGAGAATGGAGTATCACCAGTTTTGCTCCAGGCGATAGTTAAATCTTTAATTAGATTTGAACGTGAAATTTAGAAACTAACTGTCGGTTAGCCAAGCAGAATGGTTTTCTGGATATTGATCTGATGTTGGTTTCGGCCTTCGGGGTTAATATTTGGGGAATTATTCTCTTGATTAATTTACGGTTAGTGACTAATGAACTGGAATGAGGCGTATGTTGTGTTTGTGTAACACTTACTTAAAATATACGCGAGTTATTCGGAAAGACCGGGTTTATCCCATTCTGAATAACTGATACGACGATAAGTCGAAGATGAAGACGATGGTCGAAGACCGGAAGTCTTCACGTCGTTTGGGTGATAACTGATGATCTTGATTGGGCTGTACACCCAAGAAGATGGAAACAGTTAGTGATCGTCCAGACGTACTTGGAGATCGATGGATATGCGGGGTACTAGGTGCCTCCGGTTTCGTTCAGACCCAGAACGGACTTGTAAATGGACTGTGTGTCTGACATCGGATTTCATTCTGTGTGACTGATATCGGTTGCATAGGATGGTTTGCCTGTGTGGCATGCTAAGATGCAAATGATCAAGGCTTCTGTTGAAAAGCAAAGTCTTGTGGTGATGATCAAAGCACGGCCTTTGTGGCGTAGCTTTGTGTAACGTTTACCTCGCGTGTTTCACACCAGGTATGAACCAAAAACGGGAGACGGACCTCAGGGAGGACTTGCGTTTCTTTCTAGCTAGAAGTGGCGTCAGTGGTTTTACACGCCCTGACGAGTTTGACTTATGTGGTTGTTGCTGTTGCGAGGCGCCTCGGTTATATCGGTTTCGGCCGAATGCATTCTGGTCGGCTGACGGACCAGACTTACACCCCATAGGGTGGGGAGACGTATTGTTCAGGCATAATAATCCACTCCGTGTGGACCGGCCCTGACGATCCAAGGCTTGCCTGCGCGCTTGCCTGAGACATGGGCTAGATTGTCTCGAATCGGTTGAGGACTATCTTTTGCCTCGGTTCATAGATGGAAACCCAATTTCCAAATACGAGACTTTGCGGTTTTGATTGTATATCCTATATATGGCGACATAGTGGGATGGGGCGCTCATGCCGCCTATGATTGATACTTATGATTTGAAGTGTTTTATATACTATGCACTTATAATAGTATCAAATGATTTGTTTTAAACGTATCAAGCATTCTTTGGCTGTTATAAGGGAAAACCCTATCCTCGACTGCGTTGCATTGTGTGATGGGACCTGGGTCTTATAACAGCTTCATTTTTCTTTATTTAGCATTGCGCTGTTGGTTTTATGCACTGGTATTCTTGGGAGGAAACCCGTTCCGTGTTATACGGCGTGGTCCCTTGATTTACCTAATGATTTGAAATAAAGATTAATAACTGTTTTAGTTCTCACACCAGTCACATGACTGACCTGGAGTTTATTGTTTTAACCTAAACTCTGGGTGCCCCTATTTTCGACACGGGCAGCTAGTAGTTTTGGTTTTGCAGATTTATATTCACAGGATCCTGGTTTACAGCTGGAACGATATCCGGAAAGCTTTGTATCCGTATATCTCATTCTAGTTGTGTATTGTATTATTTTCCGCTGCTATGTATTTAAATGTAATTTAAATCTCTGATATTTCTGTGTAATATTCATTTATACTCTGTATATTCTTGTAATCTGATGCATTGTTGTAATATACAATGAAATGTTCTTCTGTATGCGTTCTGTTTTGTCGTGTTCTCAAACGATAGGGCGTTTCGAACGGTCTGGGTCGGTTTAGCGACTGGTTCGGACCGAGCGAAGTTCCTTGCCGTCACATCCAATATATAGGGTCATCCTCTAACTTAGCAATTTCGAGGGCGAAATTTATTTTAAGTGGGGAAGTCTGTAATGGCGCGTTTTGTTAGCTGTCGAATAATTAATTTAATTAAGTATTTAATATCGATTTGGCGATATCGATGACTTGAATTAATTAATATTGAATATTTAATGAAAGTGTATAATATAATAATATATTATAATGTCGAAATAATCGGAAATCACCGAATTCACAATACTGTGTGAATTGGATCAGTTAAAATATTTAATTCAGTTTAGAATTAAATTTGAATAACGAATCGATTTAATAATCGACGTTAAAACGTATTAATTATAATTTAATTATAATCGAGCCCGTAACGGCGCTGCAGTTCGCTATTTGGCGATTTAGACTTCAACTGAATATACAGGATTCGTTTTAAATCGGATTTCTGTGAAACAAGAAACGTGTGGAGCTGGTGGAGTATATCTTTCTAGTAGAAGAGAAAAATAGGGATTTCGTCGGGTAGATTTTGAGTTATGTCCAAATCAAATTTCAGAAAAAGTCGCTATGGAATTCCTTTATAATTTGCGACGCTTTATATACGTTATAAATCGATTTTTCGATACGAACTGAATATCGGGATAATCTGGAGTCTGGAAATCAAGTCATAAAATCTGAGGTGATATTCTAGAGCCGGACGACATTGTATATGGATATATACGATAATATTAATTTATTAATATTTAATTTAATAATATTTAAATATATTTATATATTTAAATGGGTCATCCAGAGCTTTAAAAATACGCAGTTTGAGCATACGAAGTCGGAATTCGACGAAACCAGTTTTGTGGGATCCGCAATATCAAGTATTTGCTAGATGTTAAGTTTCGTGATTTTTAGAGTCACTGTGTGGTCGTACGGATTTTTAGAGTGAGAAACAGACAGTTTTCTGATAGTTAAAAATACGCTGTGTGAGCATACGGAGTCGGAATTCGACGAAACCAGTTTCGTTGGGACCGTAATGTCGAACTCTAGCTACATGTCCAGTTTGGTGATTTTTGAGTATTATACGTAGTCGCAAAGATTTTTAGAAGTCAGATACAAGAAGAGATTGGCGAAAATAAAATATAAAATAAATTCAAAAATATTCCCCCTCATTTTCTATGGTCACAAACAAGCCACACATCCTCTGTCTACAACCACAAGTGGTACCAACCCAAATTCTCTATATAACCACATCAAATTCATTCACAGCAAAGGGTTTCAAAGAAGAAAAATCCAAATCAATGCAAATACAAATCGATAAATCATGCGATATATATGTGTGGATTCAACAAGGGAGGAGCTTCATTTCTATACCATAATTACAGGGAGCGATGCACGGTTTGGGTTTGCTGAGTTTCAACAGCGATCTAGGGTTCGACGTCTCCAAGGGTAGAAGCATCAATCGATGTTTTGGAGTTTATATTTGGAATCGTAGTGGAAAGGAGCATCATTGGTGAAGGGTGGATGAGGTACGGTGGTAGTTGGCGTCGCGTGAAGACCTGGAAAGACTCGACAGTCCTGGTGATGCGGGTTTCCACTCGAGTGCGAGATGGACGAAACAGTGGGGATGTTGGAGAGGGTTGATCGACGTGGAGGTTGGTTGTTTCGATTTTGGATTTCGGGAACAAATGATGGACGAATGGAGCTCCGAGTTTCGGTTATGGACTTCGAAGAGGAGCAGCGGCCTTCTGTTAATTTGGGGAAGAACAGGTTTAATATGGAGCGGGTATGGGCTAAGCAAGGTGTTGGGCCAACGGATATGGTAAAGGCCCGATAAATAAATAAATTAGTTTAAGTTTATTTTATATTTAAATTAGTTCAATCTTATATAACGTATAACTTGGTCATACGAGGTCAGAATCGAGAACCGTAAGTTACGTTGGGATCGTATGGACGGGAGCAACACAATGAGACTGACCGGGAGTGAATCCGAGCTCATTACAATTTACGGCAAAATAAACTGTTTGATTCAAATCAAATAACGGTTTATCGTTCTTTAACGATGAACTGCAAATGTGAGTAAATCTCACAAACTCTAAACAGTTTTATTTTCACGTTGTATTCTTAGAACTGTTAAAGTATTGTCTGTTTGACTGTGTGTTGATTGTTTGATTGAACTGCTAGTCAGTTAGTTAAAATTCTATATTGATTCTGTTTAACAGAATATATCATATGGAACTGAAAGTGATGTTATCTATATTGTCTAACATCTGTGATGCAGGGAAACAGGTTGGAGGAATCCGACTGGATTCCTCAACATTTATTTTACCGTTTTCATATATTGTGATATATGATGTGTTATGAAATCTGTTATTGATTTCATATGTTTGAATGATACCGATCATTGTTATACGACACGTTAAACACCGTAGGTGATACTAGAATGTTAAAAGGGGAATTTTCAATGTTTATATTGAAAATAAATCTTATTTATAAATCGATAGGATTTTATAAAATGGAAACATTTATTTATTTAGGAAATAAATAAAGGAACATTTATTTAGATTATAAATAAATGGAATAAAGGAATATTTATCTAGGGAATAAATAAAGGAACACTTGTTGGGAAAATAAATAGAATTATACAAGGATAGATTTAAACACGTGCTTCGCACACGGTATAACACGATATAGATTTAAATGAGATATTAAATAGGAAATCTGTTTTAAACAGATAAATTGAAGTAGATTAATTTATAAATAATGTTTTATAAATTAAATAAATTATTTATCGTTGATAAATGGGATATATATAAGTCTGGACTTATATAGAGAAGTAGAAACGTTATCAAAAGGATATTTATAAAGTGAAGAACCGTTACTAAAAGTAAATCTTTATAAATAGATAAACGTTGTAAAAAGTAAATCTTTATCAATGGATAAACGTTGTAAAAAGGAAATCTTTCGAAATGAGTTATTCGAATTAGATACTTGAATAGAGTTAAACACATTAGAGTGATTCGAATTTCTTATTCGAATAGAGTTAAACAAAGTAATTTGTTAGGTTAACCAAAACAAGTTAGTCGAGTAAATCAAGGTAATTGGTTAAGTTAACCAAAGTAAATTAGTTAAGATAAACTAAGCGGTTAATCGAAGTGAATTAGTTAAGTTAAACTAATTGGTTAATCAAAGTGAATTAACTAAGTTAAACTAAGTGGATTAGTTCAGTTAATCGAGACAAGTAAATCAAGTTAGGTTAAACCATTTGAGTTAACCAGTTAGGTTAAACCATTTGAGTTAACTAGTTAAAAGTTTACCAATTAAAGATAAACAGTTAGAGTTGACCAGTTAAAGTTGACCAGTTAAAGTTGACCAGTTAGAGTTGACCAGTTAAAGTTGACCAGTTAGAGTTGACCAGTTAGAGTTATCCAAGTGGAGTTAATCGAGTAGAGTTGCCAAATATCACTTATCCGAAGTAGAGATTATCGAATATAGTGTATTCGAGGGAAGAGTAATCGAATATAGTTTATTCGAGTGGGGAAATCAAATGTTATTTATTTGAGAAGAGTTACCGAATATTATTTATTCGAAGAGTAGTTATCGAATATTGGTTATTCGAAGTTAGTTAATCCAAAGGAGTTATTCGAAGTTAGTTAATCCAAAGGAGTTATTCGAAGTTAGTAATCCAAAGGAGTTATTCGAAGTTAGTAATCCAAAGGAGTTATTCGAAGTTAGTTGATCCAAAGGAGTTTTTCGAAGTTAGCAATCCAAAGGAGTTATTCGAAGTTAGTTAATCCAAAGGAGTTAGTTGAAGAGTTAATCGAATATAGTTATTCGAAAGAAAGTGTTAATCGAATATAGTTATTCGAGTAAAGTTAAAAGAGTTAATCGAATATAATTTATTCGAATAGAGTTAGAGAAGTTAATCGAATATAGTTCATTCGAATAGTGTTGGAGGAGATATCGAATATAGTTTATTCGATAGGATAGAAGTGAATATAATTTATCAATTAAGTTATTCGAATTAGTTATTCGAATAGAGTTAAACACGTAAGAGTTAATCGAATATTAGTTATTCAATTTGAGTTAATCGAATTTAGTTATTCGAAAGGAGTTAATCAATTTGAGTTAAGTTAATCGATTTGAATTAAGTTGAATCGAAATGGAGTAAATCGATTAGAATTAAGTTAATCGAGTTAGAGTAAATCGAATATTGGTTATTCGAAGGTAAGTTATTCGAATTAGTTATTTGAAGGAGTTAATCAAATGAGTTGATCCAAAGGAGTTAGTCGAATATTATTTATCCGAATAGAGTTAAAGGAGTTAACGATTTTAGTTTGATCGAAAGGAGTTATCGATTAGTAAATCGAAAGGAGATTTTCGAATATAGCATATTCGAAAGAAAGAGATCGAATATTGTTTATTCGAAAGAGAGAGATTTCGAATATGAGTTATTCGAAGAGAGATAATCGAATATAGGTTATTCGAAGAAGAGTTAACCAAATAGAGATTACTCGAAAGAGAGTTATACGTCGAATTCGATTATAGCAAATTCGGGAAAGTACTATTTACTTTCCAGGGTTTAAATCAAGATTTAGTTATTGATTTAGAAATTAGGCGTCTGTTAAATTATTCGAGTTAGGAAATAAAATATATAGGAGTAGGAATTATAACGTTATAGTTATAATCAAACGTTTTCATATAAGAAGTGGATTCATAACCTGAATCCGAGAATTTGCGTAAACAGATGATTGGAAAAAGTGAGTGACGAGCTTCATCTATTTCACAGTAAAGGACGTTGTTCAATTAAGGTCTGAGAGGTAATTATACCCCAACTTGATTGACTTCAGAATTGACAAAGGAATAGTTGTGGTTCGATAGAAAAGGTTGATTTGAAATATAGTTAAGTAATAAGCGATTAATGGATTAAGCGTAACGATGTTTTATACAACGTTCATTGGAAATCCGTAAATGAGTTTTGGGAAACGTTTTCCAAATATAGTCAGATATGTTTTCTAAACATAGAAAATGAAATGTTTTCATGATAAGAATTTAAGAAATAGAGTTAAGCAAATTCAGAAACTGACTGGAGAGGGTAAGTTGAACGGTTTTCTAAGTGACAATCTGATGTTGGTTTCGACCTTCTGGATTGATACTTAGAGAATTGTTCTCATACTAGTTACAGTTAGGGACTGATAGTTGCGAAATAATAGTGATGTGAAAATAAGTTATGGAAATGTTTTCCAATGAGTAATAACATATATTTTCTAAATATATGAAATAAGGAAATATGAACATATGATGATTGATCGATCGAATTCCCATTTGGAAATAAGATCGTTGTTTGTACACCGACATGTTTTCATTTGATAGTTAGATCGCAGACTATCAAAGTTTTGACTATTTTAACGTTGTTAATATGGAGAGACCGGTTGGATTATTATCCAAAGAACCACTCTGTATTGGCATAAACGTTGCGAGCAATATATGCCAAAGATAAATTGAAGATGGAGTAAAGTGCAAGGGCTGTTGTATAAGTCTTAGATAACAGTGACTAAGATGGATATACTGAATAGTGCCTTCGGTTTGTCCAGTCCCAGGACAACGTATATGGAAGAAGGTCTGACAGAGTATATCCAATGGATCGCGTAAGTTGATCTGTTCAAACGTATTCACGTTTGGTGGCGGAGGAATTCGTTTCTCTTAGCTATATACCCGTGTTATTTTTGTATAAGTCAATTTGTGATTTGGCGGGTATGACGATGTGGCATTCAAAGTGAATGGTGATCAGATGTTCTGAAGATAGACGTAGCTTCTAGCCTCACACCAGGAAGTAACAAAAATTGGGCTAGGCAGCATGGCTAGTTGGGCCATTCCCAAGCAGGGTGTATTGTCACCGATCTAGGGAATATCCATATTTATACTTCTTTTTGATTCTGTATCTTCGGATGACGGTTTGATGGCCTATAACCGTGGTGGCAATATATTCGCGACACTCAAGCTAAATGAGTGAGCGGTCATGTGTGGCCGGGTTGCAAGACGTTCTTGTTGAACCCTGAGTGTATCACCTCTAGAGTACACTATTCAGAAGGTGCTCCCATACCTTGTCTGTTGGAATCCATTCTCCGATAAGCGCCCTTCGGTTTATGATTTTATACTATGTATGTAGAATGTGAGATGCAAGCGTTTCTGCTAGTTGATATCTATTTGTACATAGACATTATTATAATATCAAAAGGTTTTTGATATAAAGATATTTTGGATTCTCATAAGGGAAAAACCCGTTCTGTTATGCGGCGTGGTCTTATGAGATATCGTTTACTTGTTCATATACATGTTTTAAATTGTTTTACTCATACCAGTCCTATGACTGACCCGGAGTTTACTTTGTTGTTTTCCCTAAACTCTTGGGTGCCTAAATTTGTACGGGCAGTCAAGTAGTCGGGATTTACAGATATACTTGGAGAGCTTGGAGTAGGAGGCTGCAAGATTCTATAGCTATAGTTATTTCCGCTGTGTTGTAAGTGTTGTACTCTGATAAGTGCTATTGTATATATATAACTGTTTACTTCAAAGCTATGTTATATATTATATGTTATTCGTTCCGCTGTGAGATTCGTGTTACTCTGATGATGTAAGTGCTTCTTTCCTTCTTCTATTCTATTAGTTCTATCTTTTCTTTCTCACCTTCTAATTTCTTTCACTAACGTCTCGGAATTTCCGACTCTCGAGGAGTCGGAAATTTCCAGCCGTTACACAAACACCCTGGATTAACCCCTAGTCGACCCAGCGAAGCTCGGGTCGACCTCAAAAATGGGCCGGTTCGGTCATTCCCCCCTCCCAATTCGCTGTTTTGAACTTTTTCGCATATTCATTTATTTAATTTTTAATTTATATATATATATATATATATATCAATATATATATATATATATATATTTCTCTGCGCAACCCATTTCACTTAATTCTTTTCTAAAAATTAAGTATACTTTAATTTGTGAATTTTAATGTTATAAAATTACGGGGTGTTACATCAGTCATGTGACTAGTGTGAGTAAACTCCAACCATTTGTTTAACTTTAAAAATCCTTTCGAAAGGAAAGATAATAGTAAGACCAGCGCACACATAAACATGGACGGTGTAACGAACTGGATTTTCGAACACTTTATTTTAAATATTTAATATTTGTTTTAAATATTGGGTAGAAAATATAAATGATATTTTATATTGAATTACCGATTTAATAATCTAAATACAAGTTATTTCGAATATATATATAATTATCGTAATACTGGGATCTGAAGTAATTCAATTCGAATTCAAAACTGAATCAAAATGATTCAGATGATAAATAGAAATTGTATTTGACTGTAAATGATGATAATAATAATAATTTATTATCGAGAAATTTATTTGTTTTTGAATTTAATTTATATTAATTTATTATGGTTATTTTGTATATACGTTCAAATTAAATTTCAGAATATATTCTGTTGAGCTCAGAATATCGTTATTACAATTAAATGTCGGTCTGTATGCTAAAATAACGGACCGTGATTTCAATTAATGGACACTAAGGTATTTGATTATGGATAAGTTCGAAATCAAATCAGAATCTATTTAAAAAGGATAAAAATCTCTTTAAATCAAATCGCAATAAATAGAAATCAAATCGAATTTAACACTAGTGTACTTAACGCCGACCTAGTTTTGTACCTTAAGCAGACCTATGCTTCATTTATAAATACAACCCGTGGGTTCTCTATTTCTTTCTTCCATTTTGAACGAGAATCCAATTCGTTCAGATAAAATGGTGAATGATCTTCACAATTTGATGTTTCCTCTTTAAAAATTCAAAACAAATAAGGCCACCATTCCCAAGTAAATCAAAGCCAACATTTTTTCCTCTTCTGTTTCCATTCCTTTTGATTTTTTTTCCTTCTGAACGATAAACCAATGAAGCCGTATTTTCCCCCATTCGAACACTTCAGAAATAATATAAAATCTTACAAACCATGAAATCGATTAAGTCTGGCTTCGTTACTTTGATTTAACGAGAGGTCCAATTTCATATAGATAATGAGCAGTGCGATTCTAGTTTTGGCTGTTGGACTATTCGAAGTCGCGATTTGGGTCAAGGCGGAAGGGGTTAGTTCGGGTTGAGGATTGCGTTGGATTTGTAGAAGTCGATTCCGATCAGAGATTGGGTGGTAGTCATTAAATTAGGTGTCATGACTTATACTTGTATGGGCCGAAGTTTGTCGAAGTCGGTTCTGACATGTGTTGACAACAGTGGAATACTTCGGTGAAGAGGGACTACTGGCAAACTCTATTCGCCAAACGGTGGATACTGGAGCGTGGAACCAACGTCTTTGGTACGCTGTATGAGGTAGCATCACAGTAAGAAGTGAATGGGATTGAGTTATGTGGAAGGAAGAAAAGGAGTGGATTTGGCAGGGCGTGAAGAAGAGGGGTTGATGGCCTTGAAGGTTGAAACAATGTAGAAAACGAGATGGGGGTTTCATTGATTTCAGAAGGCATCGAGATGGCAGGAATGAGGTTGATTATGCTGAGACTTTGCAGTGAAATGTGGCTGTCGATTTGAGGAATTATCCGCAGTTAAAGGCTGATTGTTGGGAACGGGGATCACGGATTTGTTGGGTTGTTCATATGGTTAGTCAAAGGAATTGGCCAATGTTGTTTAGTTGACTTCGTTGTTGTTCAAGAGCAAGGTATATGTTCTTACAAAATTTAAAATACGTAGAATAATTTAATTATTTATTTTAGTAGTTTATTAAATAAATAATCGTTTAATCATCAATTAAAATTTATTAATCAGAGGTTCATAGTTAATTTCGTTCGAGTAATTTCATAGCGACGATATAGAATTAAACCAGGATATTCAGCAATGGAAAATACACGGTGAGTCAATCTCACTCACCTCTTTATTTAGAATTATTTGTATTCGTTAAAAAAACATTTGTTTGAATGCTTTCTGGTTGTTTAAAATATATTAGTTATTTAGGCTTAACTATTATATATATATTGGGTGGTTGGATTGTTCCCACAGTATCATTAGCGGATACCCGCGATACCATTAGCGGATGATTACCCTATACACCCCACGCTATGATAGTGGATGAACTTCTATACCGCGATATCCTGCACAAACCAGAATGTGTATTATTTTTGTTAACTAACGTCGGTGGATGCAGGAGAATAGGTTGGAGGGATCCAACTGGATTCCTCAAAATTTTATTAATTGTCTGTTTTCACATATTATCACATATATAATGTGTTTATTGAAAATCGGGTTGTTTGAATGTTTAATATCACTGTGGCAAATTGTAGATACATAAAAATATAGTGAAAATGATATTTGAGTTTTAAAAGGGGAAATCTATTTTTTCAAAATAGAAATTTGAATTTTTAATGAGCTATAAAAATATTAACTTGTTTTAAACAAGTATGGAAATTATAAACGATGTTTATAAATTAAATAATATAGAAAATTGAAGTGATTAACTTATAAGCGATATTTATATATTAAATAACATAGGAAATTGAAGTAAATTTATAAACAGTGTATATAAATGAAATGGATTGATTTTCGTTGGATAATCAGATAATTGAAATGAAATTATAAACAGTGTTTATAGAAATAAAGTGAGAAAAATTATCATTTTATAATTTGAATATTTAAATTCAAATGTGAATTTAAAAATAAAAAAATTGGGAAATCATTTTAAAGAAATAACGATGGAATGTATTCTGATGTTCAGAATATAAATTGGACTAAAATAAATCCGTAAGGATTTATGATTTGAATTCGATTAATTTGAATTTTATTTAAATAGAAGTCAAATTGAATAAAGAGAATTTCAAATAGAATTTGTATATAGAGAATATCAAATAGAATTTGAATATAGAATTTGAACAGAATTTGAATATATTGAATTTGAACAGAAATTGAATATAGAAATTCAAATAAAATTTGAATATAGAGAAATTGAAATAGAATTTCAATATAGAATTCAAATAGAGTTGAAATGGGAAATTGGATACAGGAAATTCAAATAGAGTGGAAAGGGGAATTTTAATATAGAATTTAAATAAAGTTGAAATGGAAATTGAATATAGGAAATTTAAATAGAATTGAAATGAAATGTGAATATAGAAGATCGAAGTATAAATAAATATATTACGGAGTAAGGACAAATCAACAATTATAGATAATCGAAATATTATGTTGAATTGGGAAACTGATTTGATATATATTAAAAATATATCAGAATGGAGTGAAATTTATTTATAAACGAGGTTTAAAACATTTATATATTAAATATAATTAAAACGAACTCGTTGCAGTGCTGCAGTTCATAAATTGGCGTTTCGAACTTCAATTGAGTATACAGAACTCAATTGAAGTCGAAATTCTTTGAAACAAGACACGTCAGGACCAATTTGATAGTAGTTTTCTAATGGAAGAGAAAATTCTGAATTTCGTCGTACATATTTGTAGTTATGTCAAAATCAAATTTTCAGAAAAACAACGCCATAACCATTTGAAAACCATAACAGTTTATTTAATTCTATAAATGGATTTTGAGCAAATAAAATCCGAATTTCTATTTAGAAAATCCCAGATTTGAGTTGTGAAATATATCTGAATTCAAGTGGAGTAATGGATTGATTTTTTTTTAAAACAAAAATCAGATTTTTAATTATTGAATAGGATTAACTAATTTGAATAATAATTTGTTAATGAGATTTTAAATTGAAATTGGGCTTTGAATAAATGAATTCGATTTGGAAATTTATATTCGAAATCGAAAAGAAATTTGAATTGAAATTGGAATTCAATTTTTTAATGAGCAAGTTAAATATTTTATTTTAACATGTTATGTTCAAACAAAGAAGTGAAATAGGAAAAATAGCTAATTAAAGAATAAGTGGGCGAAACTGAATTCAAACGATTGGATTGAGTTGAATTGAATTGAAAACAGGTGAACATGTGTTAGACATGTATGGAATGAAGTATATGAAGATTATAATATAAGTGCCCGACAAAAAGGTACACAGTTAAATTCCATATGAGGTTTTATGCGCCGTATCGGCAAGCCGCTTGGCGTTTTCTTTTTCTTTTTGATCGGAGAGGCCTGTGAGGCGATTTGGGGATTTTCCCGATGCTCCCGGTACAAAGGAGGTTATGGCGAAATTTTCTGAAAATTTAAGGAGTTAGAATATTTTTAAGGAAATCTGATAGTTAGAAATCAATGTATCAATATATATATATAATTCAATAAGGAAACGAAATTAAAATAGAATATTATAAACAAATAGAAAATCTATAACCAAATCTGGTAAAATTAGAAAGAGAAGCGTATAAATGTAAAAATGAATAATTAGTTTTATGATGTTGATTATTCGAGGAGAAATGGTTTTGTCTGCTTGAAGTTAAGGACGTTTTCAGTCAAGGTCTGAGAGGTAATTATACCCCAACTTGATTGATTTCGTTTTTACCGATAAATAGCAAGATCCAGTCTCGAAGAGAAATGTTTTAGTGGAATGCAGTATTTTGGGTTGTTTGTAACGATGTTTTACACAACAGTCGTTTAACCCAAGTAAGGGGAATTTTGGAAATATAACATAAATATTTCCTAAGTATAAAAATAACCGAGTCGGGAAAGAGATAAGTGATTGAAATGTTTTTCAATTACAAATAGAATATATTTTCAAAGTATAGAAAATAAAAGATGGCGGAATATGGAAATGTTTTCCAAACGGCGTAAGAGACCAAGGTGATTGTTGAAAATATTTGGTTAAAAAATATTTGTAAGGAAATGAAGAAGTGATTGAATTAATGAAATATTAATTAAGAGGCCCAATGATTTGTTTGATGGTTGGAATGTTTGTTTATTTTTCTTCGATAGTTAAATAACCGACTATCGAAGTGTTTACCAATATCGTTGTCAATATGGAGAGACTGGTTGGATTATTATCCGAGAACCACTCTGTATTGGCAGTAGCGTTGCGAATCAGATTATATGAAGATAATCAAAGACGGAGTAAAGTGCAAGGACTTTCTCTATTAATATAAATTGTGCCTTCGGTTTCGTTCAGTCCCAGAACGAATGCATATGGACGAATGTCTGACAAAGTATTTCCAATGATCGAATATGTTGATCTGTACAAACATATATAGTGGCAACAGATTTATTCCCTTAGCATAGTCTCTAGAATATTGTGCAAATCAATTAGTGATTAACGGATCTGACAATGTGGCATTCAAAGTGATTGTGCTATCAATGAATGGAAAGTAATCGTAGCCTCAGGCCTCAACAACCGGGAAATGACAAAAATCGGGCAGGAAACATGGCTATGTGGGTCGCTCCCACTATGGTGTATAATCACCTATCTAGAGATTCATTTAATTCCTTATTCTATTCGATGTTGTCCCATTCGGGAAATGGTTGTTGATCCCAACCGTTGTTGATATACATTCAATACACTGAAGCGAAATGAGTGGTCAGTCATGTGTGGGTTGGGTTGCAAGACGTTCTTGTCGAACCCAGTGTATTCCCCTCTTGAGATACACTATCGGAAGGTGGTTCCATATTTTGTCATGATGGAAATCCAATCTCCAATAAGTGCCTTGTGATTTTTGATTTTATACTATGTATGTGGAGCGTGAGATGCAAGCGTTCCGCTAGATTGTTATTTATTTGATTTAGACACTATTATAATAGCACTGGATTTTCGTATCAAAGTGTTTGGGTTATAGTAAGGTAAAAACCGTCCATGTTTATGTGGGTTGGCCTTACTATTATCTTTCCTTTTGAAAGGATTCTTTTACAGTTAAACAAATGGTTGGAGTTTACTCAAACCAGTCTCATGACTGACCCAAAGTTTATTTTGTTTGTTTTCCCTAAACTCTTGGGTGCCCAAATTTGTACGGGCAGTAAAGTAGTCTGGATTTTGTAGATTCGCTTGAAAGAGCTGGAAGCAGGAGACTTCACCAGTTAGCTATAGACTACCATATTTCCGCTGTGTACTATGTTGTATCTGGAAACAGGTGTTTATAACTGTTCCAGGGATAACTGTTGTGCTCTGATAATGGTATGTGTATTCAAAACATATTTGTATTTCAACGGTTATGTTATTTGCTATATATTTTATTCATTCCGCTGTGAGTTTGTGATCTTCGTTTTTTCTTCTATTCTAATGTTTCTTTCTTTCTATTCCTCATCCTCTAACTTCTTTCTAATAATGATTTGTATTTCTGTGCAATTTGGGTTGGACGTGTGGTGTTATTAGTCGACTCAGATAGTACGGAAATGCGGGCCATTACAGTTGGTTTCAGAGCTTACGTTGAGCGAATACCTAGGCTTTGGTGGGATGTGCTCATTAGAGATAGGGTCAGTAGTACCCTAGGATGAGTTGAGTGTATATATATATGTACGAGAGAGCGTATTTGTTATTTGATATAAAAGTTGTTTTTTATTGTGTTGACTTGTCTATTGAGTGGTTTATCAATTCTGATCGAATCGTGGGACGCCACGAAGTTGATAGGAATTTCTAAACACTTGACAGAGAAATTTGACACAGTATTGTTTTAAGTTGGTAAATGAAATAATTTTACCCTAAATCCTATTTTGATAGAAAAGAAACAATTTTCTTAAATTATTCTAGTATATGGATGTGTTGGATGTTAAAATTATAATCAAATAAGATTATAAATTTGAAATGGTTATGTATAACCAGTAATAATTTGTATAAGAATCAAATATACAAATGAGATGAATTAAAATTGAATTCAAAGCAGAATTTAGAATTAAAAATCCTGGGAAGTTGAAATGTTTCCGAAGTATATAAAAGTAATATAGCATTACTTTGAAAGGATTTGAATAAAAACCATTTTAGATGGATTTTGAAAGTGGTAAAGCACTGAACTCAATTCAATGGTTGGAAAATAATTCTGATGATGACAGCAGCATTATCAGTGTTCATTTTCGAGTTTCTAAGTGATGGATTGCTACCTTAGAAAAGATTGATAAATATTTGTTTGAACGAAAACAAATTGATTTGAATATTCAAATGTTTTGAAATTGTGATAGAAATAAATATATGTAACACCCCACGTCCATTAATGTCACTCACAAAGGGAATGCATTAATGTCCATGAAGCGTTATTGTTGTACAGAACAGATAAATTACAAGAAAAAATAAATAAAACAACATAGCGGAAGTTAAAATTTTATTTCATAGCATCATAACTCAAAACGGGTTTACATAAGTAGTCTCCAAAACCATTACAATAGGATCAATAGTCTTTTCCAAAAACTTCAAAGTACATAAAGAAGTAAATACTTAAATAATATAAATGAATAAATCCCCACTGAGCATAAGCAAAGCCATAAAGATGAGAGAGTCCCAAGCGATACATCTACTCTCTTCAAGCAACTGAAAGAAATCGGCACTAAGCTGTAGTATTCCCTCCTTGCAAACCTGAGGGGGGAAGGAAGAAAAGAGGTGGAAAGAAAAGGGGGTCAGACATAAAGTCTGGCGAGTGCGAAAACTTTAACAATATAATTATCAAAATAACTAGGATAAGGCACAAGCTGGAAAATAAGGAAATGACTGTGAACAATTGGATATGACATAGCAAACAAGGAATAAGACGAACAAAGATAACGTTAAAGGCGGCCCTAGTCACTATAGGGTAATTACTATATTGCACCAACACTAGTCACCCTAAAAGTTGATCCCGCCTACAGAACTTAATACTACTAATGGTAGATTCGTGTACCCCTAGCTACCTCCATAGGTTCCGTTTGCCCCTGTCTCCACTAGGTGTACCCACTACCACCATTCGATCGGCTCCCTAACTAGTAGATACCCATGCTAGCTCCACAGTGGGGTGTATCACTCCCCAAAGTGGCAACCTGATACTACCGAAAATGCACGGCTTATATCTACACGATGCAACAACGTCTTACCTACCAGCCCGGGCCTACACACGCATATGAACCCGTTGGACTTGCGTTGCCACCGCTGACCCGTTTTGACCTCTTATAATCAAATCCAGTACGCGTGTCCCGTCCTCGACTTGGGTCGAGCCCACAAAGATACTTAATGGGTTACTGGTCTGAAAAGGGCCCCTATGCATGACACAAGCTTTCCACCTATGCTTGGTCGCCTCTAAGGTTTTTCCCACTTAACCCCATTCTTATTCATGTCTTCTTACATGTTTCAATCTTGGTTAAGTGCATCTAATCGTATTTCAAATGCCACCCAAGGCACCCACTAAATTCCATATGCCACCCAAGGCACCCACTTAACCCCCTCATGTCCCACTACATGTTTATCTGGTTAAGTGTTTCTTAATTCATTAAGACCGTAACCTTGTAAAGACCTCCCACATTAGATTGGCATTTGTGGCAGCTGGATTTTCCGGGCAGGTCCGGGCAGTCTTACACCACAAACGAGCCTAACCTCGTGTCTTTACAACTGTTACGCGTTTAATTTATGCCTAAGACCTCCCACATTAGACTGACATTTGTGGCAGCTGGATTTGTCGGGCGGGTCCGGCCAGTCTTACACCACAAAAGAGTCTAACCTCGTGTCTTAGGCGGTTTATTATTACATATTTCATTTAACCCCAAATTGGATTAATATCCCTAATTTGAATTGTCAATCAATTACTTATTTAACTATGTCCATAATTAACACCTTAATTATGTCCATCTATTTATGGTATATAAAATTATATCAATTAACATCACATTTAAGGCATTTATGCCAATTCTCAATATTAAATCTTTTAATATTATCCTATTGCCCTACATTGTACGTTCGTTCATTTAACATGAAATATACGTTAGACTCGAATAGTCTAACTTATGGAATAAAGAGAAAACATCACAACATGCATAGAATAAAAACTAGATCTAAACATAAGGGGTGAACTTGCATGTGTGAATAAGGTTTTTCATCTAAAACTTGCATAGGCCAAAGTCACAAACTTGTATAAACTATGGATGTCATAGATCTAATCATAAGGTGTAAACTTGCATAGCAATAGTTACAAACTTACATTACATGATTCATACTCCAACATATATATACTTGCATATGTGATTTATGCAACGTAACTATTGTGTAAACTTGCATCTATATATGCAAATTAAGATCTACAAGTAAACTAGCATATAGAATTTTGTATACTAGCAAATAACTCACACATGTCTTAGGCTAAGCTTTAGATCCAAGGTTACAAATAAAATAGATGTCATGAAACATGTAAGGTGGTATATGATTCTAATTAACTTGCATATGATTCATATCTAAATTAACATCCAAACTTGCATGTAGAATTATCAAGTTAAACTTACATATGATTTAACATATGAATTAGTTCCAACAAACATAACCAAACTAGCATATGAAGCATCATTATGAATTGATTGTACATAAGCCAACAATTAACATAGATTTTCAACATAGATAATAACATCACAGCTTTACAACATAGATAATAACATCATAGATTTACAACATCGATAATAACATAATGGTCAATGATTCACAACATGACCATATAACCCAAATCATAACTCAACCTAATTAAATTGTTAATTATCTTATTAAAGAAATCGAACTCACAACTCAAAAAAGGTCTTGAGTTAAAAAGGTCTTGAGTTATGAAATTGATTTAGCTCTCCTTTGAAGATGACAAATTCGTTGTTTAGATTTTGAGTTGAATAGAATTGAGTTGATTAGCTTTTCTTCCTCCTAAATGGTGGCGTCTACTCTAGGTTGCAAGATGATATCATGAAGGCCATGATTCTAATTTTTATTTGATTTTAGGGTTTGAGTCTACATGTGTTTATATAGAGTTTAGAATTAATTTAGGCCATCCGATCAACCTAGAATAAACCACAGCCATTCAGACCAGATCAGAAACCCTAATGACTCAGCAAACAGTCACCAAATCGTCATCTTTCAAATTTGCCCGGGGGTGGGGGGGGGGGCAGGTCAAACCCCTGGTCGACCTGTATGGGTAGGTCCACCCCCTGGTCGACCTAGCCCTGGCGGGAATTTTCTCGCCTAGCCCAATCTGAGTATGAAATTTGAATTTTTGAAATCTGTTTAAAATTTTCTGAAACTTTTAATTGCCATAACTTCTTCATACGAAGTTCAATTCACGCAAACTCGGACTCTATCTCAACCAGAATTCCGAGACGAACATAATGGCGCAACCCGTTTCCTTTGATTCTCAGATTTAAATTTAAATATTCTTTAAATCGTTACTTTAGTGCTAACAGAAATACGGGGTGTTGCATTCTCCCCTACTTAAAGGATTTCGTCCTCGAAATCTCTAAGTCAAGAAGAACGTATCCTACCATCCAATCATCCATTTACTCAATCATCAACCACAAGCAACCACGGTCCTTAAAAGATTTCTAATGCTTTTCATGTACATATGAATAGTGTGTGTATATGTTTGTATACTAATGCAAAATCAGGCGGTCCACTGATTCAGTCGACCTCCTTAATGCAAATAATGATAGTGCCATGTATCCATCATGGATGCAAGGAACCCTATACATATCATTACTACATGTGTGCACAACCATTCATTTAAATGCAACGTCCATATGATACACACATTCAATGTACATTCATTTTACTAAATACATCCATTTATATGCAATATGCAATATGAAAGTGACTGAGCCGATCTAGTGCCTAAAGTGTGTGTATATGCATCCACGAGCAACCACTAGCAAACACTTGCATCCACATGCATCCACCATACATAACAAGTCTCAAACACATGTTTCAACCATAGGACTACCCTATCTAAAGGTCAAAGATACTAGCGAGAGGACATACTAATGATAGAACAAGTACAAGCTAAGCGATAAAGGAGAAATTAAAAGACATACCCTTGAAAAGAAAAGGGTACAATGAACACATCTTCTCTTCCGTATCCCAAGTAGCGTTGTTCTCATCATCTCCCCATTGCACTTTGACTAGCTTGACCTCTCGATTCCTCAACTTCTTAATATCCGACCCAAGAATGCATTTAGGAGCACGTCGAATCGTCGCATCGCGCTCTATCTCCACCTCTCTAAGCAAGATCATTTCTACCACTTCCGCGGTCTCGTGCAAGCACTTCCTCAAATGCGATACATGTAATACGTCGTGTACATCACTAAGTCTCTCAGGCAACTACACTCTATAGGCCATCTGTGCAATCATTTCCTTAATAGGAAACAGCCCTACGAACCTTGGTGCTAACTTCCCAACGGACCCAAAGCGAACAACATTCCGTAATGGAGACACCTCGATAAAGACCATGTCCCCAATATCAAATTCAAGATCTGTCCTCCTCTTGTCTGCATATGATTTCTTCCTATCTTGCGCTGTCTTCATCCTCCTTCGAATCAAATCGATCTTTTCCAAAGTCCCTCTAATCATATCGGGCCCAAGTAAGATCTTATCCGTAGATTCCTACCAACATGTAGGTGAACGACAAGGCCTTCAATAGAGAGCCTCGAAAGGTGCCATGCCAATGCTAGACTGAAAACTATTATTATACGCGAATTCCACCAAAGGAAGATGCTCCTCCCATGTACCTCTGAAGTCTAAAACACATAGCCTCAAAAGGTCCTCTAGAATACGATTCACACTCTCGGTTTGGCCGTCCGTATGAGGATGATATGAAATGCTCAAACATAACCGAGTCCCTACCTCCTCTTGCAAGCTCTTCCAAAACTCGCTAGTAAAGATAGGATCGCGATCACTCACTATGTTAGAAGGAACACCATGCAAACGAACTATCTCTCGAATGTGTATGAAGGCTAACCATGGAGCAGTCTTCTTACTCTTCACGAGAATGAAATGGGAGCTCTTAGTAAGTCTATCTACCACGACCCAAATCCCCGTATTACCCTTCCTCGATCTCGGTAACCCGTCAACAAAGTCCATCGAGACACTCTCCCACTTCCATTGTAGGACCTCCAATGGGTGAAGCAACCCACCGGGCTACTTTTGCTCTGCTTTTACTTGTTGGCACACCAAGCATCTAGTGACAAACTCGGCCACATCCCTCTTCATACCGGCCCAAAAGTAAACTCGTCTCATGTCCATGTACATCTTGTCCCCGCCGGGATGAATGGTCATCTTCGAATGATGTGCATCATTAAGAATGGTCTTCCTCAAGTTCTCATCTCGTGGTACACAAAGTCTACCGTCCCTACGTAACAAACCCTTATCATCTAGGGTATGCCTACTGAGATGGCTCTATGACTCTCCCCTTATGAACTTCTCTATTAACTCAACCAACTATGGGACATCTCATTGTGCCTCACCAATCCGTCCCAAAAGCGTAGGTATGACCTCTAAGGATGCTAGGAAACCGGGTACAAAGTCAATGGAAGGTCTGAAGTCAAACGTAGAGATAAACTCTAAGCTTTTCTGCTCAACAAACAACGGACTCAAGGACAACCTTTTCCTACTAAAGGCGTCTGCCACCACGTTACCCTTGCCAAGGGTATTTGCTATCTCGAAGTCGTAGGACGCTAAGAATTACATCCAGCTTTGCTGCCTTAAGTTCAAGTCCTTCTGAGAGAACAAGTATTTTAGCGATTTTTGGTCTGTTGACAATTCGAATTTCTTGCTAAGAAGATAATGGTGCCAAAACTTAAGCGCGAAAACAATAGCGACCAACTTTAGGTCATGTGTAGGGTAATTTCTCTCATGCACTCTCAACTTCCTTCCTCCATAGGTTATTACCCGCGCTTCTTGCATTAAGACTGCGCCTAGTCCTATCCCACAAGCATTGGTATAAACGGTAAATGGCTTACTCCCATCTGGCAACAATAAGACTGGGGTTGTGGTCAAAGCTCTATTTAAACGTTGGAACGCATCATCACAATCTACGTCCCACGTGAAAACTAGGTTCTTTTTCATCAAGCGTGTCAATGGGGCTGATATCTTTGCAAAGTCCTTGATATACTTCCTATAATAGCCTGCCAACCCCAAGAAACTCCTCACCTCGGTAGCATTTTTAGGGACCTTCCAATCTTGGATGGCCACCACCTTCGTGGGATCCACAACTATCCCTTCTTTGGAAACAACGTGCCTAAGAATCACACTTTCTTCCTCTAAAAGTGACATTTAGAAAATTTAGCTTTAAGGTTATGCGCTCGAAGGGTCTCCAATACTTCCCTAAGAAGTTGTTGGGCATGCTCTTCCTCGCTCTTAGAAAAGATCAAGATGTCATCCACAAAGACCACCACAAATTTATTAAGGTACTCCCTAAACACCCTACTCATCCAGTCAACAAAGTATGCGGGGGCGTTTGTCAAACCGAAGGGCATTACAAGCCACTCATAGAAACCGTCCGGAGTCCTAAAAGCAGTCATGTCTATGCTATGTTCAGCCACTTTCAACTGATGGAAACCAGTGGCTAAGTCCAACTGCGAAAACACTGAGGCGCCAACTATCTGATCGAAGAGATCGTCAATCCTCGGCAGTGGGTGCCTATTTTTCTTAGTAAGCTTATTAAGTTCTCTATAGTCCACACAAAGTCTAAGGGACCCATCACCCTTCGTGGCAAATACTACTGGAGCACCCCACTCCGATACACTACGTCCTATGAACCCCTTCTCAAGCAACTACCCTACTTGCTTATTGAGTTCCCTCCGCTCATGTGGAGCCATGTGGCGTACTGGCAGAGATACTGGTTTAGCATTGTCTACAAGATAAATACGAAAGTCTATCTCACGTTTTGGGGGTAGATCCCTCACCTCATCGAAGACATCAACATATTCACGGACTATACGAACAGAATGTAAATCATCATTAGATGCGTCAAGTGACTCAAGATAACTAAGCATCACCGATCCTCTAGGGTCACAAGAAATATCAAGGGTCTTTCCACTACGAGTCAACAATTTTACTACCCTTCGTTCACAATCTAGGTTGGCACCATATCTGGCTAGCCAATCCATCCCTAGAACAAACCCATAGCCCATGAAAGCAAGCACAAAAGCATTACATTCCAAACCAATGCCTAAGATAGACAATCTCAAATCCCTACAAACCATGGATAAATGAGCCGACCCACTAATAGGATTTGAGACTACAATGGGATCCACAACAAGACTAGTATTTAAGTGCAGTATTTCAACTAATGATGTAGAGATAAACAAATGTGATGCGCCAGAATCGAATAAAGTACAGACAAGATAATCAAACAGAAAAATTAAACTCTCAACATAAATGTTTCTAGCTCGTTCTTGCAGCGGTGGGACCGCGAGAGCCTGGACCTGCTCCCTTGCTTGCCCCGGTGCCATGAGAGCCTGAAGCTGTCCTCCAGAAGTTCTTTGCCCTTGTTCCTGTTTCTTTGGGTAGTACTTAACTAGATGGCATGCCTCTCCACAGTGGAAACAACCAGTCTTCTTCTTTTTCCTATAGTCTTTACTCAGATGGCCTGGTGTCCCGCAATTAAAGCACTTCTTCTTTCCTTTGCCATTATTTCCTTTACCACCTTTCTTGTTCTGTTGTTGCGGTTGCGGTTTCTTTTGATCCCCTTTCTTCTCGGGTGCCTTATTAGCATTGGCGCCACTCTCCTCTTCATGCATAAGCGCCATGTCAACTAGTCTCTCGAAGGTAGCCCCCATAGGGATGTGGGTCATAGCTAACCCATGTAGCGGCTCGTTAAAACCCTTGACAAATCTCAGGGCCTTCTTTTTGGGTGTATTCACCAAGTCCAAGCCAAATCTCGCCAACTAATTGAACATTTTGACGTATTCTTTCACTGACAGATTCCCTTGCTTCAACGCCAAAAATCTTTCAATATATAAATTCTCTTCAGCACGTGAGAGGAACTTTGCCTCAAACCTACGCCTGAAATTTGGCTATGTATCAACTGGACGCTCCCCATTAGTGACCTCCCCCCAAAACGAAGCTTCGTCCTTCATCAACCAAGCAGCCAATTGGACCTTCTTACAGTCGTCCAAACCGAAAATGCCAAATAGATCCTCCACTTCTTTCAACCAATTTCTAGCTTCAATGAACGTTTCAGTCCCACTAAAAGATTTTTCACCCATCGAATGAAAGTCGTTACATATCTTGGAGAAAGTATCTCCATGCGGAGGAATGACTGGAGTTGGGGGAGGAGGAGGAGGAACGTTGGTCGGACCCGCGACAGCGGCCCTAGCCTCGAGATATTGACGAACCAACCATTTACATGAACACCCTCTGGTATTTCAGATGCTCCAAACATGCTGAAAAGAAAAAGAAAAGAGTTTCAAAACAAGGGATGCGAAAGAGAGATGTATGGCTTGCGGGGATTATGCTCTTTAAAGTAATCTTTCCTTGAAAATAGCTTCTTTAAAACAAGTTTTTGAAAATACTTTCCAGGAGAATAATAATTTTTGAAAACACTTTTCAAAACTTTTTATCCGTTCTTGTACCCATAGCTCCGATACCACGTGCAACACCCACCACGTCCATTAATGTCACTCACAAAGGGAATGCATCAATGTCCATGAAGCGTTATTGTTGTATAGAAAAGATAAATTACAAGAATAAATAAATAAAACAACACAGCGGAAGTTAAAATTTTATTTCATAGCATCATAACTCAAAACGGGTTTACATAAGTAGTCTCCAAAACCATTACAACAGGATCACTAGTCTTTTCCAAAAACTTCAAAATACATAAAGAAAAAAATACTTAAATAACATAAATGCATAAATCCCCACTAAGCATAAGCAAAGCCATAAAGATGAGAGAGTCCCAAGCGATACATCTACTTTCTTTAAGCAACTAAAGGAAATCGGCACTAAGCTGTAGTATTCCCTCCTTGCAAACCTGAGGGGGGGAAGGAAGAAAAGAAGTGGAAAGAAAAGGGGGTCAGACATAAAGTCTGGCGAGTGCGATAACTTTTACAATATAATTATCAGAATAACTAGGATAAGGCATAAGCTGAAAAATAAGGAAATGACTATGAACAATTGGGTATGACAGAGCAAATAACGAAATAAGACGAACAAAAATAACGTTAAAGGCGTCCCTAATCACTATAGGATAATTACTGTATTGCACCACCACTAGTCACCCTAAAAGTTGATCCCGCCTACAGACTTAATATTGCTAATGGTAGTTTCGTGTACCCCTAGCTACCTCCATAGGTGCCGTCTGTCCCTATCTCCACTAGGTGTACCCACTACCCCCATTCGATCGGCTCCATAACTCGTAGATACCCGTGCTTGCCCCACAGTGGGGTGTATCACTCCCCAAAGTGGCAACCCGATACTTCCAAAAATGCACAGCTTATATCTACACGATGCAACAACGTCTTACCTACGAGCCTAGGCCCACAGACGCATATGAACCCATTGGACTTGCGTTGCCACTGCTGACCCGTTTTGACATCTTATAATCAAATCCAGTATGCGTGTCCCGTCCTCGACTTGGGTCGATCCCACAAAGATACTTAATGGGTTACTGGTTTGAAAAGGGCCCCCATGCATGACACAAGCTTTCCACCTATGCTTGGTCCCCTCTAAGGTTTTTCCCACTTAACCCCATTCTTATTCATGTCTTCTTACATGTTTCAATCTTGGTTAAGTGCATCTAATCATATTTCAAATGCCACCCAAGGCACCCACTAAATTCCACATGCCACCCAAGGCACCCACTTAAACCCCTCATGCCCCACTACATGTTTATCTGATTAAGTGTTTCTTTGTTCATTAAGAACGTAACCTTATAAAGACCTCCCACATTGGACTGGCATTTGTGGCAGCTGGATTTGTCGGGCGGGTCCGGGCAGTCTTACACTACAAACGAGCCTAACCTCATGTCTTTACAACTGTTACGCATTTAATTTATGCCTAAGACCTCCCACATTAGACTGGAATTTGTGGCAGCTGGATTTGCCGGGCGGGTCCGAGCAATCTTATACCACAAAAGAGTCTAACCTCGCGTCTTAGGCGGTTTATTATTACATATTTCATTTAACTCCAAATTGGATTAATATCCCTAATTTGAGTTGCCAATCAGTTAAAGATTTAACTATGTCCATTATTAATACCTTAATTATGTCCATCTATTTATGGTATATAAAATTATACCAATTAATATCACATTTAAGGCATTTATGCCAATTCTCAATATTAAATCTTTTAATATTATCCCATTGCCCCACGTTGTACGTTCGTTCGTTTAACGTGAAGTATACGTTAGACTCGAATAGTCTAACTTATGGAATAAAGAGAAAACATCACAACATGCATAGAATAAAAACTAGATCTAAACATAAGGGGTGAACTTGCATGTGTGAATAAGGTTTTTCATCTAAAACTTTCATAGGCCAAAGTCACAAACAGGCAAAAATTATGGATGTCATAGATCTAATCATAAGGTGTAAACTTGCATAGGCAATATTTACAAACTTACATTACATCATTCTTACTCCAACATATATATACTTGCATATGTTACTTATGCAACGTAACTATGGTGTAAACTTGCATCTAAATATGCAAATTAAGATCTACATGTAAACAAGCATATAGAATTTTGTATACTAGCATATAACTCACACATGTCTTAGCCTAAACTTTAGATCCGAGCTTACACATAAAATAGATGTCATGAAACATGTAAGGTGGTATATGTTGAGTCAACGGTTTCAATGCTTAATTTTGATTAATGACAAGAAGGAGTTCATGATCGACAAAAAGAAGAATTGATGTCTTCATAGGTTAGAGGTTGATTATTTAGAGTCTTTTATGTTAAAATCTATCCTCAAATAATCATACTTTTTATCACTTTCAAAAATATGCATGAAAACTCATTTTTGGTGCATGTTGACAAAAACCTGTCAACAAGTTATTTTTAACCTGTCAACAGGATTTCAAAAGAAACCTGTCTACCTGTTAAAATTAACCTGTCAACAGTTTTTTAAAATAACAGTCAAAAACCTGTATACCTGTAATCTTTATCTGTAAACAGCTTTTCATAATAACAAAGCATCTTTATGAAAAGTCATCTTCCTTCTTGAAGGGTTGCACCCATTTCTCTTCAATTCATCAAGAACAGCAAGCTTTTTTTATGAAGGGTTGCTTCCATTCATCAAGAGTTTTCTCTTCAATTTTCAATGGAAACGGATGCAATCCTTTGTAGAAACTCTTCATGAAGGAATGCAACTATTCTACGCTATAAATAGACTTGAAATCATACTTTCAAATCACCGATTCTTGCTCTAATTTATGATCTTACTTTCTAAATATTCTTGCATTCTAAAAGCTCTCAAATATTTCAATTGTTTATTGAATCATTGAAATTATGTCATATCTCTTGATTCAATAAGTAATATACTTCCTTAAATCTATGCATTCAAAGTATATACTCGAGGATAAGATTATAGGAAGGGTGTACTACAAGTGACTAGTCCGTGTATTGAAGACACAATATATAGTCAATCATCAACTACTTTGTATTGAAATTCCGGTAAGCCTGTAGCCGTTCAAATCAAGTGGGTAAGCTTGTAGCCTGTGAAATCAAGTGGTGTGTTGTGAACCTGTTCCTCCGGGTGAAGCGAGGTTGTTGATTAGTGAAAATCCAGAGAGAGGTCTGGGACTGGACGTAGGACGGTGCTCCGAACCAGTATAAAAAGCCCTGGTGTGATTTTTCCATTTTTACTGCATTTTCCGCTTTTATATCTGTGAATCATTATTATTTCATACTCGTCTGCTATACACCATATTACACGATCCGTGTGTACTACTAGCACGTACACGCACTTTCAATTGGTATCATAGCCTGGTGTTCTAGAGATCGTAACAACATCTTAGAACAAATGGCAATAAAGAAGTCTAGTCAAGGGATTAGAAATTGAAAGAGCAACAAAGCCGAATCAAGAGAGCAAGGAAGCAAATGTCTCATGGCTAAAGTCAGATCATAATCGGTATGTGTAGATTCATTATATAAAGATCTTTTGTCAAACCATGAAAAATTATTGCAAGATTTTAAAACTTTGAGTAAACTCAATACAGTCATTATAGCTAAATCACAAAATTGTGAGCAAGAAAATTCCAAATTAAAAGAAGAAAACAATTTTTTGGTAAAACAAGCCAAATGTTTTGAAAATACCTTAGAAAAGCTTGTTTCTCAAAAAGATTCCCGTCAAAAAGAAAATGAGCGACTAGAAGATAAAAACAATGTTCTTTTAAAGGAAATCGATCTTTTGCAAAATAGAAATAAATCATTAGAAGATTCTTTAAATAATTCTAGTTCTTTAATTTCGTCTCTTGAAAAAGAGAATGGAGCTCTAACTGAAAAGAATTTGGAATTATCTAAAGAATGTGAGAATTTAAAGTTAATAATAATATTTTGCAAAAAGCAATCTCTGAATCAAAAGAACATGTTGAAAAATTACAGTCATCTTTATATAATTCAAAATCTCAATTTTATTTGTCTCGAAAATGAGAATAGAACTTTAAAAAGGAAGAATTCTTAATTAAATAAGGGTATTAGTAGCAAAGTTTCTTTTGAAAAATCAATCGCGACTGTGGAATCAAATGTACAAATAAATTTGCGAAATTTAATAAAGGTCAAAATGATTTAAACATGATTTTTAGATCTCGACCTTTACATGACAAAAGCGGTATAGGATATAATAATCATAGAAATAGTACTAGATATGCTTTTATGTACAATAAGAATATCACTGCTAGTACTAATGCACATCTAAAACCCAATTATTATAGAAATTCGAATACTTCTATGACTAGCGGTATTTATAATAAATATAGAAGTACGAATAGGAATATCACTAGAGATTACTTAAGTATTTGGGTTCCTGTGAGTTGGAAAAACAGAGAAAAATATATCGATAATTATTTTCATTCAGTGGTCAATAATGAAAATTTTATCTTTAAAAGTTCCAATTAACCCTCGTGGGTATGGTTACCTTCCATCTAACCTATGGACCCAAACAAAGCAAGTGGGTACCAAAACTATATATCTTATACTTGTTGCAGGTACACCACAATAAAGAGAAGGTTATTCGACATCTCTGAATATCGTTCAAAACTCAGCTTATCAAAAAAATCACATGATTCAATATCCCCTAAAGGTGCTATAATTATTTGTATTCTCTACTACTCTCGATTACTGTGCTTATTATGGTGTTTATTCTTTTTAATCGATGACAAAGGGGGAGAAATATTTTCTCTTATGATTATTAATATCATTCATGTTACATATACTATCATTTAAAATTATGTGCTTAACATGGTAATAGTATATGTGATCTAACATTTGTTAATGCAGGAATCAAATGGTAAGATTATTTATATTATGAACTAACAAATGTTGCAGAAATTCAGGGGGAGCTTTATATTCAGAGGGAGAAAATCCAAGGTGTTGTCATCAATCAAAAAGGGGGAGAATGTTGAGATAAGATTTTGATCAATGCCCACATATAAAGGTGCAATGAAGATCATTTCGTAGAGCTAAGGTTTTTTACTTTGAGTCGTGTTAGAAATATGTTAAAATCTATCCTCGAAGTATAACACGAATGCACAAAACAATATCATATCTTCATTGCTAAAATATGTATATTTGAGGAATTGAAAAGTCACAGAAAAAGCCCAAACGGTCCAGGCTCCGACTGGGAAAGAGTGCAGAGAGATATAGACTATGGACCGAGGTCCTCAGGTCCATAGTCAGAAAACGGTGGACCGCCCAAAAAAGGACCGATCGACCGGTTTTACTGTGTTTGCACATAATGGCTATTTTCTTGATGCTTTAAATTTCCAGAAACTTAACCAGTCGACCGGTGATTTTCAACCAGTCGACCGGTTCCGAACAGCAAGCTTTTTTATGAAGGGTTGCTTCCATTCATCAAGAGTTTTCTCTTCAATTTTCAATGGAAACGGATGCAATCTTTTGTAGAAACTCTTCATGAAGGAATGCAACTATTCTACACTATAAATAGATTTGAAATCATACTTTCAAATCACCGATTCTTGCTCTAATTTCTAATCTTACTTTCTAAATATTCTTGCATTCTAAAAGCTCTCAAATATTTTAATTGCTTATTGAATCATTGAAATTATTTCATATCTCTTGATTTAATAAGTAAAATACTTCCTTAAATCTATGCATTCAAAGTATATACTCGAGGATAAGATTATAGGAAGGGTGTACTACAAGTGACTAGTCCGTGTATTGAAGACACAATATATAGTCAATCATCAACTACTTTGTATTGAAATTCCGGTAAGCCTGTAGCCGTTCAAATCAAGTGGGTAAGCTTGTAGCCCGTGAAATCAAGTGGTGTGTTGTGAACCTGTTCCTCCGGGTGAAGCGAGGTTGTTGATTAGTGAAAATCCAGAGAGAGGTCTGGGACTGGACGTAGGATGGTGCCCCGAACCAGTATAAAATGCCCTGGTGTGATTTTCCATTTTTACTGCATTTTCTACTTTTATATCTGTGATTCATTATTATTTCATACTCGTCTGTTATACACCATATTACACGATCCGTGTGTACTACTAGCACGTACACGCACTTTCAGTATATGATTCTCATTAACTTGCATATGATTCATATCTAAATTAACATCCAAACTTGCATGTAGAATTATCAAGTTAAACTTACATATGATTTAACATATGAATTAGTTCCAACACACATAACCAAACTAGCATATGAAGCATCATTATGAATTGATTGTACATAAGCCAACAATTAACATAGATTTTCAACATAGATAATAACATCATAGCTTTACAACATAGAAAATAACATCATAGATTTACAACATAGATAATAACATAACGGTCAATGATTCACAACATAACCATATAACCCAAATCATAACTCAACCTAATTAAATTGTTAATTATATTATTAAAGAAATCGAACTCGCAACTCAAAGAAGGTCTTGAGTTCTGAATTCTGAGTTCTGAAATTGATTTAGCTCTCCTTTGAAGAAGACAAATTCATTGTTTAGATTTTGAGTTGAATAGAATTGAGTTGATTAGCTTTTCTTCCTCCTAAATGGTGGCGGCTACTCAAGGTTGCAAGGTGATAGCATGACGACCATGGTTCTAATTTTTATTTGATTTTAGGGTTTGAGTCTTTATGTGTTTATATATAGTTTAGAATTAATTTAGGCCATCTGATCAACCTAGAATAAACCACAACCATTCAGACTAGATCAGAAACCCTAATGACTCAGCAAACAATTACCAAATCGTCATCTTTCAAATCTGCCCGGGGGGAGGGGGACCTGGTCGACCTGGCCCTGGCGGGAATTTTCCCGCCTAGACCAATCTGAGTCTGAAATTTGAATTTTTGAAATTTGTTTGAATTTTTTTGAAACTTCCGATCACCATAACTTCTTCATACGAAGTCCAATTCACGCAAACTCGGACTCTATCTCAACCAGAATTCCGAGACGAACACAATGGTGCAACCCGTTTCCCTTGATTCTCACATTTAAATTTAAATATTCTTTAATTTGTTACTTTAGTGTTAACAGAAATACGGGGTGTTACAATATATGTATATATATTTATGTAATTCGAAAAGATTTGAAATAGAAACCCTGGAATTTAAATTCTGGAATTAAATTTAACTTAAGCTAGTTAAATGGATTGAAGTGAATGAATGGACTAGAATCAATTTGAATATATTTGAATGGAATATGAATTGATTGTAAATCATTCAGATTAATTGAATGTGAGCATATATGGTGTGCAATGTAAATGGAAACCAAAAGTTTTGGTAGAACTAAAATTGTTGAAATATAAAGTATAGAGTTTCAACATAAGGGAATTTTGAAAAAGTTAATGGGTTTGTAGCATTTTTCTTACCTTAGTAATTTCAGGGACGAAGTTCTTTTAAGGGGGAAAGAATGTAATGACCCGGATTTTCGAACAGTTTATTTTAAATATTTAATATTTGTTTTAAATATTGAGTTGAAAACATAAATGATAATTTATATTGAATTACCAATTTAGTAATCGAAATACAAGTTATTTCGAATATATATAATTATCGTAATACTGGGATCTGAAGTAATTCAATTCGAATTCAAAACTGAATCAAAATGATTCAGATGATAAATAGAAATTGTATTTGACTTCGAATGTTGACAATAATAATAACTTATTATCGAGAAATTTATTTGTTTTTGAATTTAAATTATATTATATTAATTTATTATGGTTATATTGTGTATACGTTCAAATTAAATTTCAGAATATATTCTGTTGAGCTCAGAATATCGTTATTATAATTAAATGTCGGTCTGTATGCTAAAATAGAGGACCGTGATTTCAATTAATGGACCCTAAGGTATTCAAAATCAAATCAGAATCTATTTAAAAAGGATAAAAATATCTTTAAATCAAATCGCAATAAATAGAAATCAAATCGAAATTAATATTAGTGTACATAACGCCGACCTAGTTTTGTACCTTAAGCAGACCTACGCTTCATTTTAAATACAACCTGTGGGTTCTCTATTTCTTTCTTCCATTTTGAACGAGAATCCAATTCGTTCAGATAAAATGGTGTATGATCTTCACAATTTGATCTTTCCTCTTTAAAATTTCGAAACAAATAAGGCCACCATTCCCAAGTAAATCAAAGCCTACTTTTTTTCCTCTTCTGTTTCCTTTCCTTTTGATTTTTTTCCTTCTGAACGATAAACCACTGAAGCCGTATTTTCCCCTATTCGAACACTTCAGAAATAATATAAAATCATACAAACCATGAAATCGATTAAGTTTGGTTTGTTACTTTGATTTCACGAGAGTTCTAACTTTATATAGATAATGAGTAGTGTGATTCTTGTTTTGGCTGTTGGACTATTCGAAGTCGCGATTTGGGTCAGGGCAGAAGGGGTTAGTTCGGGTTGAGGATTGTGTTGGATTTATAGAAGCCGATTCCAATCTGAGATTGGGTGGTAGTCATTAAATTGAGGTGTCAAGACTTATACTTGTATGGGCCGAAGTTTGTCGAAGTCGGTTCTGACATTGGGTGACAACAGTGGAATACTTCGGTGAAGAGGGACTACTGGCAAACTCTATTCGCCAAACAGTGGATACTGGAGCATGGAACCAATGTCTTTGGTACTGCTGTACGAGGTAGCATCAAAGTAAGAAGTGAATGGGACTGAGTTATGTGGAAGGAAGAAAAGGAGTGGATTTGGCAGGACATGAAGAAGAGGGGTTGATGGCCTTGAAGGTTGAAACAGTGGAGAAAACGAGATGGGGGGTTTCATTGATTTCAGAAGGCATCGAGATGGCAGGAATGAGGTTGATTATGCTGAGACTATGCAGTGAAAGGTGGCTGTCGATTTGAGGAATTATCCGCAGTTAAAGGTTGATTGTTGGGAAGGAGGATCACAGATTTGTTGGGTTGTTCATATGGTTAGTCGAAGGAATTGGCCAATGTTGTTTAGTTGACTTCATTGTTGTTCAAGAGCAAGGTATATGTTCTTACAAAATTTAAAATATGTGGAATAATTTAAATATTTGTTTTAGTAGTTTATTAAATAAATAATCATTTAATCGTCAATTAAAATTTAATAATCATAGGTACATAGTAAATTTCATTCGAGTAATTTCATAGCCGACGATACAGAATTAAACCAGGATATTCAGCAATGGAAAATACACAGTGAGTAATTCTTACTCACCTCTTTATTTTTATTTTTATTCGTTAAAAAATATTTGTTTGTTGCTTATTTGAATGCTTTCTGGTTGTTTAAAATATATTAGTTATTTAGGCTATACTATTATATATATATATATATATATATATATATATATATTGGGTGGTTGGATTGTTCCCGCAATATCATTAGCGGATGCCCATGGTACCATTAGCGGACGATTACCCTATATGCCCCACGCTATGATAGTGGATGACCTTCTATACTGCGATATCCTGCCACGAAGGAGGATGGGTATTATTTCTGTTAACTAACGTCTGTGGATGCAGGAGAACAGGTTGGATGGATCCAACTGGAATCCTCAAATTTTATTAATTGTCTGTTTTCACATATTATCACATATATAATGTGTTGATTGAAAATTGGGTTGTTTGAATGTTTATAATCACTGTGGCCAAACTGTTGATACATAAAAATATAGTGAAAATGATATTTGAGATTTAAACGGGGAAATCTATTTTTTCAAAATAGAAATTTGAATTTTTAATGAGCTGTAAAAATATTAACTTGTTTTAAACAAGTATGGAAATTATAAACGATGTTTATAAATTAAATAATACAGAAAATTGAAGTGATTAATTTTTAAGTGATATTTATAAATTAAATAACGTAGGAAATTGAAGTAAATTTATAAATGGTGTTTATAAATGAAATGAATTGATTTTCGTTGGATAATCAGATAATTGAAATGAAATTATAAACAGTGTTTATAGAAATAAAGTGAGAAAAATTATCATTTGATAATTTGAATATTTAAATTCAAATGTGAATTTAAAAATAAAAAAAATGGGGAAATCGTTTTAAAGAAATAACGATGAAATGTATTTTGATGTTCAGAATAAAAATTGGACTAAAATAAATCCGTAAGGATTTATGATTTGAATTCGATAATTCGAATTTTATTTAAATAGAAGTCAAATTGAATAAAGAGAATTTCAAATAGAATTTGTATATAGAGAATTTCAAATAGAATTTGAATATAGAATTTCAATAGAATTTGAATATATAGAAATTGAATAGAAATTGAATATAGAAATTCAAATAGAATTTGAATATAGAGAATTTGAAATAGAATTGAAATAGAATTGAAATAGAATTTCAATATAGAATTCAAATAGAGTTGAAATGGGAAATTGAATATAGGAAATTCAAATAGAGTGGAAAGGGGAATTTGAATATAGAATTCAAATAAAGTTGAAATGGAAATTGAATATAGGAAATTTAAATAGAATTTAAATGAAATGTGAATATAGAAGATCGAAGTATAAATAAATAAATTACAGAGTAAGGACAAATCGACAATTATAGATAATCGAAAATATTATGTTGAATTGGGAAACTGATTTGATATATATTAAAAATATTTTAGAATGGAGTGAAATTTATTTATAAACGAGGTTTAAAATGTTTATATATTAAATATAATTAAAACGAACTCGCCGCAGCGCTGAAGTTCATAAATTGGTGTTTCGAACTTCAATTGAGTATACAGAACTCAATTGAAGTCGAAATTCTTTGAAACAAGAAACTCAGGACCGATTTGATAGTAGTTTTCTAATGGAAGAGAAAGTTCTGAATTTCGTCTTATATATTTGGAGTTATGTTAAAATCAAATTTTCAGAAAAACAACGCCATAACCATTTGAAAACCATAACAGTTTATTTAATTCTATAAAAGGATTTTAAGCAAATAAAATCTGAATTTCTATTTAGAAAATCCCAGATTTGAGTTGTGAAATATATATGAACTCAAGTGGAGTAATGGATTGATTTTTTTTGAAACAAAAATCATATTTTTAATTATTGAATAGGATTAACTAATTTAAATAATAATTAGTTAATGAGATTTTAAATTGAAATTGGGCTTCGAATAAGTGAATTCGATTTGGAAATTTTTATTCGGAATCGAAAAGAAACTTGAATTGAAATCGGAATTCAATTTTGTAATAAGCAAGTTAAATATTTTATTTGAACATGTTATATTCAAACAAAGAAGTGAAATAGGTAAAATAGCTAATTAAATAATAAATGGGCGAAACTGAATTCAAACGATTGGATTGAGTTGAATTGAATTGAAAACAGGTGAACATGTGTTAGACAGCTATGTAATGAAGTATATGAAGATTATAATATAATTGCCCGATGAAAAGGTACACATTTAAATTCCATATGAGGTTTTATGTGCCGTATCGGCAAGCCACTTGGCTTTTTCTTTTTCTTTTTGATTGGAGAGGCCTGTGTGGCGGTTTGAAGATTTTCCCGATGCTCCCGTACAACGGAGGTTATGGTGAAATTTTCCGAAAATTTAAGCAGTTTGAATATTTTTAAGGAAACTTGATAGCTAGAAATCAATGTATCAATATATATAGAATTCGATAATGAAATTAAATTAAAATAGAATATTATAGACAAATAGAAAATCTATAACCAAATCTGGTAAAATTAGAAAGAGAAGCGTATACAGGTAAAAATGAATAATTAGTTTTATGATGTTGATTATTCGAGGAGAAGTGGTTTTTTCTGTTTGAAGTTAAGGATGTTTTCAGTCAAGGTTTGAGAGGTAATTATACCCCAACTTGATTGATTTCATTTTTACCAATAACTAGCAAGATCCAGTCTCGAAGAGAAATGTTTTAGTGGAATGCAGTATTTTGGGTTGTTTGTAACGATGTTTTACACAACAGTCGTTTAACCCAAGTAAGGGGAATTTTGGAAATATAACATAAATATTTCCTAAGTACAAAAATAACCGAGTCAGGAAAGAGATAAGTGATTGAAATGTTTTTTAATTACAAATAGAATATATTTTCGAAGTATAGAAAATAAAAGATTGTGGAATATGGAAATGTTTGCCAAACGGCGTAAGAGGCCAAGGTGATTGTTGAAAATATTTGGTTAACAAATATTTGTAAGGAAATGGAGAAGTGATTGAATTAATGAAATATTAATTAAGAGGCCCAGTGATTTGTTTGATAGTTGGAATGTTTGTTTATTTTTCTTCGATAGTTAAATAACCGACTATCGAAGTGTTTACCAATATCGTTGTCAATATTGAGAGACCGGTTGGATTATTATCCGAGAACCACTCTGTATTGGCAGTAGCGTTGCGAATCAGATTATATGAAGATAATCAAAGATGGAGTAAAGTGCAAAGACTTTTTCTATTAATAGAAATTGTGCCTTCGGTTTCGTTCAGTCCCAGAACGAATGTATATGGACGAATGTCTGACAAAGTATTTCCAATGATCGAATATGTTGATCTGTACAAATATAAATGGTGGCAACGGATTTATTCCCTTAGCATAATCTCTAGAATAATTGTGCAAATCAATTAGTGATTAACGGATCTAACAATGTGGCATTCAAAGTGATTGTGCTATCAATGAATGGAAAGTAATCGTAGCTTCAGGCCTCAACAACCGGGAAATGACAAAAACCGGGCTGGCAACATGGCTATGTGGGTTGCTCCCATTAGGGTGTATAATCACATATCTAGAGATTCATTTAATTCCTTATTCTATTCGATGCTGTCCTACTTGGGAAACGTTTGCTGATCCCAACCGTTGGTGATATACATTCGATACACTCAAGCAAAATGAGTGGTCGGTCATGTGTGGGCCAGGTTGCAAGACGTTCTTGTTGAACCCAGTGTATTCCCCTCTAGAGAAACACTATCGGAAGGTGGTTCCATACCATGTCATGTTGGAAATCTAATCTCCAATAAGCACCTTGCGGTTTTTGATTTTATACTATGTATGTGGAGCTTGAGATGCAAGCTGTAACACCCCATGTCCATTAATGTCACTCACAAAGGGAATGCATCAATGTCAATGAAGTGTTATTGTTTTAATAGAACAGATAAATTACAAGAATAAATAAATAAAACAACACAGCGGAAGATAAAACTTATTTCATAGCATCATAACTCAAAACAAGCTTACATAAGTAGTTCCCAAAACCATTACAACAGGATCAATAGACTTTTCCAAAAACTTCAAAGTACATAAAGAAGCAAATACTCAAATAACATAAATGCATAAATCCCCACCGAGCATAAGCAAAGCCATAAAGATGAGAGAGTCCAAAGCGATACATCTACTCTTTTCAAGCAACTGAAAGAAATCGGCACTAAGCTGTAGTATTCCCTCCTTGCAAACCTAAGGGGGGAAAGGAAAGAAAAGAGGTGGAAACAAACGGGTCAGACACAAAGTCTGGAGAGTCCAGTAATTTTAACAAATAATAGGTAAGGTAAATGATCAAGACATAAATAGGCATCGTGATATGGCTTAACTTAGATAAGGTAGATAAAAAGGATGGACAAGATGATTTCGTTCCTAAGTACTAAGACAATCCTACACCTTGGCTAAGCGAACAACCCTCCAAGTACTAACCCCGAAGACCAAAGTCAACATCAGACTAGCACCCAAAGGACTATCCAACTCAACCAACATGTATTTCGTTACACCGCACTTTTGCTAAGTTACACCACATTACTTAATTACACCGCACAACTACTAGTCTCTTTTTACTAGAGGTTGATCCCTTCCCACTAACTGTACCCACATGACAAACTTGGTAGTTACTTGTACCTAGCTGCTATCGTAGGTGCCGGCTTGCTCCTACCACCGCTAAGGTACCCTTAATCTACCCATTCGATCTGCTCCCTAAACCCTGTAGGCACCCGTGTTAGCCCCACAGTGGGGTGTATCACTCCCTAAAGTGGCAACCCTGATACCAACATAAAATGCACGGCCATACCTACACGATGCAACAACGTCTTACCTACCAGCCCGGACCCATGCACACACATGAACCCGTTGGACTCGCGTTGCCACCGCTATTCACGTTTTGACCTCTTACATTCAAGTAAGCGTGCCCCAACCCCGGCATAGTACCGGGCCCAATTAGATACTCAAACGGGTTACTGCTTGAAACGGGTCCCCCATCCGACACCAGCCTCCCACCTATGCTTGGTCCCCCACTAGGTTTTTCTCCCACTTTACCTTTTTAATTTAAATGTCCATCTCTTACACATGCTATGGTTAAGTCCATACTTACATGTCATAATTTACATGCCTTATCTTATACCAGTTAAGTCCATATTTACATGTCATAATTTACATGTCACCCTACTTAACCCTCTAACCATACCCATTTCTTATTATGGTTAGTATTCCTTAATTCATTCCTTATGACGAACGGTGCATGACCTCCCACATTAGACCGAATGCTTTGTGGCTGTTGGATTTTTCAAGCGGTTCCGGGCAGTCTTACGCCACAAACCGGGTCTAACCTCGTATCATTAACCATTGCGCCTACAATTCATTCCTTTGACCTCTCACATTAGATGTCCAATTGTGGTAGCTGGATTTGCCGGGCGGTTCCGTGCAGTCTTACGCCACAATTGCGCCTAACCTCGTGTCAAAGGTTTATCAATAATCGTATTTCACTCATACCAAATTTTCATGTCATGTATATCCAATTAAACATATAATCATGTTTATAATATTGCCTATTCCAAATTGTCACTAATTACAAATTAATTAGCCTTAATTACAAATTTACAATTATAAGCAATTTCATCAATTCCATGTAATTCATACCCAAATATGCCAATTTCACATATTATCCAATTATCCAAAATATCCAATAATATCCAAATTTCCCATATTCCCAATTTTCCACATCGTTCCCTTGTATTCGCATTCACGCGTATTTTTAATATAGACTCGAAGGTAGCCTAGATCCACAAATAAAAGGAATAGGTGTAAGAAGAGAGAATCAATTCATAGAAAATTGGAATAAAACAACATCATGAAATAAAGAGGCATATAGACTATCATAGAGGCATAATAAAAGATTCAACATGAATAAACTGATAAAAGGTATGAACTTTACATAGAAACATAGGCATATGATGACATGAATCAAAAAGGTGAAGACTTGGTGAGATTTTCATTACAAACATATATATGAATCCTTTTTACAACTTTTCATGTTATTTTAATCCCATTAAATTTGTGAAAATAACTTTACTCACCTTTCATGGCTTAAGAAAAGGATTAACGAATTGAAATTGGTGTAGAAACGTTGCGGTGATGTTGATTGATCTTCTTTAATTGGTGTTGAAGCTCTAAATTTTGATTTGAATTGTGTATGAACACTTGAGATTTAATTTAGAGGCGGCGGCTAGGGTTTAAGAGAGAGCTTGATAGCATAATGGTGTCATAGATAATATTTTATGAATTAGGGTTAGGTCTTAGGGTGTATATATAAATGTCTAGGATCGATTAGAGCTCTTAGATTAACCCAGAAATAATCGGGTCCACTCAGATGCAACATCAGCCCTTAGGGCGAATCAGGCCACAGGTTGACAGCCAAACACCCTGGATCGACCCCTAGTCGACCCAGCGGGGCTTGGGTCGGCTTTAAAAATAGTGCATTTCGGCTATTCCCCCTCCCAATTTGTTGTTTTGAACTTTTTTTGAATATTTATTTATTTAATTTATATATATATATATATATTTCTCTCATATACATACAAACTTCAAGGCTTAATAACATCTTCATAAGGTATCCGTTTTGTGCAAACCAAATGTCTATCTTGACCAAAAATTTTGAGATGAACATAATAGCGCAACCCATTTCACTTAATTCTTCTTCTAAAAATTAAATATACTTTAATTTGTGAATTTTAATGTTATAAACTTATGGCGTGTTACATTCTCCCCTCCTTAAAGGATTTCGTCCCCGAAATCTCCAAGTTAAGAAGAATGTGTCCTACTATCCAATCATCCATCTACTCATCCATCGTCCACAAGCATCCATTGTCCTTAAAAGATTTCTAATGTTATATGAACATATGCAAAAGTGCGTGTATATGTTCCTTATCTAATGCAAAGATCAGGCGGTCCATTGATTCAGTCGTCCTCCTTAATGCAAATAATGATAGTGCTATGTATCCACCATGTATGCAAAGAACCCTATACATATCATTACTACATGTGTGCACAACCATTCATTCAAATGCAACATCCATATGATACGTCCATTTAATATACATCAATTTAACTAAATACATCCATTTATATGAAATATGCAATATGAAAGTGACCGAGTCGATCTAGTGCCTAAAGTGTGTGTATATGTATCCACGAGCAACCACTAGCAAACACTTGCATCCACATGCATCCATCAATCATTACATGTCTCAAACACATGTTTCAACCATAGGACTACCCTATCTAAAGGTCAAAGACTTAAACGAGAGGATATACTAAAGATAGGACAAGTACAAGCTAAGCGATAAATAAGAAATTAAAAGACATACCCTCAAAAAGAAAAGGGTACAATGAACGCATCTTCTCTTCCGTCTCCCAAGTAGCGTCGCTCTCATCATTTCCCCATTGCACTTTGACTAGCTTGACCTCTCAATTCCTCAACTTCTTAATCTCCGACCCAAGAATGCATGTAGGAGCTCGTTGAATCGTCGCATCACGCTCTATCTCCGCCTCTCTAAGCAAGCTCGGCTCTACCACTTACGCGGTCTCATGCAAGAACTTCCTCAAATGCGAAACATGGAACACGTCATGTACACCACTAAGTCTTTCGGGCAACTCTACTCTATATGCCATCTGTCCAATCCTCTCCTTAATAGGAAACGACCCTACGTACCTTGGTGCTAACTTCCCAACGGACCCAAAGCGAATAACATTCTGTAATGGAGACACCTTGTTAAAGACCATGTCCCCAATATCAAATTCAAGATCTGTCCTCCTCTTGTCCGCATATGATTTCTGCCTATCTTGCGCCGTCTTCATCCTCCTTCGAATCAAATCAATCTTTTCCAAAGTCTCTCTAATCATATTGGGCCCAAGTAAGATCTTATCCGTAGATTCCCACCAACATGTAGGTGAATGACAAGGCCTTCCATAAAGAGCCTCGAAAGGTGCCATGCCAATGCTAGACTGAAAACTATTATTATACGCGAACTGCACCAAAGGAAGATGCTCCTCTCATGTACCTCCAAAGTCTAAAACACATGGCCTCAAAAGGTCCTCTAGAATACGATTCACCCTCTCAGTCTGGCCATCCGTCTGAGGATGATATGCGTTGCTCAAACATAACTGAGTCCCTACCGCCTCTTGCAAGCTCTTCCAAAACTCGCTAGTAAAAATAGGATCGCGATCGCTCACTATGCTAGAAGGAACACCGTGCAAACGAACTATCTCTCGATTGTATACGGTGGCTAACCATGGAGCAGTCCTCTTATTTTTCACGGGAATGAAATGGGCGCTCTTAGTAAGTCTGTCTACCATGACCCAAATCCCCGTATTACCCTTCCTCGATCTCGGTAACCCATCAACAAAGTCCATCGAGACACTCTTCCACTTCCATTGTGGGACCTCCAATGGGTGAAGCAACCCACCGAGCTTCTTTTGCTCTGCTTTTACTTATTAGCACACCAAGCATCTAGCGACAAACTCGGCCACATCCTTCTTCATACCGGCCCAAAAGTAAACTCGTCTCATGTCCATGTACATCTTGTCCTCGCCGGGATGAATGGTCATCTTTGAACGATGTGCATCATCAAGAATGGTCTTCCTCAAGTTCTCGTCTCATGGTACACAAAGTCTACCGTCCCTACATAACCAATCCTTATCATCTGGGGTATACCTACTGAGATGGCTCGATGACTCCCCCTTATGAGCTTCTCTACCAACTCAACCAACTGTGGGTCATCTCGCAGTGCCTCACCCATCCGTCCCAAAAGCGTAGGTCTGACCTCTAAGGATGCTAGCAAACCAGATCCAAAGTCAATGGAAGGTCTAAATTCAAACGTAGAGATGAACTCTAAGCTTTGCCGCTCAACAAACAACGGACTCAAGGATAACCTTTTCCTACTTAAGGCGTCTTCCACCTTGTTACCCTTGCCAGAGGTATATGTTATCTCGAAATCGTAGAACGCTAAGAGTTCCATCCACCGTTGCTGCCTTAAGTTCAAGACCTTCTGAGAGAACAAGTATTTTAGCGATTTGTGGTCTGTAAACAATTCGAATTTCTCACCAAGAAGATAATGGCGCCAAGACTTAAGCGCGAAAACAATAACGGCCAACCCTAGGTCATGTGTAGGGTAATATCTCTCATGCACTCTCAATTGCCTTCCTCGATAGGCTTTTACCCTCCCCTCTTGCATTAAGACTGCGCCCGGTCCTATCCCACAAGCATCGCTATAAACAGTAAATGGCTTACTCCCATCTGGCAACCCTAAGACTTGGGCTGTGGTCAAAGCTCTCTTTAAACGTTGGAACGCATCATCACAATCTACGTCCCACGTGTAAACTAGGTTCTTCTTCGTCAAGCGTGTCAATGAGGCTGATATCTTTGCGAAGTCCTTGATAAACTTCCTATATTAGCCTGCCAACCCCAAGAAACTCCTCACCTCGGTAGCATTTTTAGGGACCTTCCAGTCTTGGATGGCCACCAACTTCGCGGGATCCACAACTATCCCTTCTTTGGAAACCACGTGCCCTAAGAATCGCACTTCCTTCCTCCAAAAGTGACATTTAGAAAATTTAGCTTAAATGTTATGCGCTCGAAGGGTCTCCAACACTTCCCTAAGATTTAGGGCATGCTCTTCCTCGCTCTTAGAAAAGATCAAGATGTCATCCACAAAGACCACCATGAATTTATTAAGGTACTCCCTAAACACCCTACTCATCAAGTCAACAAAGTATGCGGGGGCGTTTGTCAAAACGACGGGCATTCCAAGCCACTCATAGAAACCGTCCAGAGTCCTAAAGGCAGTCTTGTCTATGCTATCCTCAGCCACTCTCAACTGATGGAAACCAGTGGCTAAGTCCAACTGCGAAAATACTGAGGTGCCAACTAACTTGTAACACCCCACCTCCGTTAAGGTCACTCACAAAGGGAATGCCTTAACTTTGGTGGAGCATTTTAGTAAACAGAACAGAAACTTACAAGACAGATAAAACAGTACTTGAAAATTTTTAACTTTATTACAGCAGAAACAGAAATTAATATGGTTACATCCTTTCAATTTCAGAATTCAAGTACAAAATATCAGTCTTGTACAAAAGCCTTCAAAATGCATAGTTTAAAATCATAATCCCCATGGAACGGAAGCTATACAGAGCCAAGCCATACTTTAAGCACTTCAAGCAAAGAGAAATCCGGATCAAGCTAAAGTATTTCCCTCCTTGGATAACCTGGGGGGGGGGGGGGAAACGGAAGAAAGGAGGCGAAACAACAAGGGTCAGACAAAAAGTCTGGCAAGTCCAGTGACTTCAGCATATGAACAGATAATAATAATATGATATGAACATAAAACTGGATGTGAGATAACTATAACAGATGTAGCAGATATAACAGAAAAACAGAATGATATAAACTATTGTTTTACACTTCTCTGCACTAATACTAGTATAGCAGAATTAGGTGTCACCCTAATGTCTAAATTGAAGAAGGAACGGGTACAGAATACTTTAACAGAAACAGAATGCTGATAATGGGCCTTTACTACCCGATCAGAAACAGACAGAAGCAGAAACAGATTTATCCCTATGGAGACAGAATGTGGAATTAGGTGTACACTAGTAATGGGCCTTTACCACCCGAACAGACGGTACCACACAGAAACAGACAGGTGTTACCACCCAACAGAAACAGACGGTACCAACAGAAACAGAAAGAACTAAGCGTACCCTAAAACCCTACCCCAAGCGATCGGCTCCCTAATACATAAATATCCTGTGTCGGCCCCACAGTAGGGTGTATCACTCCCTAAAGTGACAACCAATTGGCAAAGACCTATTTACAGATGTCACGGCGTCTTACATCCTCAGAGGCAGACCAGGATCCATGCACGCACATGACCCGGTTGGAACGCACCATCGACACCCCTCGCCATTATCAGAATGAACCACTTATAATTAGTTCAGTAAGCGTGCCCGGACCCTACCTACTGTTGGGTCAAAGTTTTGATACCAGAAAGGGTTACTGACTAATATGGGTCCCAAACAACAGATGACACAAGTAATTCCCCTCCTAACCTTGTGTCCCCAGACTAACAGATTTCAGATTTACAAGTTCAGACATACAGAATTCAGATTTACTAATTCACAAATTAAGTTAACAAGTTTTCAGACTAACAGGTCAGATGTACAGATTTTTCAGATTTGTCTAACTTTGTATTGGGCCTATAGATTCATGGACGGGTTTTACTACATCTATTAATCCCTTTGGTTTAACCCTATTTTCCCCAATACGTTTTAGACGTCATTCTTATCTTAGATTTTGCATTAATTAATTATTAATGCACAGACCTCTCACATTAGGTCGGTAGCTTGTGGCCGCTGGATATGTCGGGCGGTTCCGGGCAGACTTCTGCCACAAGCCAGACCTAACCTCGTGTCTTACGCATGTTATGACTAACTTCTCACATTAGAACCTATTGTTTGCAGCCACTGGATGTGCCGGGCGGTTCCGGGCAGATTTACGCCGCAAACTCATTCTAACCTCGAGTTAGCCATGTTTATCTTTGCGGCCAATTAATTAATAATTTACCGTTTATGCGCACGCCCAATATATATGCCAATTCAGATTATATCAATAACAGGATGATTATATCAACATAGCAGATAACAGATTTTATATGACTTAACGGATTTAACAGATTTAGCAACTTAGCAGATTTTGGCATATAACAGGTTAGGCATTTCAACCGACAAATTTAACAGATTAGGCATTTCAATCTAATTAGCTGTCTAGGCAATATAACAAAACTAGTAGTTTAGGCAACTTGAAAAATTAGCAGATTTAGCAAATTTAATATTTCTAAAAGTTCTATTTACATGCCTTGCCCAATCATAAATTGGCCTAAATTCATATGCCTACATAATTGTCATGATTCACAACATATACTCCATGTTTGCATAAGCGCAGAATATGGACATAATTTGCCATATAACATATGTTCCAATTTTTGTTAAACTAGCATCTTACAGCAGATTCACATATAAATTATACCAAATATAACCATTAATTTCAATGCATGCCATATATCCAAAAATCCCTATTTAGGTGTAATCACAATAATAGATATCCTAATTAATGTAAATCTTTACACCTAAGTTTCCATATCTTCTTCTTTTTGAGTCATGAATCATTATGCAAACTATACCCAACAATATAAATCTTTAAATCATATCTTCTAAAAAACAGATCTTGACTTTTATATGCATTTTGTCCAAAGTCTCAAATCATATGTAATCTTACAATGGTTTCTCTTTTCTTCTATCATAGAATATGCATAGATCCAAATCTAGTTTACAACATATGCTCATTAATTACAGTTCTAAATTACAACATAACTATGCATACAACATGCATAAATTATATGTTCATAGTCAAATTTACGCATATGTCCAATATATTTTATGCCTCAGACCTAAAGTCATACATTCAATTTAGTCTTGTCAAATTTTGCATCATTCATTATTTATCCCAAGATTTGCGTTCATACGTTCATCTCTTATGAGATTAGGTACAGGCTCGTGGTAGCCTGGCTATAAAAACAAAAAAGAAGAAAAGGGATACAGAACAGTCACAGAAAAACAAATCTGACAGAAGAGAATATATATACAATCTCAGATTCAGAATTAAAAACATATCAAAATTATAATTAACGTTTATAGCGGAAAATAACTGTACTTTCCTTGATTGGATTAAAGAAAGAACTTTAACTTGTTGTAGAATCTTTGCAGAAACTTTAATCTCTAGTTTGAATTGAGTTGCTTAGGCTGATGTTGATTATGTTCTAGTTTTAATTCCAGCAGAGCAGCGACGCCATTTTTATTTTTTTATTAGAAGAAGAGAGCAATGGAGGCTAGAGAATTGTGTAAGAAACCTAGGTAGAGTCTAGGGTCATTTTTATAGAGTATGTGAACTGATTAGGACCATCGATGTTGCTTGGATTGATCGTAGCCATTCATTCGAAAGAGAGACCAATTAGAGCCTGCCACCTAGCCCTAATGACAAAGCATGCTTCTGGAAATCGACCAATATAGACTAGGCCAGCCAGGGTGGAATGGGTTCGACCTGGGTCTGGACCAGGTCGACAGCCCTGTCGACAGCCCTGTCGACAGCCCTGTCGACCTGGCTAGACCAGGTCGACAGCCCAGTCGACCTGGGTGTCTTAGGCGGGACTTTTCCCGCTCTGGCCAATTGGGCCCGATTTTTAATTTTAGACTTGATTCAGAAACTTCCGGAGGCTATATCTTCTTCATACGGACTCCGTTTTTTGAAAACTCGGACTCTATTTCGCGTATTTTTCCGAGACGAACGCAATGGCGTATCCCGTTTCCCTTAGTTCTTTGATTTCAAATTAATTATACTTTAATTTGTTAATTCCACAGTTATAGAATACACGGGGTGTTACATTCTCCCCCACTTAAAAGGATTTCGTCCCCGAAATCTTCAAGTTAAGAAGAATGTGTCCTACCATCCAATCACCCATCTACTCAACCATCATCCACAAGCATCCATTGTCCTTAGAAAACTTCTAATGTTGTATGAACATATGCAAAAGTGTGTGTATATGTTCCTTATCTAATGCAAAGATCAGGCGGTCTACTGATTCAGTTAACCTCCTTAATGCGAATTATGTCAGTGCCATGAGTCCAACATGTATGCAATAGAATTCTGATGATATATATTATTTCTATATGAGTGCACAACCATTCACTCAAATGCAACATCCATGTGCTGAATCAACCAATTTGCATCCACAAGAATTGAAAAATGCTCACCCATCCATATGCAGTATGAGAGTGTTTTCGAGCCGATCTAGTGCCTATGTGTGTATATGCATCCACGGGCAACCACTAGCAACCACTTGCATCCACTTGCAACCATCAAACATAACATGTCTCAAACACATGTTTACACCCATTAGTTTCTACCTAAAGTTCAATTATTCGATCGATAGGATACAGTCGAATGATGCAAGCGAGTACAGATAGAACGAAAATTTGGTTCCCATTAGACATGGGTCCTAAGTATCGGCCCCAAAGACCGAAACCAATATCAAATTGACACCCCATGAAAACTCAGAATGTATGCGTCATACTTGACGCCTAACACAGATATCCCTCAAACCCCAGTCTCAAACAGATGATCCATAACCCTTATGGGTCTGAGTCTATAGCGGAATTCAGAAATAATACTAGCATTAAAGTGCAGAGTATCGATTACAAAATAAAAATACCAAAATCAGAAAAAGTCACAATCGGATAAAGAAATTAAACCTACTATAGAAATTTTCCTATTTCTATCCTAGCCACTAGCCTCAAGAGTGTTCGCCTTCCCTCCTTGTCCTCGTCTCTTCGGCCAGTCCCTAGTGAAGTGTCCCATCTCCCCACAGTTGAAGCAAGCGCCCTTCCTTTTTCTGCAATCCTTGTTCAGATGAGTTGAGCTCCCACAAGTAAAGCACTTTTTCCCCTTCTTATCTTCAGGCTTCTCATCCTTCTTTTGTGTTTCCTTTTTGGGCCCCGCTTTCTTATTCTGTGGTTCTTCCTTCTTTGTCTCTTTCGGGCCCTTGTCTTCCTTGTGCAGTAGTGCCATATCCACCAATTTCTCGTAAGTTGCTCCCATGGGTACATGGGTCATGGCTAGGCTGTGCAGTGGCTCATTCAATCCTTTAACAAAGCGGAGAGCCTTTTTATGCTGAGTGTTGACTAAATCCAATCCGAATCTTGCTAGTTGGTTGAACTGGTTGACGTATTCCTTGACCGTCATACTTCCTTGCTTAAGAGAAAAGAACTTTTCCAATTGTAAACTTCGTTCAGCTTGCGAGAGGAATTTTGTCTCAAACCTTGTTCTGAAATCCATCCATGTCTCAACCGGCCTCTCGGCGTTAGTGACTTCCCACCAGTAGGAAGCTTCGTCTTTGAGCAGCCATACTGCCAACTGTACCTTCTGCCTATCGTCCACCTCGAAGATAACGAATAGATACTCAGTTTCTTTGAGCCAATTCCTTGCTTCTACGAATGATTCAGTTCCTTTGAAATCCTTCCCACCCATGGCCCTAAAATCTCTACAGATCTTTGAGAAAGCAATTGCACGAGGAGGGGGTGGAGGAGGGGGATCATTTGCTAGACCTGCAGCGGCGGTCCTAGCCTCAAGATATTGACGAAACCAACCGGGTACATGAACACCCTCTGGTATCTCAGATGCTTCAGACATGCTGGAACGAAAAAGGAAAGGTTCAATACAAAAAGGACTGAAAGAAAGATATATGGCTCTTGGGGATCATGTTTTTCAAAATAAGCTTTATTTTTGAAAATACTTCCTTTCAAAACCTTTTTGAAAACAGTTTTCAAAAACTTTACCCAATCTGGTAACCTTCAGCTCTGATACCAAGTGTAACACCCCACCTCCGTTAAGGTCACTCACAAAGGGAATGCCTTAACTTTGGTGGAGCATTTTAGTAAACAGAACAGAAACTTACAAGACAGATAAAACAGTACATGAAAATTTTTAACTTTATTACAGCGGAAACAGAAATTAATATGGTTACATCCTTTCAATTTCAGAATTCAAGTACAAAATATCAGTCTTGTACAAAAGCCTTCAAAATGCATAGTTTAAAATCATAATCCCCATGGAACGGAAGCTATACAGAGCCAAGCCATACTTTAAGCACTTCAAGCAAAGAGAAATCCGGATCAAGCTAAAGTATTTCCCTCCTTGGATAACCTGGGGGGGGGGAACGTAAGAAAGGAGGCGAAACAACAAGGGTCAGACAAAAAGTCTGGCAAGTCCAGTGACTTTCAGCATATGAACAGATAATAATAATATGATATGAACATAAAACTGGATGTGAGATAACTATAACAGATGTAGCAGATATAACAGAAAAACAGAATGATATAAACTATTGTTTTACACTTCTCTGCACTAATACTAGTATAGCAGAATTAGGTGTCACCCTAATGTCTAAATTGAAGCAGGAACGGGTACAGAATACTTTAACAGAAACAGAATGCTGATAATGGGCCTTTACTACCCGATCAGAAACAGACAGAAGCAGAAACAGATTTATCCCTATGGAGACAGAATGTGGAATTAGGTGTACACTAGTAATGGGCCTTTACCACCCGAACAGACGGTACAACACAGAAACAGACAGGTGTTACCACCCAACAGAAACAGACGGTACCAACAGAAACAGACAGAACTAAGCGTACCCTAAAACCCTACCCCAAGCGATCGGCTCCCTAATACATAAATATCCTGTGTCGGCCCCACAGTAGGGTGTATCACTCCCTAAAGTGACAACCAATTGGCACAGACCTATTTACAGATGTCACGGCGTCTTACATCCTCAGAGGCAGACCGGGATCCATGCACGCACATGACCCGGTTGGAACGCACCATCGACACCCCTCGCCATTATCAGAATGAACCACTTATAATTAGTTCAGTAAGCGTGCCCGGACCCTACCTACTGTTGGGTCAAAGTTTTGATACCAGAAAGGGTTACTGACTAATATAGGTCCCAAACAACAGATGACACAAGTAATTCCCCTCCTAACCTTGTGTCCCCAGACTAACAGATTTCAGATTTACAAGTTCAGACATACAGAATTCAGATTTACTAATTCACAAATTAAGTTAACAAGTTTTCAGACTAACAGGTCAGATGTACAGATTTTTCAGATTTGTCTAACTTTGTATTGGGCCTATAGATTCATGGACGGGTTTTACTACATCTATTAATCCCTTTGGTTTAACCCTATTTTCCCCAATACGTTTTAGACGTCATTCTTATCTTAGATTTTGCATTAATTAATTATTAATGCACAGACCTCTCACATTAGGTCGGTAGCTTGTGGCCGCTGGATATGCCGGGCGGTTCCGGGCAGACTTCTGCCACAAGCCAGACCTAACCTCGTGTCTTACGCATGTTATGACTAACTTCTCACATTAGAACCTATTGTTTGCGGCCACTGGATGTGTCGGGCGGTTCCGGGCAGATTTACGCCGCAAACTCATTCTAACCTCGAGTTAGCCATGTTTATCTTTGCGGCCAATTAATTAATAATTTACCGTTTATGCGCACGCCCAATATATATGCCAATTCAGATTATATCAATAACAGGATGATTATATCAACATAGCAGATAACAGATTTTATATGACTTAACGGATTTAACAGATTTAGCAACTTAGCAGATTTTGGCATATAACAGGTTAGGCATTTCAACCGACAAATTTAACAGATTAGGCATTTCAATCTAATTAGCAGTCTAGGCAATATAACAAAACTAGTAGTTTAGGCAACTTGACAAATTAGCAGATTTAGCAAATTTAATATTTCTAAAAGTTCTATTTACATGCCTTGCTCAATCATAAATTGGCCTAAATTCATATGCCTACATAATTGTCATGATTCACAACATATACTCCATGTTTGCATAAGCGCAGAATATGGACATAATTTGCCATATAACATATGTTCCAATTTTTGTTAAACTAGCATCTTACAGCAGATTCACATATAAATTATACCAAATATAACCATTAATTTCAATGCATGCCATATATTCAAAAATCCCTATTTAGGTGTAATCACAATAATAGATATCCTAATTAATGTAAATCTTTACACCTAAGTTTCCATATCTTCTTCTTTTTGAGTCATGAATCATTATGCAAACTATACCCAACAATATAAATCTTTAAATCATATCTTCTAAAAATCAGATCTTGACTTTTATATGCATTTTGTCCAAAGTCTCAAATCATATGTAATCTTACAATGGTTTCTCTTTTCTTCTATCATAGAATATGCATAGATCCAAATCTAGTTTACAACATATGCTCATTAATTACAGTTCTAAATTACAACATAACTATGCATACAACATGCATAAATTATATGTTCATAGTCAAATTTATGCATATGTCCAATATATTTTATGCCTCAGACCTAAAGTCATACATTCAATTTAGTCTTGTCAAATTTTGCATCATTCATTATTTATCCCAAGATTTGCGTTCATACGTTCATCTCTTATGAGATTAGGCACAGGCTCGTGGTAGCCTGGCTATAAAAACAGAAAAGAAGAAAAGGGATACAGAACAGTCACAGAAAAACAAATCTGACAGAAGAGAATATATATACAATCTCAGATTCAGAATTAAAAACATATCAAAATTATAATTAACGTTTATAACGGAAAATAACTGTACTTGCCTTGATTGGATTAAAGAAAGAACTTTAACTTGTTGTAGAATCTTTGCAGAAACTTTAATCTCTAGTTTGAATTGAGTTGCTTAGGCTGATGTTGATTATGTTCTAGTTTTAATTCCAGCAGAGCAGCGACGCCATTTTTATTTTTTTATTAGAAGAAGAGAGCAATGGAGGCTAGAGAATTGTGTAAGAAACCTAGGTAGAGTCTAGGGTCATTTTTATAGAGTATGTGAACTGATTAGGACCATCGATGTTGCTTGGATTGATCGTAGCCATTCATTCGAAAGAGAGACCAATAAGAGCCTGCCACCTAGCCCTAATGACAAAGCATGCTTCTGGAAATCGACCAATATAGACTAGGCCAGCCAGGGTGGACTGGGTTCGACCTGGGTCTGGACCAGGTCGACAGCCCTGTCGACAGCCCTGTCGACCTGGCTAGACCAGGTCGACAGCCCAGTCGACCTGGGTGTCTTAGGCGGGACTTTTCCCGCCCAAGCCAATTGGGCCCGATGTTTAATTTTAGACTTGATTCAGAAACTTCCGGAGGCTATATCTTCTTCATACGGACTCCGTTTTTCGAAAACTCGGACTCTATTTCGCGTATTTTTCCGAGACGAACGCAATGGCGTATCCCATTTCCCTTAGTTCTTTGATTTCAAATTAATTATACTTTAATTTGTTAATTCCACAGTTATAGAATACACGGGGTGTTACATAACTGATCGAAGAGATCGTCAATCCTCGGCAGTGGGTGTCTATTCTTCTTAGTAAGCTTATTAAGATATCTATAGTCCACACAAAGTCTAAGGGACCCATCCGCCTTCGTGGCAAATACTACTGGAGCACCCCACTCCGATATACTATGTCTTATGAATCCCTTCTCAAGCAACTCCCCTACTTGCTTATCGAGCTGCCTCCTCTCACGAGGAGCCATGTGGCGTACTGGCAGAGATACTGGTTTTGCATTGTCTACAAGATAAATACGAAAGTCTATCTCACGTTTTGGGCATTGACCCTCACCTTATTGAAGACATCAACATATTCACGAACTATACGAACAGAATGTAAATCATCATTGGATGCGTCAAGTGACTCAAGATAACTAAGCATCACCCATCCTCTAGGGTCACAAGAAATATGAAGGGTCTTTCCACTAAGAGTCAACAATTTTACTACCCTTCGTTCACGATCTAGGATGGCACCATATCTGGCTAGCCAATCCATTCCTAGAATCAACCCATAGCCCATGAAACTAAGTACAAAAGCATTACATTCAAAACCAACGCCTAAGATAGACAATCTCAAATCCCTACAAACCATGGATAAGTGAGCCAAACCACCAATAGGATTTGAGACTACAATGGGATCTACAACGAGCCGAGTATTTAAGTGCAGTGTTTCAACTAATGATGTAGAGATAAACGAATGTGATGCTCTAGAATTGAATAAAGTACGGACAGGATGATCAAACAAGAAAATCAAACTTTTGACAGAAATTTTTCTACCTTCTTCCTGTCCCGGAGCCATGAGAGCGTGAACCTGCCCTCTCGAAGTAGAACTTGCCCTCTGCCCTTGCTTCTTAGGACAGTCCTTCATAGCATGACCCGCATCACCACAATGATAACTAGTGAACTTCTTCTTCTTCCTACAGTCTTTCTTCAAATGGTCGGGTTTCCCACAGTTGTGACACTTCCTCTTTTCTTTACCACCTTTATTTTGTTGTTGGCTTTCTTTGGATCCTCCTTCTTATCTTGTGGCCTAAAAGTACTTACCCTTCTCTTCTTCATGCGTGTATGCCATATCAACAAGCTTTTCATACATAGCCCCAATTGGAATGTGGGACATAGCCAAACTGTGAAGCGGTTCATTTAGGCCCTTTGCAAACCTCAAGGACTTCTTGTGAGGCGTATTCACCAAATCTTGCCCAAATCTCGCCAACTTATTAAATTCGGTCACATACTACTTCACGGTCAAGTTTTTCTGCTTCAGTGTCAGGAACCTCTCCATGTACATACTCTCCTCAGCTTGAGAAAGGAATTTCAACTCAAACCTTCCCCTAAAATCTTCCCACGTCTCCACAGCACGCTCTCCGATAGTAACCTCCCACCAAAACGAAGCTTCGTCCTTCATCAACCAAGCAGCCAATTGGACCTTCTTACAATTGTCCAAATCGAAAATACCAAACAGATCCTCCACTTCTTTCAACCAATTTCTAGCTTCAACGAACGTTTCAGACCCACTAAAAGGTTTTCCACCCATCGAACGGAAGTCTTTACATATCTTGGAGGAAGCATCTCCACGCGGAGGAATGACTGGAGCTGGGGGAAGAGGAGGAAGAACGTTGGTCGGACCCGCGGTAGCGGCCCTAGCCTCGAGATATTGACAAACCAACCGGGTACATGAACACCCTCTGGTATCTCAGATGCTCCAGACATGCTGAAAAGAAAAAGAAAGAGTTTCAAAACGAGGGAAGCGAAAGAGAGATGTAAGGCTTGCAGGGATTATGCTCTTTAAAGTAAACTTTCCTTGAAAATAGCTTCTTTAAAACAAGTTTTTGAAAATACTTTCTAGGAAAATAATAATACTTTTGAAAACACTTTTCAAAACTTTTTATCTGTTCTTGTAACCATAGCTCTGATACCACGTGTAACACCCCATGTCCATTAATGTCACTCACAAAGGGAATGCATCAATGTCCATGAAGCGTTATTGTTGTATAGAACAGATAAATTACAAGAATAAATAAATAAAACAACACTGCGGAAGATAAAACTTATTTCATAGCATCATAACTCAAAACAAGCTTACATAAGTAGTTCCCAAAACCATTACAACAGGATCAATAGTCTTTTCCAAAAACTTCAAAGTACATAAAGAAGCAAATACTTAAATAACTTAAATGCATAAATAACCACTGAGCATAAGCAAAGCCATAAAGATGAGAGAGTCCAAAGCGATACATCTACTCTTTTCAAGCAACTGAAAGAAATCGGCAATAAGCTGTAGTATTCCCTCCTTGCAAACCTGTGGGGGGGGGAGGGGAAGAAAAGAGGTGGAAACAAACAGGTCAGACATAAAGTCTGGCGAGTCCAGTAATTTTAACAAATAATAGGTAAGGTAAATGATCAAGACATAAATAGGCATCATGTTATGGTTGTAACTTAAATAAGGTAGATAAAAAGGATGGACAAGATGATTTCATTCCTATGTACTAAGACAATCCTACACCTTGGCTAAGCGAACAACCCTCCAAGTACTAACCCCGAAGACCGAAGTCAACATCAGACTAGCACCCAAAGGACTATCCAACTCAACCAACATGTATTTCGTTACACCGCACTTTTGCTAAGTTACACCACATTACTTAATTACACCGCACATCTACTAGTCTCTTTTTACTAGAGGTTGATCCCTTCCCACTAATTGTACCCACATAACAAACTTGGTAGTTACTTGTACCTAGCTGCTATCGTAGGTGCCGGCTTGCTCCTACCATCGCTAAGGTACACTTAATCTAACCACTCGATTGGCTCCCTAAACCCCGTAGGCACCCGAGCTAGCCCCACAATGGGGGTGTATCACTCCCCAAAGGGCTACCCTGATACCAACATAAAATGCACGGCCATACCTACACAATGCAACAACGTCTTACCTACCAGCCCGGACCCATGCACGCACATGAACACGTTGGACTCGCGTTGCCACCGCTATTCACGTTTTGACCTCTTACATTAAAGTCCAGTAAGCGTGCCCCAACACCGACCTAGTATCGGGACCAATTAGATACTCAAACGGGTTACTGGTTGAAACGGGTCCCCATCCGACACAAGCCTCCCACCTTTGCTTAGTCCCCACTAGGTTTTTCTCCCACTTAACCATTTTAATTTAAATGTCCATGTCTTACACATACTATGGTTAAGTCCATACTTACATGTCATAATTTACATGTCTAATCTTATACCGGTTAAGTCCATATTTACATGTCATAATTTACATGTCACCCCACTTAACCCTCTAACCATACCCATGTCTTATTATGGTTAGTATTCCTTAATTCATTCCTTATGACGAACGGTGCATGACCTCCCATATTAGACCGAACGCTTTGTGGCCGCTGGATTTGCTGGGCAATTCCGGGCAATCTTACGCCACAAACCGGATCTAACCTCTTGTCATTAACCATTGCGCCCGCAATTCATTCCTTTGACCTTTCACATTAGACGACCAATTGTGGCAGCTGGATTTGCCGGGTGGTTCCGGGCAGTCTTACGCCACAATTGCGCCTAACCTCGTGTCAAAGGTTTATTAATAATCGTATTTCACCCATACCCAATTTTCATGTCATGTATATCCAATTAAACATATAATCATGTTTATAATATTGCTTATTCTAAATTGTCACTAATTACATATTAATTAGCCTCAATTACAAATTTACAATAATAGGCAATTTCATCAATTCCATGTAATTCATACCCAAATATGCCAATTTCACATATTATCCAATAATCCAAAATATCCAGTAATATCCAATTTTTCAAATTTCCCATATTCCCAATATTCCACATCGTTCCCACGTATTCGCATTCGCGCGTATTTTTAATATAGGCTCGAAGGTAGCCTGGATCCACAAATAAAAGGAATAGGGGTAAGAAGAGAGAATCAATTCATAGAAAATTGGAATAAAACAACATCATGAAATAAAGAGGCATATAGACTAGCGTAGAGGCATAATAAAAGATTCAACATGAATAAACTGATAAAAGGTATGAACTTTACATAGAAACATAGGCTATGATGACATGAATAAAAAGGTGAAGACTTGGTGAGATTTTCATTACAAACATATATATGAATCCTTTTTACAACTTTTTCATGTTACTTTAATCTCATTAAAATTGTGAAAATAACCGTACTCACCTTTCGTGGCTTAAGAAAAGGATTAACGAATTGAAATTGGTGTAGAAACGTTGCGGTGATGTTGATTGATCTTCTTTAATTGTTGTTGAAGCTCTAAACTTTGATTTGAATTGTGTATGTACACTTGAGATTTAATTTAGAGGCGGCGGCTAGGGTTTAAGAGAGAGCTTGACAGCATAATGGTGTCATAGATAATATTTTATGAATTAGGGTTAGGTCTTAGGGTGTATATATAGATGTCTAGGATCGATTAGAGCTCTTAGATTAACCCAGAAATCATCAGGACCACTCAAATGCAACATCAGCCCTTAGCACGAATCGGGCCACGGGTTGACAGCCAAACACCTTGGATCGACCCTTGGTGGACCCAGCGAGGCTCGGGTCGACTCCAAAAATAGTGCGGTTCGGCTATTCCCCCTTCCGATTTGCTATTTTGAACTTTTTTGAATATTTATTTATTTAATTTTTATATATATCTATATATATATTTCTCTCATATGCATACAAACTTCAAGGCTTAATAACATCTTCAAAAGGTATCCGTTTTGTGCAAACCAAATGTCTATCTTGACCTAAAATTTTGAGACGAACATAATAGCGCAACCCATTTCACTTAATTCTTCTTCTAAAAATTAAATATACTTTAGTTTGTGAATTTTAATGTTATAAAATTATGGGGTGTTACACAAGCGTTCCGCTAGATTGTTATTTATTTGATTTAGGCACTATTATAATAGCACTGGATTTTCGTATCAAAGTGTTTGGGTTATAGTAAGGTAAAAATCGTCCATGTTTATGTGTGGGTTGGTCTTACTATTATCTTTCCTTTCGAAAGGATTTTTTTAAAGTTAAACAAATGGTTGGAGTTTACTCACACCAGTCCCATGACTGACCCAGAGTTTATTTTGTTTATTTTCCCTATACTCTTGGGTGCCCAAATTTGTACGGGCAGTCAAGTAGTCAGGATTTTACAGATTCACTTGAAAGAGCTGGAAGCACGAGACTTCACCAGTTAGCTATAGACTATCATATTTCCGCTGTGTACTATCTTGTATCTGGAAAAAGGTATTTATAACTGTTCCAGGGATAACTGTTGTGCTCTGATAATGGTATGTGTATTCAAAACATATTTGTATTTCAAAGGTTATGTTATTTAATATATTTTATTCGTTCCGTTGTGAGTTTGTGATCTTCGTTTTTTCTTCTATTCTAATATTTCTTTCTATTCCTCATCCTCTAACTTCTTTCTAGTAATGATTCGTATTTCTGTGCAATTTGGGTTGGACGTGTGGTATTATTAGTCGACTCAGATAGTACGGAAATGCGGGCCGTTACAGACGGTTTTTACCTTACTATAACCCAAAACACTTTGATACGAAAATCTAGTGATATTATAATAGTGTCTAAATCAAATAAATAACCAAATAGCAGAACGCTTGCATCTCACGCTCCATATATAATATAAAAACAAAAACCGCAGGGCGCTTATTGGAGATTGGATTCCGACTATGACAAGGTATGGAACCACCTTTGGGTTCAACAAGAACATCTTGCAACCCGGCCCACACATGACCGACCACTCATTTCGCTTGAGTGTATCGAATGTATATCACCAACAGTTGGGATCATCCACCGTTCCCCGAATGGGACAGCATCGAATAGAATAAGGAATTAAATGAATTTCTCTAGATAGGTGATTATACACCCTAATGGGAGTGACCCACATACCCATGCTGCCTACCCAATTTTTGTCATTTCCCGGTTGTTGAGGCCTGAGGCTACGGTTATTTATCGTTCATTGATAGCACAATTACTTTGAATGCCACATCGTCAGATCACTTAATCACTAATTTATTTGCAAAAATATATTCTGGATATTATGCTAAGGGAATAAATTTGTTGCCACCATATATATATATACAGACCAACATATGCAATCGTTGGAAATACTCTGTCAGACATTCGTCCATTTACATTCATTCTGGGATTGAACGAAACCGATGGCACAATTTCTATTAATAGAAAAAGCCTTTGCACTTTACTTCTGTTAGATCAAAATTTGGACCTAACACCCAAATCGTTCTAATTTTTAAGAATTTTAATTGGAGAATAAGGAAAAAGTAGAAAACACACAGAATTTATAGTGGTTCAGCGTTAATGAGCCTACGTCCACTTTATATGTTGTCGATTATACTTTGAATGCTAGTACAGTCAATTATCTCTCTCAAACTCACTCTTACAATTGTGATTTCTCTCAGTAATCTCGTGGTCAAACTGACAAGAAATGGTGGTATGACAATAATGGCGGAATCAGTACTCAATATTGCCAAAAGATCCTGAAAAATGCCAAGCTCTGGGCTATTTATAGCTGATTTTGTCAGGCGGATCGCGGTCACACGTGGCACGAATCCCGAGAATATCGGATCGTATTGCAGCCGATGAAGAATTAGTCAAATTAGCCGTTGTGGACAGGTGTCGCGATCCCCTTGAATATCGGATCGAGCAAAGGGGGAGAATCAGTCAAAATGACAGTTGGGGACACGTGTCGCTGGATCCGTGCATCTCGGATCGCCGAAGACTAGCTCGTGCTTGAACGGATCAGAGGCTTCGCCGCGCATCAGGGGATCAGATCGATCTGTACTAGGTAGTAGTGTATGTACGGATCGAGTCGCATAGAAGTGGTCGTATCGCTGATGTAATGGGGGCCATCCGATGAGGGGCGATCCAATGAGGGGCGATCCTCTGGTGCGATCCGTTCCTTCATGTACTTAGGGAACGTAATTTCATACTTTTTTCTTGTGAGTGAACCTGGGTGGCTTGGTCAAAAAGCTAGCCAACATTTTGCCCCCTCGAAGTATGTTTTATCGATGATGGAACATGCTTCGAAACTATAGAAACGTCTTTTCATAAAGAGATGCAAATCAGTGGACAATTCTTTTTTTGGGATCTTTCAGAGTCTTCATCATCGAATCTGTCAAGCGCGTCTTTGAATTATCATTCCTGTCGGTCATTTATTGTTTCGGATTGCATACGCGAGTCGCGGTCCGTTAGCGAGTCATTCGCCTCGTCCTTTGGTGAGCACTTGGGGCTCTTCACGGAACGGGACGAGGTGGGCTTCTCTTCGAGACGTGGTGGGCTTTTTGCGGCCCGTCTATTTTCACGGATCGAATAAGACAAAAAAGGGTAGACAAACGGTCGCCCTTCTGCCTATATAAATCGATCCCCCTCTCCACTTTCTTCTTTCTTCTCGCTTTTGTATCGCGCCGCCAGCTCCGTCGAGGAAAAACCTTAGTTTCAATTTCCAAATTCTTACCCGATTTCAAACTTTAAAAAGGTAATTAGACGATTTCTCTTTAGTTTCTACCGTGTTCGCACTAGTTTAGTGAGCATAGACAGCGGAATTTTATAGGATTTGGTGATAGTGGACGCGAGCGTGCCTGGTGCGATCCCATGGTTTTAAGAATGAAGAGGAGAGTTGAGGAAGAAGAAGGAAGGGATGACCAGATCGGTTCGTGGGCGAGGTCCGAGTTCGAAGCGTTGGTGAGGCGAGGGGAGAGGGTACAGAACTGGAAAATTGATTTGGCTAGCGGATCGGATCGCGGAAATGGCAGGGCTACGATTCGTGGGGAACTAGACGTGAGCGTCGGATCGCGGAGATACCAGAGCTTCGGGTCGTGGAGGATGGGGGGCGATGCGGTTCGCCAAGAAACCATCGCGATCCGTTCTGGATGAATTGGTGCGCCTCACGATCCAAAGCCTTTCCAAGATCTAATACCCTTCCGCGTATCGAGTCCTTCACCACGATTCGTCCTCATGCCGCGATCCAAACCTGTCCTGCGATCCGACTGATGAACGATCGGATGCGCACGCTGACTAAACAATATGATGCAACTCTAACGAATCGATGAACAGTTAGGTTAGAGCCCTTGAGATGAACACTCCGGACGGAACAAATGCATAATCTATCAACCGAACGATGACCAATGTCTGGATGATTTTATTGACCCTTGTACTTTTCTTTAATGCATGCACATGCACACACACCAGCACTTGCACACACAGGGGGGACGGGTAGTTTTAATCTCATTTCTCATGTTTTCTCGCCTAAACAGTAATGTCGGATAATCATTCCTCTTCAAGATCCGTCACAGAAACGGAGTCCGAGGCTCCTGAGCAACACAACCCTGAGGTCCCTCCAATTAGCCCAGGGGGTGAAGATTCCGGATCCGAATACGAGGCAATGGAATCGGATCCATCTGAAAGTACTTCACTTAGTGAAGAGTCTGAAGCAGACAGGCGAGCTCCCGATGAGATTCCTGGCGCGCTCGGGATAGAGAAATTTTCTGACTCTTTAGCATCTAAACTCGATGACATAAAGCTTAAAAGAATTTGCCTGAGACATGGGATCCCTTGGGATGATGTGAGGACACCCGTTAGCGAAGATAGACCCCACTTAGCTCCGGAAGGGTATATGGCAGTCAGCCGAACCATGTGCTTGGTAGGAGCTATTCCTCCGTTTCCTCCAATCATCATCGAGACCTTAAAACGACTGGGTATCGCTCCGATGCAGCTTCATCCTAACGCCTACGCGTCTCTATACACCCTATATATTGCATACGCGGATATCCTGCATACCGAACTCACATTTAGAGATTTAACATTCTTTTATCTTTTCAAGCATCGCTCCTCGGCAACCCCGAATTTCTCTTTCTTTGAATCGGTGGCGAATAGGAAGGTTCTGTATGCCAGATATAGCAATATAGGGGATCCCAAGTCTGATTGGTTCTATATAAAGAAACAGGCCGGGTGCTCAAGAAGATGGCTTAAATCAAGTAAACTTTAATCTTTTGACTGAATATCTTGCTCAAGAAGCCAAAGCATTAACATCCCCCCCTTTTTTGTTTCAAACAGATCACGTCTTCCCCAAGACGGAAGGCCCGTTATACAATAATTGATTGTCTATTCTTCTACAAAGCAGATCCGATTTTCTAAGAATCAAGAAGTGCATCACTAACGAGAACCTTCATAAGCATCGCCTTCTGGATATAAGATTTGGATTGGCGCTGGCGGAAAACCCTACAAATACGTGCCCCCAACGGAGGGAGAGGGAACATCTCGGGCGGTAGAAACAACTAAACTTCGTAAGAGTCCTTCCTCGATAATCATCCAGGACGACGAGGACCTGAACATATATAGAGGAGATGAGGCTCGTGGTGACAAGTCCAAGAAAATCCCAGTTTCTCCGGGGGGTTTCCCCTCAAGGGCTTCTCTTCCGATCGAACCTGCTGCTCCCGATGATTTGACAAAAGAACAGCTATTTTAAGAGCTGAGCAAAATTCCTTTGCCCGATGATGTATACACAGAGGGGGACTTTGAAGGAGAGCCATTTTTCCCTGCTTCTGAGGAGACCACCGTTCCAATTAGAGGACAAGAAACTGCTCAAATGAGCCTGACTTCAGGCCCGGGTCTGTTAGGGGGAATTATATGGGATGCACAAATCACACGCACTGCCTGACCCCGCACTTTTATATCAACAGTATTCAAAGTTTTAATATGCTCTTTTCTCTTTTGCAGGAAAGATGTCTCGCATGCGGTCTTATTCTTATCGTTCTCTCCGTGAAGGCACACCCAGTCTTCATCCGAGCACCGAGCGCTCTCGCGGCCCTTCTCACAAGCCTACTTCTTCGCAACCCCGGTCTCCATCAAAATCGACTTCTGGCAAGGTTCCCAGCTATCCGGTAGCTCCTGCAGGGGGAAAACAACTTCCTAAAGAGTTAACTCCTCCGAAAAGTGCACCCTCTCACAGCAGGTCGTCAAAAAGACACTACGATCCTAAGGATAAAAGCAAGGATCCAATCAAAGATTCTGAGAAGGAGAGAAGTGACATTGTCCCTTCCAGCCAGCCAGAGTTGGCTGCCCCCGGGTCAAGAGATTACATCCATGGTCCCGAGATTCAAGGTAGGCTGGAAAAGTTGCGGGAACAATTCCCCAACATCTTCTTCGAAAGGATGACGTTTGTTCCAGCCTTGGAGCCAGTCCCTAGGAACTGGGATAATGAAGTCGTCGGGCACATTCGCCATATAGCCAGGCAGTATGAAATGATGAAGAGACATGCGGTTAATCTTTCAGAAGTCATTCGAACGCTTGAAATGGAAGCACATAGATCTAAACTGAAAATTGATAACAACGAAAGGGCCAGGAAAAAGATGGAGAAGGACTTGGAAGATGCTCAATCCCAACTCGCCTTAGCGCGGAGAGATGCTAAAAATTATAAGATCGAATTGGAGAATGCTAAGAAGCGCTTTCATTCGGAACTTGACTCAAATAGCCAAGAGAAGATGGCCTTAAAGAAGGAGGTAGAAGATCTTAAAATGGCCAACATTGAGTTGAAGACAGCACAAGGCCATTTTGAAGCTGAGAGAGCTGCCTGGGAGGCAGAAAAAGCAAGTTTGAGAGAAAGTTTAGCTTTGGCTGAAGCGTAAAAGGTGATTTTGAATGATCAAGTCATGGATGCAGAGAAACGGGCGGCTCTCGCCGAAAAGAATGTTGAAAGTGCCATTGAAAAGACTACTGCTTCTAACAACAAGCTCCTCGAGAGAGAAAAGGATATCGAAGGGTTTGAAGAGATGATCTTTGACTTCCTGGGCCAAGTCCTAAAAACCCGGAACATCTCGTGGATCTCGGACTACCATGTTACTTTAGCCAATTTATGGGATTTCATCGTTGAGGGTGAGAAGCAGAGATTGGGCGTCGAAGAAATTGATGAAGATGAGCTGATGAAGACCATCCTCAGGGATAACGAGCTCGAGGATCTGGCAGAAGGTCGTCGTCTAATTCAAGCGGAAATAGAAAAGGAGAGGGCCCTAGCTAAGGGCAAAAGCAAGGCTGACGAAGGTTCGAGCTCAGCTGTGGAGCCCAAGACCTCCGGAGTTGAGGAATACCATCCTGATGATCCATTAATCCCTTTGGGCCTAACTCCTGTGGTTGTTGGAGCTCCTGCAGCTAGCCTAGATGGAGGATCTTCGGAAGGTATCTCCCTTTTTTCCCCACAATTTGTTAAAGCAATTGTGAATTGTCGTCGTCTGGTAGAGCAACCAATTGAATTAGTAACATGTGTCCCCCATAATATAGGTGGCGATCCCGTCGACAAGGATATTGAGCAAAGGAAAGAGGCGGAGAAGGTTGTTGTCTCGCCAGGTGCCGGTGTTGATATACCGAAGCAGGCTGAGGGTACAACAGCAGAGAAAGGCGTCCTAGCACCCAGTGCTGATGTTCCTAAGGATGATGAAACCATCGAGGCCTTGAAAGATATGGATGGGCGCCATGTAGAGGATGAGGAGGATATCATTAGCGCCAAAGAAACCGAAGACGATGACGACGAAACTTTGGCTAACAGAAAAGCTAGGCAGGAAAAGGAGATGGCTTTGAAGAAGGTGGGACAAGAGCCTTTGAACATAGTCCCTATCGCGGAGTTTGATCCCAAAACTGGGATGGTTTTGAAACTCCCGCCCAAATCCATCAGCAGACAACTTCATTTTGCGAATCCTGATGATTTCCCAGCTTCCCTTACTGATAAAAGGAAGAGAAAGGAGGCGGAAGAGGAATCTTCTGAAGAGTCGGACGTTCCTTTCAAAGACAAGAGGAAGAGAAAGGTGATCAATCCGACGCTGACAAGGCGAAGCTAGAGAAACAGAAGCAGGAGAAGCGGTCAAAGTGTAAATAGGATATTATCGCTTGTTTATATTTTGTCTTTAGGTTTCCCACTGGCCAGGAAATGTAATTACGGGACTGGCCCACTTTTTGCTTTCTTGGTTGTTTTTCACTTTGTAGGCTTGCAGTATATAAATGAAAGTTTATCTCTTTTTGCATCATTGTGTACCTGTATTCAATAAACTTTTCATGCTTAGTCATAGACCATCTAATTATAACTACAAATCAGTCAAGCAACAGAAAGAAAAATTTAACAATTTCAGTGCTGCATCGAAGTTCATGTATAAATGTATATATGTATATGTGCCCCCAATCAATCGTTAACATAGCGCCTAACTAGGGCTTATTAAGGATTGATTAGCATTGTCGGCACGTTGCCCCCTATTTCTGAATATGGGGGACTTAGAGAATTTAGCAAGATAATTGTCCTTATGGTGCTGAGTTTCTGGCACCTTTCTCAGTGCTTAACCATAGACTCCTTTATACTCTCTCGGCGGCCGCCGAGGTTAGAGTTTGAATTCAGTAGTTCAGTCGGTCCCCGTTCCTTCAGCGGGGAAGGAGTTTTTTCTCTGCGCTCAATCAGAGACGCTTTTATACTCTCTCTCTCTCTCTCTGGAGAGTTAGAGTTCGAGCTCAGCAATTCAATCGCTCCCCGATCCTTCAACCAGGAAGGAGCTCTTTCTCAGCGCTCAATCGGAGACGCTTTTATACTCTCTCTCTCTGGAGAGTTAGAGTTCGAGCTCAGCAGTTCAATCGCTCCCCGATCCTTCAACGGTGAATGAGCTCTTTCTTAGCGCTCAATCGGAGACGCTTTTATACTCAATCTCTCTCTCTGGAGAGTTAGAGTTCGAGCTCAGCAGTTCAATCGCTCCCCGATCCTTCAACGGTGAAGGAGCTCTTTCTCAGCGCTCAATCGGAGACGCTTTTATACTCTCTCTCTCTCTGGAGAGTTAGAGTTCGAGCTCAGCAGTTCAATCGCTCCCCGATCCTTCAGCGGGGAAGGAGCTCTTTCTCAGCGCTCAATCGGAGACGCTTTTATACTCTCTCTCTCTCTGGAGAGTTAGAGTTCGAGCTCAGCAGTTCAATCGCTCCCCGATCCTTCAGTGGGGAAGGAGCTCTTTCTCAGCGCTCAATCGGAGACGCTTTTATACTCTTCTGGCAGTCGCCGAGGTTAGAGTTCCGTCACGGCGGTTCCGATCATGGTACATCGCCATGACCTACGGACATCGCCTTCATGTCCATTATCCTCAGAATTTTGACTGGTGATTACATTCCATTCTGATGGATGGCACCTATAATTATATGCTTCTGGGATCGTTCACAGCAATTTCCATAAAAATAGAAAGATAGATAAATAATGCAATAAAGGTAAACGACACACAATATTTTTATAGTGGTTCGGTCGAATCATGACCTACGTCCACTTTATAATTTTTTTCGTTAAGGAATCAGACTATTCTAGGCAAGTCGTGCCTTGTACATGGTTCTCAACAAAGCAAAAGAACAAATTTGAAATTTTTATGTTTAGTATGGCCGTAAATGTTGGGCATTCCACACTCTGGGGATTTCCTTTCCATCTACGGTTGCCAGCTTGAAGGTTCCATTATCAAGCTTGCTCAGAATGGAGTACGGTCCTTCGCACTTCGCACCCATATGAGTTGGGGGTGGAAAGACACGCTTCAGAACCAAGTCTCTGGGTTCCAAGGTTCGGGATCGAACCTTTTTGTTGTAGTATTGAGCGACCTGTTGTTTGCATCTCAAGGTACGCAGATCTGCTTCATCCCTCTTTTCTTCGATCATATCTAGGGATTCAAGGAGCAATTCGTTATTAGTCATCGGATCGTAATAAGTCACTCGGTGAGAAGGTACTTTTATCTCAACCGGGATGACTGCTTCGGCTCCAAAAGCAAGGGAGAAGGGGGTATGCCCTGTTGCCGATTTATACGTTGTCCTGTAGGCCCATAGTGCCAAGGGTAATTCATCAGCCCACATGGCTCTGGCCCACTTCAGTCTTCTTTTCAGAATGGACTTAATCACTTTATTCGCCGCTTCGACTTGTCCGTTCGATTGTGGGTGCGCCACAGAGGTGTATCGTTTCTCAATGTGGTATTTCTGGCAGAAGTTTCTGAATTTAGTGCTATCGAACTGAGTTCCGTTATCAGTTATAACAATCTTTGGAATTCCAAATCGGCAGATGATGTTTCTAACGACAAAATTGATCACTCGTTTGGTTGTGATTGTAGTCAGTGGTTCAGCCTCGACCCACTTAGTGGAATAATCTACGGCTACAATAGCGAACTTTTCTCCGCCCCTAGCTATGGGGAGATTTCCGATGATATCAATTCCCCACATAGCGAAAGGCCATGGGCTCGTCATTGTTTTTAACTGATTAGGAGGTGCTCTAGGTATCTTTGAAAATCTCTGGCACGCATCACACCGTCGTGCGTATTTCGCCGCATCCTTGTTTATGGTAGGCCAGAAATAACCACGCCTCAACATTTTTTATCCTAATGTTTGCCCTCCAGTGTGATCGCTGCATTCACCTTCGTGTACCTCCTGCAGCACACGCTTGATGTCATCAAGAGCTATACACCGAAGAAGGGGCATCGAAAATCCTTGTCTGTAAAGAACTCCGCCTTGCAGAACGTATCGGGCAGCTTTACGAATTACTTTACGCCTCTCGCTTTTCTTGGTCGGAAGCGCTCCATTCATCAAGAAATTCTTTAGAGGGGTCATCCATGACTCCCTTTCTGGTTCCGTCTCTAGTATTGGATCGATTTCCATTTGATCTATACTAGGGGACCGAAGTACTTCAACGGGGGCTAGCCCGGTCTCTTCAGGATCGTCGGAACAAGCCATCTTTGCCAACTTATCCGCCTGCTGATTCTCTGACCGCGGAATGTGAGATATGCTGTAGTGATCAAAGTCGTTCAGCAACTCCTTCACTTTCTTCAAGTATAAAATCAATCTTGCACTTTTGGCTTGGAATTTTCCAGTAACCTGGTTCACAACTAACTTGGAGTCGCAAAAGATGTCCAGCTTTGTGACTTCTAACTCCTTTGCGATCCTTAGTCCGGCTATCAGGGCTTCATATTCGGAGTCGTTGTTAGTGGCGTGAAACTCCATCCGGATAGCATAGGATATCAATCGTTTTTCGGGAGTTTCAAGCACTATTCCAGCGCCGGATCTCTTGTCATTCCTAGCGCTATCAGTATACAATCTCCAGGCACTGGGATCGAGAAGTAATTTTGAGGGGTCAACTTCTTCGTTTGCTATATCCTCCTCCGGGACGGTAAACTCTGCTATGAAGTCAGCTATCACTTGCCCCCGAATTGACCGTCGGGGCCGAAAGTTCAGATCAAATTGACTTAACTCAATGTTCCATTTCTGGTCTCTGTAGAACTTGCTTGAGTGGATGATCAGTGTATACGGTAATGGGATGCGCTTGAAAATAATGTCGAAGCTTTCTAGAGGCGATCAACAAACCATACGCCAACTTTTCTATCCTTGGATAATTACGCTCTGTTGCCATCAATTTTTTGCTCACGTAATACACAGGTCTTTGGACCTTATCTTCTTCTCTTACCAACGCTAAGCTGATCGCGTGGGATGACACTGCCAATACACGAATAAGTCCTCGTGATCCATCGGCTTTGATAATATCGGAGGTTTCTCCAGGTGTCTCAGCAAGTTCTGAAACGCTTCTACGCAGTCGGGCATCCATTTGAAGTGGCGTTTTCCTCGCTTTATCAATTCGAAAAATGGGATGCATTTGTCCGTAGCCCTGGAGATAAATCTGCTTAGTGCGGCTACTTTCCCTGCAAGGCTTTGCACATCCTCAATTTTCCTAGGTTCCTGAATGTCTCTGATTGCCGCGATCTGGTCTGGATTAATCTCAATCCCACAAGAACTGACGAGGAACCCCAAGAATTTTCCGGAGGCGACACCGAATGAACATTTTGTTGGGTTGAGTTTCATCCTGTATTTTCGAAGAATGCTGAACATCTCTGCCAAGTCCGTTGTGTGATGGGAGGATTTCTTGGACTTAACCAACATGTCATCGACGTATACTTCCATTGTTTTCCCGATCTGGTTATAGAACATTCTATTCACTAGCCGTTGATATGTAGCCCCTGCGTTCTTCAATCCAAAAGGCATCACTACATAGCAATATAATCCCAGATCCGTAATAAAACTAGTGTATTCTTGATATGGAATGTGCATTGGAATCTGCTTATATCCTGAATAAGCATCCATAAATGAGAGAAGTTCATGGCCCGCCGTCGAGTCCACCAACTGGTCGATTCGGGGTAACGGAAAACTGTCTTTTGGGCAGGCTTTGTTCAAATCCGAGAAATCGATACACATTCGCCACTTCCCGTTGGCCTTCTTTACCAGGACTGGATTTGAAATCCAGTCTGGGTAGATCGAGTCTCTGATAAATCCATTACTTTTTAGCTTTCCAACTTCTTCCTTCAAGGCAGCGGACCTCTCTGGGCCCAGCATTCGCCTTTTTTATTTTACTGGAGGATGTTTAGGGTTAATGCTTAATGAATGGCTCAAGATTGATGGAGATATCCCGCACATGTCTGCGTGGGTCCAAGAAAATACATCCAAGTTATTTTTTAAGAAATTCGTCAGTTCTTTAGCTAGATTCGGATTTAACTGGGATCCAATCTTAAGGACCTTCTCTGGGTCACTATCATCGATCGGTACATCCACAGTTGTCTCGTTGGGAGTCGCCATTCTGCCCACAGGTTCTTGGTCCTCTCTGGGATCTATATCCTCGGGCAACTCTCTGGGCGACTCTCCTACGGTTATCCTCTTTAGTTGCTATAAGGTCTCCGCCCTTGTAGGGGGAGAAGCGCCCTTGGTTTCTATGTCCCCTCCATTGCGGAGTAGCTTTAGCTCTGCAACATAACATGCTCGTGCGGCAACCTGATCTCCTCTGACAATACCAACGCCAGCTTCTGTGGGAAATTTCAATAATAAGCACCAGGGGGGCTATACAGGCTCTAAACTTTGCGAGGGCCGGTCGACCCAAGAAGGCATTGTAGGGTGATTCAATATCCAAAACCACGAAGGGGAGGATTCTCACTCTCTGGCGTTCTCCTTCCCCAAGCGTGACTGGTAACTCTACATAACCCATTGGAGCGGTGGATGCTCCGTTAAATCCACAGATCCATCCCTGACAGGGCTTCAAGTCTTTTATTTCGAGGTTCATCTGGTCGAATGTCCTTTTGAAAAGAATATTGACGGAACTCCCGTTATCCACCAAAACCTTATGAACAGTTGCTGGTCCAATAGGTACTGTGATTACAAATGGATCTTCAGTCGGAGCATGGACTCCAATGCTTTCTCGTTTGCGGAAAACGACATCGTCGGACATCATCTTTTGTTGCTTTACCGGGATATTGTCCTCGGGGTTGCTACACTCCCCTACCTCAAGATGTTGCTTGGCTGCATTGACATACTGATCCATTGCCTTGGAACTGTGTCCGGCGAGATAAAGCCCTCCGATTACGGTATTGATAACGAGGTCTTTTCCCTTTTGCTGGGCAGTTGGCCTGACAGCAGGTTGATTCTGGTTCTGATTTGGGGCCTGTACGGCTTGCCCCCTATCTCTGGGCATTACTCTGTATTCATCTAATTTTCCTTCTCGAAGAAGCCTCTCGACTACATCTCTTAGGTGACGGCATTCATTTATCGAATGGCCATGAATCTGATGAAAGAGACAAAACTTCCGCGTTTCGCGTTCTTTCTCCGTCGACTCTCTGGGAGGTGGCCTCTTATTCTGGAGGACGTTGTACGAATCCATGAAGATATTTTCCAAAGTATCATTTATTGGCGTATAACTCTCAAAAGCCCTGGGACGAGTCCTTCTCTGGGAGTCATTCCCTCGATTTCTCTTCTGGTTGTTTCCATTACTGTTATTATCATTGTTCCCTGACTGACGACCACCCTGATTCCGATTTCCGACATTAACTTCGACCTTCCCCGAGCTGTCTCCTGTCTGCTTAATGGCGACATTGCTCTGGATTTCCTCCTTATCGGCCGTTTTTGCCTTTCGGTTAGCATATACTTCTTCCCGGCGTAAATGTACGTTAGCTTTTTCGTAGAATAATTGTCTAGTATGGGATGGCTTGCCGAACAGGTATCTCCCAAATTTAGTGTCTTTATCTACTCCATCAATCAGAGCTGCGACAACGGTTGGCTCATGAGGATCTTTAACTTCAGTAGCGGCCAGGTTGAAACGGTCTAGGTACACCCTCAAGCTCTCGCCTGGTCGTTGCTTGACAAGGAACAAGTCAATCACACTGTTTGTCTTTTGTGCGTAGATGCGGAACTGTTCCACGAACCTTTCACTCAACTCCCTGAAGCTGGAAATTGATCTTGCTGGTAAGCGAGTAAACCATAACAATGCTACATCCTCCAAGAATATGGGAAATGCTTTGCACTTGACAGCGTCAGAAGCTGCGGCAGCGGTCATTGAACAAGAATATCTCATCAGATGCTGGACGGGATCAGATCTACCCGCGTAACGGTTCATCTGTGGCATGTTGAAACGCCTCGGGAAAGTCGCATCTAAAATATCATCAGTGAAAGGGGTATGACTGCAGTCAATTCCACAATCTTCATTCCGTTGTCCACACCTATCTGCCAGAATTTGATGGATCATAGCTGCAACATTTGCACTGGTCAGCGGAGGTTTGGGGTCCGTGCTTCTTGCTCGGTGGGGTTCTCTAATCTCTCTTCCGAGAGCAGTCACAAAATCCGGGGTCGGATTGGGCTTCGTTGCCCCCTATTACCATGAGCATTTGCACGACGACGGGGCTGAGGCAATCTGTTCTGTACAGGGCTGTCCGCACCTCGAGCTCAGGGAGTTGCGGCGTGATCGTTCACATTATGGTTTGAGGGCCCTGTACCCAGTGCCTCTTCTTCCCGTGACGGCAGGGTTCCAAATCGAAGCTGCTCTATGTTTTCAGGTCTCTCATATGGTCGCCGCGGAGGTCTCGGCGATTCCTCTGACGAAGAAGAGTATCCTGGAGTGAGCGGACGAACTGGTGGCGTCCTTTGCCTTGCGAGATCATTAAGCCTTCTATCCATAGCGGTCAAATTTTGTCGCAGAACGGAGCTTTCCTGTCTTTGAGCAGCCAATTCATCAAACAGTCTCTCCCACATTTCGGAAAAGCGAGAGAGATCCTCCTCAGTAACAGGAGCAGAAGGGTCATACTGATCATCATCACTTTCTCTTATGCGCAAAGAGCTTGAGCCAGGTCGAGCGGAGGGGCCAGGACGGTTGGAGCGAGCCATAGGCTCCTTTCCAGGTCTAGTTGTAGTCTGATCATCAATTCGGATCGCTGTGGATCGAGGATGGTGGCTCGCAGCGCCCCCTTGGGATCGGTTCGTGGTCATGGTTCGTGGAGGATTCGAGGCGTTATCTCGGGATCGAGTAACAACCCCTTCAGCAGTTCGGATCGTCTCGTCTTCGTCGACTCGGAGCATGGCACCTTCATCGGATCGGTTCGCCCCCGGCGCTCCGCGATCCAAAGTTCCCTCATTGCCTAGCTCGTGCACACTTTCTTCAACTACTTCGTTCGCGATTTCATTTGTTCATGAAGCTCGTACTTCCTTAGATCTCTTTCCAGCCATGATATCAGATGTCGCTGGAATCTTCAAAAAACTGAATAGTGAAGTTTTGGGACTGTTTTCTCAGTGAAAGCACCAAAATGTTAGATCAAAATTTGGACCTAACACCCAAATCGTTCTAATTCTTAAAGAATTTTTATTGGAGAATAAGGAAAAAGTAGAAAACACACAGAATTTATAGTGGTTCGGCGTTAACGAGCTTACGTCCACTTTATATGTTGTCGATTATACTTTGAATGCTAGTACAATCAATTATCTCTCTCAAACTCACTCTTACAATTGTGATTTCTCTCAGTGATCTCATAGTCAAACTGACAAGAAATGGTGGTATGACAATAATGGCGGAATCAGTACTCAATATTGCCAAAAGATCCTGAAAAATGCAAAGCTCTGGGCTATTTATAGCTGATTTTGTCAGGCGGATCGCGGTCACACGTGGCACGAATCCCCAGAATATCAGATCGTATTGCAGCCGATGAAGAATTAGTCAAATTAGCCGTTGTGGATAGGTGTCGCGATCCCCTTGAATATCGGATCGAGCAAAGGGGGAGAATCAGTCAAAATGACAGTTGGGGACACGTGTCGCTGGATCCGTACATCTCGGATCGCCGAAGACTAGCTCGTGCTTGAACGGATCAGAGGCTTCGCCGCGCATCAGGGGATCGGATCGGTCTGTACTGGGTAGTAGTGTATGTACGGATCGAGTCGCATAGAAGTGGTCGTATCGCTGATGTAATGGGGGCGATCCGATGAGGTGTGATCCGATGAGGGGCGATCCTCTGGTGCGATCCGTTCCTTCATGTACTTAGGGAACGTAATTTCATACTTTTTTCTTGTGAGTGAACCTGGGTGGCTTGGTCAAAAAGCTAGCCAACAACTTCGTCTTTGATTATCTTCATATAATCTAATTCTCAACGTTACCGCCAATACGGAGTGGTTCTTGGATAATAATCCAACCGGTCTCTCCATATTGACAACGATATTGGCAAACACTTCGATAGTCGGTTATTTAACTATTGGAGAAAAATAAACAAACATCCATTTAAAACATCAAACAATCACTGGGCTTGTTAATTAATATTTCATTAATTAATTCACTTCTTCATTTCCCTATCAAATATTTGTTAACCAAATTTTTTTAGTAATCTTATTGATCTCTTACGCTAGTTGGAATTTTTTTTCCCTATATCACCTTCTTTTATTTTCTATATTTAGAAAATATATTCTATTCGCAAGTGAAAACATTTTCAATCACTTATCTCTTTCACGACTCGGTTATTTTCATACTTAGGAAATATTTATGATATATTTCCAAAATTCCACTTACCTGGGTTAAAATGACTGTTGTGTAAAACATCGTTACAAACAACCCAAAATACCGCATTCGACTAACCCTTATTCAGACGTTTCTCTTCGATATTGAATCTTACTATTTATCAGCTAATAATGAAATCAATCAAGTTGGGGTATAATTAGCTCTCAGACCTTGACTGAAAATATTATTAACTTCAAAACAGACAAGACTGCTAATTCGAATAATCAACACTATATTAAACCAATTTTCCATTTCTAAAACATATATACTTTCCTCTTTCTATCCTTACTCGATTTAAATTCACATATTTTCTTTTTGATAATAATATACTATTTTTAGTTCGTTTCCTTATGGAATTCTATATATATCGATACACTGATTTCTAACTATCAAAATTTCTTAAAAATATTCCAACTCCCTAAATTTCCGGAAAATTTCGCCATAACCTCCTTTGTACCGGGAGCATCGAGAAGATCCCCAAACCGCCACACAGGCTTTTCCAATCAAAAAGAAAAAGAAAAAGCTAAGCGGCTTGCCGATTTGGCGTATAAAACCTCATATGGAATTTAAACATGTACCTTTTTGTCGGGCACTTATATTATAATCTTCATACACTTCATTCCATACTTGTCTAACACATATTCACCTGTTTCCAATTTATCCCAACTAAATCCAGTCATTTCTAACTCAAGTCGCTAATTTATTCTTTTAATTAGCTCTTTTGCCAACTCTCTTTAGTTTGAACATATCATGTTCAAATATAATTTATTTCGCTTATAATCACGTCGAGTTTCATTTCTAACTATATTCGATTTCAAATATATATATACACAACTCATTTACCTTTCAAAGTTCAATTTCGATTCAAAATTTTCATTAACTAATTTGTAATGTCCCAAAATTTTAAGTATATTTAAATTTCAATTTAAAATAAATAAATTGGAATATATAGGGAAAATCAAATTTGTTTTATTTTTTTTTGATGATGATTGTTAAATTGAGTAAATATATTTTTCAAATTTAGTTTTTGAAAAGCAGTAATTTGAAATTGAATATTTAAATAATTAAATTAATGTGAGTGAGTTAATTTAAAAAAAAAGGAATTCAAATTTAATTGATTTAATGGTGGAATTTTAAATCGATAATTTATAACTGAAATTTCAATCAAGATTCAAATAATCAAATTATGATTTGAAAATGTGTGAAACTTATTTGTAGAAATTTATTTAAGTTATAATTTGATTTAAATTTGAATTCAATGAATATTTAATTTGAATTTAAAACGGTTAATCGAATAATTGAATAATTAATTAATTAATTAATTAACGGTGAAATTTAACTGTTTTGGCGACTGTCTCGGAATTCGACGAAACTGGCGCCATCGGAACCGGAACAGTGAATTATTATAGGATTTCAATTTGCGTTACAATCCGACTTACCGTTTGTTCGTACGAGAGAAAATGTGAACGAGACCCTTGTAAATGGATAATTTGGTATTCCTCATATTTGGGCCTTATAATTTTATATAAATAAAACCATTACCACTTCATCAGCCATTCTCAACAACACGTACACTTCCTCCATCTATTTCTCTTCTTAATGGCTGAATAAAAATTTCAAAACCCTAGCTTTAAATAAAAATACAACTCTAAAATAAAATCTCTCCAAAACCCATCGAATTATATGTCAAATCGAAGCTCGTGACGTCAGGAAGCTGCTTGTACCATTCAGTTCGACATGCAGTGAGCGGAGTGGCCGGAATTTGAGGGTCAAAGGTTAGAATTTCGGAACCCTAACCTAGTATTTGGGGGTTTTTGATTTCTGAGGAAATTGGAGAAACTAACTTCTGGGTATTGAGGAGAACATCGATACGAGTTGAACGATGGTAGTTGGAGGTTCTATGGTGGTGCATGTCACCGGAATTTGGCGATTTAGGGTTTCCAAAACCGGATCTTTATGGCGATGGCACGAACGGAAAGGGGCGACGGACGGCCGGTGCTTGATGCCGGAGGTACGCCTGAGGAAGGGCGTTCGAACGCCGGTGGTTTTGGCCGGTCTTATGGCCGGAGTAGGTCACGACAGGCGGTCAAAGTTTGGGGATTTTTGGGTTCATTTCGGCGAAGGTACTGTAGCGTGGAAAGAGGTGAGCGGGAGGAAGAGTGCTGGCCTGCTGACGTGTCAAGTGATGGTTGGGTGAGGGTTTTTATATTAATTTTTATATATTTTAAATTCGAACCGTAAAATGTTCATAACTTCTTCGTATGGACTCGGATTTGGACGCGGTTTGTTGTGTTTGGATCGTGGCGGAATTGCGGACGTTTTGACACTAACCCGACTGCGTTTGAAGACTATCAAATTTTGAGCTATGATTGGACGTCCGATCCACTAAGGACCCAAAGGTGAGTGATTCTTCGCTCACAAAATACTGAATTATTTCCCATATTTATCGAATTAAATTATGAAATAATTTTGGTTGCATGGTTGTGTTGATTTGGTGAATGGTTGCTTAAACTTGACATGTAATGAAATTCGATAGTTAGTTATTTAAATTTAATTTAAATATTCTAGTTAGAAAATCTCAACACTTTAATTTTTGAATTAATTTAACCATTTACCATGGAATAGAGTGTTGTGTGATGAATGCCTTGTTTGATGTGATTACTGAATGATTTTGTTGAAATGTTACTTACTTCAGTATATGGATGTTCGTGTGTTCATTATTGACGATGAATCCCAATTTTTCACCTTGATGTTACGGGCATCCAATAAACCGGGATTTATCGATGGAAATAAATTAAGAACGCAGAGTGAAATGATAAATCTCTATGACCCTGATTTGGATTGAAATGATAGATCCATCCCTGAAATATCGAGAAATTAAATTTAAAATCACTTGGCCATTGGATAGATAATTATATACAGACATCGGTTGGTTAAATGATTTTTAAATATTTGAAATTTTATTTGATAGAATTGCATTTAAAGAAATGTGCCGATACTCGATAATTCAATTCTTTGAAGATTCTGAACTGGGATGTTGATTTAAAAGGGTTAAAGGAATTTTCCAAAAATAAAGGGGAAATATTTAAATTGGGATTTGAGTATGATTTAAATCTTTTCAAATTAAGAGTTTGGATTACAAGGAAATAAATTCTTTTGGAATATAAGTTTTGGGAAATTTGAAAATCGAGGGTATTTGGGTGTTTTAACTCAGTTTGAATATATATTTGAACTCCTGAAAATCAAACAGTTGTTTTGAACAGGATTGAAACGAGATATGGAATTTTATGAACTCCATTGAGACCGGAGGATAAATTAAAGTATTGAAATTTGGAAGGAAGGAAGATTTTGATTAGAGAAATTTATTTTTAAATATATTTATGCATTTGATTCCAAATAATTATTCTTGCTTTAAATTTATTACTTACCTTTACTTATAACTATTGTATTTTTAAATAATTTTTTCCTTATAATTCATTTATCAAAATTTTCTAGTAAACCTATATTTAAGTAAATATATAATATTTAAATTACTAATTTATTTTAATTACTATATCCTATATGTATATCTATATATTTATTTATATAAAATTTATTATTATTATTATTATTATCATATAAAGCCTTTAGTTTACAAGTATTTTGAAATTATGAATTTCTTCCGAATGGAAATGTTTGGATTCAAACTGTTGGATCAAATGGAGTTGAGATAAATTATATTCTATTTGAATATGAATTTGATGTTAAACCGATTTCGATATGGAAAGGTAGATTTATTCTACTCGAATATAAATGGGATTTCCGAAGATCTAAATGAACAGATATGGAAAAATATATTCTATTTGAATATGAAGGGATTGCAAATGTAAATTGATTGGAAATAACTGAATCTTTCAAGATGAAGTATATTCTATGTGAATATAGATCGATTTGAATATTACACGAGTATAATAAAATGACATGTAAATATATTCTAGTTTGGAATAAATCGGTTTTGGAATGATTGAGATATTTTGATATGGAATTATATTCTATTTGAATATAAATTGGGTTCGAAACAGAAGATGATATTTTGATATGAAGGCGAACCTTTATCAAATATAAAAGAGCCGACCGATGTGAAAGATGTAAGCGTTGGTTGTTAAAGAGACCAGAGTCGACATAAGGCATACTCTCTGTCAGTGTCGATACCACTTTGACGACTGTGAACGTTATGACGTATCCAGAATGGGTATGATTACTTGGAGGCGTTTATTGAATCGAAGAAGATGATCGATGACGAAATAGCCCTGACCTTCGGGTCAGAATTGAAATGACTAAAACAGGAGCTATACCGTGACTAATTGAGGTAGCACCTTTGATCGGACACACTTCTTTGATAGTATTTCTATGACTATGATGATGATTTGGGCCCATTTATGACTTTGGGAGTGTGTTCCGAGGTGGGCGGTAGTGGCTGCTATGCGTTACCACCGGTCCGGGAGTGCAATTGGTAGAATCCTACCCTGGGCATTGCCTCGAGTGCCTTGTCATATATATCCATATCGAGCCCATACGATTTTGATTTAGCATTGCCTTCTATGGAGTGCCCTCTGATAACACCAGTACGGTGAATTTACGGTACTGTATAGACTGTTGATGCCTATAAACGGCGTAAGGGTAATATGGTAATTCCGCTTACGCTATTTTCAGTATTTATACTTTACTGGATAGACACTATCATAATAGCGTACTATATTATGTATGTATTAGTTTAACGGATCCTTGAGAGATGGAAAAATCCCGTAACATCTCTTGAGTTACTGTACCCATGACACTGATGTTATTTCATATTTTGATTTGACTAATATGAGATGATTTAGTGCTGATCCGGGTGTTTGTTGTGTTTTCTTTTTATGCAATACGCTCGGGTCAGCAGATGTTGCAATTAATGAAAATTACTTTGCCTTGGAGATAGAAGACGAAGATTTGGTATATATCTATTATATATGCATTTCCGCTGCATTTATTTCCGCTGCTTATTATGTACACCCGTATGTATATGTAACTCTGATAATCGTTGAATGTTAAAAATCAATGTACACATTTCAATTGTTTTAAAATACTATCTGCTTATTATATGTTGTCCTTCCGCTGTGAGATTCTGTGATTTGTTTTCCTTCTTTCTTTCTTTTCTTCTTTTCACAATAACTACCGGCATTTGCGATTTGTTTGGGTCGACATGTGTGGTTTATTGTCGATTTGAACGGTCAAAAATATGGGTCGTTACAGTTGGTATCAGAGTGATGGTTGGCGATAACCTTGGCTCTGTTGGGAATCAGCTCATTAGAGATGGGGTTAGAAACGCCCTAGGATGAGTTTGAGTGATATGAGAGAGCGTACTTGTATTTTGATATAAATTGGTTTTATCTTGTGTCGATTTGTTCTGTTGATTATTTATGGGTTTTGGTCGATATATGGGACGCCATATAATTGATAGGAATTTCTAAATAATCGAACAGAATGATCGATATAATATGGTTTTCAATCGTATTTTTAAAATATATTTTGAATATATATTTAGTTCAAGTATGTATGTATTCGTTTTAGTGGGCGGTAATATTAAATTAATACCTATTACGGTTGATTCGATAATAAATCTAATAAGGAAAAAGGTAATGAATTTAGAAAATATTTAGAAATTTAATGAAACCCTTTTAAGTCCAATTGGGTGTAGATATATTTTGCAAATAAAATAGAAATGGACTTGAAACTTGATCCTGGGGTACTCTTGAAATAGTTGTTGGATTTTGAAATAATATCGTATTATAAGTGTTTCAAAAAGGAAATGATTTAAAAGGAATTTAAGAATAAGTGTGAAATCCCTTCTTGAACCATAGAAACGATGTCGGTAATGAGTGCATGCATTATCGATGTTTATTCTAAAGAGTTTAAGTGGGGGAGACCGCTCTGTACTTTCGTAACTGGTTGGTAAAAGTTTGGATTTAAGATTCCATATGGTATAAAGTATATTAAAATATTAATGTACATTATTTAAAGTGAATTTAAATAAAACCAAAATTGAAATTCTAGGTTCTTTGTTAATTCAAGGATTTGGAGTTAAAAATTTCCTTGTATGGTATGATTTTCTATAAATGGTAAAAAAAAAAAACCGGAATCAAGCATTTAAGTCCATCTTAATTAACGATATTGATTAAATACTAAATTAACTCTATTATTAGAAATTTGAGTTATAAACCCAAACGGACTTGAGTACTAAGAGAAAACGAAATAGTCATTTAAACCTTTAAGCTTAGACGATGAGTAAGTTCAAGAAATTCTAAGTTTTGTCGAGAAGGGTTTTAGAGAAAATTTAAATTAACTTTGAAATAAATTTTAACTAAGGTCGATCAAAATTGAAATGGAAAATTTTAGTTGGGGCAATAAGAGTAACAACTCATAAGTTTGAATAATCAATAAGTTGTTAAGCTTGTTCGAGAAGAAATAATAGAAATTTAAGTTTGATGATAAATACGAATGGCCGATAAATTAAAATGAAGGAATAAATGGCTGATTTGTGTATATGTGGAATCAAGGCGTATAAATCTAAATGGGGTAAACCTAGTTAGCACAATACACTGGATGGAAATCCAAGTATAAATGGTGAAATGAATGTAATGAAAATCCTATTATCAAACGGAATAGGAGTTAAGTTGAGTAAAGAAATTGAATTAAGTAAAGTATACTTAGGAAATCGAATAGTAATTGATTGAGAACTATGTATAAATTTGAGTTATGAACCATCTTTAATTCGAACCATGATTTGAGAGTCGAATAAATTAAGTTGAGTAAGTGAAATAATGTCTAATTTAAATTGAAATGAGAATAAGTGAATAAGAAATGGTAAAGGGTATGGATCTAAGTTCCGGACAAATGAAATAAGATGTAGTGTGGAATTTGGCTTATGTGGAGTAAGATGATAGCTAAACAAATCCTAAATTAGGAATTGGAGATATTAAAGTAGGACATGGAAATATAAAGAAATCAACTTAGGAAAATTTAATGAGTCGATTTAGAGTTTATATAGATAATTGGATTGAGTAAGTATAATAGGATTCATACAAATAACTTACAGGTAAACCATGGCATTAATAAGTGATAACCAAGTCTAGTGGTCGAGGTTTGCTAACGTTTGGAAATTCGAAGGTTTAAAACTCCAACTCAAATGAATCAACATTAAGGGAAATTTGGTTAAACTAAATTGACATGAAGGTGAATTTTGAAATCTCTTTCGGAAATGATACCATTGGTAATGGAAATTGATGTAGATGAGTTTGGCAAATGGATTCATGCTAAGGAGTTAAAGGTCTAGGTAATCAAGTTCGTAGGAATTTTTAAAGTGAACTCAAGTTTAATCGGAATTTAATACTTGAAATGAAACCGGAAATTTGAATAGTAAGAATATCAAAATAAAGTAAGCAATCGAATGTGAATCCGCTTCTCGAACGATGGAGTGATAACTAATTTGAAGCGTTAAAGAATTTCCAAATTTTGAAATCGAATGGTTAGAAACTTCAAATGAAATAAGTAGACGTTTATGTGAAAACCTGAAATATTGATAAGCTGAAACTAAGATGACCATAGCTTTTGATGGGCTGATCGGAATTCGACGATTCCGGACTTTTTGGAAACCGTGAAACCTGAACTAAAACCTTCATTAATAAAGCCCTGTCAAATTTTCAGGTTTGTTGGGTTGAAATCCAAACGTTAGTTGTACTTCAATGCGCAGAAAATAAAAATCTGAAGCGTATACCTATATTGTTTTGACCATAACTTTCTAACGGAACGTCGGATTTTAATGTGCAAGCACAATACGGAAAGGCCAGAATCGGAACTAAATCTTTTCTTTATTATACTTATTAAAATTTAGCTGTTTAAGGGGTTTTTTAACTGGGTTGAACAACTCAGATCTGCATTTTTCAGTATAGGGGCTGAGGCGTTTGCCTACACTAAAATGGTCATAACTTTTGAACGATTTATCTGAATTCGACGAATTCGGACAATTCGGAAAGCCTGAAATAAATGCTACAACTTTTGCCTAGTGTGCTTTAGTCAAATTCCAGAATCTAATGGGTGATAAACCTTGATTTGTTCGCTGACCTGTTATGAGTATTTTAGGTTTGAGGTTGAAATGCTTAGTATACGTTGTGTAAGTTGTATATGCTTGCTCTTTATGGTATATATGCTTAATACTTATGTGTATGTTAGTATTTAGCAGGTGTAAGGAAGTCGCACTACGCTTCGGAGCTCGCTTGCGCTAAAACGCTAAAAGCTAAGGTAAGTAAAATTTGCAAATAAACGCTAAGGAAGGTACGTAACTGTGTTACAAAATTTTGGTGGTTTATATTTTGTTTTTCCCCATTTTTGGGATGCCTCATCGAATGATGAGATGTATATTGGGATTTTATATATGTGGTGATTTCCGGACCTCTCCGTACAAAGGAGATGCTGCCGAAATTTTTCGTGATTTCGGGAGTTAGAAAATTTATGAGGTTTTATAACTATATACTTATTTTATAACTGTTATTTTATAAGTATGGATTTGGAAGTATGACTTGTTTAATACCTTATCTCGCTCTCTTTTCGAGGACGAAAAGATTTTAAGTGGGGGAGAATGTAACGTCCCATAATTTTCAGTATATTTAAATTTCAATTTAAAATAAATAAATTGGAATATATAGGGAAAATCAAATTTGTGTTAAATTTTTTTTTTTGATGATGATTGTTAAATTGAGTAAATATATTTTTCAAATTTAGTTTTTGAAAAGCAGTAATTTGAAATTGAATATTTAAATAATTAAATTAATGTGAGTGAGTTAATTTAAAAAAAAAAGGAATTCAAATTTAATTGATTTAATGGTGGAATTTTAAGTCGTTAATTTATAACTGAAATTTCAATCAAGATTCAAATAATCAAATTAAGATTTGAAAATGTGTGAAACTTATTTGTAGAAATTTATTTAAGTTATAATTTGATTTAAATTTGAATTCAATGAATATTTAATTTGAATTTAAAACGGTTAATCGAATAATTGAATATTTAATTAATTAACGGTGAAATTTAACTGTTTTGGCGACTGTCTCGGAATTCGACGAAACTGGCGCCATTGGAACCGGAACAGTGAATTATTATAGGATTTCAATTTGCGTTACAATCCGACTTACCGTTTGTTCGTACGAGAGAAAATGTGAACGAGACCCTTGTAAATGGATAATTTGGTATTCCTCATGTTTGGGCCTTATAATTTTATATAAATAAAACCATTACCACTTCATCAGCCATTCTCAACGACACATATACTTCCTCCATCTATTTCTCTTCTTAATGGCTGAATAAAAATTTCAAAACCCTAGCTTTAAATAAAAATACAACTCTAAAAATAAAATCTCTCCAAAACCCATCGAATTATATGTCAAATCGAAGCTCGTGACGTCAGGAAGCTGCTGGTATCATTCAGTTCGACATGCAGTGAGCGGAGTGGCCGGAATTTGAGGGTCAAATGTTAGAATTTCGGAACCCTAACCTAGTATTTGGGGGTTTTTGATTTCTGAGTAAATTGGAGAAACTAACTTCTGGGTATTTAGGAGAACATCGATACGAGTTGAACGATGGTAGTTGGAGGTTCTATGGTGGTGCATGTCAACGGAATTTGGCGATTTAGGGTTTCCAAAACCGGATCTTTATGGCGATGGCACGAACGGAAAGGGGCGACGGACGGCCGGTGCTTGATGCCGGAGGTACGCCTGGGGAAGTGCGTTCGAACGCCGGTGGTTTTGGCCGGTCTTATGGCCGGAGTAGGTCACGACAGGCGGTCAAAGTTTGGGGATTTTTGGGTTCATTTCGACGAAGGTACTGTAGTGTGGAAAGAGGTGAGCGGGAGGAAGAGTGCTGGCCTGCTGACGTGTCAAGTGATAGTTGGGTGAGGGTTTTTATATTAATTTTTATATATTTTAAATTCAAACCGTAAAATGCTCATAACTTCTTCTTATGGACTCGGATTTGGACGCGGTTTGTTGCGTTGGGATCGTGGCGGAATTGCGGACGTTTTGACACTAACCTGGCTGCGTTTGGAGACTGTCAAATTTTGAGCTATGATTGGACTCCGATCCACTAAGGACCCAAAGGTGAGTGATTCTTCGCTCACGAAATACTGAATTATTTCCCATATTTATCGAATTAAATTATGAAATAATTTTGGTTGCATGGTTGTGTAGATTTGATGAATGGTTGCTTAAACTTGACATGTAATGAAATTCGATAGTTAGTTATTTAAATTTAATTTAAATATTCTAGTTAGAAAATCTCAACACTTTAATTTTTGAATTGATTTAACCATTTACCATGGAATAGAGTGTTGTGTGATGAATGCCTTGTTTGATGTGATTACTGAATGATTTTGTTGAAATGTTACCTACTTCAGTATATGGATGTTCGTGTGTTCATTATTGACGATGAATCCCAATTTTTCACCTTGATGTTACGGGCATCCAATAAACCGGGATTTATCGATGGAAATAAATTAAGAACGCAGAGTGAAATGATAAATCTCTATGACCCTGATTTGGATTGAAATGATAGATCCATCCCTGAAATATCGAGAAATTAAATTTAAAATCACTTGGCCAATGGATAGATAATTATATACAGACATCGGTTGGTTAAATGATTTTTAAATATTTGAAATTTTATTTGATAGAATTGCATTTAAAGAAATGTGCCGATACTCGATAATTCAATTCTTTGAAGATTCTGAACTGGGATGTTGATTTAAAAGGGTTAAAGGAATTTTCCAGAAACAAAGGGGAAATATTTAAATTGGGATTTGAGTATGATTTAAATCTTTTCAAATTAAGAGTTTGGATTACAAGGAAATAAATTCTTTGGAATATAAGTTTTGGGAAATTTGGAAATCGGGGGTATTTGGGTGTTTTAACTCAGTTTGAATATATATTTGAACTCCTGAAAATCAAACAGTTGTTTTGAACAGGATTGAAACGAGATATGGAATTTTATGAACTCCATTGAGACCTGGGGATAGATTCAAGTATTGAAATTTGGAAGGAAGGAAGATTTTGATTAGAGAAATTTATTTTTAAATATATTTATGCATTTGATTCCAAATAATTATTCTTGCTTTAAATTTATTACTTACCTTTACTTATAACTATTGTATTTTTAAATAAATTTTTCCTTATAATTCATTTTTCAAAATTTTCTAGTAAACCTATATTTAAGTAAATATATAATATTTAAATTACTAATTTATTTTAATTACTATATCCTATATGTATATCTATATATTTATTTATATAAAATTTATTATTATTATCATCATTATTATTATTATCATATAAAGCCTTTAGTTTACAAGTATTTTGAAATTATGAATTTCTTCCGAATGGAAATGTTTGGATTCAAACTATTGAATCAAATGGAGTTGAGATAAATTATATTCTATTTGAATATGAATTTGATGTTAAACCGATTTTGATATGGAAAGGTAGATTTATTCTACTCGAATATAAATGGGATTTCCGAAGTTCTAAATGAACAGATATGGAAAAATGTATTCTATTTGAATATGAAGGGATTGCAAATGTAAATTGATTGGAAATAACTGAATCTTTCAAGATGAAGTATATTCTATGTGAATATAGATCGATTTGAATATTACACGAGTATAATAAAATGACATGTAAATATATTCTAGTTTGGAATAAATAGGTTTTGGAATGATTGAGATATTTTGATATGGAATTATATTCTATTGGAATATAAATTGGGTTCAAAACAGAAGATGATATTTTGACATGAAGGCGAACCTTTATCAAATATAAAAGAACCGACCGATGTGAAAGATGTAAGCGTTGGTTGTTAAGAGACCGGAGTCGACATAAGGCATACTCTCTGTCAGTGTCGATACCACTTTGACGACTGTGAACGTTATGACGTATCCAGAATGAGTATGATGACTTGGAGGCGATTATTGAATCGAAGAAGATGATCGATGACGAAATAGCCCTGACCTTCGGGTCAGAATTGAAATGACTAAAACAGGAGCTATACCGTGACTAATTGAGGTAGCACCTTTGATCGGACAAACTTCTTCGATAATATTTCTATGACTATGATGTTGATTTGGGCCCATTTATGACTTTGGGAGTGTGTTCCGAGGTGGGCGGTAGTGGCTGCTATGCGTTACCACCGGTCCGGGAGTGCAATTGGTAGAATCCTACCCTGGGCATTGCCTCGAGTGCCTTGTCATATATATCCATATCGAGCCCATACGATTTTGATTTAGCATTGCCTTATGGAGTGCCCTCTGATAACACCAGTACGGTGAATTTACGGTACTGTATAGACTGTTGATGCCTATAAATGGCGTAAGGGTAATATGGTAATCCCGCTTACGCTATTTTCAGTATTTATACTTTACTGGATAGACACTATCATAATAGCGTACTATATTATGTATGTATTAGTTTAACGGATCCTTGAGAGATGGAAAAATCCCGTAACATCTCTTGAGTTACTGTACCCATGACACTGATGTTATTTCATATTTTGATTTGACTAATATGAGATGATTTAGTGTTGATCTGGGTGTTTGTTGTGTTTTCTTCTTATGCAATACGCTCGGGTCAGCAGATGTTGCAGTTAATGAAGATTACTTTGCCTTGGAGATAGAAGACGAAGATTTGGTATATATCTATTATATATGTATTTTCGCTGCATTTATTTCCGCTGCTTATTATGTACACCCGTATGTATATGTAACTCTGATAATCGTTGAATGTTAAAAATCAATGTACACATTTCAATTGTTTTAAAATACTATCTGTTTATTATATGTTGTCCTTCCGCTGTGAGATTCTGTGATTTGTTTTTCTTCTTTCTTTCTTTTCTTCTTTTCACAATAACTACCTGCATTTGCGATTTGTTTGGGTCGACATGTGTTGTTTATTGTCGATTTGAACGGTCAAAAATATGGGTCATTACATAATTATTCTCCAAATTAGTTAATTTTATTCGATAGTTAAAAATCTGATTTTTGTTTCAAAAATCAATTCATTACTCCACTTGATTTCAAATATATTTATAACTCAAGTTTGGATTTTTCCACTGCAAATTCAGATTTTTATTAACTTAAAATCCTTTTATTTATTTAAATAAACCATTATGGTTTTATAGTGGTTCTGGCGCTGTTTTTCTGAAAATTTGATTTTTGACATAACTCAAAATCTATTTGATGAAACCTAGATTTTTCTTCTTCATTAGAAAACTATTATCAAATCGGTCCTGACGTTTCTTGTTTCAAAGAATTCCGACATCAATTGAGTTCTGTATACTCAATTGAAGTTCGAAACGCCAATTTATGAACTGCAGCACTGCGGCGAGTTCGTTTTAATTATATATATATAAACGTTTGAACTTCGTTTATATATAAATTCTAACTCCATTCAAATATATTTTTAATATATATATCAAATCAGTTTCCCAATCCAACCTAATATTTTCGATTATCCCTATCCGACGATTACTTCATAACTCAGTTATAAATTTATTTATAACTTAAATTTCTATATTTAATTCTAATTTATTTAGAAATAAATTAATTTATGAAATTCGATATAATCGAATTCCAATTATAAACTCGTTGGATTTTTCTAATGCAATTTCAACTTATATTTCGAAATAAAATCAATCGTTCTATTTTAAAACACTTTCCAATTCATTTTTAAATTCATTTTTAAATTCATATTTGAATTTAAACTGCTACATTATCAAATGATAATTTATTTCACTATATTTATAAACATTGTTTATAAATAAATTTTCTCGTTTCACAAGATAGAACAAGCTTCCCTTTCAATTATCTATTTGAAAATCCAATTTCTTTTATATTTCGAATTCCGAAATAAAACCCATCGTTCTCCTTTTCGAGATGATTTCAAATTCTATTTTTCAAATTTACACCTGAATTTAGTATTTTAAATTATCTCTTGATAATTAATTAATTCTATTTATAAACACTGTTTATAGATTTCTTATTTTATATATTTAAAACAAGTTCCATTTCGAAATCTATTTTAAACAAAAATCTTATTTTGGAAATTTCTATTTATAATAACTTATATATATATAAAACTCAGTTTATTTTCATATTCAATTTAACTTCTATTTAAATAAATTTGAATTAATCGAATTCAAACCACAAATCCTTATGGATTTATTTTAGTTCAATCTATATTCTAAACATCAGAATAAATTCCATCATTTATTCGTTTAAAACGATTTCCCCATTTTTATTTTAAATTCACATTTGAATTTAAATATTCAAATTATCAAATGATAATTTTTCCCACTACATTTATAAACTTTGTTTATAAATTCAATTCAATTCAATTCCCTGATTATTCAATGATAATCATTCTATTTTATTCATAAACACCATTTATAAATTCACTTCAATTTTTTGTATTATTTAATTTATAAACATCGTTTATAAATTCAATACTTGTTTTATTTATTTCCAAAACAAGTAAATATCTTTAGCCCATTCTAAATTCAAATTCTATTTTAGAAAATAGAATTTTCCTTTTAAATCTCAAAATCTCTTTCACGATATTTTTATAAATCAACATTAAGACCCAGTGATATTTCAAACAATTAAAACAACCAATTATAATTGACATGTTTTCTAACACATCATATATGACAGTATATGTGCAAACAAACAAACAAATAATATATTTTTGAGGAATCCAGTTGGATCCCTCCAACCTGTTTTCCTGTGTCCAAATATATTAGTCAACATAAATAATACCCATCCTGCTTCGAGGCAGGACATCGCGGTATGAAGGTCATCCACTAATATATATTTGTGGGCCGCATAGGGAAATCATCCACTAATGGTACCGCCGGCATCCGCTAATGAGACTGCGGGAACAATCCAATCATCAACCCAATATATATATATATATATATATATATATATAATAGTGAACCCTAAATAACTAATATATTTAACCAACCAGAAAGCATTCAAACAAGCAACAACAATTATTTTTAATGACATAAAAATAATTCTAAATAAAAGGTGAGTGAGATTTACTCACCAGGATTTTTTTTATTGTCGGTTATCCGGTAAATTCCATATTGTTGCGTCAATGAATCGACTCGACCAAATTCTTTATGTACCTATTATTCATTATTTTTATTTATCGATTAACGATTATAAATAAACTTACTAAAATAAATAAATGATTTTTTCTATGTATATCAAACTTCTTCAAAATCATATACCTTGTTGCTCCTGCTAATTTCTTAACCAATTTCGCTATATCTCATCTAATAGCACCAACTTATTTGCTCCTTCACCGCTCACGACTACACTTTCTTCCTACCACTCCAACTCCTTTTCAACTCCATTTATCACTCATCATTTTTCTGTCAACTATCCACAGTTCAACACATGTCACCACTACCTCCATCCTCCTTATTCACGAACTCAACATCATACATAAACTGCTGAATCCCAAAACCATATCAGCAGCGCCTTTCTTCATCATACATAAACTGCTGAATCCCAAAACCATATCAGCAGCGCCTTTCTTCAAAAACAAGGCACCAAAACTTCACTTTTGAAGACCAAAACTATCCCTGCTATTCACGAATACTCCACCCAGTTAATCACCCTCAGTCCTTCCTAATTCAGTAACCCAAAAACAACATCGATCTCCCCCTTTCACCTTACTGTCAAACCAAGCATCCTCCACTACATCACAATACTTCCATCATCATTTAATTGATCATTGCACTAGTCCAGGAACTTCCGGCGACCTCCCCCTTGAAATCGCGACACCTCCTCTACAACGCACCACAATCGCATGACATCGAACAACCTCAGAATCGACAGTTGAACAAAAATCGCGAGCGCGCCCAACCCTAGCCTCGCGTTGGACAGAATCGAGTACCCCAACTTCGACGACTTAGGCGCGCTGCTCCATTCTGGTGCTTCAGAGGATCTCTCAATTAAACACACGTCGAACCCCTAAACAATGATTGCGATTTGATTTTTGTTGAGGATTTCGGTATTTTCCAATGAAAGAGAGTAGAGGGAAGAGCTGATTTTTCCCCTTTGATTTTCTTATCTACGGGTAGAAAATAATAGAAGAGAATGAGGAGGATGGTATCGCGATTTATAGGCAACGAAGGGGACAAGTTTTTAATATGTGGTCGGCCAAAGTACATTACAATATCTTTTTAAAGGAATTAAAAAGATTTTGATTTTGATTTTAAATATGATTTAATTTAATTTGATTTGATATAAAGAGATTTTTATTTCTTTTAAACAAATTCTGATTTGATCTTCGATTCGATTTTGATCCTATCCATTAAAATATCTCAGGGTTCACACATGAACCGCTATTTTAACATAACCACTATCGTTTAAATGTTATAACGCAAATTCTGAACTGAACAATATATTATTCTAAAATTAAATTTTACCCTATATGTCATTTTAAATTCAGAACTAGTCAATTCGCTGGTAATAAAATATTTTTATTATCGCCTATATTCAAATTCAATTAATATTGATCATCTGAATTGTTTCGATTCAGTTTTTAACTTCGGTTTCAATTATTTACGGTCTATCATAATTTGATATACACGAATTAAATTATATTTGATTATAAATCGGTAAATTCTATATAAATATCCATTTATATCAATTCAATATTTAAAACCATATTAAATATTTTAAACAACTGTTCGAAAAAAATCCGGGTCGTTACAATACGAACCCAACGGTTCCAGTTTTAGGAGAATCCGATGGTCGGATCTCCCATTACGCCAATTTGAAGTTAATGGTCGAAATTCGCGAACGATCGCTGCGCGGCGCGTTCTATTCAGGCCATTAAATATATACAATATATATATATATATATATATATATATATATATATATATTTTGTCGATTTCCATTTAAAACGTATTTTATAAATCGTTTATAAATTCATTTTAAAACGATTTCAACTCCATTTCCAATTTTTAATCAAAGTTGAATATTCTATATCATTATAATATTAAAAATATTAGATTTTGAAATCACTTCTTTCTCGATATTCATTATAAAATGAATAAAATCGATATAAATGTCGTTCACGTCAAAATGATGCATATCTAACCAATACGGCTTCACACATTTCAATAATTTCGTGTCCATCCAAAATCGGACATCAAAATCATATTTTGATCTTTTACTGAATATTATTTTTAAATATTCATTATTTTATTTTATTCAACCCATGAATATTTTTAATGGCTTATACATTAAATAAAAATAATATTTTTATTGTTCAAACATTTTATTCAACATATTAATATTTTATATGGTTTATACATTCAATAAAAATGATATTTTTATTATTCAAAAATTTTATTCAACACATGACTATTTAATTCACTTCATTAACATATTAAAAATAATATTTTTATCTAACAAAAATATTTTAATATATGATTCTTTTTCTTCTTCCTTAACATGTTAAAGATGACATTTTTTTTATCTAACAAAAAATGTATTTTGACATATGCTTCTTTTATTGGTTTATACATACAATAAAAAAGTTATTTTTATTGTTAAAACGTTTTATTTCAAAATATTCTTTATTTTAAAAACATTCTTTATATTAAAATGTTCTTTATTTCTGAATCGGAATGCGACTCAATCAATTACCATATAATTTCAGTTATATGGATTTCATACATCGCATGTATTCAATAGTAATGATAAATAATTATTAAACAGTCCATTCAAATCCAAAGTGAAATTTACAATTGTGTGAACATTAAAATAAATAAATAACATCATCACAGCCTGTCAACCCATCGTGTAATGACCCGGAAAATCTGAACCAATTAAAATTTTTTAAATTGGCTATTTTAGTGGATTTTAAATATTTAAAATAAATATTTTAAATAATAACAACGAAAATTAAGTTTGAATCAACGCTTGAAAATAAATGTAATTAATTCTAATTATAAACAAGGCATGAAACGGCGCGGTAGTTTAAGAATTTGAATTCAAACTTTGACTGACTGTACCAGGTGCAAAACAAAACGGATTAGAGTGGAACCAAAAATATTTAAATATGTTAGTGAATATCTTTCTATCTGAAAAATAAAAGTTTTATAGCGGGAAGCAAAAGTTATGGCCAAATGAATTTTCTGAAAGGTCGCTATAGAGTTTATATAGCCCATGAAAATGGCCATTTTGCAAACGACCTCAGAATTCGGCAAAGCAACTTTTGTTGGATCCGGAATGTCAAATTATTGTCAGATTTCAAATTTCATAATTTTTGAAGCTAGTATGTGAGAGTGGTAAAGGAAAATGTGTTTCGTCGATTTCTATTAAATTGGATTGACCAGAAAAGGGCCATTGATCAAACTTTCTCAGAATTCGACGAAACTAGTTTTGTTGGGACCGTATCGTCAAAACATAGAGAAATTTATTTTTCTGGAATTTTTCGAATCAGTTTGTGGCCTTGGAAAATTGAAATGTACGTTCAAATCGAATATTGAATGTTATATATTTTAAATTGAAGGAAAATTTACTGAAACAGTCGAATGGGCCTACGAAACATATCCCATTGTGTTCGGAATGAGGGTATTTAGCTAGGAACGATAGTCGTTGGGTCTGGATTGGGGTTTGTGTGTGAAAGGAGGTATTTTCGAAATTTGAAATATATAAATTAAAGAAAAAATGTGATTGGGCCACGCAATCACTCTCTTCCCCGATTGAACTCGACGCACGGCGGAAAACCCTCCAAATCTTCCAGCCCCGATTCCTCCTCCAACAAGCAAAATCAGCCCCTCCTCCAGTTGAAGATTTTGTAGAGCTTCCGAGATCTTCAAATCCATATAGGATTTGAATTTTATCGTTCAGAATTGGGGGAGAATTCGGGTTCGAAAGTTTCGAACTTCATCGCGCCGCCGCCGTGAATCCTGGTCGTCGAACTGGAGGGGACCACCAACGTCAGGAGCGGATTTCCAAGCTCTTCAACGCTGTACCCTCTGATCGACGCCTCGTTGCACCATTTGATCAAAAAGTGAAAACCTAGTTTTGAATCAAAATAGGAAGGTACGACAGTTTATTTTATTTTATATTCTATAGCACTTCTAAGCGCTACGGTTTTTTATTTCACTGTAAAAATCATATCTTTTTTCGTTTCTTGACGAAATTCAGTGAAACAAGAGACAGTGGACTCGTGTGGACGTCTTCTACATTCAAGAAGAGACCGCATATTTTTCTGAGCCTTCTGCTATTTTTGGTGGAGTGGAACCCAATGTGATATTTCTAAATTATAAACGATATGGAAAACGATGATGTATAAATAATATAGTCGATGTATGGGTTATATAAGCGTTGTACACCTCATGTATAAGCGTTGTATAAGTTGTACATTCGATGTATAAGTTATATATGCAATGTAAAAATTATATATATATGTTGAATAGAAGTGAAATTTATTTATATAAACATATATATATATATATATGTGTGTGTGTGTGTGTGTGTGTGTGTGTGTGTGTACGCCCCTCATCCACAAACCATGGACGATATTTATTGGTTGTGATCGGTGTGAAAATTGGTTGATAGCGAATGGTTGAAATAGAATTGTTTGTGATTGAAATTGATTGATTATGGTTGAAAAATACCCGTTTGTGGTTGAGAATTATTTGGTTGAAACCACATAGGATTAGTTTGTGGAAATGAAAAAAATATACATGCCGCCTGCGTGCGAACTAGATGCATGAAATCCCCATTGTCAAAAGCTACGAGGCTTTAAGGTAGAGCGAGGAGCCGTACTAGGGACGGCCCCGGTTTTAACTACCCTACCGTTATGTTGCCGAAATTTTGAATAATATTCATGTGTTAGAATTATTATCATGTGTTAAAACTATATTCGTGTGTTGAATAGAAAACATTCATGTGTTGAATAGAAATTCATTCGTTGAATAGAAATTCATGTGTTGAATGGTATTCGTGTTTTAAATAAATTGTTTTATAATAAAAATCATATTTTTATCATCTATATGAACTATATAAAATAGTCGTGTTTTGAAATAAATTGTTTTATAATAAAAATCATATTTTTATCATCTATATGAACTATATAAAATAGTCGTGTTTTGAAATAAATTGTTTTATAATAGAAATCATATTTTTATCATCTATATGAACTATATAAAATAGTCGTGTTTTGAAATAAATTGTTTTATAATAAAAATCAAATTTTTATCATCTATATGAACTATATAAAATAGTCGTGTTTTGAAATAAATTGTTTTGCAATAAAAATCACATTTTTACTATATACATGAATCGTTAAAAATAGTGAATTATCAAAATAAGTGTCTGTTGGATAAAAATATCATTTTTATCGAATGTATGAAAAGCATATGGTTTTGAAATCGAAGAATAGATTATATTTGTATATATATATATATATATAAATAATTAAAATATATCGAATAACGAAGCTGTAGTTCGTGTTTTGAAACCGTGATTTCAAATGATTAGTGCGGGAGACCCGACCATCAGATTTTCCCGAAACCAAAACCTTTGGGTTCGCTTTGGAAATATATTTCCAACGATACCAACTTTGTGAAGATCCAACGGTTGGATTGTCTGGAATGTTTAATTCAAATCTGAAGAAAAACAGTGCCAGAATCGATTATATATATATATATATATATATATATATATATATATATATATATATAAATATAATTAAATTAAATCGAATAACGACGCTGTAGTTTGTACTTTGAAATCGAAACTTCAAATGAGTGTACCGGGAGATCCGACCGTCGGATTTTCCCAAAATTGGAACCGTTGGATTCGTTTTGAAAAGATCTTTCTAGTGATATAAATTTTGTGAAGATCCAATGGTTAGATTTTCAGATATGTGTAAATCAAATCTAAATAAAAACAGCACCATGGCCGCGTTATGGCCTGAAGCGTCATTTGAATAAATTGGCTATTTTTAAATAAATAAAAATAGCGTTAAATTGTTATAAAATATTATAAATGATATGGAATGTAAATTTAGAAACTAACTGAAGGTTAGCTAAGTCGAATGGTTTCCTTGGTTTTGATCTGATGTTGGTTTTGGCCTTCGGGGTTAATATTTGGAAAATCATTCTCTTACTGATTTACGGTTAGTGACTGATGAATTGGAATGATGCGTATGTTGTGTTTGTGTAGCACTTGTTTATTATATACGCGAGTTGTTTAGAAAGACCGGTTTTATCCCATTCTGAATAACTAAATCGACGATAAGAAATCGAAGATGAAGACGATGGTCGAAGACCGGAGATCTTCACCTCGTTTGGATGGTAACTGATATCCTGATTGGGAGGCATCCCGAAATATGGATAATGAGTGGTGATCGTCCAGACGTACGTGGAGATCGACGGGTATGCGAGGTATATAGTGCCTTTGGTTTCGTTCAGACTCATAATGGACTTGTAAATGGACTGTGTTTCTGACATTGGAATTCATTCTGTGTGATTGATAGCCATCAGTTACATGGCGTGAATTGCCTGTGTGGCATGCTAAGATGTTGTGATCAATGGTTCTGTTGAAAAGCAAAGTCTTGTGGTTGATGATCAAAGCACCGCCTGTGTGGCGTAGCCTTGTGTATAACGTGGATTCGCGAGCCTCACACCCCGGTATGAACCAGAAATGGGAGAGGACATCAGGGAGGGCCTGCGTTTCTTTCTAGCTAGAGGTGGTGTCAGTGCTTGAACTGGCTGACATTTATATTATTTTCACCTATGTGGTTGTTGCTGTTGCGAGGCGCCTCGGTTATATCGGTCGATCAGGGACCAATGGAGTCATTCGTTGGCTCATTTACGCCCCAAAGGGCGGGGAAACGTAGTGTTCAGGCATAATAATCCACATCGGTGGACCGACCCTGACGATCCAAAGGGTTGATGCGTTCTGATCCTGAGGCTCGGGCTAGAGAGTCTCTAATTCGATAAGGACTATCTTTTGCCTTGGTTCATGACGGAAATCCAATTTCCAAATACGTGACTGTGCGGTTTTGATTGTATACCTATATATGGCGACATAGTGGTATGGGGCATTAATGCCGCCTATGATTGATACTTATGATTTGAAATAGCTTTAGAAACATATAAACACTAGTAATAATATAAATTCTTTTGTTTTATTCGTATCAAGCATATTTTGGCCATTATAAGGTAAAAACTCTATCCTCCGGTTTGCGTTGCATTGTGTGATGGGAACTGAGTCTTATAATGGCTTCATTTTTATAAAAAGCATTGCGATGTTTAAAAGATTTATTTGTTTTAAAGCACTGGCAATCCAATGGAGTAAACTCGTTCCGCGAAAGTGGCATGGTCCTGTGATTAGCCAATTGTATAATGTGTTAAGTAGATTTCTCATACCAGTCCCATGACTGACTCGTAGTTTGTTTCACTTGCAAACTCGGGTGCCCCTGTTTCTACACGGGCAGCCTTGTGTTCAGGTTTTAGCAGGCTCTTTCTGGATAGCTGGAGCTGAAGATGGATTCTATCATTTATCTCTTTTTATGCTGTCTAGCTCCTATTGTACATAGCATGTTTGTTTTCCGCTGTAGACATTTATGTATAGCTGAACTATATTTGTACTAAGTATGATCCTGTATACTGCGTAACTCTAATGATTATGTTTATCCAGTGTATTATTTGTACATTATCTAGTGTATTTATTTATATCTGTTCTGCTATTATCTGTTTATGTGTTATATTCCAAAGATTACCCTTGCCTCCGTCAGTACGGGGTTTGGGGTCGTCACACATCGGTTGACATACAACTAAATATTGGGACTAGTGTATGTCAAATATCATCCCAATACCTGTGTGGGGTTTCAACTAACAAATACTGAATATTATTTGTGCAGTTGGGCGACGTGTAAAATTTATCGTCCTAGTCAATATTAGTTAAATGGGTGTACATAAACAAATTATCCGATTTGTAAATGAATATTTATTTTATTCATTTACCCGTTAAAAATTATATTTTTAACTATAAAATATTTATTTTAACACATGAATATTTTATATAGTTCATTTATACGATAGAAATGATATTTTTATTGTTCTAACATATTTTAGAAAATGTTGGCAGCATAATGGTGCGATACTACGACCAAAATAAGGTCTAGCCTTATCCCTCGCCTAATACTGGATCGCGCCATACACAAACCAAATTCAATCAATTCCATTCACATCCTAGACCAAATTCAAACAAATAAATCAATCAAACAAACAACCAAACATCCACTGTTTCAATCAAAGCTGTCGGGTGCTACTAAGCACCGTTTTCATCCTAGTATATATTTAACTGTAAACAAAATTAGAGTGATAAGTTCTCATCCAGAAGCTAAACCACTTCGTCGTGATTCTTCTAATGTAGAAAATTCTTGTCGCCGCGCTCGCTTTTGTCTTTCCCCGCACTTGAATTCGCCTCTTTGGCTCTAGAATTTGCATACGGCCTCCAATCTTCACCAAATCTTGTCACTAGCCTAAACGTGCCATTCCGTACAACTTTTGCCTAGTGGACTTTCTTCCAAAACTGAACCAATTCGTCGAAAATCGCGAAAAAATAGCAGCACATCTGTGATCTTCGGACGCGTTTTCCGGACAGCTCCACGATCCAAAATAGGACTTCCATAACTCAAATCGAAGGGAAAAACGAGATCTTCGACTTTGGTACTGTGGAGTTTTGGCTAGAAACGCACGGTTTGAGAGTTATTGGCAAAATAGTGACAGGGGGTTATTTGCAAAACGGGAATTTTGAGGAAAATGGGTTTTTGGGTGAAATAGGGCCCACGGCCGGAGCTACGCTGAAGGGGGGCGGCGGCGGACCTGATTGGATGTGGGGAGGCAACTAGTGGTGGCGGTGGGGCACAAGAGGTGGTGGTGATGGCCGATGGAGCTAGTGTTTGGAGAAGGGTTTTGAAATTTGGAAGAGGGAATGAGGAGAGCGAGGGGAGGAGGAGAGGGAGGAGAATGGGGAGGCCGACGGCCAGCGGAGGGGGGAGGAGTGCGACAGCCCCATTGAAAGAGGTCTCCATTAGAAGGAGGAAAAGAAGGAGGAAAATTATGAAGAAGAAATGGAGAAAAAAGAACTTAAGTAAGAGATTTTGCCACTCTATCTCTCCAATCATCCGAATACAAACGATCTCTGTTTGCTGCAGATTTTGGACACAACATATTACACATGAAGACGAGTCCAATGAAACAAGTGTCGTCGAATTCCGAGTTTGTTTGACCATTTGTTAAAATTGTCAAAGATGCTCAGACATTGTTCAAAAACACTATTTTAGCGCATCTTTTCTTCTTGGACGCTCACACGCTAACTCCAAAAATCATTGCCTTTTAGATTTAACCATTATTAGACGATACGAATCCAGAAAAAAATTGAATCGAATTTTGAGATCGTCTCAACAATGTTCCTTTGTAAAATGACTACCTGTTTTACCCTGAACTGTTTTAGCTCGCACGGCCAGATACTAACTCCGTTCGACGCTATATTTTGTAACTCAACAATGATTTATCATTAGGAATCCAGAAAAAATTATTTCGTCGAATTCTGAGCTCATATGCAAAATTTCAATTTTTGAGGGTTATGTATTGATTTTAAACATTGAATTTTCAAAATTTTCAAAACAAAGCTTTTAAATCAATTGAATAATTTTACTGAGTTCATTTTTATTCAAATAAAAGATAAAAAATAATTTTAAAATTATTCTCAAATTTTATTTAGCAAAAATACCGAATTTCTATTCACATATTCCTTAAAATAGCCTAAATAAAATTTTTAAATTGGTTCTGGAAATACGGGTTGTTACAATCTACCTCACTTAAAATTTTTTCGTCCTCGAAAAGGAATGGAGTTGAAAGTTGTTTAACTAACCAACTCAACTTTCATTCTGGCTTTCAATCTTCAACTTTTCAATTTCTAAGAATTTTCTACTTTCTTAAAAATTTGGCTAACACCCTAAATTTTTGAAAAATTATTCCATAACCTCCTTTGTACGGGAAGACCTTTAAAATCGCAACTTACCTCACATGGCCCTCATTAATCAAAAGAAAAAGGAAAAGCCAAGCGGCTAGCCAATTGGCTCATAAAATCATCAAATCCCAATGAATACAGTAAATTTGTACCTATTTATCAGACATACAATTCTATTCCTGTTCTTAGTTTCCTTGCTATGACTTGTTCATTATAAATACATGTGTATGTATGCGATTCCAATTAATTTCCAATTCAGTTCAATATTTGATTCTATTTGGCTAAAATTACCTTTCGTTCACATATTGGTTAAATTAACTATCATTCCAATATTTTTATTAGTTAAATTAGTAATCACACATCACATCCAGCAATCAATTTGTTGATTAACTTTTCAAATATATATAACTTTTATGTATAGTCAAAAATCATATTTCAGTGCAAATCACAACAATAAGCTCTAACTAAGTTTTTGTTCTCACACCTATCAATTGGAAATATATAGATAACCCACTTTCGAAACTCGAACATAAACACTGATGATGAGGACTCAATCATCAGAATCATCTCCGGGCGACTAGAGTGTGATTCTATATCTATCCAGTATATTTGAGACTTCGTACACACGCTAACTAGGTGTATATGCAAAATCTTCATATACCCGATTGTCCAAATTTAATATAAAATAAATAATCAAATACGTATAATAAGATTTAAATTTTCAAAACAAAATTTGTTTTCATTTTTATTTTAAAAATAACACTCTTCACACTCGTTCTAGGATACTGTTGATCCTATCTCTAACGAGTCATTCCCATTGGATATTACTAATCCAATCTCTGATGAATTCTTTCATTTGATTCTAACGTGTTTTGTTCTCGAGCCCTATAAACCAAAGCTCTGATATCACGCTGAAACGACCCAAACTTCCCCTTTTGGGAAAGCCCAGATTGAGTTGAGAACACGATGCATCAGAACACACACAATAGAACATTTAATTGCTTATTTCAACAATTTACATCAGAGTACAATAATATATCAGAGTATGAATAAATATTACCTAGAAAAATATCAGAGATTTAAAATACAAAGCAGCGGAAATATAAAATGTATAAATACAATGACTAACATAACTGAATGACATACACGGATACAAAGCTTTCCGAATATAGCTCCAGTTGTAAATCTAGGATCCTGAGAATATAATATCTGCAAAACCAAAACTACAAGCTGCCTATGTGGAAAATAAGGGCACCCAGAGTTTAGGAAGGAACAATAAACTCCAGGTCAGTCATGGGACTGGTGTGAGAACTAAAACAGTTATTAATTTTAATTTAAAGTTAGGTAAATCAAGAGACCACGCCGTATAACACGGAACAGATTTACCCCCAAAAATACCAATGCATAAGTAAACAACGCAATGCTAATTAAAGAAAAATGAAGCTATTATAAGACTCAGGTCCCATCACACAATGCAACGCAAGCCGAAGGATAGAGTTTTACTATATAATAGTCAAATATGCTTGGTACGCGAAATTTCTCTTTTATTATTACTATAAGTGTATAGTGTAGAAACCAATTTCGAAAGTAAATGTATCAATCATAGGCGGCATAGGTACCACATATTATGTTGTCATATATAGGTTTACAATTAAAACTGCAAAATGTCGCATTAGAAGTTTGGATTCCCACGTTGTTGGCTCTTGATTCGAAAGATCTATCGCGTAGTGCAATATACAACGGCTTACGTCCCAGCTAGAGAAAACAACGTAATGCACATCCGCTGTTTTGAGAAATCAAGTATCACTGCGGCTTATGTCCCGACGAGAGAAATAACTGCTTACTCTATCCCTTTAGGAATCGGGGGGTGTGCCCTTTCCCTCTGAGTGTGGAGCGACCACACTCAGCTCATCTCGGTCGACCGAATCCGTCCTCATATCGAAAGCATGCTGACCTGACCATCAGTTCACCATCATACCGGGGTGTGAGGCTCTCTAAGTAACTCTTCACAAAGCTATGCTAATTAAAGCTATGCTTTGATCATCATCCACAAGGCTCTGCTTTTCAACAAAAGCCTTGATCCATGCATCTCAGCATGTCACATTGTCAATCCAAACCATACAATTGATTTCTGCCAATGTATAATCTCTAAGCTCGTACGTCTCAGAGAAGGGTGCTAAGAAAGAGAATAAATTCTCCGCCACCAAATAGATATATATTTAGCAGAGATCAACGAATATAGCACAAAGGAATACAACATCGGACATACCATTCATTTACAAGTCCGTTCTGGGTCTGAACGAAACCAAAGTCACCTTATTCCTCATCCCGTATGTCCAATACAGGAGAGAGGCTCTCGCATATCCGAACAATAAACAAGTACATCCGGACGGCTACCACAGTAGCCCCTTCAAGGTAACTACTCCAATCATGGGCATAAGTAGCAACTCATCCATTCGATGTGAAGATCGTCGGTCTTACACCGTCTTCAATCTCTTCAACTATTAGTCGTCGTATTCATTATTCAAAATGGGTTAAACCCGGTCTTTCCGAATAACTCGCGTAATTTATAATCAAGTGCTATAAAAACACATCATACGCCTCATTCCAATTCAGAATAGTCTTTTATTCAAATATTTACATTTTTAGGGAAAGGTTCCCATTAATTTTATCAAAGATAAATTCTTTTAAATTTTCTTTTTAATCTCAAAAATCATTACTTAATGATTATTCGAATTTAAGAAATTATTCTTATCTTTAACTCGTTTAAAGAACTAATGTCCTTTAAAAACATTGTTCACAATAAACCCAAATCTTATTCCATTAACTATGGAATATTCACGGAAATCATAACGGTGTATAATCGATATAAATTCCCGTATCATACTAATAATATAAACGGAATAGCGGCAATGCCTTTTAAATTCCATATATAGTATCGGTCATCATTCACAGGAGCTCTTATCGATTATTACCAAATTGAATTCCATTCAATTCCAATTTAATATATTAAATTGGAAAACTTTATTTTGGAAAATTCCCATTAATCTTAATTAAAAGATAATAAATTCCAAGTTATATTTTCACTGATAATTGGGTTAAAGAACAAATGTTATTTAAAACATTGTTCACGATAAACCCAAAATCCAGTTCTTTTATTCAATTCCAATTTAATATTAATTAATTGGTAAACTTTATTAATCTTAATTAAAAGATTTATTCTTTTCTCAATTGGGTTTAAGAACAGTGTTAATGAAGACACCATTCACGACAAACCCAAAATCCAATTTGATATTAAATACTAGGCCATGAATAGAAATTATGTTGGCGTATTTCAATATCAAATTCTGAAACCAACGGATATCGTATTGGGAATAACGATATACATGTATCTTCCAAATTCCTCAACAATATCTGCATAATCATGAAATCCAATATCAAAATATTCCGAAGATTATTTCCATTCTGAATCCATTCCAATTTATTCATAGGAAAAATTCTGGTCATTTTAAAACCATTTTTAAAGTCCAATTTATTTTATTTAAAACCCATGGAATTATTATTCTAGACAATAACTAGTTCATTTCGATAAAAATATATTTTTATCTTCTCAAAACTAGGATTTTTCATCCAAAATCTTTCCAAATCATTTAGTATGATTTTACATAATTTTTACATATTTTTAATAATTTTATTATTGCACGTACAGTTGGTTTCCAATAACGGCCATCGAAATGCATCCATATCGACCTTTTCTGAAATTGATTTGGACATATCTCCCAATCTAACTGTTAGATTTCAAATCTCTTATATTCATCGGACATATCTTCAAATCTAACGGTTCTGGTTTTAGGAGAATCCGACGGTCGGATCTCCCGTTACGCCAATTGGAAGTTAATGGTCGAAATTCGTGAACGTCGCTGCGCGGCGCATTTTATTCAGGCCATTAAATATATACAATATATATATTATATATGTTTTGTTGATTTCCATTTAAAATGTATTTTATAAATCATTTTAAATTCGTTTTAAAATGATTTCATCTCCATTTCCAATTTTTAATCAAAGTTGAATATTCTATATCATTATAATATTAAAATGATAATATTTTCAAAATATTAGATTTTGAAATCACTTTTTTTTTCGATATTCGTTATAAAAATGAATAAAATCGATATAAATATCGTTCGAGTCAAAATGGCGCATATCTAATCAATACGGCTTCACACATTTCAATATTTTCATGTCCATCCAAAATCGGACATCAAAATCATATTTTTATCTTTTACAGAATATTATTTTTAAATATTCGTTATTTTATTTTATTCAACCCATGAATGTTTTTAATGGCTTATACATTAAGTAAAAATGATATTTTTATTGTTCAAACATTTTATTCAACACATGAATAATTTATATGGTTTATTCATTCAATAAAAATGATATTTTTATTGTTCAAAATTTTTATTCAATATATGACTATTTAATTCACTTCATTAACATGTTAAATATAATATTTTTATCTAACAATTTTTTTTTAACTTATGATTCTTTTTCTTTTTCCTTAACATGTTAAAGATGACATTTTTTATCTAACAAAAAATGTATTTTAACATATGCTTGTTTTATTGGTTTATACATACAATAAAAATGTGATTTTTATTGTTAAAACATTTTATTTTAAAATATTCTTTATACTAAATTTTCTTTATTTTTGAATCGGAATGCGACTCAATCAATTACCATATAATTTCAGTTATATGGATTTCATACATTGCATGTATTTAATAGTAATGATAAATAATTATTAAACAACCCATTCACATCCAAAGTGAAATTTACAACTGTGTGAGCATTAAAATAAATAAATAACGTCATCACAGCCTGTCAACCCATCAGTTGACATAAAACTAAATATTGGGACTAGTGTATGTCAAATATCATCCCAATACCCGTGTGGGGTTTCAACCAACAAATACTGAATATTATTTGTGCAGTTGAGCAACGTGTAAAATTTATCGTCCCAATCAATATTAGTTAAATGGGTGTACATAAACAAATCGTCTGATTTGTAAATGAATATTTATTTTATTCATTTATCCGTTAAAAAATATATTTTTAGCTATAAAATATTTATTTCGACACATGAATATTTTATACAGTTCATTTATACGATAAAAATGATATTTTTATTGTTCTAACATATGTTAGAAAATTTTGGCAGCATAATGGCGCGATACTAGAACCGAAATAAGGTCTAGCTTTATCCCTCGCCTAATACTGGCTCGCGCCATACATAAACCAAATTCAATCAATTCCATTCACATACCAGAGCAAATTCAAACAAAAAATACATCAAACAAACAACCAAACATCATTGTTTCAATCAAAAGTTGTCGGGTGCTACTAAGCACCGTTTGCATCCTAGTATATATTTAACTGTAAACAAAATTAGAGTGAGAAGTTCTCACCCAGAAGCTAAACCAATTCATCGCGATTCTTCTAATATAGAAAATTCTTGTTGCCGTGCTCGCTTTTGTCGTTCCCCACACTTGAATTCGCCTCTTTGGCTCTAGAATTTTTATACAGCCTCCAATCTTCACCAAACTTTGTCACAAACCAAAACGTGCTATTCCCGACAACTTTTGCCTTTTCTTCCAAAACTGCACCAATTCACCGGAAATCGCGAAAAAACCGCAGCAGCACCGCGATCTTCGGAAGCATTTTCTGGACAGCTTCGTAATCCAAAACAGGACATCCATATACTCAAATCGAAGGGAAAAACAAGATCTTCGACTTTGGTACTAGAAGTTTTGGCTATAAACACACGGTTTGAGAGTTATTGGCAAAATAGTGATAGGGGGTTATTTGCAAAACGGGAATTTTGAATAAAATGGGTTTTGGGTGAAATGGGGCTCACGGCCGGAGCTGGGCTGGGGGGGACCTGATTGGATGTGGGAAGGCCGCTGGTGGTGGCGGTGGGTAGCAGGAGGTGGTGGTGGCCGAAGAGCTAGGGTTTGGAGAAGGGTTTTGAAATTTGGAAGAGGGAAAGAGGAGAGAGAGGAGAGGAGGAGGAGGAGGAAAAGAGGAAGAGAGGGAGGAGAATGGGGAGGCCGACGGCCAACGGAGGGGGGAGGAGGAGTGCGGCAGCCCCATTAAAAGAGGTCTCCATTAGAAGGAGGAAAAGAAGGAGGAAAATTATAATGAGGAAATGGAGAAAAAAGAACTTAAGTAAGAGATTTTACCGCTCCATCTCTCCAATCGTCCGAATACAAATGATCTCTGTTTGCCGCGGATTTCGGACACGACATATTACACGTCAAGACGAGTCCAATGAAATAAGTTCCATCGAATTCCGAGTTCGTTTGACCATCCATTAAAATTGTCAAAGATGCTCAGATATTGTTCAAAAATGCGATTTTAGCGCACCTTTTCTTCTTTCACGCTCACACGCTAACTCCAAAAATCACGCCCTTTTGGATTTAACCATTATTAGATGATACAAATCCAAAAAAAATGGAATCGAATTCTGAGATCATCTCAATAATGTTCATTTGTAAAATGACTTCCTATTTTACCCTGAACTGTTTTAGCTCGCATGACCACATACTAACTCCGTTCGACGCGCATTTTGGAACTCAACAATGATTTATCATTATGAATCCAAAAAAAAATTATTTCGTCATCAAATTCTGAGCTCATATGCAAAATTTCACTTTTTAAGGGCTGTGTATTGATTTTAAACATCGAATTTTCAAAAATTCCAAAACAAAGCTATTAAATCAATTGAATAATTTTACTGAGTTCATTTTTAGTCAAATAAAAGATAAAAACTAATTTTAAAATTATTTTCAAATTTTATTTAGCATAAATACCCAACTTCCATTCACATATTCCTTAAAATAGCCTAAATAAAAATTTTAATTTGGATCTGGAAATACTGGTTGTTACACTTTCACAGCTCTACGGATTACGCCCTTATAATTCTAATCTAGATCGCAGCAGTCACAATGGATACACATGGTTCCCCCAAGAAACATCCGTCTGCCGTAAGCTATCGGTAGCCCTGCGAATTTCGCTACACGACTGAATTTCTAATGAATCTAGATCGCAGTGATCACAATGATTACGCCTGATTTCCTCATGAAACATCCGTCCGCCATAGGCTATCTACAGCCCTACAAATTGCGCTAGCAATCGTTCTCAATGGCAACTCATGAGTTTTATGTCCGGACAACCCACTACCACCAGCAACATAACTAGGCTCGAATTTCAAAGGAAGGAAGGTACTTTCCTTATTTTTCTTTGAAAACATATAATACTGTATACATATAGTACTCATAAATCATAATTACAATTTTCATTCCAAATCATATTTCCAATCATCTCATTCTTATATAAACTTTGTTATCTCAGATTTTATTTCAATCAATTACCTTCCACATCAATAGTTTTCGAATTCGCTATATTCTTATATATTTTCCATATAAGTGTCAAAACTTTTATATCTAATATCTAAAATTGAATATCCTCAAATTTCCGTTCAAATTTCAAAATTTAGTTTTGATCTCTAAATTAATTCAGATATTTGACACCTTTCAAACTCTGATGTATGCATCTATTGTAAACCAAATTTTCTTCCAATTTTCCCATTATTAAGTTTATTGCTTAATTCAAATCTTCATGCTCTCAAACTTTTAGAATTTTATTTTCGTTCTTATAACAAACTTCTCATTTACGCGTTACTACTCCTTCATATTCACACCCTTCGACTATCAATTGGCAAGTGAACAACTTTCCAAGTATTAATCCCGAAGGCCGAAACCAACATTAGATCAACACCCAGTAAATTATTCAACTTAACTAGTCTATAGTCAGTTTCTTAATTCCTTATCAAATCACTGCTTACGTAATTCCTCGGATTCAATTTATGAATCTACTTCTCTTACGTTTTGCTGCTCCTCGTTCTCGTCGTACGGCTTTTTATTCTTCAGTTCTTGACATTCTGATTTATCAAAACCTGTTTGCCATTCGCGGTCTTTTTGAAAAACATTTTCATTTATCATGTTTATTTTAATAATTCTTATTGGAAACATTTCCATATATTCACAAATCTCTATTCTCCATAGAAAATATATTTTATTCATACTGGGAAACATTTCTAAATTCGTTATTCGGATTAAAATAGATATTAAATAAAACACCATTATCTTAACTGCTGACGCTCATTTACTTGCTTCATTTAATCACTCTTTCTAGCGAACCTTAACCATTTCTTACTCAAAAATGAAGTCATTCAAGTTGGGTTATATTTACCTCTCAGACCTTAACTGAACAACATCAACTTTGAAATAGATAAAATTCACAACTTTGAATATCAACAAAACATTCTTCTCCTAACTTCCGAATTCAAGTTGATAATTCACTTCTTTTACTAAAATTGTTGACCATAACAATAATTCACATCTTCAACTATTTAACTTTGAAATATACTTTATTTATTAACCTGGATAATTTATTAATAACATATTAATTCTAATTAAAAACGGAAAGTAAATAGTACTTTCCAGAAACTCAACATAATTGATTCCTATGAATAACTTCCTTCGAATAATCTTCTATTCAATAATATATTCCGAACATCGGAAAAATCTCATTTGATTTATATTCTGAACTTCAGAATAAGCTCGCCGTACTGATCAACTCCGTTTCCTTTATTCCTAATTTTATTCGCAACATTGTTTCCTTCAACCGTCATTTACTTCTAAAATAAATATGATTCCTTTTATAGGAATCTAGACTCGTGATATCAAATTAGTTTTGATTTCATTTAAATACAAGTCCAAATCTCTTTTAAAATCGTCATTCCTTTTTCGCTTTATTTATAACTCATGCTCATAATTCACTTCTTGTTAACTAACAAGTTTATAACTTACTATCGAATCCATATATTCGATCAATGATTTGAAACCTATTATAATGAACTTTCTTGATTTTATTACACTGTATTCCGAATATCGAAATAAAATTCATCTTCTCATTTCTAACACGATTTAAAATTTCACCCTTTTCATTCAAATTCTCATCCGAAATTCTTATCCCTAATAAATTTCAGTTGACATAGATTGCTGAAATACATAACTGAGGAAATTTGTAATGACCCGCATTGGCAGAGGTATTATAATTAATTTATTGAATTATTGAAATGGTGGTATAGAGAATTTAATGGCTGTGGAATTAAATAATTGTAAATATTTAATTTAAATAATAAATTAAATAATATATTTAATTCTGAAATAATCAGAATTGGCTGAAATGGCGATATGTGTGAACTGGGCAATTCGAATTATATAATTCAGTTTAAAGTTGAATTATAGTAACGAATATATTCAATCGTCGATAGTCGAACGTATAGTTTATAATATAATTATAAACGAGCTGGAAATGGCGCGGCAGTTCGCTATTTGGCAATTTGAACTTCAACTGAATGTACAAGATTCGTTTTAAGCCGGATTTCTGTGAAACAAGAAACGTGTGGAGCTGGTGGAGTATATCTTTCTAGTGGAAGAGAAAAATCAGGATTTCATCATGTAGATTTTGAGATATGTCCAAATCAAATTTTAGAAAAGTCGCTGTGGAATTCCTTTAAATTTTATAAAGGAATTATTTATATTTTAAAAAGGGATTTCAATATAAATCGAATACCGGGTTGACCCAGAAGTGAATATCGAGTAGAAATTCATATAGAGCTGTATGGTATTCCACTGTGAATACAGACGATAATATTTAATTTTTAAATATTTAATTTAATTATATTTAAATATATTTATATATTTAAATGGGTCATTTAGAGCTGTAAAAATAAGCCACTTTTGCAAACGAAGTCGGAATTCGATGAAACTAGTTTTGTTGGATCCGCAATGTCAAATAGTTGTTAGATTTCTAATTTCGTGATTTTTAGAGGCGCTATGTGACCGTACGAATTTTTAGAGTGCAAAACAGTCAGTATTTCGACGGTTAAAAATACGCTGTGTGAGCATATGGAGTCGGAATTCGACGAAGCCAGTTTTGTTGGGATCGTAATGTCGAACTCTAGCTAAGTGTCCAGTTTGGTGATTTTTGGGTATCGTACGTGGTCGCAGGGATTTTTAAGGACCAGAGAAGAGTATAAAATCAATAAATAAAATAAACAAATCAAAAATAAAATATCCCAATATTTATCGTGGGTAATATGAAGGCCACGCAAGCACCTATCTCAGCCACAAAGTTTACCAATCACCGCTACAACTATATAAGACCACCGAAGGTCTTTATAGTGGAAATTTGCTCCAAAAGAAAAATCATAACAATTCAAATAAAAATCCATAGATCACCAAACTCCTCTTTTCAAATTACTGATGTGAAGTTCTTCAACCTGATATCAATTTTGTGGAGCTCGACGCGGGTTTCCAGTTCACAGTAGCGCCTAGGGTTGGGGTCGGGTTTCAATTCGTGAAGCCAGAGTGGGAACTGAGTTCACCAATGAACTCGGGGATGTACCAAGGTCAGCTCGACGTGATTCAGTGCAACTCAATGGCCTGAGGTGAAAAGCGACGTTGGTGAAGTTCGATTTAGGGTTGAGGGCGGAATTCCATCAGGGAGTGCGAACTGAATTTGATGAACATGAGGGGAAGCAGCTCGAGATGAGGAGGTCGATGGGAATGTTGGTTTTGAGAACGAGGGGTTGTTGAATGAGATAATGGAGGAGAGGCGGCCATGTTGCGTCGAAGTGAATACTGGAGGAAGTATTGGGGAAGAAGTATTCTTGAAGGGGGTCTGGGCTATTCAAATGGGCTGGAGGAAAAGAAACAAAAGGGTAAAGGCCCAATTTTATAAAAATGGTGTAGGTTTATTTAAGTTTAATTGTTTTAAAATTTGTAAAATGCATAACAAACTCGTACGTTATCAGAATTGGGCAAAACAAGATCCGTTGGGATCGTATGGACGGACACTACATGTAACGACCCAACTTTTGAACACATCTCCAGTTGTGCCATTAATGAGAAATAAGAATAGATAGAAGATAAAAACACAGAAACATCAGAATCTCACAGCGGAATTTTCACAAAAGATAATACTTTATATCATTACACAGCGGAATATATTACATCAGAGCATCATATGTCTAGTGGTACAGCCATCAGTAATTATACATATCATTTTGATCAACTGACAGACTTAATTATACAGTAGATAGGTGGACCAGCACACAGCAAATTCTTCACTCTAGCTTCACAGGTTTCATAAATCCTGATTCACTTGTCTATTCATAACAAGCGTTATGAATACCCAAGAGTTTAAGGGAAAACACAGAAAAATAAACTTCGGGTCAGTCAGGGGACTGTTATGAGTAAACAGTTTAAAATAAATACAGATATCTCATAAGACCACGCCGTAAATACGGAACGGGTTTTTACCTTATGAGATCAAAACTATTGGTATACTTGAAAACAAATATTATCATAATGTCTAGGTGTTTTACAAATAGTCTAGAATCTAGAAGAATGCTTGCATCTCACATTCTCCGATATAGCATACAAATAAAACCCGCTTGGCTCTTAGGGAAATTGGATTTCCAACCATGACAAGGTATGGGACCACCTTCCGCTGATGTATCTCTAGAGGCCAATACACCTGGGTTCAACAAGAACGTCTTGCAACCCGGCCCTCACATGACCGACCACTCATTTCTCTTGAGTGTATCGAGTGTATATCACCGATGGTTGTGTACGGCAACCATCCCCGAATGGGCAGAATCGATAGATTAAGAAACAAAAGGAATTTCTCTAGATAGGTTATGCTACACCCTAATGGGAGCGACCCACATAGCCATGCTGCCTGCCCGATTTTTGTCATTTCCTGGGTGTGAGGCTTGAGGTTAGATTCACGTTTATCTTCCAGAACATCTGGTCACCATTTACTTTGAATGCCACATCGTCAAACCCGTCAAATCACAAATTGATCTGGCCAAAACCACGGGTATGAAGCTAGGAGAAACGAATTCCTCCGCCACCAAACTAAGTTTTGAAAAGACCAACTTACGCGATCTGTTAGGTATACCTTGTCAGACATTCGTCCATACATGTTGTCCTGGGACTGGACAATCCGAAGGCACTATTCGAAAATATTCCTTGTATCTCACCGTCTTCAATTCTACAATCTTTGACGCGCGGCGTATAATCAAATCAAAGTGGAATATAAATTCCGGTCTCTTTGAAATGATCAACGAACAGTTTTCCCTTTAAATTATAAATCTAAACAGAATTATAATCTAATCAGCATATGCAGTTATTGTCAAACCAACAGTATATGATTATCTGGTCAATATCTGGTATATTGATAATCCTTTCAAAACGATCAATTCCAGTGTGCGCATCGCACAGGTTTTGTTCATCATCTTTACACATGAATTTTACTTTATTTTCTCTTTAGAAAGTTTTACTCATCACTATCCCTTAAGCTGATCATTCGTAAATGACTTAAACTGTGGTTTAATCATTTACGTTATACTTTTACACTTGGTAATTTCTCGTCAAATTTTCCCTTTTTGATCGTTCATTCTTGATCTCCTTAATTCCTTTCTATACTGATAAAATTTCCTTCCTTATATCAGTCTAACACGGTTAAAACATTTATGCACAGTTCTTGTTTTGTATAGTTCAGAACTGTTCATGATCAGTTCTTATATCAGATATTTCAGTTATCAGAAAAAACTGACAAGTTCAACCGTATGTGTTAGATACAGTTTCTACCTTGTTTTGAATTTAAACATTTCGTTTAAAAAAATAAATTCAGAATTTAAATTATAAATCAAAATTTATAATTTCAGTTACTGTGTTTACTTCTTGTCCTTTGTTAAAACCCTACTCGACCCTTTCCACTTGATTGACTTCTTTCGATCTCACAGTTTAAATATCTCATTAGAAAATCATTTCTAATACTTAATTTAAAACTACAGTTTTGTGTTTTGAATTAAGTATTAGAAATGATTTTCTAATGAGATATTTAAACTGTGAGATCGAAAGAAGTCAATCAAGTGGAAAGGGTCGAGTAGGGTTTTAACAAAGGACAAGAAGTAAACACAGTAACTGAAATTATAAATTTTGATTTATAATTTAAATTCTGAATTTATTTTTTTAAACGAAATGTTTAAATTCAAAACAAGGTAGAAACTGTATGTAACACATACGGTTGAACTTGTCAGTTTTTTCTGATAACTGAAATATCTGATATAAGAACTGATAATGAACAGTTCTGAACTATACAAAACAAGAACTGTGCATAAATGTTTTAACCGTGTTAGACTGATATAAGGAAGGAAATTTTATCAGTATAGAAAGGAATTAAGGAGATCAAGAATGAACGATCAAAAAGGGAAAATTTGACGAGAAATTACCAAGTGTAAAAGTATAACGTAAATGATTAAACCACAGTTTAAGTCATTTACGAATGATCAGCTTAAGGGATAGTGATGAGTAAAACTTTCTAAAGAGAAAATAAAGTAAAATTCATGTGTAAAGATGATGAACAAAACCCGTGCGATGCACACACTGGAATTGATCGTTTTGAAAGGATTATCAATATACCAGATATTGACCAGATAATCATATACTGTTGGTTTGACAATAACTGCATATGCTGATTAGATTATAATTCTGTTTAGATTTATAATTTAAAGGGAAAAATGTTCGTTGATCATTTCAAAGAGACCGGAATTTATATTCCACTTTGATTTGATTATACGCCGCGCGTCAAAGATTGTAGAATTGAAGACGGTGAGATACAAGGAATATTTTCGAATAGTGCCTTCGGATTGTCCAGTCCCAGGACAACTTGTATGGACGAATGTCTGACAAGGTATACCTAACAGATCGCGTAAGTTGGTCTTTTCAAAACTTAGTTTGGTGGCGGAGGAATTCGTTTCTCTTAGCTTCATACCCGTGGTTTTGGCCAGATCAATTTGTGATTTGACGGGTTTGACGATGTGGCATTCAAAGTAAATGGTGACCAGATGTTCTGGAAGATAAACGTGAATCTAACCTCAAGCCTCACACCCAGGAAATGACAAAAATCGGGCAGGCAGCATGGCTATGTGGGTCGCTCCCATTAGGGTGTAGCATAACCTATCTAGAGAAATTCCTTTTGTTTCTTAATCTATCGATTCTGCCCATTCGGGGATGGTTGTCGTACACAACCATCGGTGATATACACTCGATACACTCAAGAGAAATGAGTGGTCGGTCATGTGAGGGTCGGGTTGCAAGACGTTCTTGTTGAACCCAGGTGTATTGGCCTCTAGAGATACATCAGCGGAAGGTGGTCCCATACCTTGTCATGGTTGGAAATCCAATTTCCCTAAGAGCCAAGCGGGTTTTATTTGTATGCTATATCGGAGAATGTGAGATGCAAGCATTCTTCTAGATTCTAGACTATTTGTAAAACACCTAGACATTATGATAATATCTGTTTTCAAGTATACAAATAGTTTTGATCTCATAAGGTAAAAACCCGTTCCGTATTTACGGCGTGGTCTTATGAGATATCTGTATTTATTTTAAACTGTTTACTCATACCAGTCCCCTGACTGACCCGAAGTTTATTTTTCTGTGTTTTCCCTTAAACTCTTGGGTATTCATAACGCTTGTTATGAATAGACAAGTGAATCAGGATTTATGAAACCTGTGAAGCTGGAGTGAAGAATTTGCTGTGTGCTGGTCCACCTATCTACTGTATAATTAAGTCTGTCAGTTGATCAAAATGATATGTATAATTACTGATGGCTGTACCACTAGACATATGATGCTCTGATGTAATATATTCCGCTGTGTAATGATATAAAGTATTATCTTTTGTGAAAATTCCGCTGTGAGATTCTGATGTTTCTGTGTTTTTATCTTCTATCTATTCTTATTTCTCATTAATGGCACAACTGGAGATGTGTTCAAAAGTTGGGTCGTTACAGTTGGTATCAGAGCTGGTTGCTTAATTGGTACGGATGATAGGGGGTTCTCGCTTCGCGTTTGGTGGCGAACGGGAGACTCTTACCCCTACATCTCCCGACAATGTGGGTTGGTCGAGTCGAGAGGCTGGCCGTAAAAGCAGTTCTGAGGTATCTCTGTAAGCCACGCTGGGAGGTTAGCCCAGTGCCGAGGGAGGAGAGGATGGTTGAAAAGCCTACTCGAATCCCGGGTCGTTTCACTACACGATGGAACTGACTGGAAGTCCATCTGAGCTCGTTACAATTTATTGCAAAATAAATTGTCCGTCTAAATCAAAGACAGTTAATCGTTTTTACGATAACAGTCCAAAGTGAGTAAATCTCACTAACTCTGAACAGTTTATAATTTCATGTTGTATTTTTAGAGCTGTTAGATATTGGCTGATTGACTGTGTGTTGACTGTTTGATTGAACTGTTAGTCAGTTAGTTGAATTTCTATATTAATTCTGTTTAACAGAATATATCATATGGAACGGAAAGTGATGTTATCTATATTATTTAACATCTGTGATGCAGGGAAACAGGTTGGTGGAATCCAACTGGATTCCTCAACATTTATTTACTGTTTTCATATATTGTGATATATGATGTGTTATATAATCTGTTATGGATTATGGGTGTTGGAATGATGCTGATCATTTTTATTCGATATTTTAAATATCATAAAAGACCCTGGGATGCAAAAAGAATTATTTCAATGTATATTGAAATAAAGGCATTTTATAAAATCAACAGATTTTATAAAAGGAAATATTTCGAAAGTATATAAAAGGGAAAAATGTTTTTAAAACGAATAGAGATTTATAAAAGGGAAATCATTTGTAAAGTGAAGAACTGTTACTAAAAGTAAATCTTTATAAATGAATAGTTTATTCGAATAGAATAAAAGAGTTAATCGATGTTAGTTAATCGATTAGAGAGAAAGCAAAGGAGTTAATGGATGTTACTTTAATCGATTAGAGTTAAAGTAAAAGGAGTTAATCGATGTTAGTTAATCGATTAGAGAGAAAGTAAAAGGAGTAAATCGATGTTAGTTTAATCGATTAGAGTTAAAGTAAAAGGAGTTAATCGATGTTAGTTTAATCGATTAGAGTTAAAGTAAAAGGAGTTAATCGAAGTTAGTTAATCGATTAGAGTTAAAGTGAAAGTAGTTAATCGATGTTAGTTAATCGATTAGAGAGAAAGGAAAAGGAGTTAATCGATGTTAGTTAATCGATTAGAGAGAAAGAAAAGGAGTTAATCGATGTTAGTTTAATCGATTAGAGTTAAAGTAAAAGGAGTTAATCGATGTTAGTTAATCGATTAGAGAGAAAGCAAAGGAGTTAATCGATGTTAGTTAATCGATTAGAGAGAAAGTAAAAGGAGTTAATCGAATATTAGTTTATTCGAATAGAGTTAAAAAAAAGGAGTAATCGAATATTAGTTTATTCGAATAGAATTAAAGGAGTAAATCGAATATAGTTTATAAGAAAGAAGTTAAGTAAGGAGAAGTGTTAAAGAGTTAAAAGATGAACTTACCCTATTTCGAGATTTGAAATGTTGTTCAGTTAAGGTCTGAGAGGTAATTATACCCCAACTTGATTGACTTCGTTTTTAGTTTAGAAATGGGTAAGGTTCGAGAGTGAAAGTGGTTAAGTGAATTTAGTAAATAAGTAAAGTGGTTTGAGTTGTCGTCGCGATGTTGATTTAAACATCGGTTTAAATCCAAGTATAGAAGATTTGGAAATGTTTTCCAAATAGAATCAAAACGTAATCAAATATTGAAACAAGGGAAATATGAATATATATATATATATATATATAGATATATATATATGATTGATGATTGATTGATAGAATTTCCATTTGGAAATAATATCGTTGTTTGCACACCTATTTTATTCGATAGTTAAATCACAGACTATCGAAGTTTTGACCATTTTAACATTGTTAATATGGACAGACCGGTTGGATTATTATCCAAAGAACCACTCTGTATTGGCATAAGCATTGCGAATCATATATGCCAAAGGAAAATTGAAGACGGAGTTATGCAAGGGCTATCCTGTTTACAGAATAGTGCCTTCGGTTCATCCTGTTCCTGGATGACTTGTATGGACGGATGTCTGACAGAGTATTTCCAAGATGATCACATATATTGATTTCTCCAACCATACCAAGAGTGGAAGCGGAGAAGGAAACTTCTTTTAGCTAACACATAATGTATTGTTGAGGACATCAATCGGTGATTTGATGGGTATGACGATGTGGCATTCAAAGTGAATATGGTGTGATGATAAAGCGTAGCTTCTAGCCTCACATCCGGTAAATGACAGAAATCGGGCAGGCAGCATGGCTAAGTCGGTCGCACCGAAGTAGGGTGTATAATCACCTAATCTAGAGTTTCATTTACTTCTAAAAATCTATTGTTGATGCTGTCCCATTCGGGAAATGGTTGCTGATCCCAACCGTTGGTGATGTACATTCGATACACTCAAGCGAAATGAGTGGTCGTCATGTGTGGCCGGGTTGCAAGATGTTCTTGTTGAACCCAGTGTATTTGTAACGACCCGGGAATTTTCGACTCCGAAAATCGACACAAAACCCAGCGTCGACTGTTTAGACATCGGAAATACCGGATCATTAATAGAAAGAAATAAGAGGATGAGAAAGATAAGATAGAACTAATAGAATAGAAGAAAAAGAAGAACACAACTGAGCAGAATCAGAGTAAACACGAATCTCACAGCGGAACGAATAAAATATATTAGATAACATAACTTTGAATACAAAATTTTGTACCATAGATACATGTCGTCATCAGATCACAATACAATATTTGATACAGCGGAAATAACTCTAAAATAACTAGCGGTGAAGCCTCCTGCTTCAAGCTCCTCCAAGTGTATCTGTAAAGCCTGAAACACTTGACTGCCCATACAAATTTGGGCACCCAAGAGTTTAGGAAAAACAAAACAAAATAAACTCTGGGTCAGTCATGGGACTGGTGTGAGTAAACTCCAACCATATGATTTAACTTCAAAAATCTTTTGAAAAAAAAAGATAATAGTAAGACCAGCCCACACATAAACACGGACGATTTTTACCTTACTATAACCCAAACATTTTGATATCAAAATCCAGTGATATTATAATAATGTCTAATCAAATAAATAACCAAATAGTAGAACGATTGCTTCTCACGCTCTACATACATAGTATAAAATCAAAAACCGCATGGCGCTTATTGGAGATTGGATTCCAGCTATAACAAGGTATGGGACCACCTTCCGATGATGTATCTCTAGAGGCAAATACACCTGGGTTCAACAAGAACGTCTTGCAACCCGGCCCACACATGACCGACCACTCATTTCGCTTGAATGTATCGAATGTATATCACCAACGGTTGGGCTCAAACCACCGTTCCCGAATGGGCAGAATCGATAGATTAAGAAACAAAAGGAATTTCTCTAGATAGGTGATTATACAACCTAATGGGTGCGACCCACATAGCCATGCTGCCTGCCCGATTTTTGTCATTTCCCGGTTGTGAAGCTTGAGGCTACGTCTAACTTTTAAAACATCTGGCCACCATACACTTTGAATGCCACATCATCAAACCCTTCAAATCACTAGTTGATCTACCCAAAAATATTACGGGTATAAAAGCTAAGAGAATTGAATTCCTCCGCCACCAGACGTAATACTTTGAAAAGATCGTCTTATGTGACCGTTAGGAACACTCTGTCAGACATTCATCCATACAAGTTGTCCTGGGATTGGGCAAACAGAAAACACCATTCTGGAACAGGACGACCCTTGCATTTCACTCCGTCTTCAATTGTTTCAGCATAATCAAATCGCAGCGCTTATGCCTATACGGAGTGCTTTTAGGATAATATATCCAACCGGTCTCTCCCTATTGACAACGATGGTCAAACACTTCGATAGTCGGTTATTTAACTATCGAAGTAAAAACAAACATCCAATCAAATATATAACTATCATCACACAACCATGGGAACTTTCTATTTAACATTTGTTCTTTTATTTCTTTGGACAAACGTCGTTACTTATTACTTTTAGAATAAGTGGATTTCAAAACAAACTGTTTACATTCCCTAGGGAGTAGTGCTATATAAAAATCATGCTTAAGCTTAGCCAACAGCGTTAATTTAACGTTATAGTTCAAAACTCGTCATACGCTGTGATATTCCCCTTTTATAACAAATCTCGACATAACAGTCACCGTTAAGCCTAGTCAACAGCGTTGTTTTATCGCTGTAGTTCAAATACTTGAAATACGCTGCTATATTCCACCTTATACTGATCTTTGACATCTCTTACTGTTACAAAAATCTTGATATCTCTTTTCATTACAAAAGTCTTGACATCTCTTTCTGTTACAAAATCTTGACATCTCTTTCTGTTACAAAATATTAACATCTCCTTTTGTTACAAAATTCTTGACATCTCTTTCTGTTACAAAAATCTTAACATCTCTTTCTGTTACAAAACAAATACCCTCCCTCGATAATTGTGAAGTCGTTCAAGTTGGGGTATTTTAATTACTTCTCAGACCTTGATCGACGACGTTCTTACCTTAGAATAGATATAAGTTTGTAACTCTAACCCCTTATACTTTTAAATCAGTAAACGTGCTTCTTGCTATATTTTAAATATGGTTTTATGATGCCACATCCTTATTTTGAAAACTCGGTTATTACATTAGCTTATACAAATCCATTTTTAAACATTTTTCTCCGCTGCGTTTTTCTTAGACAAATCCCTTATTAAACATTCCTCTTCGCTTTGTCTTCTTTAGACAAATCCCTTATACTTTAAAATCTTATTTAAACTAAATCCACTATTCGTTAATTTATTACATTAGATTAATCAGCCCAATCTAATTTAATTAAATAACCAATTATTGATCAAAATAGTTTGCTTGGTAAATATTTAGCCATGATTAACCCACTAATCAATTCTAACAAATCTTTTCATTTTGAATAAATAACATTTATTAATCCAAATAAATTCAACATGTATCGATTACTATAAAAATAATAATATATTTCTAAATAATCTCATTTACTATTAAATAAACAATTATCGATTCTAACTAATCTTACTTAATATGAAATCAACCATAATCTATTTGTAAATATCTCATTTAATTGTTCTTAAAACAATAAATTCTTGTTATTAATCATCAAGTTAAACTTTGCCTACTAACTTATTAATCTTATTAATATAAGAATCCACTTTACCAAATCATTTAGTAATTATGGTGAAACACGTGCTTCGCACACGGTGGGATTTTGGTAAAACAATAGCGGTTAAAACAAATGATACATTTATGGTTGGTTGTTGTCACTTCCTTAATCGATATCGTCTACTAATTAAATCAATATAACGTTTGAATTTCCATTCAGCGCTAACATCAACACAAGGTTTCAAAAGTCATTTGGGTTCAAACAGTGCATCTATATAAAACAAACAGTACATATAAATATTGAGGAATCCGGTTGGATTCCTCCAACTGGTTTCCTCCATCCATAGATGTTAGTCAAATCAGTATCCAACCAATGATGTGCATATATACGACAATATTTAACCAATTATTTGTAATTTACTTAATCAATCATCACACAGCATTCAACCATTATTTTAAAATATAATATTTTTAAATTAAAACAGAGTTAGTGAATTTACTCACCTTGGCGCGTTAACCGTTTAATAACGATTTGCGTTTATCCGGCGCTTTAATCTGCCATAATTTTAACGAGCTCCAAACCGCTCCAGACCCGTCCCAAAATGTAGATTTCGCTGATATGATTCCAAAGTGATCAGTTTCGCTCGCTATTGTTACGGATATATGGCCGATGCGTTTTTCTTCTTATGCATATAACCGATTTCATTCCCACTTCGTATTCGAACCACCTCCGCACCAATCTCACGTTGTCGCGTCTAAAATAGACCCTTGGAATTCACCATGCCCCTATCACAAACCACATCGCTCCTTTTCCTAGCAACTCCACCGTTGGCACAACTATTATCCACTATTTACTTCGTCCATAAATCACGAAACCATGACGAACCCCATCGTTAGCCACCTCTGACGCTTCTTCTCTTACTTTCTTCGAAGTGCTACTCTTATATTTCTATGTGAATTCACTTCTGTTACACCATATTCCTCCCCTTCGAATATATCCCACCACTCAGATTTTCTTTCCCACCCATGCAATGAACTTGCTTCTTCATTTTTGCGTGTTCCTCATTCTTTTGCATGTCATCATGTTACTCACTAGCTACCTACCTGTACATCATTTTCACAGCCTCTTCTTTCATGCGACTCCCCTCTGTACAAACGCAAGCAACTCCAATCTGTACCCACTACAACTCACGGTGGTTTCCCTCTTCCATGCAGACACCACAACTCCCCTCACCATCATATATAATTCACCACAACAAATGTATTCAACTCCAAATCCAACCACTCACTTCCTTTTTCAAAACTCCTATACATATTTTAATGGATATAAACTCATGTATTAGCACCTCACTCACCAAGTTATACGCATACTTCATATCTCACTCAAACTCCACCAAATGACAGACCGTCCCATGCACTCCATGCCAGAACTGACTCCATACATTGAAACTTCCTCCTGTTTGAACCATACTTCACCATCACAATGTTCGCCCACGTCCCTTTCTTCTCCCGTGTTTTCTTTCTGTACGTGTTTAAAACCACATACTACCTTCAGTTATACCATTTCCACCGTTCTCACCCAAATGTTTTCTCTTTCTCTTTTATTTTATTTGTTTGTTTTCTCTCTCTCTTTTTTTTATTCTGTTGGAGGCTATTAAACAATCGGCTTCGAATTGCTTTGAGGAGAAAAAGAAAGTGAACAGCTGAGTTTATATAGGCTTATTTCTTGGTGCTCACGGTAGAAAACTTGGCTCCCACGGCTGATAGTTTGGCCAGCACATTGTAGGTATATAGGAAGAACAGTCTATCTTCTTAGACATGTTCAATTAACAACTACTCTAAACAAATGCTTGGCCATGAAGCTATAGCACTGCAGGTCTCGTGATGGACGGGACTGTGTAGCTTGGGTAGGGCCTTGAGTTTTCCTTTCAATGTCTGTAGAGTTTGAAAGCATAGCCTTGCGTTTCCTTTGGCGTTAAGGTAAAAACATAGATCTGCAGCCTTAGCTTGGGTCTACAGTTTAGTCGTGTTGTCAAATTAATTTGATTTGGCGTTATAGCTGGAGATAGGTTTGCAGATGTGTGAAACACTGGATATGTAAAGCTTAAGCGTGAAGTCAAAGGATCATATAGGTCGTCTAAAAGAAAGATGAGGCCACGTGACTATGTTGAGTTTATTGGCATGTGCAGGGTAGGCATATTACAAAGTTTGGAGCATTGGTGGTCTAAGCATTTAGCTATTTGAAAGTAGATTGATAGTGACATTTATACAAAACAATTTCAATGCGGTTGATGTTTCAGGCATGACCTCAAGCAACCAATAGTATATACAGATATGTTGATATAATAAATATTTGTGCTTTGTACTTGATAGGCCTCTCATGAATTTTTAAATGAAACGTGCTTGTTTGTGGTAGTTTGCAGCTCACTGCTATGAACTGAGTGGGACAAAGAGTACATTTGCTTTCGCTTCATCAAAGTCTGCCATGTATTTTCACTTCATTAGGTTGCTATTTCCTATTTCCTTAGGTCACTGCGATAAGGGAATTGCAAAATACTTGTTTTAAAGAGTTATATACCCGATATACCCAATTCTATTCACGTAAGAGCTGTCACGGACAGAAATAAAAATACCATTGTAACGAGAGATGTGTCATGAATCCAAAAATATAATAATATCGGTAGGTTGACTCATATTTTGAAACCCCAAAATGTTGTTACAGGGTGTAAAAAACTCCAAATAAAAAGTTGCGTTTTTAATAAATTAAAAATTACAGTAAAATTCTAAAAATTAAATTATCACTACGTCTCAAAAAAATCTTGTCCAAAATCGAAACCGATATCTAGTTATATCAAGTAAACTGTTACGGTTGATAAACGGTTTTATAGCGACTATTTGAAATTTTGATTTGGACTTAACTCGTAATCTATAACGCGAAATCTTGGTTTTTCACTTCCCTTAGAAAGATACAGTTCAACAGATTCCAACATCTCTTGTTTCGTAGAAATCCGACTTATAACGGGTCTTGTACACTCAGTTGAAGTTCAGAACGTTAAATTACGAGAACTGCCGCGATATTACGGGCTCGACTATATTTTTATACGTTCAACTTCGTTTTAATCCACTTATATTACGAATTCAATATTTAAACTGATTTAAATATTCAAATATAAACCAATAAAAATGCGGGACATTACATTCCTTCCCCCTTAAAATAATTTCGTCCTCGAAATTGCTAAGGTAGGGAAAAACGCTATGAACCCTATCATAACCTGGTTAAAAATCTTTGTTTCACTTCTTATCTTCAGTTTTAACTGAATTAGTTTTAATTTCAATTATTACTTTACTTCTACTAAGATTCAAAATTCAGAAAATTTTCTAACACCTCAAATTTCTGAGAAATTTCACCGGCATCTCCTCTGCACGGCTCAATCGGTACTATTACAACTTGCCTCTCTGGGCTTTCTCCAATCCAAAAGAAAATCAAATAGCCAAGTGGCTGGCCCATCCGTCTCATAAATCTCGTATTCATATAAGATATAAACTCGTACCATTTTATCGGGCATTCACTTCGTCCCTATCTTTTGTTATCACCTCAGTTAATCTCCTCAAACCCATCATTTATCCTTACCAAGCCAAATTTCATTTCAAATTCCAGTTCCGATCTCGATCCCAATTTCTTTCCCAATAATCCAATTCCATAGTCAAGCTTGGTTCCATTCCAAATCTTAATTTACAAATTCCACTTACTTTGCTAAGTCAAATCCTTATTCCAGTACGATTTCCACTTACTTGGCTTCAACTCAACTCCAATTTTATTTATCTTAGTTAAGTTATCTATTTATTTACTTTATAAGTAAATTTTAAATTTCAGAATTCAAATTCCTGGGATTTATTTCAAATTATTTTGAAATCATATATTATTCAAAACATTTGTATTTCTGATAACTTGTTTCCCTCAAATAATTTAAAAACAAAATCTTTGATAGTAATCCGTCACTTAGAAACTCGAAAATGATATTGATGATGCGACCGTCATCATCAGAATTATTTTCCAGTTATTGAAGGGAGTTCAATACTATATCATCTTTAAACTTGTTCTTAATCACTCCATTTTGAAATTACTTCAAAATACCCTTTTCAACACTTGGAAAACATTTTCAAATCACCCAGGATCTTGAAATTTCCTTATATAATTCAAAATTCAATTTTAAACACATTTCTCAGTTTTCTGGGATTTTAATTCCGATTCTTATTTAATTCCAGACTCAGTCCATCTTGATTTTATAACTTACACGAATATAGATTCTGACTGGTTATATATATAACCATCGCAATTATAATCTTACTCGATTATAACTACACCCAACACATTCAATATATATTAGATAATTCCAATATATATGCTTTCTTTATATCAAAATATACTTTTGGGTAAAATTATTTTATTTACCCTCTTTCAATACATACTGTGTCAAATTTCTCTGTTCAAGAGTTTAGAAACACCTATCGATACAGTTTGCAATCCAGTATCGACCAGAATTCATAAACCACTCGCCAAAACAATCAACACAATATAAAACATTTTCATATCAATTTACAAATACGCGCTAATATATATACATTCAAACTCAATCTAGAGTATTGCTAACTCCATCTTTATTGAGTTACGCCACAGAGCCAAGGTAATCACTTAACCTTATGCTCTGATACCAACTGTAACGACCCGGGAATTTTCGACTCCGAAAATCGACACAAAACCCAGCATCGACTGTTTAGACATCGGAAATACCGGATCATTAATAGAAAGAAATAAGAGGATGAGAAAGATAAGATAGAACTAATAGAATAGAAGAAAAAGAAGAACACAACTGAGCAGAATCAGAGTAAACACGAATCTCACAGCGGAACGAATAAAATATATTAGATAACATAGCTTTGAATACAAAATTTTGTACCATAGATACATGTCGTCATCAGATCACAATACAATATTTGATACAGCGGAAATAACTCTAAAATAACTAGCGGTGAAGCCTCCTGCTTCAAGCTCCTCCAAGTGTATCTGTAAAGCCTGAAACACTTGACTGCCCATACAAATTTGGGCACCCAAGAGTTTAGGAAAAACAAAACAAAATAAACTCTGGGTCAGTCATGGGACTGGTGTGAGTAAACTCCAACCATACGATTTAACTTCAAAAATCTTTTGAAAAAAAAAGATAATAGTAAGACCAGCCCACACATAAACACGGACGATTTTTACCTTACTATAACCCAAACATTTTGATATCAAAATCCAGTGATATTATAATAATGTCTAATCAAATAAATAACCAAATAGTAGAACGATTGCATCTCACGCCCTACATATATAGTATAAAATCAAAAACCGCATGGCGCTTATTGGAGATTGGATTCCAGCTATAACAAGGTATGGGACCACCTTCCGATGATGTATCTCTAGAGGCAAATACACCTGGGTTCAACAAGAACGTCTTGCAACCCGGCCCACACATGACCGACCACTCATTTCGCTTGAGTGTATCGAATGTAAATCACCAACGGTTGGGCTCAAACCACCGTTCCCGAATGGGTAGAATCGATAGATTAAGAAACAAAAGGAATTTCTCTAGATAGGTGATTATACAACCTAATGGGTGCGACCCACATAGCCATGCTGCCTGCCCGATTTTTGTCATTTCCCGGTTGTGAAGCTTGAGGCTACGTCTAACTTTTAAAACATCTGGCCACCATACACTTTGAATGCCACATCATCAAACCCTTCAAATCACTAGTTGATCTACCCAAAAATATTACGGGTATAAAAGCAAAGAGAAATGAATTCCTCCGCCACCAGACGTAATACTTTGAAAAGATCGTCTTATGTGACCGTTAGGAACACTCTGTCAGACATTCGTCCATACAAGTTGTCCTGGGATTGGGCAAACAGAAAACACCATTCTGGAACAGGACGACCCTTGCATTTCACTCCGTCTTCAATTGTTTCAGCATAATCAAATCGCAGCGCTTATGCCTATACGGAGTGGTTTTAGGATAATATATCCAACCGGTCTCTCCGTATTGACAACGATGGTCAAACACTTCGATAGTCGGTTATTTAACTATCGAAGTAAAAACAAACATCCAATCAAATGTATAACTATCATCACACAACCATGGGAACTTTCTATTTAACGTTTGTTCTTTTATTTCTTTGGACAAACGTCGTTACTTATTACTTTTAGAATAAGTGGATTTCAAAACAAACTGTTTACATTCCCTAGGGAGTAGTGCTATATAAAAATCATGCTTAAGCTTAGCCAACAGCGTTAATTTAACGTTATAGTTCAAAACTCGTCATACGCTGTGATATTCCCCTTTTTATAACAAATCTCGACATAACAGTCACGCTTAAGCCTAGTCAACAACGTTGTTTTATCGCTGTAGTTCAAATACTTGAAATACGCTGCTATATTCCACCTTATACTGATCTTTGACATCTCTTACCGTTACAAAAATCTTGATATCTCTTTTCGTTACAAAAGTCTTGACATCTCTTTCTGTTACAAAATCTTGACATCTCTTTCTGTTACAAAATATTAACATCTCCTTTTGTTACAAAAATCTTGACATCACTTTCTGTTACAAAAATCTTAACATCTCTTTCTGTTACAAAACAAATACCCTCCCTCGATAATTGTGAAGCCGTTCAAGTTGGGGTATTTTAATTACTTCTCAGACCTTGATCGACGACGTTCTTACCTTAGAATAGATATAAGTTTGTAACTCTAACCCCTTATACTTTTAAATCAGTAAACGTGCTTCTTGCTATATTTTAAATATGGTTTTATGACGCCACATCCTTATTTTGAAAACTCGGTTATTACATTAGCTTATACAAATCCATTTTTAAACATTTTTCTCCGCTTCGTCTTTCTTAGACAAATCCCTTATTAAACATTCCTCTTCGCTTTGTCTTCTTTAGACAAATCCCTTATACTTTAAAATCTTATTTAAACTAAATCCACTATTCGTTAATTTATTACATTAGATTAATCAGCCCAATCTAATTTAATTAAATAACCAATTATTGATCAAAATAGTTTGCTTGGTAAATATTTAGCCATGATTAACCCACTAATCAATTCTAACAAATCTTTTCATTTTGAATAAATAACATTTATTAATCCAAATAAATTCAACATGTATCGATTACTATAAAAATAATAATATATTTCTAAATAATCTCATTTACTATTAAATAAACAATAATCGATTCTAACTAATCTTACTTAATATGAAATCAACCATAATCTATTTGTAAATATCTCATTTAATTGTTCTTAAAACAATAAATTCTTGTTATTAATCATCAAGTTAAACTCTGCCTACTAACTTATTAATCTTATTAATATAAGAATCCACTTTACCAAATCATTTAGTAATTATGGTGAAACATGTGCTTCGCACACGGTGGGATTTTGGTAAAACAATAGCGGTTAAAACAAATGATACATTTATGGTTGGTTGTTGTCACTTCCTTAATCGATATCGTCTACTAATTAAATCAAAATAACGTTTGAATTTCCATTCAGCGCTAACATCAACACAAGGTTTCAAAAGTCATTTGGGTTCAAACAGTGCATCTATATAAAACAAACAGTACATATAAATATTGAGGAATCCGGTTGGATTCCTCCAACTGGTTTCCTCCATCCATAGATGTTAGTCAAATCAGTATCCAACCAATGATGTGCATATATACGACAATATTTAACCAATTTAATTGTAATTTACTTAATCAATCATCACACAGCATTCAACCATTATTTTAAAATATAATATTTTTAAATTAAAACAGAGTTAGTGAATTTACTCACCTTGGCGCGTTAACCGTTTAATAACGATTTGCGTTTATCCGGCGCTTTAATCTGCCATAATTTTAACGAGCTCCAAACCGCTCCAGACCCGTCCCAAAATGTAAATTTCGCTGATATGATTCCAAAGTGATCAGTTTCGCTCGCTATTGTTACGGATATATGGCCGATGCGTTTTTCTTCTTATGCATATAACTGATTTCATTCCCACTTCGTATTCGAACCACCTCCGCACCAATCTCACGTTGTCGCGTCTAAAATAGACCCTTGGAATTCACCATGCCCCTATCACAAACCACATCGCTCCTTTTCCGAGCAACTCCACCGTTGGCGCAACTATTATCCACTATTTACTTTGTCCATAAATCACGAAACCATGACGAACCCCATCGTTAGCCACCTCTGACGCTTCTTCTCTTACTTTCTTCGAAGTGCTACTCTTATATTTCTATGTGAATTCACTTCTGTTACACCATATTCCTCCCCTTCGAATATATCCCACCACTCAGATTTTCTTTCCCACCCATGCAATGAACTTGCTTCTTCATTTTTGCGTGTTCCTCATTCTTTTGCACGTCATCATGTTACTCACTAGCTACCTACCTGTACATCATTTTCACAGCCTCTTCTTTCATGCGACTCCCCTCTGTACAAACGCAAGCAACTCCAATCCGTACCCACTACAACTCACGGTGGTTTCCCTCTTCCATGCAGACACCATAACTCCCCTCACCATCATATATAATTCACCACAACAAATGTATTCAGCTCCAAATCCAACCACGCACTTCCTTTTTCAAAACTCCTGTACATATTTTAATGGATATAAACTCACGTATTAGCACCTCACTCACCAAGTTATACGCATACTTCATATCTCACTCAAACTCCACCAAATGACAGACCGTCCCATGCACTCCATGCCAGAACCGACTCCATACATTGAAACTTCCTCCTGTTTGAACCATACTTCACCATCACAATGTTCGCCCACGTCCCTTTCTTCTCCCGTGTTTTCTTTTTGTACGTGTTTAAAACCACATACTACCTTCAGTTATACCATTTCCACCGTTCTCACCCAAATGTTTTCTCTTTCTCTTTTATTTTATTTGTTTGTTTTCTCTCTCTCTTTTTTTTATTCTGTTGGAGGCTATTAAACAATCGGCTTCGAATTGCTTTGAGGAGAAAAAGAAAGTGAACAGCTGAGTTTATATAGGCTTATTTCTTGGTGCTCACGGTAGAAAACTTGGCTCCCACGGCTGATAGTTTGGCCAGCACGTTGTAGGTATATAGGAAGAACAGTCTATCTTCTTAGACATGTTCAATTAACAACTACTCTAAACAAATGCTTGGCCATGAAGCTATAGCACTGCAGGTCTCGTGATGGACGGGACTGTGTAGCTTGGGTAGGGCCTTGAGTTTTCCTTTCAATGTCTGTAGAGTTTGAAAGCATAGCCTTGCGTTTCCTTTGGCGTTAAGGTAAAAACATAGATCTGCAGCCTTAGCTTGGGTCTACAGTTTAGTCGTGTTGTCAAATTAATTTGATTTGGCGTTATAGCTGGAGATAGGTTTGCAGATGTGTGAAACACTGGATATGTGAAGCTTAAGCGTGAAGTCAAAGGATCATATAGGTCGTCTAAAAGAAAGATGAGGCCACGTGACTATGTTGAGTTTATTGGCATGTGCAGGGTAGGCATATTACAAAGTTTGGAGCATTGGTGGTCTAAGCATTTAGCTATTTGAAAGTAGATTGATAGTGACATTTATACAAAACAATTTCAGTGCGTTTGATGTTTCAGGCATGACCTCAAGCAACCAATAGTATATACAGATATGTCGATATAATAAATATTTGTGCTTTGTACTTTATAGGCCTCTCATGAATTTTTAAATGAAACGTGCTTATTTGTGGTAGTTTGCAGCTCACTGCTATGAACTGAGTGGGACAAAGAGTACATTTGCTTTCGCTTCATCAAAGTCTGCCATGTATTTTCACTTCATTAGGTTGCTATTTCCTATTTCCTTAGGTCACTGCGATAAGGGAATTGCAAAATACTTGTTTTAAAGAGTTATATACCCGATATACCCAATTCTATTCACGTAAGAGCTGTCACGGACAGAAATAAAAATACCATTGTAACGAGAGATGTGTCATGAATCCAAAAATATAATAATATCGGTAGGTTGACTCATATTTTGAAACCCCAAAATGTTGTTACAGGGTGTAAAACACTCCAAATAAAAAGTTGCGTATTTAATAAATTAAAAATTACAGTAAAATTCTAAAAATTAAATTATCACTACGTCTCAAAAAAAATCTTGTCCAAAATCGAAACCGATATCTAGTTATATCAAGTAAACTGTTACGTTTGATAAACGGTTTTATAGCGACTATTTGAAATTTTGATTTGGACTTAACTCGTAATCTATAACGCGAAATCCTGGTTTTTCACTTCCCTTAGAAATATACAGTTCAACAGATTCCAACATCTCTTGTTTCGCAGAAATCCAACTTATAACGGGTCTTGTACACTCAGTTGAAGTTCAGAACGTTAAATTACGAACTGACGCGATATTACGGGCTCGACTATATTTTTATACGTTCAACTTCGTTTTAATCCACTTATATTACGAATTCAATATTTAAACTGATTTAAATATTCAAATATAAATCGATAAAAATGCGGGACATTACAGTATTCCTCTCTAGAGGTACACGAGCGAAAGGTGGTTCCATACCTTGTCATAGTTGGAAATCCATTACCCAATACGTGCTTGTGGTTTTGATTGTATACTATATATGTAGAATGTGAGATGAAAGCGTTCCTGCTAGATGATTATTATAGTTGTGGTTGATAGACATTATTATAATATCAAAAGGTTTTTGATATAAAGATATTTTAGATTCTCATAAGGAAAAAACCCGTTCCGTTATACGGCGTGGTCTTATGAGATATCGTTTACTTGTTGGAATTGTTTTAAAACTGTTTTACTCATACCAGTCCCATGACTGACCCGGAGTTTATTTTGTTTTGTTTTCCCTAAACTCTTGGGTGCCTAAATTTGTACGGGCAGTCAAGTAGTCGGGATTTACAGATATACTGGAAGATCTTGGAGCAGGAGGCTTCAGGATTAGAGCTATAGTTATTTCCGCTATGTTGTAAGTGCTGTACTTTGATAATGATATGTATATTCAAGTACAGATTTGTATTTCAAAGTTATGTTATGAAATATATTTATTCGTTCCGCTGTGAGATTCGTGTTACTCTGATGTTGTGTTCTTCTTCTTCTTCTATTCTAATTTTCTATCTTATCTTTCCACACCCTCTAATTTCTTTCACTAATTACCAGGATTTTTCGGTGTTTTGGTTATCGACATCACGTTTATGTCGATAACCAAAGTCGCTCAAAATCCGGGTCATTACAAAATTGATTCGGTTATTCTCTTATTCTCTTTTTATACCATTTAATGATGGATTCGAGATTCAAACTTAAGGGGGACATATCAAAGAAAATTCGTGCAAACCTGGATTCAAAGACTTCTGAAGATTATGGATTCTAAACAAAATTTAAATCACAAAACTCTTTATTTTCTACTGTATTTATTTCAAAAAAACAATTCAAAATAATTTTTCTTTCAAAATCTATTTTTTTTTAAATTACTTAAACTTTTAAAACCTTTTTATTTCCATGATCCCTTTTTAAACTCAATAACTAAGCTTTGAATAAACCAAAGCTCTGATACCACTTGTAACATCCCACTTTTTTGACTGCTTCAAATCAGTAATTAAACCAACTTAAAATGTCCAAAATGATGGATCGTTATTTATATTACAGTGTTTTAAAAAAATAGATCAAATTAGAAAAAAAGAATAAATAAATAACGAAGTAATGAAGAGCAAAATAAATCTTTTATTTATAAATCAGAATTTTTGTACAAAATTTCCTATACAGCGGTATTAATTGTACAGTTTAAAACAAAAGAAAATATTTACTGGTTTAAAATTTTAGAGTGCACTGTCTTTGAAAATCCCTACGAAACCTGAGCTGAAATCTTTAAATTTTTATTGCTCGGGTCTGACCCAAGCATTCCATGCAAAACATAAAACACTCGAGTCAGGATTAAATCATAGTTCAAGTAAATTAACTTCAATTGAAACTGAAATATAATAGCAAATCCTGACTTCTGAAATATACATGAGCTATAAGTTAGGTAGTAGTTTCCCATCTCAGTTATTTTTTTTATAAGGACAAATGGTCCCTGAAGCCTACAAGTGCACACGTGTACAGGTACACGTGTGCACTGCCCCAGCATCTGCGGACCAAGAAAATAATAAGGCAACACAAAACCATGCATGAAAATAGATAGGATCCACTTAAACACTTTAAACATGTAATTCATGCATAAACAAGACCATTGTAAATTATATATATAAGTCAACCAAGGGCCACATATGGATCGGCTACAGATCACGAAGATGGTGTTTTATACTTATGTTTCATATTCATGATGTAACAAAATTTTTGTACATAGTATATGGACATGAATGTAAAACATGTGTAAACGTGTTTGTGGCCATAGCAGATCATAAAAACAAATATCAAATTCAAGTACAAGATTGGATAACACACTTAAATAAGGATTTATGCATAAGGTTCAATGTTTAACAGACTAAGCAGATTAAAATGGGTTATGATGAACAGATTCAATGGGTTCAAAGTGTTGCATACTGAATAAGTTTAACAGGTTAAAATGATTTCATGAACCATGAAAAGGTTAGAATACTTCCACATAATTACAATATGGAATGGCAACATACACTACCAAGTTATAAACTATACGTATCATGTAAATAGATACATTTGTGAATGGTTTCAACTCAGCATTTCCAACAGTGTGTGCGCATAGTGTTTGTATATATTACAGTAAAGAAAACTGACAAATGTGGCCAAGTGATAAATATACTGCAGTAAATACAAATGTAGGCGCACTATGTGCAATTTAATGTTTTCAATTTATAAACACACAACTATAAAGGAGTAGAGGCGTGTAAGAAGAGTACAACAGAAGCAAGTAGAGCACTAGTTCTTATACAAGGCAATGTTGTGAACTAATGCACTTCTAGCTTTTGAAATGAGCTAGGGACATGAATCTACAAGTGTACTCATGTGGGTAAAAAGTTTTAACAAGTTTCAGATACTTCGGTTTTAATACAAACAAATACTATGCTGGAATAGATTGTAAGAGGTAACTAACAGGATGCATGCTACATGTGAATTAGTTATATGTTACAGGGTTCATAACTGCTGCAATATACATGCTACAAGTGAAACAGTAACATATATCTAACACAGTCCTTACACTAACATCAAATGTGACTTCCTTTCTCTGATAAAAGCATTCTTGTTTTAAATGGATAACGTGTCACATATCGAATGATTCTCTAGCATCGTACGTTGAAAGGCCTCACTAATGCAATTGCATTTTTTCTTCTTCTTGCATGCCTTACAAGGAAGAACAAGTAAGAAATGGTGTGTAGCATATTTTCATTTCAAAAACATACATTCCATTTTGCTACCGCATATGTTCAGACTTCAAGAATTTCCAAATAAAGTGCAGATTTATTATACACGTTCTCCATTTTAACATTAAATAGTATTGCTAGGTTGGCAAGACATGTAGGCAAGTGAATACATGTAATAGTGCTAAGCCAACCCTCTTAGTATTGTATTTGTAAGTCAACATATTTTTTTGTTAAATAAGACAGAGTAATATATATGTCCAGTTCTAACCAATCAGTTACCATTCAGATGACATATATGATAGGATTCATTGCAAGATCTGACACTAATAAAAGATGCAATTTTTCCTTTAAACAAGCAGATAAGTGCACATGTAGTTATATGGATAGAAATTAGGACAAATCCCATACTATCCTAACATAGATTGTGATCAATGCAAGGAGATGAAGGTAGTTTTTATTTTAGTGTCAACTAAAACTGATAACAAATTCTACTTGCAAAATCAATGTATTAGATCAGCAGTGAATACTACAGCTCCGACAATGAATAACTGGAGCTAGCCCAAATCAATAATGTGTCCCATTCAAGTTCAGTAGGAGTTTATACATAGGTATAGGGGATGACTTAAAACTATTTAAGTTTTCCGCGAAATAACAAATATGATCCAACATAGGACAAGGCCAGGAAGAATGACTTAAACTATTTCAGTTTTATACCAAAGAAAGATTTAGCTAAATATAACATACTCAAAAATATACGTACAAATACATAGGTCTGCATCACTATATATAATTAATAATAGGTTTAAAGGAGTAAAAAAGAATTTACTCACTATTTTTCTACTGTTTTCCCTTTCAGAATTCCGCAAAACAATTTTAGGCAAATCATTTAATTTTTCTTCTAGAAATCACAAGTTATAATTAATGTCAAACATGTGAATTCAAAGTTCACAGTATACAAGGCTGTTAGGTATATATGTTCAAAGTGGACAATAAAGTGGGGACAGGCTCAATTCCAATAGGAAATGCACAATCTTGACGTAGGGTTTAAGAAAATGGGAAGTGTAAGGATTTCAAGTACTTTGGAAAATAAGTTCAGACAATATATATGTAATTTCAAGTCTGCATAAGTTTCAGGTTTCACCGTTAGTAATTGAAATCAGTCCAAATGCCAAATATGCAAACACTATAAAATCTGGAAACTGAATTTCATAATTTAACCAAAATTAAGATAGCCAACTTAAATATGGTTTTGGATATTCACTTCAGGCGTATATATAGTCATATATAGCTGTATGTATATAACAAAACATTGGGGAGGAAATTCAAAGGTTAGTTAAATGCCTGGGATTCAACATGACCAGAGAACCTATATATACTTATGACATATGTATGTACACATACAGTTAGGGCATGTTGGTCAACACTTCATTAGCTATACCAAAATGACAATAGCTAAGCCTAAATGAATTCAAGTAAATCCAAAAGGCAATCACATGACTGAAATTAACAATTTAGTTTAAATCGAAGTCAACCACTTGAAATAAGATTTAATCGTGAGTGAGATGCTCACCTTAAACCAACAAGGAGGAAGCACGCAGCGAGGAAGCGATTGAAGGAGGCGGAGCAAGTTTTTAAAGACGAACTTGACTAGAAGGGGTGCTCTGCCTAACAAGACCTCGGTGGAGAAAAACATCGGAAACTCGCAGGTCTCGGTGGCTGCGTCTAAACTCGGCGCCATGATGTTGAGTCGGGTACAGATCGAATTTGGTGAGCAAAAATGTGGATTGATGGAAACACGGTAGTGGATTTCTTAGGGCAATGGTGATTTCGGTTAGAAATTAAGGTGGAGGATTACGCATCACCATTAATGGAAGTGGTGACTCCGATTTTTGAAAAGATGAAATCTTTTTCAAAGGATGGAGCCATTATCTGATTTGGGGCTAGTTTGCTTGGCTGAAGTGAGATGGTAGAGGCGGTGGGAATATAAAGAGGTAGAGAAGCTTTCAGAGGAAGGAACTTGTGAAAGATAAGAATGAAGTCCATTAGTGTAATGTGTAGTGGCGTACATAAGAAGCTAGTTTGGCGTGAAATAATTCAGGGAAGATTATGTTTAATTAAAAATTAAATCTTACTGCGAACCACCATATAACGTTCTGAATTCACACCGTAAACATATTTTCCAAATACGACCAAAATTATATGTAGTCCTTTGTTTCAACGTTCTAAATTCAATAAAATTATTTTGGTTAGAATCTCATGTTGTTTGCATATGACGTTAAATTTTAAAATACTCATCGGTTCACATCACCGATTTTATTCAGTTTGTCTACCAATATTCTATTCTATTAAATTTTGAAACTTAAAAATTCTATTTTCTTTAACACATGTCCAACCCAATTTCTCATATATTTCAACAAATAAAGTTTCCAATTTATCTAAATTAGCTACGTTTATTTTCAGTCGAATCGTTTATATTTTCCCCACTCGAATTTTAAATCCAGTTCGAATATCCAAGTCAATTTCAAATCAAATATTCCACAACACATATTCGATTCCCAATCAACCATTCTGAAAATATTGAGCTCGATTTATATTCACAAATATATATTCGATCTTTAATTTCTAATCCACGTATTAATATAAAATTGATTATTAGTAGTTAATCTTTAATTAATCTCATATTCTATTTGTCAAAATTTCTAGGTCGTTACAAAAAGCGACATAGAGTTTATTCCATCAGCTAGAACTTACACTGATCTAAAGCACTTCATGATCGTTACAAGACATTCAAAGCACGATATTCCCATCACAAGACATACTTTGGGGGTAAATGTTACACAACTTTTGTGCCTAACAACTTTTAATTGTCCAGAACAAGGCAACTTGGCGATTATCGGGGTGACCTACCTAGATAGATGGTATGAAGGTCTAAACAACAAGTGTAGAAAGAACCATGGGATGAAAGGAAAATGGACTCAACAGAGTACCCTTAAAGAACAAATCAAGTTAGGGATCGACATAAGTCCATTCTCTAGATGGGTATGACGCCGTTATAAACCAGCTAAAAGTTCAAGTTCATCAAATAACACTTCATGTCTCTCAAATGACAAGGCAACTACCTGTAACCAAGCAACAAGCATCAAAAAGGCCCACAAGGAATTGCCAATGCCCATTCCTCATTATGAAACTAATCGTTACCGTAAGGACTGGTATTGTTCCTGTAACGATCCAGAATTTTTAAACAATTGGAATTTTAATTACTTAATTTGAATTTAAATTTGAATTTAAATTTGAATTTGACATAAATATATATGGTTAAGAATATTTAGTAATTTTGATAAGTTATATGATAGATTTTATTTGAATTATAAATGAGAACGATTATTAATAAATTTGGAATTATTGATACTATTTTTCGTTCGATCAGATTTATTAAGCCGTAACATGAATTAGTAGCATTAGAATTAAGTGTTGCCCTTAGTTTTCATAGCATTTAAGGGAAAATGCTACCAAAAGTACACCTTCTCTCCTTAAGACAAGTGTCCTTACACTTGTATTTTTGCATGCCTCCTTCCATGCATGCCTTCCACTTGCCCCCTTAGGTGTTACTACCTCCTTAACTCTCCATTACTATATAAGGAGGCCTTTTCTCCATTTTCTTACCATTCCATTCCATTTCCTTCTTTCCACCTTCTTCTCAAAGCTTATGGCCATGGTTTCCATGGCATAAGTCTTCCTCCTTTCCACCACCACCTTGCCAAAGTTCGCCATCATCCTCCTCCTCTTATAATATAAAGAGAGAGAGAGAGATAGATTAGTGTATATTATATTATATATATTTTGGGGAAGAAGACGGTGCGCTGAATTACTGTCCGGCGGTTCACACACCTAGGCTTGCCTACCGTTAAGATTGGAAAGTTGTTTAGTGAGAACTATTTAACCACGGCTTATATATTTAATTAGTAGTTAGACTAAATTAAATATAGTGATGGATTATTAGTGGTTAATGATGATTGATGTTTGTTGTGATGGATGATGGATGCGTAGTTTAGAACGCACACACCATTAAGCGTTAGTATTATAATGTTTGTAACAACCCACATTCTACGCATCGAAGGATCGTATAATATTTATTTCTTTCTTATATGAAGTCGTATGGTCATGTGGCTTTGGGAGACGACATTGGAGTCATTTCCCATGTTCATGATTTTTGTCGATTTTTAAATGACCATTTTGCCACTAATCGATCTTGTTTCGGCCATAACTTTTGAATGGAAAAGAATTTTGACCTGAAACCACTTCTTCACCAAATCAAGATTAGAGCTGCTGATTTGCATCATTATTCGCGCCCAAACAGAGATTTATATCAGATCTAAGGTTTATTTGTGGCTAAGGTGAGTGATTTGCATAGTTCCTCACTAATTATGGTTAATTAAGGGTAATTAGTGTTAATTAGCGAATTTAAACATGATAAAATTCTGGAAAAATATTTATAAATTCTTAAATGATGTTTTAGACCTCTGATATGAACTTGGGATAATTTGGTTAAGTTTTGCTAATCCTATCATTAATTATGATTCAATATGTTTAAGGGAAAATATGGGGTTTAGGCTATGTTTAATCCATTTTAACCTATCATATTGATGTTTTGGTGTTTGAGGTCACTTCTATTTGTTGCTATGACTTTGTGGTATGCTTTGTGATTGATTAGAATAGGTAGAATGGTGGAAAACGTCGTCGAATGGCATAAAACACTCGCTTGAAAAAGTTGCAGAAAATGGTGAATGGGATCGGATCAGATAGTGGACTGGGCAAGGGATCATCGAACCGAACCGAGACTTGGCACAAGGGAAAGTATGGCAAAAAGGAAGACCACAATGGTTGAACGGGGATCGGATCGAGTTAAAGAAGGGGGAATCGGATCGACTGAAGGGAAGGGAAGAGAAGGGGATCGGAATGGAAGAGGAAGTGGAAGTGGATCAGATCGGAGACCAGGAACCCGATCTGAACCGATGGAGCAAGGGTACACCGACTCGTCCCGCCAGAGTGCACCCGAACTGAATCAAAGTACTACGAAGGGACTTGAAGGCCACGACCCGACTCGAAGCACTTGGAAGGAGGCCGATCCGAACCGACAAAGAAGAAGGACTGGGGATTCGAACCGATCCAGTGGTGACCAATAAACCGAGAGGCAAAGGTAGTCCATATGGAAGTTAGAGCTCAGGATCCAGTTGGGAACCAATGAGTTCACTTCACGGTTGGTCTTTGCTGCGGGACGTGTACTAAGGAGTTGTCGACATTCCTAACTTCGATTCACCACTGAAAAGGAATGATGGGCTACGTATCAGTGCAGTAGAGTCATCATGACTCGAGGGGCAAAGTGATCGTAGAAAGACTATGATCCAGTGCATTGGAGCGGTTGTGACTCCATGGGGCTGAGTGGACATAGTAAAGGATTAGTAAGGCTATGAGCCAGTGCAGTGGGGTATGTACGACTCCATGGGGCAAAGTGGACATAGTGAAGGATTACTAGCTATGGATCAGTGCAGTGAAGCCGTTATGACTTCATATGGCAGAGTGATCATAGCAAAGTATTGGGTGATCGAGGTGGTGGATATCGTATACTTTTCGCATTGAGTGAGATGTGAGGATGGTTGCTATGTTTGATTGTTTGCCATCACTATGACATGCACACCCCCACCCTCGTTATCTTTACACCATTTGTTTAGTGGCACCTCAGAGTGTTGTACAGTATGTAATGCTAACTCTTTGGTTGTAGGTCCCGGTTCAAGTATGGTTTAGTATACCTGTTATTGTTCTGTGTAGCTGCTTATCGCTTATGCCAGACTTTTTGTCTGACCCAGAGTTTTATGTCTCCTCTTATTACTCTGGGTGCTCTAACGAGCAGACTAGAGACAAGTTAGCTGGTGATGCGCGAGTAGCGGATTCGGAGGCGAGCAGGAGGTTTTCACGTATGATATATATACATATTCTCCCTGTGTTGTTGCTGGTCACTACTTTGGGCATTAGTAGTGCACCTTTCTTGTTTAGCTGTTTCTGACAGTTTTTAAAAGTCGCACTGCACTAGCACTACTATGGAGATGGTTAATCGTTTTCTCTTTACAGATTGAACGATGGGCCGATACGCAAGAGGTGCTAGTAGAGGAGCCAATAATGGGAATGCTGCTGACATGAGGGCGATGTTTACCAACCTCTTGAGAGAAATCCTTAGGGATGTGCAAGGGGAAGCTCCTTATCCCGGTAATGGTAGTGGTCAAGTAGTGCAGGCGTCTAGGGCCGATTTCGCCAAGCTGTCCAAGGATTACACTAACCTTGGTGGGAAGCCGTTCCACGGAACGGAGTCGGCCACGGATGTTCAGGATTGGTTGGATAGCTGTGATTGTATCTTCGACGATTTGGGTATCGAGGATGCGATGAAGAGAAGGCTAGCATCTCGTCAGCTGCAAGGGCGAGCGATGAATTGGTGGAATGCTATCAAGACAGCCACTCCAGAGGATTAGGTTACTTGGGATCAGTTTAAGGCTCGCTTTAGCGACAAGTTTATCCCAGCTGCTCAAAAGTCGGAATTGTTTAGGAAGTTCTTGGAGCTTAAGCAGAATGGTAGGGCAGTCTCAGACTATATTGCTGAGTTCGACAATTTGTCGAAGTATGGATTATCCTTTATCGACACTCCTGAGAAGAAGAATGAGAAGTTCATTACTGGTTTGGATGGATACTTAGGGGAAAGGCTTATCAACCACATCGATGAGACTTTTGAATCGATTGTGGGGAAAGCTTTGAGATCAGAGAGTCTTTACCCTAAGTCAAAGACTGAGGTTACATTTGCAGAAGGGCTAAAGCCGCAAGCAGGCGGTGGAGGCAAGAATAACACTCAGAACAAGAGGAAGCAGAACCAAACCAAGGATGGCCAAAAAAAGAGCAAGAAAGATGTTGAGTGCTTCAGCTGTGGTAAGAAGGGCCATTATGCTAAAGAGTGTCGGGCCAAGCCTGCAGATAGGAAGTGCTACAACTGTGGACAAGTGGGACATCATAAGGATAAACGTCCACAACCTCTTCAGGAAAAGCAGATTGTGAAAGCATACGTTATTAATGCTGTTCCTTCTTCGTCGAATGCCATAACTGCGGCGGAGAAAGGAAAGAATGTCGTCATTCAAGGTATGCTTTCTATTCATGATATACCTGTTCGAGTTTTGTTTGATACTAGGGCTTCCCGTTCCTTCATATCTAGTGACCTGGTAGATAGGTTGGGACTGGAACCCAAGATAGTCGATAGACCATTGGTTATGACGAACTCGATTGGTGGTTCGACTAACCTTAGTATGATTTGCCGAAATTTGGTCTTATCGAGTCATGGATGTATGTTTGTGATTGCTCTGTTTTGGGCTTTACTGGGTATGGCATTATAATGGGAGTCGATTGGCTCCAAAGATACGGGGTGGTGGTAGACTGTGAGGGCTTTTTGGTGACAGTTAGGACGGATGATGGACGGAGGATAGTGTTTGGTAGTCTACCTAGTGATAGGGTAATGGCTAGTTTTATAAATTCCCTCGACATCCCGCATAATGAGTTGTCAGATGTGCCCATGGTTGGCCAGTATCCGAACGTCTTCGAGGAGGTGACCGGGCTTCCACCACACCGAGAGATTGAGTTCCATATTGATTTAGTGAAAGATGCCAGACCTATAGTGATGCCACTTCGTCGTATGGCACCAAGGGAGCAGCGAGAGCTCGGGGTGCAAGTAAGCGATCTTTGGAAGAAGGGGTTTATTAGAAGAAGTGTCTCCGAGTGGGGAGCACCAGTTGTGTTTGCCACTAAGGCAGATGGTTCCCTTCGTTTGTGTGTGGACTATGCGAGTTGAATAAGGTGACGAGGAAGAATTAGTATCCTCTACCGCGGATAGATGATATGTTTGATCAACTGGAAGGAGCAAGAGTGTTCTCCCAGTTAGACCTCACGACAGGATTTCATCAGCTTCGAGTAGCGGCTGAGAGTGTTCCGAAAACGGCATTTAGGACGCCGTCTGGATTCTATGAGTGGTTGGTCATGCCATTTGGGTTGACCAATGCACCAGCATACTTTGTGGATCTTATGAATCGAGTATTCATAGATCAGTTGAATAAGTTTGTTCTTGTGTTCGTAGACGACATCCTTGTTTACTCGAGGACAGAGGAAGAACACAAGGGACATTTGAGGATAGTGATGGAGGTGTTGAGAAAACACCAATTGAAAGCGAAGTTTTCTAAGTGTCACTTATGGAGGAGGGAAGTGAGATTCTTAGGCCATGTTGTTTCAGAAAATGGTATTACCGTGGACCCTGCGAAGGTGGCTACGGTACAGGATTGGACTACCACCAAGAATGCAAAAGATGTGAGAAGCTTCTTGGGGTTAGCTGGATATTATCATAAGTTTATCCAAGACTTCTCCAAGATAGCAGCACCATTGACTCACTTGACTAAGAAGAATCAAGCCTTTGTCTGGGATGGAGTGTGTGAGAATGCATTCAAGAGTCTAAAAGAAAAATTGACGCGTGCGCCAGTGTTAGTCATTCCTAAAGGGAATGAAGAGATGACGGTATACACGGATGCTCGTGGTACCGGACTAGGTGCTGTATTGATGCAAGGAGGTAGGGTTGTAGCTTATGCTAGTCGGCAACTAAAGCCGCATGAGAAAAAGTATCCTACCCATGATTTGGAACTGGCGGCGATTGTGTTCGCGTAGAAGACGTGGAGACATTATCTCTTGGGAGAGAGATTTGAGTTTTTTACCGATCATAAATCGTTAAAGTATGTCTTCTCCCAGAAGGATCTGAATCTCCGTCAGCAGAGATGGTTAGAGCTCTTGGCTTCGTATGAATTTGATATCGCATATACACCAGGAAAGGGCAATGTGGTGGCTGGTGCATTGAGTAGAAGACATGCCAGTTTAGGGGCTATGTTTCTTGAATGGAAGCAACTAGAGTATATCGCAGGGAATGATTTCAGACCAAAGTGCGAATTGGATCCAGATATGTTAGCTAGTTTGATGATCAGACCCACTTTGATTGAGCGGATTGGTTCCAGTTAGAGGAACGATCCTAATTTATGGGAAATCATCTCCAAGTTAGAGATGAATATCGACGATAAGGAGATGAGTTTGTATGGGCTTGATCGAGAAAGATGGCTTCGAAAGAATGAAAGACTAGTTGTACCCAACATGAATGGTTTGAGAGATGAAGTGCTTAGGGAATGTCATCACTCAAAACTGACTATACACTCTGGTGGTGATAAGATGTATCGAGACATGAAGCAGACTTACTACTGGGAAGGGATGAAAAGAGACGTTCGGAAGTTTATATGCAAGTGCATGAATTGCCAGCTAGTTAAAGCCGAGCAAAAGAAGACTAGTGGTTTGTTGCAACCATTAGAAATTCCCGGATGGAAATGGGAGCAAGTCTTGATGGATTTCATAGATGGTTTACCAAGGACTAGGTCGGGACATGATAGCATTTGGGTAATTGTGGATCGATTAACTAAGAGTGCAAGATTTATACAAGTCAAATCGACCAGAACGGCAGCTAAGTTAGCAGAATTGTATATGAAGTGGGTAGTGAGATTTCATGGAGTACCTAAAAGCATTGTGAGTGACTGAGACCCGTTGTTCACTAATGGGTTTTGGAAGAGCTTACAAGAGGCTCTAGGGTCGGAATTATATCTCAGTACCGCGTATCATCCTCAAACTGATGGTCAGACAGAGAGGGTGAATCGTATATTGGAAGATCTCTTGAGAGCTTGTATATTGGATTTTGGTTAATCATGGGATGACCATTTGCATCTAGTAGAGTTTGCATATAATAATAGCTACCAATCCAGTATCGGTATGGCTCCATATGAAGCTTTGTACGGAAGACCGTGCAACTCACCATCATGTTGGATTGAGACCGGCGAGAAGTTTGTGCTTGGACCAGATGTGGTGAGGGAAACTTCAAATAAGATTAACATCATTCAACAACGGATGAAGGCTGCCCAGGATAGGCAGAAGTGTTATGCCGATAAGAGGAGAAGAGACTTAAAATTCTCCGTTGGTGACTTGGTGTTTGTCAAGGTTTCTCCGTTGAAGAGCGTGATATGATTTGGCAGGAGAGGCAAGTTGGAACCAAGGTTTGTTGGCCCATTCCTAGTTCTTGAACAAGTTGGGAATTTGGCATATAGAATTGAATTACCCAAGAAGATGGCGGGAGTTCACAACGTATTTCATGTTTCCCAGCTAAGGAAGTTCGTGCATGACTTAGATATGGCTATTTCACCTGATCAATTAGAGGACTTCGAAGTAGAACCCTAGGCGGTTGGGAACCGCAAGCCGATTCGTATTGTCGAGCATGATACGAAGCAACTTCGAAGGAAGGAGGTGAAGCTGGTCAAGGTTCAGTGGGGCGAGAACGAGAATGATTGTACTTGGGAGACAGAGGAGAGCATTAGGAAGACGTATCCAGAACTCTTTGCCTAGTAAGATTTATTTTGCAATTTAGTATTCCGCATGCTAGGATAGACTTGTTTTTCTTGTTTTGCATGTTTGATTGTTGTTCTATGGTTGATAGGCATGCGGGACCCTTTGCGTGTTTTAGTTAGGGAATTTCGGGGGCGGAATTTCTTAAGGGGGGAGAATGTAATAACCGCACTCTATGCATTGGAGGATTGTAGAATATTTATTTCTTTTTCATATGAAGTCGTATGGTCATGTGGCTTTGAGAGACGACATTGGGGGTCGTTTCCCATGTTCATGATTTTTGTCGACTTTTAAATGACCATTTTGCCCCTAATCGATTTTGTTTCGACCATAACTTTTGATTGGAATGGAGTTTTGACCTGAAACCACTTCCATTAGATTTGTTTGATGGTTTACCTTTCCGTAGAGTGGTCATAATAGCCAAATGGACTTACCATTTGGGAGATATGGCTAAAATAAGGTTTGGAAGGTGAAAAACTGCTTAATTGAGCCAAATAGGGTGATTAGTGAATGGGCCCATAACCCATTTTGGAATTAAGGTTATAAGGAGGCTGAAAAGAGTTAGAATTTCATTTCATTTCAGTTTTCTAGCCTCCACTTACCTCTTAGAAACCCTAAAAATGGCCTCCAACCTCTAAATCACACCCAAATCACTTCTTAATCGAGGATTAAGCTTAGCAACATCAAATCAAGGGAGATCTTCACCAAATCAAGATTAGAGCTGCTGATTTGCATTGTTATTCGCGCCTAAACAAAGATTTATTTCAGATCTAAGGTTTATTTGTGGCTAAGGTGAGTGATTTGCATAGTTCCTCACTAATTATGGTTAATTAAGGGTAATTAGTGTTAATTAGCGAATTTAAACATGATAAAATTCTGGAAAAACATTTATAAATTCTTAAATGATGTTTTAGACCTCTGATATGAACTTGAGATAATTTGGTTAAGTTTTGCTAATCCTATCATTAATTATGCTTGAACATGTTTAAGGGAAAATATGGGGTTTTGGTTATGTTTGATCCATTTTAACCTATCATATTGATGTTTTGGTGTTTGAGGTCACTTCTATTTGTTGCTATGACTTTGTGGTATGCTTTGTGATTGATTAGAATAGATAGAATGGTCGAAAACGCCGTCGAATAGCATAAAACACTCGTTGGAAAAAGTTGCAGAAAATGGTGCAGGCTTTCGGATCGGATCGGGGGAATGGGCTCAGATCGGATAGTGGACTGGGCAAAGGATCACCGAACTGAACAGGGACTTGGCACAAGGGGAAGTATGGCAAAAAGGAAGGCCACAATGGTTGAACTGGGATCGGATCGAGTTAAAGAAGGGGGAATCAGATCGACTGAAGGGAAGAGAAGAGGATCAGAACAGAAGAGGAAGGGGAAGTGGATCGGATCGGAGACCAGGAACCCGATCTGAACCGATGGAGCAAGGGTACACCGACCCGACCCGCCAGAGTGCACCCGAACCGAATCAAAGTACTACGAAGGGACTTGAAGGCTACGACCCAACCTGAATCACTTGGAAGGAGGTAGATCCGAACCGACAGAGAAGAAGGACTGGGGATCCGAACCGATCCAATGATGACCAATAACCCGAGAGGCAAAGGTAGTCCAAATGGAAGTTAGAGCTCAGGATCCAATTGGGAACCAATGAGTTCACTTCATGGTTGGGCTTTTCTGCGGACGTGTACTAAGGAGTTGTCGACATTCATAACTTCGATTCACCACTGAAAAGGAATGATGGGCTACGTATCAGTGCAGTAGAGTCATCGTGACTCGAGGGGCAAAGTGATCGTAGCAAGACTATGAGCCAGTGCAGTGGAGCCGTTGTGACTCCATGGGGCAGAGTGGACATAGCAAAGGATTAGTAAGGCTATGAGCCAGTGCAGTGGGGTATGTACGACTCCATAGGGCAAAGTGGACATAGCGAAGGATTAGTGGCTATGGATCAGTGCAGTGAAGCCGTTATGACTTCATGGGGCAGAGTGATCATAGAAAAGTATTGGGTGATCGAGGTGGTGGATATCGTATACTTTACGCACTGAGTGAGATGTGAGGATGGTTGCTATGTTTGATTGTTTGCCATCACTATGACATGCACACCCCCACCCCCGTTATCTTTACACCATTTGTTTAGTGGCACCTCAGAGTGTTGTACAGTATGTAGTGCAAACTCTTTGGTTGCAGGTCCAGGTTTAGGTATGGTTTAGTATACCTGTTATTGTTCTGTGTAGCTGCTTATCGCTCATACCAGACTTTTTGTCTGACCCAGAGTTTTATGTCTCCTCTTATTACTCTGGGTGCTCTCACGAGCAGACTAGAGACAGGTTAGCTAGTGATGCGCGAGTAGCGGATTCGGAGGCGAGCAGGAGGTTTCCACGTATGATATATATAGATATTCTCCCTGTGTCATTGCTGGTCACTACTTTGGGCATTAGTAGTGCACCTTTCTTGTTTAGCTTTTTGAGACAGTTTTTAAAAGTTGTAATAATGTTGGTTTTGGATCATAAGTTGTACTTTGGATTTTCCGCTGCTATGATAGTTTGTTTTCAGCTTATGCACTGTCTCACCTGTTTTATGTCAAGTATGTTATTATTATATTTTGTTCTATGCGCTGTAAGACATTCTACAGGTTCCTTGTTGATTCTTTGCCTTCTTGCTTTCCTTCTGACGACCGTCCCGTACTAAGTGTACAGCGCACTTTTGGAGTAAATGTCGGTTGGTGCGGGGCGGGCCATTACAATGTTTGTGCACAATTATGATTTATTTAATTATGTCGATGATGGTTGCTATGGATGTTTATAATAGCTGTTGATTTTGTTGCGCACACACCATGACACAACAATTATAGTATCACATTGGTGATCGACAAATCTCCTTCATAATTAGAAGCAATATTATCATTACTATTAAAGGTTAATAATTCGAAAAGACATATATGTATAAATTTATATGTATTGATAAAGTTCCTTAAAATGAATAAATAAATACTGGAACATTCTAAGATGACAGAGAGGTGCCTAAGCTTGGGTTTGGAAAATATAGTTTCCTACTCTCCCTGGCTATCCATAACTGATCCGACGAATGGGATGGTTAATTTGAAGTTATTTGAATTTAGAAATTAATTGGATTTTTAATTTAATATTCAATTAACTAAAAAATAAAAGTTGAATTTTGAACCCGAGATAATTTGGAAAGTCAATGCAAATTACCTTAAATGATTTTAAATGGTATATAATGGTTTTCTAAGGTATTTTAGATGCAAACTTTAAACGCTTGTAACTTTTGCAATCTAAACCGGATTTCCTTGAAATGAAAAAAGTTTGATTTCCATTAACATGAGCTTTCAAATGAGTGAAAGCGGATATTAATTCTGTATTATAATTTTCAAGATATGTTTAAAATCATTTTGGAATAGGTCGCTATAAGAGCAGTTGTCAACGATAACTATAAAAAGCTAATTCAAATGTTTTAAAAATATGGATTTTTTTTAAATCATTATAAATTATGTAAAAGTGTTTTGAATCGTAAAGTTTAAGTTTTGGCTAAGATAAATGATATTTTGATCAAATAGTTAAGATAGCAGTTTTGTAATGCTTTTGAAACACTATGGTAACGCTATCTTTGAAAACACTCTATTTTGAAGTTTTAAACCGCGAACCGTTCTCCGAACTATAAGTAATCATCTGTAAATGATTGGTGGAATGTTTTCAAAGATTTAAAGGTACTGAAAATGTTTTACGGAAAGTAAATTGAATTATTTGATATTAAGACATGGTTTTCAATTTTAAATAATTGGATATGGTTGGAGATAAATCTTCGGATGTTTGATATTAATACGGTGGATGATGACTTTTACTATTTGAGGAACTTAAAAAGTAGTTCACCGTTATTCCGCTTATAGTGTGAGTTGGATACAGAGATTATTATTAAGTATAAGTGGATGATATTTCTATCCAGATCTAATGTCAAAGAGTTGGATAAATCTTTTAATTAAGATATGGGTTTCCCAATTTGATTGGGATAAGTTGGATAGAAATAATCTTTGGATATTTGATAAGAAATTCTTTGGTGTAAACGTATACTATTTGAGGAATTTGGAAGATAATATTATTATATCGTTATTCCACTTGTAGTATTCGTTGATTATGAGAATTGATATCGAATACAAGTAGATACAATTTCTGTGTAACTTATGTTCAATATCAATTGATTTGGGTTTTGTCATGGATCATATCTTCAATAATATCATTCTTGAAACACATTGAATTCTTGAAACCCAATGAGACTGAATTATGGAAATTCATATCGTAATTTGAGGATTTAATCAGATCTTTGATTTGAGGAAATTAAAAGTGAGAAATTGGAAAGTAAGTATAGTCTTTTAGATATGATTAAAGAATGGAGTGTTGGAAAATCAATTTAATTGGAAACTATGGTTGAAATGTGGATTAAGGATTTTGAAAGGAAACTAGATTTTGATAACGAGTTATCAAATGGATAATTGATTAAGACTTTGAAGCTAAATCATCTTTGATTTAAGGGATGAGTTTTAAAAGAGAAAGGTTAAATACAGATTTTGTAATAATTTGAGAATGGGTTTAAAGAAGTTTAATTTTGACAAAATCCAAGACGGAAGGAGATTGATAATTGTGTTTTTTTTAAATTGCGCCTATTATTTGGAAAGACCAGGATCAGATGTATGTCTGAAAAACCATTCCAAGTAATAATACGATGTTGTGGAGCAAATGAAGACGTTGGAGATGACGTTGAAGACCGGGACCCTTCATGTCGTAAGGATGACTTGTTGAATGTCTCGAATGGGTCGATCCCATTTGCAGATCGATTTTATATCAGTTAAGTGGAAAGAAGCCCGAATGAATGTGAAGGAATTTCGGATTGTTGTTTTGTTCAGACCCAGAACAGACATGTGTGGATTGTGTGTCTGACATTGTAATTGACTGCATAGCACTGATCTTCATTAATATATATATGCTTGGTGGCGGAGAATTTATTCTCTTGCTTAACACCCTTCTCTAAGGCGTATGAGCTTAGAGTTATATACTGATGGAAATTAGTGATGCGTAGTGAATGGACAATGTGGCATACTTAAGTTATGTGATGAGCTATGGTTGATCAAAGCATGGCTTATTTAAGCGTAGCTTTGCATATATCGTGACCTCGACTGTGATTACCCCAAACCCCATTCCACGGTGGCAAGAGTAATCTTTGGAATATAACACATAAACAGATAACAGCAGAACAGAAATAAATAAATACACCAAATAATGCACAATAGAATACACTGGATAAACATAATCATCAGAGTTACACAATATACAAGATTATACTTAGTACATATACAGTTTAGCTATACATATATGTCTACAGCAGAAAACAAAACATAATATGTACAATAGGAGCTGAACTGCATAAAAAGAGATAAATGATAGAATCCATCTTCAGCTCTAGCTATCCAGAAAGAGCCTGCTAAAACCTGAATACAAGGCTGCCCGTGTAGAAAAAAGGGCACCCGAGTTTGCAAGTGAAACAAACTACGAGTCAGTCATGGGACTGGTATAAAAAATCTACTTAACATACTTTACAATATGGCCAATCACAGGACCACGCCGCTTTTGCGGAACGGGTTTACTCCATTGGATTGCCAGTGCTTTAAAATAAGTAAATCTTTTAAACATCGGAATGCTTTTTACAAAAATGAAGCCATTATAAGACTAAGTTCCCATCACACAATGCAACACAAATAGAAGGATAGACTTTTAACTTATAATGGCCAAAATATGCTTGATACGAGCAAAACAAATCATTTTATATTATTGCTAGTGTTTATATGTTTCAAAAGCAATTTCAATCATAAATATCAATCATAGACGGCATAGGTACCAAATATCATGTCTCCATATATAGGTATACAATCAAAACCACATGGTGTCGTATTTGGTAGTTGGATTTCCGTCATGAACCAAGGCAAAAGATAGTCCTTACTAAATACGAGACAATCTAGCCCATGTCTCAGGCTCCAGCCGCAACTGCACCTAGGAGCCACAAGGCCGGTCCACACACAGCGGATTAAAATAAAACCCTAAACAATACATCTCCCCGCCCTCTGGGGCATAAATGTGCCAAATGACTCCATATGCGAGGCGCCTCGCAATCCAACAACCACACAGGTGAAAATAATATAAATGTCAGGGCTGGTAGGTCACTGACACCACCCTAGCTAGAAAGAGACGCATGTTCTCCTTGGATCCTCTCCCATTTCTGGTTCATACCCGGGTGTGAGGCTCACGAATTCACGCTATACACAAAGCTATGCCACACATGCCGTGCTTTGATCATCAACCACAAGACTTTTCTTTTCAACAGTAGCCTTGATCATCTGCCACTTAGGCATGCCACACAGGAAATTCACTCCATGCGACTGATTTCTATCGATATATAACTCTGAGCTCGTACGTCTCAGAGAAGGGCATTAAGCAAGAGAATAAATTCTCCACCGCCAAAATGATATACATTTAATAGAGATTAATCAGCACAGAACAAAATCCAATGTCAAGCACACAGTCCATTTACAAGTTCGTTCTGGGTCTGAACGAAACCGGAGGCACTTAATAGCTTGCACATCCGTACAATCAACAAGTACGTCCGGACGGCTACTATTTCACCCCCTTCAAGGTCGCTACTCCTATCATGAGCATCAGTAGCACCCCTCCATTCGATGTGAAGATCATCGGTCTTGCACTGTCTTCATATCTTCGACTTCTAATCGTCGCTCAATTATTTGAAATGAGAATTAACTCGGCCTTTTCAAAATATTCACGTATATTTAGAATTTCAAGTCAATTCATTTCAATGGTTAAATTATTCGAAACCAATAATTCAATTCCTTAATGTAATTTTCACGCCAAACACATTCCACCATCAAATATCCAATAAACTGAGCAAATTCAGTATATTTCCATTCCATATCATTTATAATATTTTATCACGATGTATCGCTATTTTTATTTATTTAAAAATAGCCAATTCATTCAAACGACGCTTCAGGCCATAACGCGGCCGTGGCGCTGTTTTTCTTCAGATTTGATTGACACATATCTGAAAATCTAAATGTTGGATCTTCACATATTTTATATCATTAGAAAGATCTTTTCAAAACGAATCCAACGGTTTCAGTTTTGGGAAAATCCAACGGTCGGATCTCCCGGTACAATCGTTTGAAGTCACGATTTCAAAATACGAACTACATCGTTGTTATTCGATTTAATTTAATTATATTTATATATAATTATAAATATAATCGATTCTAGCGCTATTTTTCTTTAGATTTGAATTAAACATTCCTGATAATCCAACTGTTGGATCTTTACAAAGTGGGTGTCGTTGAAAAGATATTTCCAAAGCGAACCCAATGGTTTCGGTTTCGGGAAAATCTGATGGTCGGATCTCCCGCACTAATCGTTTGAAATCACGGTTTCAAAAGACAAACTGCAGCTTCGTTATTCGATTTAAGTTTAATTATATTTATATATATGTATATAAATATAATTCATTCTTCAATTTCCAAACCATATCCACTTCATATATTTGATAAAATGATATTTTTATCTAGTAGATATTTATTTCAACACATCACCATTTTTAACACTTCATATTTCGTACAAAAATGATATTTTTAGCAAACAAAAATATCTTTCAACGCATGACTATTTTATTTAGTTCATACACATGTTAAAAATAATATTCATAGCAAACAAATATTTATTTCAACACTTGTGTATTTTTAGCGAGTCGTGTACATGATAAAAATGATATTTTTATCATCAAAAATATTTATTCAACCCATGAATATTTTTAGCACATCATATTCACAACAAAAATGTAGATTTTATTGTTCAATCTATATATTCCACACATGAATGTTTTCGACTTCACACATACGATAAAAATATGATTTTTATCGTTCTAGTCCCTTATTCAACACATGAATGTTTTCTATAGTTTTTATATATATAATAAAAATGTGATTTTTATTGTAAAACAATTTATTTCAAAACACGATTATTTTATATAGTTCATACATAAGGTAAAAATGTTATTTTTATTGTAAAACAATTTATTTCAAACACTAATACTTTATATAGTCTAGACATATAATAAAAATGTTATTTTTATTGTAAAACAATTTATTTCAAACACTAATATTTTATATAGTCTATATATATAATAAAAATGTTATTTTTATTGTAAAACAATTTATTTCAAACACTAATATTTTATATAGTCTATATATATAATAAAAATGTTATTTTTATTTTTCAAAGAATTTGTTCAATACATGAACTTCATTCAACACATGAATTTCTATTCAACACACGAATTTCTATTCAACACATGAATATAGTTTCAACACATGAAAATAATTCTAACACATGAATATTATTGAAAATTTCGGCACCATGACGGCAGGGTAGTTAAAACCGGCACCGTCCTGAGTACGGCTCCTCACACTACCTTAAAGCCTCGCAACTTTTGACAATGGGGATTTTCAACATCTAGTTTGTATGCAGATGAATTTTCCCATATACTAATCCTATTGGGATTTCAACCACAATCAACCATTTCAAATCAACCATTCATGATATTCACCAAATTTCACATCAACCAATAATCCAAACAATATCACAACCAATATATACAGTCCATGATCTGTGGACGAGCGGAGTATATATACACACACACACACACACACACACACACATATATATATATAACTATATTTCGATTTCATTTCAATATCATTTCAATTCATTTCAACGCATTATTATTTTTACAACGCATATATAACTTATACATCGAACATACAACTTATACACCGCTTATACATGAGGTGCACAACGCTTATATAATTCTTACATCGACTATATAATTTATACATCATTGTTTTCCATATCGTTTATAAATTAGAAATCTCACATTGGGTTCCACTCCTCCAAAAATTGTAGAAGGCTCAGAAAAATATCCGGTCTCTTCTAGAATGTAGAAGACGTCCACACGAGTCCACTATCTCTTGTTTAACTGCATTTCGACCACATAGCAAAAAGATACGATTTTTAGAAGTATGCAACACTTTTTAACCGTTAAAATCAGTTCAAAAAACAAGCCGATACCTTTCAGTTTTGTTCAAAACTAGGTTTGGATTTATCGGCCAATCCACTGCACTTGAAGACGATCGGGTTTCTCCACGTTGATAGGCTAGGGGAGGCGCAGCTGCGCCGAGGGTAGGGCCCAGTTCGGTGGCGCCAGTGAACGGCGGCGGCGGGATGAAGTTCGGGACTTCAAGGGCACAGTTCTCACGAAATACGAAGCGAGGGGGAGCGAGGCTGGTATTGATTTGAAGAGGGCGAGACGATCTATGAAAACCATAATTGGAGGAGGGTTTGAATTTGCGTGTATGAGGCGCAATCGGTGGAGGAAGAAAAGAGGCGGTTTCCGCCTTTGATCTGGAGGGTTTATGTGGAGAGAGATGAATTGTCATTTTTTGATTGGCCAATGGTTTTTTTATTTATTTATATATTTTTAAAATCCAAAAATACCCCTAATCCCATACGAACTCCAATCCAAACCCAATGACTATCGTCCCTAGGTAAATACCCCCGTTTCGAACACAATGGGATATGATTCGTAGACCCATTCGACCGTCTTAGTCAGTTTTTCTTCAAATTAAAATATAAACTTTCAATACTTGATTTGAACGTACATTTCAATTTGCCGGGGCTACATACTGATCCCAAAAAATTTCATAAAAATAAATCTAGCTATGTTTTGATGATACGATCCCAACAAAACTAGTTTCATCGAATTCTGAGACCGTTTGAAAAATGGCCATTTTCTGGTCGATCCAATTTAACTGAAATCAATCAAACACATTTTCCTTTGACACGCTCACATATTAACTTCAAAATTTATGGAATTTGAAACCTAACAATAATTTGACATCCCGGATCTAACAAAAGTGGTTTCGTCGAATTCTGAGGTCGTTTGCAAAATGGCTATTTTCACGGGCTATATAAATCCTATAGCAACCTTTCTGAAAATTCATTTGGCCATAACTTTTAGCTCCCACTGTGAAACTTCGATTTTTTAGATTCGTTAGAAAGATATTCATAATCAGATTTAAATATTTTTGGTTTCACTAAAATCCGTTTTATTTTGCACCCGGTACAGTCAGTCAAAGTTCGAATTCAAAATTTGAAACTACCGCGCCATTTCAGGCCTTGTTTATAATTTAAAATAATTATATTTATTTTCAAACATCAATTCCACCATACTTTTCATCGTTATTATTTAAAATAATTTATTTTAAATATTTAAAATCCACTAAAATGGCCAAATTAAAAATTTTAAACTGGTTCAGATTTTCCCGGTTGTTACAATCTCCCCCACTTAAAACTTTTCGTCCCCGAAAAGGAACAAAGTCGAAAGTTGTTTTACAAATCGACTGAGCTTTCATTCTGGCTTCCATTCTTCAACTTTTCAGTTTCTAAGAATTTTCAAATTCTTCAAAAATTTGGCTAACACCCTAAATTTTTGAAAAATTTCGCCATAACCTCATTTGTACGAGGAGCTTCGGGATATTTCAAATAGCCTCCCATGGCCCTCACCAATCCAAAAGAAAAATAAAAAGCCAATCGGCTCATAAAGTTGTCAAATTCCCAAGAAATACAATAAGCATGTACCTATTTTTCGGGCAAACAATTTTATTCCTCTGCTTAGCAGTTTATCCATAACCTGTTTGCACATATATAATGCACATGTATATATTTCTATCTATTTCTAAATCAGTTCAATACTTGATTCACTTGCATACATTTGACTTTATTCTCTTATTTATTAAATTAACTATCCTTCTAATAATTTAATTAATTAAATCCACTATCACACAACACAAACAACAATTAATTTATTTTTAACTTTTTTAAAAATATACCAATTAATTCATATACTCTTTTGAAAACATTTAGACTATATAATTAAAAAGTTTACATGCATGCAAAGAAAACAACAGCAAAGTAGAGAACAAAATGGAAATGCCAAATATGGTAAATGTATCTTGCACCAGAGTCAATCAGAGATATCCACCCTGCACTTAGGATAGGCTTTCTTAATGCTTTCCTCTGTTTCCCAAGTACAATCTCGTGGATCTCCACTCCATTTCACTTTGACTAAGTGAACCTTCTTGTTCCTCAGCTCTTTGGTTTCTTTGCCAATTATCTTTAGCGGCTCCCTTCTCACAGCCAATTCTGAAGTAATTTCTATATCCCATTGCGCTGCTTCTTCCACGATCAAGTCTGGATCATGAACATGCTTTCGAAGTTGAGATACGTGAAATACATTATGTACTCCAGGCAACCAATCTGGTAATTGAACCCTATAAGCGAGAGTTTCAACCCGTTCCAGAATAGGAAACGGACCAATAAATTTGGGCGCCAATTTCCCTGTTTTACCGAACCGGATTACTCCTCTCATCGGAGATACCTTCAAATACACGTGGTCGCCAACAGCAAATGATATATCTCTTCGTCTCTTATCTGCATAGCTTTTCTGTCGGCTTTGAGCAGCGAGTAATCGTTTCTTAACAAATTGACTTTGTCCGCAGCTTCATGAATCATATCGGGTCCCAATACAAGTCTATTACCAGGTTCTACCCAATAAGTAGGAGATCGGCACGGTCTACCATACAGTGCTTCGAATGGTGACATTGTCAGGCTCCCTTGGTATCTATTGTTGTATGAGAACTCAGCCAAATGCATTTGGTCTTCCTATGATCCGCCAAAATCAATAACACAAGCCCGCAATAAATCTTCTAGAATATGATTCACCCTCTCAGTTTGACCATCTGTTTGAGGATGATATGCGGTGCTCAAGTTCAGTTTCGTTCTCAATTCTGCTTGGAATGCTTCCCAGAATTTACTAGCAAAAATCGGGTCACGATCACTCACGATGCTCATGGGAACTCCGTGCAGTCTAACTATTTCCTTGAAATATATCTACGCCAGACTTTGAGCAGTTCTACTCGATCTGACAGGTATGAAATGGGCGGTCTTCGTGAAACGATCTACGATCACTCAAATGTTGTCATTTCCTTTCCTGGTTCTGGGCAAACCATCTATGAAATCCATAGAAATCTATTCCCACTTCCCACTGGAATTTCCAACGGTTGCAACAATCCAGCGAGTTTCTGCTGATCGCATTTTACTTGTTGACAAGTAGGACACCGACTAACATATAAAGAAATGTCCCTTTTCATAGATTTCCACTAGAAAGTGCGTTTGATGTCATTATACATTTTGCTCACCCCTGGATGGATACTAAGCTTGGCTTTGTGACATTCATCTAATACTTCTCTCCGAAGTTCCGATAATAAATGGCCAATCCTTAATGAATGTTTCTTAGTAAGCTTTGTTAAGGGATTGGATGTCTTCGCAAAATCCTTAATGAATTTCCGATAATAACTAGCCAATCCGAGAAAACTTTGGACTTCCATGGGTGTACGAGGCTGTTTCGAATTCTGAATAGCAGTGATTTTACTGGGATCCACTGAAATTCCTTACTTTGACATGACATGGCCAAGAAATTTGACTTCTTCTTGCCATAATATACATTTTAAAATTTTGGCTTTTAAAACATTCTTTTTGAGAATTTCTAACATCTGTTCCAAATATTTTTCATTTTCGCTTTCTGATTTAGAGAAGATCAATATATCATCAATGAAAACCACAACAAATTTATTCAATACTTCTCTGAATACTCGGTTCATTAGATCGACAAAATAAGCTGGTGCTTTACATAAGCCGAACGGGATTACTAACTACTCGTAGAATAAGTCAGGACCTATGAATGCTGTCAAAGGAACACACTCTTCGGCAATACGAAGCTGATGGAAACCTATAGCTAGGTCCATTTGGGAAAATACTTGTGCGCCATTCAATCGATCCAACAGATCATATATCCGCGACAATGGATATTTGTTCTTAAGCGTCTGCTTATTCAAGTCATGGTAATCCACACGTAGTCTAAGAGTACTGTCTGACTTCGGAACAAATACCACAGCTGCTCCTCAAACAGAGAAACTAGGCTTGATCAGACCTTTCCATACAAGCTGTCGAGTTTGATTATCTAACTCTTCTTTCTCTTTCATGGTCATTCTTCGAATAGCGTGAACTACCAGCCTTGCATTCGGAACTAAAGAGATTTTAAAATCAATTTCTTTCTGCAGAGGCAAGCAGGCCACCTCTTCAAACACATCCGCATAGTTCATAACAACAGGGATATCTTCTAAAGAAGCAGAAATATTTTCTATAGCAGCGGCAATATTCCCTATAGCAGTGGGAGTAACATAAAGTGCTGACCAGTATTCTTTTCTGTTCGAATTTGGACCTACACATGGTATAACAATATGGGCGAGTTCCATTGTAACTTTAACTACTCTTTCTGCACATTTAACTTCGGCCTCGTATTTAGTTAGCCAATCCAGTCCAAGAATGATATCAAACACGAAGAAATTCATGACGATTAAAATATAAGGAAATCGATAATGGAAGAAAGAGACAGGCACTTTACAAATCCAGTTAAGATCAATGGAACCCCCAACCGATTATGGACACTGATGGGTTCTTTGAGCTTCTTTAATTTAAGATCCAATTTCTTAATCACATTAATCGAAATAAAGCTTCGTGATGCTCATGTATCGAACAATACTTTAACTGGAATACCTCTGACAGTAAGCGTGCTTTCCAAAACATCCGGGCTTTCCTGACTAGCTGAGGATGTTGGAACTTCTGTCGTGCTACTGATTTGAGCTTCTTTGGCCACTTCATTAACATGTGCGGCTTTAGACTTTTTCTTTAATAGCTGGCAATCTTGCTTTACATGACCAAACTGATGGAAAATGTTGCATTCTCAAATATCTTGAACCTTCTTGCCGGATTTAGATCCCTTCTTTCTTTGTTTCTTTAAATATCTGCAATTTCCTTGCAAATGCCCTTGCTTATGGCAGTTATTGCATATGGCAGTCGTTACTGGTTCTTTCTCAGATTTAACCCTTTTCCTCTTGGCTTTGGGATTCTTACTGACCTCAGGTCTATCAGTCTCAGACTCCCCTTTGTTACTAGAACTGACTTCCCCCTCGTCGTTCAAAAGACCTTTCTTTTGGAGATCTTCATACTGATAAGCCATGTATATCATTTCAGAAAAAGGAAGCTTCACGTGCCCCATTACTCTACTTTGGTACTTTCTTTGGAGCTCGTTAATAAACCACAGATTCTTCCTCATCGGATTTTGAATTAGATGAGGGGCAAAATGAGAAAGTTCATTGAATTTCTTATGATATTCCGGAATGGTCATATCTCCTTGTATTAGATAATGGAATTCATCACATAACCGCTCGGTTGCTTCGGTAGGAATAAATCTTTCACTGAAAATCTCTTTAAATCTATCCCAGGTAATATTACCTTCTGGATTATCCTTAATAATCGAATCCCACCAGAACAAAGCTTCGTCTTTGAGTGCCCAAGATGCCAGTAATTTTTTCTGATCATCTCTCATCTTGGAACCTTCAAAAAATTTCTCGGCAGAGCGTATCCAGGCTTGAGTTTGAATAATAGATTCATTGCCCGAGAATGGTACTCCACCCATTTTTCGATACTTAACTAATAGAGCCACAATATCTGGTTCTGCCCTACCTCTTCTACTTTTGCCACTGATTTTTCAATGTCTGTAAATAGCAAACAAAGTGTTAGGCCAACAAAAAAGGTAATTTTAAAACATAGAGACATATACTTCAATGTAAATGTGTCTATCGAGGTATATTTCATTCTGCTACTCATTCTAGGATATTACCGATCCTATCTGAAATGAGTGATCCGTCGTAGAATACTACTGGTTCTATTTCTGACGAGTTCGTTAATATGTTATATTCCATAACTAAGCTTAACCAAAGCTCTGATACCACGTATGTGACGACCCCAAACCCCGTTCCATGGTGGCAAGGGTAATCTTTGGAATATAACACATAAACAGATAACAGTAGAACAGAAATAAATAAATATACCAAATAATGCACAATAGAATACACTGGATAAACATAATCATCAGAGTTATACAGTATACAGGATCATACTTTGTACAAATACAGTTCAGCTATACAAATATGTCTATAGCGGAAAACAAAACATAATATGTACAATAGGAGCTGAACAACATAAAAAGAGATAAATGATAGAATCCATCTTTAGCTCCAGCTATCCAGAAAGAGCCTGCTAAAACTTAAATACAAGGCTGCCCATGTAGAAAAAGGGGCAACCGAGTTTGCAAGTGAAACAAACTACGAGTCAGTCATGGGACTGGTATGAGAAATCTACTTAACATACTTTACAATATGGCCAATCACAAGACCATGCCAATTTCACGGAACGGGTTTACTCCATTGGATTGCCAGTGCTTTAAAATAAGTAAATCTTTTAAACATCGCAATGCTTTTTACAAAAATGAAGCCATTATAAGACTCAGTTCCCATCACACAATGCTACACAAACCGGAGGATAGAGTTTTACCTTATAATGACCAAAACATGCTTGATACGAGAAAAACAAATCATTTGATATTATTGCTAGTGTTTATATGTTTCAAAAACAATTTCAATCATAAATATCAATCATAGACGGCATGGGTACCATATATCATGTTGCCATATAAAGGTACACAATCAAAACCGCATGGTGTCGTATTTGGAAATTGGATTTCCGTCATGAACCAAGGCAAAAGATAGTCCTTACTGAATACGAGACAATCTAGCCCATGTCTCAGGCTACAGCCGCAACTGCACCTAGGAGCCACAGGGCCGGTCCACACACATCAGATTAAAATAAAACCCTTAACAATAAGTCTCCCCACCCTATGGGGGCGTAAATGAGCCAAATGACTCCATATCCGAGGCGCCTCGCAATCCAACAACCACACAGGTGAAAATAATGTAAATGTCAAGGCTGGTAGGTCACTGACGCCACCCTAGCTAGAAAGAGACACATGTTCTCCCTGGATCCTCTCCCGTTTCTGGTTCATCCTGGGGTGTGAGGCTCGCGAATTCACGCTATACACAAAGCTATGCCACACAGGCTGCGCTTTGATCATCAACCACAAGACTTTGCTTTTCAACAGAAGCCTTGATCATCTGCCACTTAGGCATGCCACACAGGCAATTCACTATATGCGACTGATTTCTATCGTTATATAACCTCTGAGCTCGTACGTCTCAGAGAAGGGCGTTAAGCAAGAGAATAAATTCTCCACCGCTAAACTGATATACATTTAATAGAGATCAATCAGCACAGAACAAAATCCAATGTCAGACACACAGTCCATTTACAAGTTCGTTCTGGGTCTGAACGAAACCGAAGGCACTTAATACCTCGCACATCCGTACAATCAACAAGTACGTCCGGACGGCTACTACTTCAGCCCCTTCAAGGTAGCTACTCCTATCATGAGCATCAGTAGCACCCCTCCATTTGACGTGAAGATCATCGGTCTTGCACCGTCTTCATATCTTCGACTTCTAATCGTCGATCAATTGTTTGAAATGAGAATTAACTCAGCCTTTTCAAATAATTCACGTATATTTAGAATTTCATGTCAATTCATTTCAATGGTTAAATTATTTTACACCAATAATTCAATTCCTTAATGTAATTTTCACGCCAAACACATTCAACCATCAAATATCCAATAAACCGAGCAAATTCAGTTTGTTTCCTTTCCATATCGTTTGTAATATTTTATCACGATTTATCGCTATTTTTATTTATTTAAAAATAGCCAATTCATTCAAATGATGCTTCAAGCCATAACGCGGTCGTGGCGCTGTTTTTCTTTAGATTTGATTTACACATATATGAAAATCTAATCATTGGATCTTCACAAATTTTATATCATTAGAAAGATCTTTTCAAAATGAATCCAACGGTTTCAGTTTTGGGAAAATCCGACGGTCGGATCTCCCGGTACAATCGTTTGAAGTTACGATTTCAAAATACGAACTACATTGTCGTTATTCGATTTAATTTAATTATATTGATATATAATTATAAATACAATCGATTCTGGCGCTGTTTTTCTTCAGATTTGAATTAAACATTCCAGACAATCCAACCGTTGGATCTTTACAAAGTGGGTGTCATTGGAAAGATATTTCAAAAGCGAACCCAACAGTTTCGGTTTCGGGAAAATCTGATGGTCGGATCTCCCACACTAATCGTTTGAAATCACGGTTTCAAAAGACAAACTGTAGCTTCGTTATTCGATTTAATTTTAATTATATTTATATATATATATAAAAATATAATTCATTCTTCGATTTCAAAACCATATTCACTTCATGTATTTGATAAAAATGATATTTTTATCCAGTAGATATTTATTTCAACACATCACCTTTTTTAACTCTTCATATTTCGTATAAAAATGATATTTTTAGCGAACAATTGTAACACCCCACCTCCATTAAGGTCACTCACAAAGGGAATGCCTTAATTTTGGTGGAGCGTTTTAGTAGATCGAACAGAAATTTACAAGACAGATAAACAATACTATAACTTTATTACAGCGGAAAACAGAAATCAGTTTGGTTACATCTTTACCAAAAACTCAAGTACACAAATATCAGTCTTGTTCAGAAAATCATCAGAGTACAAAACTTTAAAATCATAATCCCTACAGAACAGAAGCTATAAAGAGCCAAGCCATACTTTAAGCACTTCATGCAGAAGAAATCCGGATCAAGCTAAAGTATTCCCTCGTTGGAAAACCTTGGGGGGGGGGGAACGGAAGAAAAAGGGGCGAAAACAAGTAAGGTCAGACATAAAGTCTGGCAAGTCCAGTGACTTTCAGCATATGAACATATAATAATAATAATGACATGAAAATAAAACTGGATGCGAGATAACAGTAACAAGAGTAGCAGATATACTTAGGTTAAACAGAAAAAAGAACAGAATGATGTAAGCTTTTGCTTTTCACTTCTCTGCACTAATACTAGTATAACATGATTAGGTGTCACCCTAATGTCTAAACTGAAGCAGAAACAGGAACAAAATAATTTCCACAGAAACAGAAAGCTAATAATGGGCCTTTACCACCCGAACAGAAACAGACAGAAGCAGATTGCTGATAATGGATCTTTACCACCCGAACAGAAACAGACAGAAACAGAATGCTGATAATGGGCCTTTACCACCCGAACAGAAACAGACAGAAACATAATATTAATAATGGGTCTTTACCACCTGAACAGAAACAGTCAGATTAATCCCTACAGAAACAGAATGTAGAATTATGTGTACACTAGTAATTGGGCCTTTACCACCCGAACAGACGGTACCACGCAGAAACAGACGGGTGTTGCCACCCAACAGAAACAGATGGTACCAACAGAAACAGACAGAACTAAGTGTACCCTAAAACCCCACCCCAAGCAATCGGTTCCCTAATACATAAATACCCTGTGTCGGCTCCACAATAGGGTGTATCACTCCCTAAAGTGACAACTAATTGGCACATGCCTATTTACAGATGTCACAGCGTCTTACATCCTCAGAGGCAGACCGGGATCCATGCACGCACATGACCCGGTTGGAACGCACCATCAACACCCCTCGCAATTATCAGAATGAACCACTTATAATTAGTTCACTAAGCGTGCCCGGACCCTACCTACTGTTGGGTCAAAGTTTGATACCAGAAAGGGTTACCGACTAATATGGGTCCCAAACAACAGACGACACAAGTAATTCCCCTCCTAACCTTGTGTCCCCAGACTAATAGATTTTCAGATTAACTTGTTTACAAGTTTAGACATACAGAGTTCAGATCAACTAGTTCACAGATCAGACAAGTTTTCAGACTAACGGACCAGATATGCGGATTTAATAGATTACAGATTAACCGGTTACAGATTAACAGACTTACAGATTAGCCGATTACAGATTAACAGACCTACAGATTGTCTAACTTTGTATTGGGCCTACAGATTCATAAAACGGGTTTATTAATTTCATCATTCTAGTTGGTTTAACCCTATCCACCCAACACGTTTTAGATATCATATTTATCCCAGATTTTCATTAATTAAATATTAATGCCCAGACCTCTCACATTAGACTGACCGTTTGCGGCTACTGGTTATGCAGATTGGTTCCGGGCAGATTTCTGCCACAAACTGAGTCTAACCTCGGGTTTCAAGCACGTTATGACTAACTTCTCACATTAGAACCTATTGTTTGCGGCCACTGGATGTGCCGGGCGGTTCCAGGCAGAATTACGCCGCAAACTCATTCTAACCTCGAGTTAGCCATGTTTATCTTTGCGGCCAATTAATTAATAATTTACCATTTATGCCCATGCCTAATATACATGTCAATTATTCATAACTATAGCCAATTCAAATTATGTCAATAACATACTAAATATATCAACTCAACAAATATGGCAGATAACAGATTTCGCAGATTAGGCGACTTAACGGATTTAGCAGATTAAGCAATTTAGCAGATTTAGCATATATCAGATTAGGCATTTTTAGCAGACTTAGCAGATGATAGATTTAGCAGATGAACAGATCTAGCAGGTTAGGCAATATAACAGAACTAGCAGATTAGGCAATATAACAAATTTAATCATTCCTTAAAGTTTCATCAACATATCTTGCCTAATTGTAAATTTGGCCTAAGTTTGCATGCCTAAATAGTTGTCATGATTCACAATATGATCATATACCCCGCGTTTGCATTGAATTTACATGGCACAGATTATGGTCATAATTTACCTTATAACACATGTCCCAATTTAGTTAAACTTTCCTAGTACAAGAGATTCACATATAAATTATACCAAATATAGCCATCAATCTCAGTGCATGTCATATATTCAAAAATCTCCCACTTAGGTATTATTCACATTTAATAGTTATCAAATCTTAGTGCCTTTAAAAATCTCAATGTTAGTTCATTCAGGAAATATTACTTATTTCTGGCACGATGCTTGGATATCTATAGTGCCTTTAAAAATTGAATTTTGTGAACTGTTTAACATTAGTAGATTTAAGAATGCTTTAATTAAGGATGTTTACAAAATAGAATTAGATCCTCCGTGGGAGTTTTCCTTTGATAATACTTTAGAAGAAGATTTATTAAGACAATTGGCCTTACTTAAAGCTAAGTTAGCATTGTATCACTTAGACGAAAATGGTGATTCTATTAGCTGGGGTATGGATAAGAGTTTAGTTTACACTGCTCATTCTATGTACAGTTTTATTAATTTTTCTGGTATTGCTATCAAGGTTTTAAATCTCGGATATCGGTCGCGTTTCGTCTCGGGGATTTTATTGACTCGGTCTCGTATCGGGGGAGATCTCGGACGAGATGAGTCTAACTCAGGAGTTCGTCTCGGATTTTCATCTCGGGTCTGAAAGTTCATATCGGAACAATCTCGGTGTATATGATATGTTAAAAATGATATTTTAACAAAATGATTTTTGTGAATGCTATTAGAAACACAGTAACTTAAACTTAATATGCAAAATAATTTTATTATTCTTTATTTTGCGAAAGATCATTCATACTCTAAATCGTAATATGCTTAAGACAGGAATATTGTTAGATAGGAAACATTAAAAGGATCCAAAACATTAAATATTTCAGCATAAATAGTCCATAAAATACATAATTTCATAAGTAACATGTATGTAAAAAGACGAATATTAAAATCATAAGCATTGTAAAACATATACGAATATACAATATAGTCATTTAACATGCAAAATGTAAAATAACAAAAGATTGATATGGCTCGATTTGAGTTTTTAATTATAGTTCTAGTTTAGGCACAAATTTAAATTTTAACATCAAAAACTAAGATCTCGGACGATATTTCAGTATTTCGTCTCGGTCGATATATCGTTCGATATTGCAATATCTCGGACGATATATTCGAAAGGAGATTTAGCTTGATATTTGCTGTTTCGTTTCGGAAGGAGCCCAAAACAAGATCTCGGAGGAGATCTCGGGCGATATTTATGAGATTTGAAACAGTGATTGCTATTCATCCCTTTAAATTTTTATGGAAATCGAATGCTACACCTAAAGCTAAGTTCCAAATGTGGTTGGTCATCCATAAGAAGCTTAATACTATTGAATATTTAAAAAGAAAAAATGTTGTTTTTGATGTAAAATGTTGTTTTTGTAATACTGGAGAGGAGGATGTAGATCATTTGTTTTACTTTTGTTATTTTACATTTTCTGTTTTTAATATGATTATTAGGATTTTTACTTTTGATGGGTTTAATTCCTTTAATAGTTGTATGGATTATTGGAATTGTTATAGGTTACGATTCAATTCCAGACAGAAATACATATTGGATTCCTTAGTAATGTTTATAAGTTGGGGCATGTGGGTTGAGAGGAATCAGAGAATCTTTCATTCAACCTCTATACCTAAGGATAAATTAATTATCAATATAGTAAATTTCTGTTTGTTTTGGATGTCTAATTCGCATAATAAATTAATTGGTGAATTGCAATTGGGGAGTTTTCTTTTTAAGGTTAGATTAAACCTGAGTTTATTCATTCGTATTAATAGCTATTTTATATGTAATAGTCTTCGTTTGGGTTACTGATTTCTTTTCACTTAGGTTGACACAATCCTATTGTTTGGGTGTTCTCATGTTTTTTCTCTCTATACATGTATATATGAATATATGGCTATATATATATATGTGTATTTATATATATAGATATATATTGACATATATTCATATATATGTGTAAGTTACTGATAATCTTGTTTCAGTTTTCTCAGACTACAGGCTGTAGAAGTAATTATGGAGATATTGGAGTTGCTGTTTGGCTTGAGTATTTTTTATTTGGGTTGGATATATGTATGAGGAGTGGAGTGATTTGTATTTTTGATGATTTGTTACACCTCTTGTTATTTACACATAGTTTGTTATATGTATGGGTATAGATATATACTTCTTATCGGGTGGTGGCCTTGCCGGAATTCGATAATGAAGTATGATGGGTGGTGGCCTTGCCGGAACTCATCTATCTATTTACTCCGTACATTACTATGTGTGACTCCCGATTTGGGTCTGTATTTGGATTATTGTATCACTTTATACTTTTTTATTATATATATGTGTGCTCTCTTCCTTCTGGAAGATCACACATTTTTTGCTCAAAAAAAAAAAAAAATAGTTATCAAATCTTAATATATAAACCTTCACACCTAAGTCATATTCTCTTTTTTATCCCAAATCATGAATTGTTATATAAACAATATGCCCAACAATCTAGAACTTTAAATTATAACAGATCTTAATTCAAAATATGCGTCATGTCAAAGCCTCAAGTCATATGTTAACATACAATGGTTCTTCTTCTTCCAATTCACAGAATATGCATAGATCTAAATCTAGTTTACAACATATGTCCTTTTAGTCACAGATGAGCCATGTCCAATTATGCCATCGTACATTATTTGTCCCAAAGTTTAGCGTTTGTGCGTTAATCTCTTATGAGATTTTGTGCAGGCTCGTGGTAGCCTGGCTATAGAACAGAAAGAAGAAAGAGATACATAATAAAATAGATCAGAACAGAACATACACAACCTCAAATTCAGATTTAAAATCATGTCACAATTATAATTACAGTTTATAGCGGAAAATAACTGTACGTGCCTTGATTGGATTAAGAAGAAGAAGAGTTGCAGTTGTTCTCTTTTAATTTTAATCAGTTTGGAAGAAGATGCTTTAGTCCTAGTTCCAGTTCAGATTTCAGTAGAGTAGCGATGCCATTTTTATTAGAACAGAGGTAGAGCATAGGCAGAATGAAATGGTGTAGAGAGAATGAGGATATGAGGCTGTTTATATAGGTTTTGAGTCATGAATATGGTCAGAAAATCGGCCAAAAACATCAGAATGCATCAGGTTCAGGAAGTGGGTTCGGGGGGGGGGGGGGGGCAGGTCGACCCCCAAGTCCACACTATGGTCGACCTGGTCCCCCCAGGTTGACACTATGGTCGACCTGGCCCTAGGGAGGTCGACTACCCAGTCGAACACCCAGTCGACCTGGGTCCTGGGTGGGAAATTTCCCGCCCAGCCCGCTTCTGGGTTTGAATTCGAATTCGAATTTCGAGCTGTTTTCGATTCTGAAATTCTCTGAAACTTCGGAGGGCCATATCTCCCTCATACGGACTTCGTTTCTCGAAAACTCGGACTCGTTTCCAAGCAGAATTTCGAGACAAACGCAATGGCGCAACCCGTTTCCCTTGATTCTTATTTAAAAATTAATTATTCTCTGATTTTTTACTTATACGATTACAGAAAATATGGGGTGTTACATTCTCCCCTCCTTAAAGGATTTCGTCCCCGAAATCTTCAAGTTGAGAAGAATGTGTCCTACCATCTAGTCGTCCATCTACTCAACCATCATCCACAAGCATCCATTGTCCTTAGAAAACTTCTAATGTTGTATGAACATATGCAAAAGTGTGTGTATATGTTCCTTATCTAATGCAAAGATCAGGCGGTCCACTGATTCAGTTGACCTCCTTAATGCGAATAATGTTGTGCCATAAGTCCAACATGTATGCAATTTTCCTATTTGATACATATCATTCTTATATGAGTGACAACCATTCATTTATATGCAACATCCATGTGATGAGTCAATCATTTTGCATCCACAGAAATTGAAAATGCTCACACATCCATATGCAGTATGAGAGTGTTTTCGAGCCGATCTAGTGCCTAGTGTGTGTATATGCATCCACGAGCAACCACTAGCAACCACTTGCATCCACTTGCAACCATCAAACATAACATGTCTCAAACACATGTTCACACCCATTAGTTTCTACCTAAAGTTCGAAGATTCGATTGATAGGACAGTCGATTGATGGAAGCAAGTACAGATAAAACAAAAACTTGGTTTCCATTAAACCTTGGTTGAGAGAAAAATTCACCTAAGTATCAACCCCGAAGACCGAAATCAATATCAGATTGACTCCCAGAGGATTACCCTCCTTAGACAATGTCAAAACTGAAAATCTCATCCTTATCAGAAATATTCAGATATTTACAGATTACCGGTACATATCAGATTACTAAATGATTCTTAGGAAACTAAACATGATAAAAACCCAGAATGTATGCATCATAGTCAACTTAACGCTCAACACAGATACCCAACTTACCACGCTTAGATGAGTCATAACCCTTATGGGGCTGAGTCTACAGCGGAATCAGAAACAATACTAGTATTCAAGTGCAGAGTATCGATTACAGAATCGAAATGCCAGAATCAGAAAAGAGTTTTAACTCAAAAATCAGATAAAGAAATTAAACCTCCTACAGAAAGTTTTCCTATTTTTTCCTATCCACTAGCCTCGAGAGTGTTCGCATGCCTTCCAGAAGTCGGTCCTGCCCTCTGCCCTTGTCCTCATTTCTTTGGACAGACCCTAGTGAAGTGTCCCATCTCACCACAGTTGAAGCAAGTGCCCTTTCTTTTTCTGCAATCCTTGTTCAAATGAGTCGAGCTCCCATAGGTAAAGCACTTTTTCTCCTTCTTATCTTCAGACTTCTCAATCTTCTTTTGGGTTTCCTTTTTGGGCCAGGCTTTCTTGTTCTGTGGTTCTTCCTTCTTTGCCTCTTCCTTGCCCTTGTCTTCCTCATGCAGTAGGGCCATGTCCACCAATCTCTCATAAGTTGCTCCCATAGGTACATGGGTCATGGCTAGACTGTGCAGTGGCTCGTTCAATCCTTTAACAAAGCGGAGAGCCTTTCTATGCTGAGTGTTGACTAAATCCAGTCCGAACCTAGCCAGTTGGTTAAACTGGTTGACGTATTCCTTGACCGTCATACTTCCTTGCTTGAGAGATAAGAACTTTTCCAGTTGTAAACTTCGTTCAGCTTGCGAGAGGTATTTCGTCTCAAACCTTGTTCTGAAATCCATCCATGTTTCAATTGGCCTCTCGGCGTTAGTGACTTCCCACCAATAGGAAGCTTCGTCCTTGAGTAACCATACCGCCAATTGTACCTTCTGCCTATCGTCCACCTCGAAAATAACGAACAGATCCTCAGTTTCCTTGATCCAGTTCCTCGCTTCTAAGAATGATTCAGTTCCCTTGAAATCCTTTCCACCCATGGCCCTAAAATCTTTACAGATCTTTGAAAAAGTAATTGCACGAGGAGGGGACGGAGGAGGAGGAATTGCTGTAGCTAGAGGAGGAATATCTGCTGGGCCTACATCGTTGGCCCTAGCCTCTAAGTACCTCCTGAACCAGCCAGGTATTGGCACACCCTCTGGAAAGTTAAGATTCCCAGACATGCTGAAATGAAAGAAAAAGATTTAAAACGGAGAACGGAAAAGATAGATATATGGCTTTTCTGGGGATTATGTTTTTCAAAATAAACTTTATTTTTGAAATTACTTCCTTTTAAAACCTTTTTGAAAATAGTTTTCAAAAAACTTTTTTTTTCTAATCTGGTAACCTTCAACTCTGATACCAAGTGTAACACCCCACCTCCATTAAGGTCACTCACAAAGGGAATGCCTTAACTTTGGTGGAGCGTTTTAGTAGACAGAATAGAAATTTACAAGACAGATAAACAATACTATAACTTTATTACAGCGAAAAACAGAAATCAGTTTGGTTACATCTTTACCAAAAACTCAAGTACATAAATATCGGTCTTGTTCAGAAAATCATCAGAGTACAAAACTTTAAAATCATAATCCCCACAGAACAGAAGCTATAAAGAGCTAAGCCATACTTTAAGCACTTCAAGCAGAAGGAATCCGGATCAAGCTAAAGTATTCCCTCCTTGGAAAACCTGGGGGGGAAACGGAAGAAAGAGGGGCGAAAACAAGCAAGGTCAGACATAAAGTCTGGCAAGTCCAGTGACTTTCACCATGTGAACATATAATAATAATAATAATAATGACATGAAAATAAAACTGGATGCGAGATAACAGTAACAGGAGTAGCAGATATACTTAGGTTAAACAGAAAAAGAACAGAATGATGTAAGCTTTTGCTTTTCACTTCTCTGCACTAATACTAGTATAAAAGGATTAGGTGTCACCCTAACGTCTAAACTGAAGCAGAAACAGGAACAAAATAATTTCCACAGAAACAGAAAGCTAATAATGGGCCTTTACCACCCGAACAGAAACAGACAGAAGCAGAATGCTGATAATGGGCTTTTACCACCCGAACAGAAACAGACAGAAACATAATGCTGATAATGGGCCTTTACCACCCGAACAGAAACAGACAGAAACAGAATATTAATAATGGGCCTTTACCACCCGAACAGAAACAGTCAGATTAATCCCTACGGAAACAGAATGTAGAATTAGGTGTACACTAGTAATTGGGCCTTTACCACCCGAACAGATGGTACCATGCAGAAACAGACGGGTGTTGCCACCCAACAGAAACAGACGGTACCAACAGAAACAGATAGAACTAAGTGTACCCTAAAACCCTACCCCAAGCGATCGGCTCCCTAATACATAAATACCCCGTGTCGGCTCCACAATAGGGTATATCACTCCCTAAAGTGACAACCAATTGGCATAAGCCTATTTACAAATGTCACGGCGTCTTACATCCTCAAAGGCAGATCGGGATCCATGCACGCACATGACCCGGTTGGAACACACTATCAACACCCCTCGCCATTATCAGAATGAACCACTTATAATTAGTTCAGTAAGCGTGCCCGGACCCTACCTACTGTTGGGTCAAAGTTTGATACCAGAAAGGGTTACCGACTAATATGGGTCCCAAACAACATATGACACAAGTAATTCCCCTCCTAACCTTGTGTCCCCGGACTAACAGATTTTTAGATTAACTTGTTTACAAGTTTAGACATACAGAGTTCAGATCAACTAGTTCACAGATCAGACAAGTTTTCAGACTAACGGACCAGATATACGGATTTAACAGATTACAGATTAACCGGTTACAGATTAAGAGACTTACAGATTAGCCGATTACAGATTAACAGACCTACAGATTGTCTAACTTTGTATTGGGCCTACAGATTCATAAAACGGGTTTATTAATTTCATCAGTCTAGTTGGTTTAACCCTAACCACCCAACACGTTTTAGATATCATATTTATCCCATATTTTCATTAATTAAATATTAATGCGCAGACCTCTCACATTAGACTGACCGTTTGCGGCTACTGGTTAGGCCGGTTGGTTCCGTGCAGGTTTCTGCCACAAACTGAGTCTAACCTCAGGTTTCAAGCATGTTATGACTAACTTCTCACATTAGAACCTATTGTTTGCGGCCACTGGATGTGCCGGGCGGTTCCAGGCAGAATTACGCCGCAACCTCATTCTAACCTCGAGTTAGCCATGTTTATCTTTGCGGCCAATTAATTAATAATTTACCATTTACGCCCATGCCTAATATACATGTCAATTATTCATAACTATAGCCAATTCAGATTACGTCAATAACAGACTAAATTTATCAACTCAATAAATATGGCAGATAACAGATTTCGCAGATTAGGCGACTTAACGGATTTAGCAGATTAAGCAATTTAGCAGATTTAGCATATATCAGATTAGGCATTTTCAGCAGACTTAGCAGATGAACAGATCTAGCAGGTTAGGCAATATAACAGAACTAGCAGATTAGGAAATATAACAGATTTAATCATTCCTTAAAGTTTCATCAACATATCTTGCCTAATTGTAAATTTGGCCTAAGTTTGCATGCCTAAATAGTTGTCATGATTCACAATATGATCATATGCCCCGCGTTTGCATTGAATTTACATGGCACAGATTATGGTCATAATTTACCATATAACACATGTCCCAATTTAGTTAAACTTTCCTAGTACAAGAGATTCACATATAAATTATACCAAATATAGCCATCAATCTCAATGCATGTCATATATTCAAAAATCTCCCACTTAGGTATTATTCACATTTAATAGTTATCAAATCTTAATATAAACCTTCACACCTAAGTCATATTCTCTTTTTTATCCCAAATCATGAATTGTTATATAAACAATATGCCCAACAATCTAGAACTTTAAATTATAACATATCTTAATTCAAAATATGTGTTATGTCAAAGCCTCAAGTCATATGTTAACATACAATGGTTCTTCTTCTTCCAATTCACAGAATATACATAGATCTAAATCTAGTTTACAACATATGTCCTTTTAGTCACAGATTAGCCATGTCCAATTATGCCATCGTACATTATTTGTCCCAAAGTTTAGCGTTTGTGCGTTAATCTCTTATGAGATTTGGCGCAGGCTCGTGGTAGCCTGGCTATAGAACAGAAAGAAGAAAGAGATACAGAATAAAATAGATCATAACAGAACATACACAACTTCAAATTCAGATTTAAAATCATGGCACAATTATAATTACAGTTTATAGTGGAAAATAATTGTACTTGCCTTGATTGGATTAAGAAAAATAAGAGTTGTAGTTGTTCTCTTTTAATTTTAATCAGTTAGGAAGAAGATGCTTTAGTCCTAGTTCCAGTTCAGATTTCAGCAGAGTAGCGATGCCATTTTTATTAGAACAGAGGCAGAGCATAGGGACAATGAAATGGTGTAGAGAGAATGAGGATAGGGGGCTGTTTATAGAGGTTTTGAGTCATGAATCTGGTCAGAAAATCGGCCAACAACATAAGAATGCATCAGGTTCAGGAAGTGGGTTCGGGGGGGGGGGGGGAAGGGGGGCAGGTCGACCCCCAGGTCGACACTATGGTCGATCTGGTCCCCCCAGGTCGACACTATGGTCCACCTGGCCATGGGGAGGTCGACTACCCAGTCGACCACCCTATCGACTTGGGTCCAGGGCGGGAAATTTCCCGCCTAACCCGCTTCTGGGTCTGAATTCGAATTTCGAGCTGTTCGATTCTGAATTTCTCTGAAACTTCGGAGGGCCATATCTCCCTCATACGGACTCTGTTTCTCGAAAACTCGGACTCGTTTCCAAGAAGAATTTCGAGATGAACGTAATGGAGCAACCCGTTTCCTTGATTCCTATTTTAAAAATTAATTATTCTCTGATTTGTTACTTATACGATTACAGAAAATACGGGGTGTTACAACAATAATATCTTTCAACGCATGACTATTTTATTTAGTTCATACACATGTTAAAAACAATATTCATAGCAAATAAATATTTATTTCAACACTTGTGTATTTTTAGCGAGTCGTTTACATGATAAAAATGATATTTTTATCATCAAAAATATTTATTCAATCCATGAATATTTTAAGCACTTCATACTCACAATAAAAATGTATATTTTATTGTTCAATCTATATATTCCACACATGAATGTTTTCGACTTCACGCATACGATAAAAATATGATTTTTATCGTTCTAGTCCCTTATTCAGCACATGATTTTTTTTTATAGTTTATATATATAATAAAAATGTGATTTTTTTTTTGTAAAACAATTTATTTCAAAATATGATTATTTTATAATGTTCATACATAAGGTAAAAATGTTATTTTTATTGTAAAACAATTTATTTCAAACACTAATATTTTATATAGTCTATATATATAATAAAAATGTTATTTTTATTTTTCAAAGAATTTATTCAATACATGAACTTCATTCAACATATGAATTTCTATTCAACACATGAATTTCTGTTCGACACATGAATATAGTTTCAACACATGAAAATAATTCTAACACATGAATATTATTGAAAATTTCGGCAGCATAACGGCCGGGTAGTTAAAACCGGCACCTTCCCGAGTACGGCTCCTCGCTCTACCTTAAAGCCGCGCAGCTTTTAACAATGAGGATTTTCAATATCTAGTTCGTATGCAGACGAATTTTCCATATACTAATCCTATTAGGATTTCAACCACCATCAATCATTTCAAATCAACCATTCATGATATTCACCAAATTTCACATCAACCAATAATCCAAACAATATCACAACCAATATATATCGTCCATGGTCTATGGATGAGGGGAGTGTGTGTATATATATGTATAGATATAGATATACGTATATAACTATATTTCGATTTCATTTCAATATCATTTCAATTCATTTCAACGCATATATTATTTTTACAATGCATATATAACTTATACATCGAACATACAACTTATACAACGCTTATACATGAGGTGTGCAACGCTTATATAATTCATACATCGACTATATAAATTATACATCGTTGTTTTCCATATCGTTTATAAATTAGAAATCTCACATTGGGTTCCACTCCTCCAAAAATTGTAGAAGGCTCAGAAAAATATCCGGTCTCTTCTAGAATGTAGAAGACGTCCACACGAGTCCACTGTCTCTTGTTTCACTGCATTTCGACCACATAGCAAAAAGACAAGATTTTTAGAAGTTTGCAACGCTTTTTAACTGTTAAAATCAGTTCAAAATAAACAAGCCGATTCCTTTTAGTTTTGTTCAAAACTAGGTTTGGATTTATCGGCCAATCCGTTGCACTTGAAGACGATCGGGTTTCTCCACGTTGACATGCTAGGGGAGGCGCAGCTGTGCCGAAGGTGGGGCCCAGTTCGGTGGCGCCAGTGAACGACGGCGGCGGGATGAAGTTCGTGACTTTAAGGGCGCGGTTCTCACAAAATACAAAGCGAGGGGGAGCGAGGCTGGTATTGATTTGAAGAGGGCGAGACGATCTATGAAAACCTTAACTGGAGGAGGGTCTGAGTTTGCGTGTAGGAGGCGTAATCGAAGGAGGAAGAAAAGAGGCGGTTTCCGCCTTCGATCTGGAGGGTTTACGGGGAGAGAGATGAATTGTCGTTTTTTGATTGGCCAATGGGATTTTTTATTTATTTATATATTTTTAAAATCCAAAAATACCCCTAATCCCATACAAACTCCAATCCAAACCCAACAACTATCGTCCCTAACTAAATACCCCCATTTCGAACACAATGGGATATGTTTCATAGGTCCATTCGACTATCTCAGTCTGTTTTTCTTCAAATTAAAATATAAAGCATTCAATACTTCATTTGAATGGTACATTTCAATTTGCCGGGGCCACATACCAATCCCAAAAATTTCAGAAAAATAAATCTAGCTATGTTTTGACGATATGGTCCCAACAAAACTAGTTTCGTCGAATTCTAAGACAATTTGAAAAATGGCCATTTTCTGGTCGATCCAATTTAACTTTAATCAACCAAACACATTTTCCTTTGCCACGCTCACATATTAACTTAAAAAATTATGGAATTTGAAACCTAGCAATAATTTGACATCCCGGATCTAACAAAATTGGTTTCGTCAAATTCTGAGGTCATTTGCAAAATGGCTATTTTCATGGGCTATATAAATCCTATAGCGACCTTTCTGAAAATTCATTTGGCCATAACTTTTGACTCCCGCTATGAAACTTCGATTTTTCAGATTCATTAGAAAGATATTCATAATCAGATTTAAATATTTTTAGTTTCACTAAAATCCGTTTTATTTTGCACCCGGTACAGTCAGTCAAAGTTCGAATTCAAAATTTGAAACTGCCGCGCCATTTCAGGCCTTGTTTTTAATTTAAAAAAATTATATTTATTTTCAAACATCGATTCCACCGTACTTTTCGTCGTTATTATTTAAAATAATTTATTTTAAAATTTTAAAATCCACTAAAATGGCCAAATTAAATTTTTTTAAACTGGTTTAGATTTTCCGGGTTGTTACATTAACGAACCTCACACCCTGGATTGGTGGTAAACTGGTGGTCAGATTTTGATGTTCGTTTCGTATGTTCAGTGCACTGGGATGTGATGATGAGAGGGTATTACGAAGTCCCCAGTCTGGGATGCTATTTGTTGGGTACTTTGATTCATGTTGGTGGGTTAGTATAAATGAGTCCGAGTCTGGACGTTATCCGCGAGTACTGGGATGATGCGCGCAAGAAAGTTTGTGAGCCCACGAATGGTCTTTCGTATCAGGAACAATCATGTTGGAAACCCAATCTCCACTACGAACCCATACAGTTTTTGTTGTATAGCCTGCTAGTTACCGGCAGGATTGTCAGTATAATGAGATGGGGCATTATGCTGGCTAGGATTAATACATTTATTTGCGAAAAGGTTTTTAACTCTATATTTAGTAGTAAAAGAGGATTTTCACGTATGAAGGAATTTTTGGTTATCATAAGGCAAAACTCGTCCATCTGGTGTGCACTTGCATTATGTGAAGTGGGACGAGCTTATAGTAGCTTCATTTTTCAAAAAGTCATTACGAATTTTGATGTACTGGTATTCACATGGAGTAAACCCGTTCCGCATTAGTGGCATGGTCCGGTGAATTACCTAACTTTAAAATAAACCCTAAAAACAATTTTTTTGAGTTCTCACACCAGTCCCATGACTGACCTGGAGTTTATTGTTCTCACGCCCAAACTATGTGTGCCCATAATTTTTACATGGGCAGCCTAGTAGTTTGGTTTGCAGTTTAGACTTGGAGTTGATTGGAGCAGAATTGTGGTTTAACTAGAGCTGATATATCTTGGAGCATGCATATTCTTCCACTGTGTTTCTTTTCCGCTACGTAATTAATGTACGCTGATGTATCTCTTGTAACTCTGATGTAATATTATTGTAATGATAATGGAAAAGTTCCTTTTATTTTGTGCAAATGTGTAAGTACCCCAAACAATTCGTCTTTATGAATGGTTTAAGTTGGTTTAAATACCGGTGAAAACTTGGTAAAAAGCCGAGTCATTACAGTTCTTTCCTTTACTGATTCATGGGTTAGGTTTCTTTAGGTGATCCGTTCAACGACGTCTGACTTTCTCGGAGATATTTCTAACAACTTTCATATGTAATAGTAGCTTCCTACGAGAGAAGTGGATCTTTAGGCTCGTCGTTTACTTTATTATTCTATACACTTTGAATTCCTACAATTTCAGGCTTTTGTAATCTTTAATTCTACAACAAAGTAATGAATCCTTCAAAGTGGACATAGCCTAAGCGACGTCGGACTGCTATAAATTATTGTGCTCTCTTATTTATTGCATTCTTTTGTTTCAACCCTCCTTTTACTTTTACCTTCTTTACTTTAGTTCTCTTCAAAACTCTTAGGTGTACCAACTTTTGACATAAACAAATTTAATTTAAAAATTACATATGGGATATTTTAAGAAGTTCACGGTCAGAACAAAAGTTTGTGCTTCTGAAGAAGACCCGAATAAAGATATGTCTGGCATGCAACTAACAGGTAATAATATGTGTCCATTCTTGAAGGCAAAAGAGCAAGCATATGTTTAAAAAAAAGAAAAATTGCTTAAGTGGAAGTCCATTTTCAAGCAAAGGCATCTATGCATAACTTGTGTACTTATTGCGTTTAGTTAAACGAAGGATATAGGGGTAAGAACATAAGTCATAGGGGTAGGTAACAATAAAATTCAAGTGACATTACAAAAGCAAGGATGAAAACAGTCTTAAGCGATAAAGGAAACTTTCGAAACCTGATAGCGCTAAACAAGTTTGTTTTGATGACCATTCAAATAAAACTAATATTCTACTATATGCATATAGTAATTAACATATCATATTCAAATTCAAAAGCTACGATGTTTACGAATCCTATTTAATTGATCAATCACCTAATTAACAATTAAACCAAAATAGTAACTTAGTTCAAAGAATCGGTTATCATAGATATAAATGAGTGAGTTTTATAACTCACCTTAATACCTAAAATTAGCAAATACGAACTTCAATATCAATACAACATAAAGAATCAACAACCCTAAAATAAATTCATCGACAATAGCATAAAACCATAATGACTTCCTGTAATAAAAATGAAACTTAACTAAATGTATTTATGGTTTAGAAAGATTACCTAATGTTATTAACTTTAACAAAGACCTAAATTTCAAAAGGGTTTGAATTAGGTCGAAGTAATTTGATTTTCTATGTTTAGAATTGGTAAAGAATAAGATTTCTGTTGTTTCACAACAGCTTAAGGAATGAGAGAACGTACAATAAAAATTTACTTAAACCATTTTCTTGATATCTTTTTGATTTACATGGGCCATGAGCCTTAAAAATATAATATAGAAATAAATCCTTAATGAGCTTGAAACAAAAACTTACAATCATCAGAGTACGTCAACACATCTAGACAGTTATAATAATCTGTTCTCATAACTCCTCTAGCATATCTTCTGAAGTCCATAGCATCCTAACTTATACCTGTAAAACCTGGTCTAATTCGAGCATTACAAATGTCGGATCAGTCTAGTTAACCAAAGTGAGAAACCTACTAAGTTTATAGATATCATCTAACTTGATTTTAAAGTAACAAATCTTCTCTGGATGAAAATGATAATAATAACACCAATCCACACATAAACATTGATGGTTTTTACCTTACGATAACCCAATTATTTTTTTGAAATCATATCTTTGTCTGATATTATAATAGTGTCTAAATCTAATAAATAGCAATCTAATAGAACGCTTGCATCCCACGCTCCACATATGTAACGATCAAAATTTCCATGCTATCTAAGTTAACTGAATACAACACATGTCTAATCCAAATGGCACAGAAATACGAATCATTATGAAATAAAGAAGAAAAAGGTAGAAGAAGAAAAGAAATAGCAACACAGAATCTGTAACACCCCGCGAATTCTATAACTGTGAAATTCACAAATTAAAGTATAATTAATTTCAAATCAAAGAACTAAGGGAAACGGGATACGCCATTGCGTTCTTCTCGGAAAAATACGCGAAATAGAGTCCGAGTTTTCAAAAAATGGAGTCCGTATGAAGAAGATATGGCCTTCGGAAGTTTCTGAATTAAGTTTAAAATTCGAACAGAATAAAACAGCTCAGAAAAATAAGTTTTAATTCCAAAATCGGGCCCAATTGGCCAGGGCGGGAAAACTCCCGCCTAATGCACCCAGGTCGACTGGGCTGTCGACCTGGTCTAGCCAGGTCGACAGGGCTGTCGACAGGCATGTCGACCTGGTCCAGAGCCAGGTCGAACCCAGCCCAACCTGGCTGGCCTATTCTATGTTGGCCGATTTTCTGTAGTCTGCTTTGTCATTAGGGCTAGGTGGCAGGCTCTAATTGGTCTCTCTCTCGAATGAATGGCTACGATCAATCCAAGCAACATCGATGGTCCTAATCAGTTCATAAACTCTATAAAAATGACCCTAGACTCTACCTAGGTTTCTTACACAATTCTCTAGCCTCCATTGCTCTCTTCTTCTAATAAAAAAATAAAAATGGCGTCGCTGCTCTGCTGGAATTAAAACTAGAAGATAACCAACATCAGCCTAAGCAACTCAATTCAAACTAGAGATTAAAGTTTCTGCAAAGATTCTACAACAAGTTAAAGTTCTTTCTTTAATCCAATCAAGGCAAGTACAGTTATTTTCCGCTATAAACGTTAATTATAATTTTGATATGAATCTGAGATTGTATATATATTCTCTTCTGTCAGATTTGTTTTTCTGTGACTGTTCTGTATCCCTTTTCTTCTTTTCTGTTTTTATAGTCAGGCTAAGAGATGAACGTATGAACGCAAATTTTGGGATAAATAATGAATGATGCGAAATTTGACAAGACTAAATTGAATGTATGACTTTAGGTCTGAGGCATAAAATATATTGGACATATGCATAAATTTGACTATGAACATATAATTTATGCATGTTGTATGCATAGTTATGTTGTAATTTAGAACTGTAATTAATAAGCATATGTTGTAAACTAGAATTGGATCTATGCATATTCTATGATAGAAGAAAAGAGGAACCATTGTAAGATTACATATGATTTGAGATTTTGGACAAAATGCACATAAAAGTCAAGATATGATTTTTAGAAGATATGATTTAAAGATTTATATTGTTGGGTATAGTTTGCATAAGGATTCATGACTCAAAAAGAAGAAGATATGGAAACTTAGGTGTAAAGATTTACATTAATTAGGATATCTATTATTGTGATTACACCTAAATAGGGATTTTTGGATATATGGCATGCATTGAAATTAATGGTTATATTTGGTATAATTTATATGTGAATCTGCTGTAAAATGCTAGTTTAACAAAAATTGGAACATAGGTTATATGGCAAATTATGTCCATATTCTACGCTTATGCAAACATGGAGTATATGTTGTGAATCATGACAATTATGTAAGCATATGAATTTAGGCCAATTTATGATTGGGCAAGGCATGTAAATAGAACTTTTAGAAATATTAAATTTGCTAAATCTGCTAATTTGTCAAGTTGCCTAAACTACTAGTTTTGTTATATTGCCTAGACTGCTAATTAGATTGAAATGCCTAATCTGTTAAATTTGTCGGTTGAAATGCCTAACCTGTTATATGCCAAAATCTGCTAAATTGCTAAATCTGTTAAATCCGTTAAGTCATATAAAATCTGTTATCTGCTATGTTGATATAATCATCCTGTTATTGATATAATCTGAATTGGCATATATATTGGGCGTGCGCATAAACGGTAAATTGTTAATTAATTGGCCGCAAAGATAAACATGGCTAACTCTAGGTTAGAATGAGTTTGCGGCGTAAATCTGCCCGGAACCGCCCGGCACATCCAGTGGCCGCAAACAATAGGTTCTAATGTGAGAAGTTAGTCATAACATGCGTAAGACACGAGGTTAGGTCTGGCTTGTGGCAGAAGTCTGCCCGGAACCGCCCGGCATATCCAGCGGCCACAAGCTACCGACCTAATGTGAGAGGTCTGTGCATTAATAAATAATTAATGCAAATCTAAGATAAGAATGACGTCTAAAACGTATTGGGGAAAAATAGGGTTAAACCAAAGGGATTAATAGATGTAGTAAAACCCGTCCATGAATCTGTAGGCCCAATACAAAGTTAGACAAATCTGAAAAATCTGTACATCTGATCCGTTAGTCTGAAAACTTGTTAACTTAATTTGTGAATTAGTAAATCTGAATTCTGTATGTCTGAACTTGTAAACAAGTTAATCTGAAATCTGTTAGTCTGGGGACACAAGGTTAGGAGGGGAATTACTTGTGTCATCTGTTGTTTGGGACCCATATTAGTTAGTAACCCTTTCTGGTATCAAAACTTTGACCCAACAGTAAGTAGGGTCCGGGCACGCTTACTGAACTAATTATAAGAGGTTCATTCTGATAATGGCGAGGGGTGTTGATGGTGCGCTCCAACCGGGTCATGTGCGTGCATGGATCCCGGTCTGCCTCTGAGGATGTAAGACGCCGTGACATCTGTAAATAGGTCTGTGCCAATTGGTTGTCACTTTAGGGAGTGATACACCGTACTGTGGGGCCGACACAGGATATTTATGTATTAGGGAGCTGATCGCTTGGGGTAAGGTTTTAGGGTACGCTTAGTTCTGTTTCTGTTGGTACCGTCTGTTTCTGTTGGGTGGTAACACCTGTCTGTTTCTGTGTGGTACCGTCTGTTCGGGTGGTAAAGGCCCATTACTAGTGTACACCTAATTCCACATTCTGTTTCCATAGGGATAAATATGTTTCTTCTTCTGTCTGTTTCTGATCGGGTAGTAATGGCCCATTATTAGCATTCTGTTTCTGTTAAAGTATTCTGTACCCGTTCCTGCTTCAATTTAGACATTAGGGTGACACTTAATTTTGCTATACTAGTATTAGTGCAGAGAAGTGTAAAACAATAGTTTATATCATTCTGTTTTTCTGTTATATCTGCTACACCTGTTATAATTATCTCACATCCAGTTTTATGTTCATATCATATTATTATTATCTGTTCATATGCTGAAAGTCACTGGACTTGCCAGACTTTTTGTCTGACCCTTGTTGTTTCGCCTCCTTTCTTCCATTTCCCCCCAGGTTATCCAAGGAGGGAAATACTTTAGCTTGATCCGGATTTCTCTTTGCTTGAAGTGCTTAAAGTAAGGCTTGGCTCTGTATAGCTTCCGTTCCATGGGGATTATGATTTTAAACCATGCAATTTGAAGACTTTTGTACAAGACTGATATTTTGTACTTGAATTCTGAAATTTGAAAGGATGTAACCATATTAATTTCTGTTTCCGCTGTAATAAAGTCAAAAATTTTCAAGTTCTGTTTTATCTGTCTTGTAAGTTTTTGTTCTGTTTACTAAAATGCTCCACCAAAGTTAAGGCATTCCCTTTGTGAGTGACCTTAACGGAGGTGGGGTGTTACACTTGGTATCAGAGCTGAAGGTTACCAGATTTTATAAAAAAAAAAAAGTTTTGAAAAATTATTTTCAAAAAAGATTTTGAAAGGAAGTATTTTCAAAAATAAAGCTTATTTTGAAAAACATGATCCCCAAGAGCCATATATCTTTCTTTCAGTCCTTTTTGTATTGAACCTTTCCTTTTTCGTTCCAGCATGTCTGAAGCATCTGAGATACCAGAGGGTGTTCATGTACCCGGTTGGTTTCGTCAATATCTTGAGGCTAGGACCGCCGCTGCAGGTCCAGCAAATGATCCCCCTCCTCCACCCCCTCATCGTGCAATTGCTTTCTCAAAGATCTGTAGAGATTTTAGGGCCATGGGTGGGAAGGATTTCAAAGGAACTGAATCATTCGTAGAAGCAAGGAATTGGCTCAAAGAAACTGAGGATCTATTCGTTATCTTCGAGGTGGACGATAGGCAGAAGGTACAGTTGGCAGTATGGCTGCTCAAAGACGAAGCTTCCTACTGGTGGGAAGTCACTAACGCCGAGAGGCCGGTTGAGACATGGATGGATTTCAGAACAAGGTTTGAGACAAAATTCCTCTCGCAAGCTGAACGAAGTTTACAATTGGAAAAGTTCTTGTCTCTTAAGCAAGGAAGTATGACGGTCAAGGAATACGTCAACCAGTTCAACCAACTAGCAAGATTCGGATTGGATTTAGTCAACACTCAGCATAAAAAGGCTCTCTGCTTTGTTAAAGGATTGAATGAGCCACTGCACAGCCTAGCCATGACCCATGTACCCATGGGAGCAACTTACGAGAAATTGGTGGATATGGCACTACTGCACGAGGAAGGCAAGGGCCCGAAAGAGACAAAGAAGGAAGAACCACAGAATAAGAAAGCGGGGCCCAAAAAGGAAACACAAAAGAAGGATGAGAAGTCAGAAGATAAGAAGGGGAAAAAGTGCTTTACTTGTGGGAGCTCAACTCATCTGAACAAGGATTGCAGAAAAAGGAAGGGCGCTTGCTTCAACTGTGGGGAGATGGGACACTTCACTAGGGACTGCCCGAAGAGACGAGGACAAGGAGGGCAGGCGAACACTCTTGAGGCTAGTGGCTAGGATAGAAATAGGAAAATTTCTATAGTAGGTTTAATTTCTTTATCTGATTATGGAGTTAAGACTTTTTCTGATTCTGGTATTTTGATTTTGTAATCGATACTCTGCACTTTAATATTAGTATTATTTCTGAATTCCGCTATAGACTCAGACCCATAATGGTTATGGATCATCTGTTTGAGATTGGGGTTTGAAGGATATCTGTGTTAAGCGTCAAGTATGACGCATACATTCTGAGTTTTCGTGGGGTATGATTTTATCATGCTTAGCTTCCAAAGAATCATTAGGGAACCTGATCTGTACCAGTAGTCTGTAAATATCTAAATGCTTTTTATAGGATTTCCAGTTTTGACATTGTCTAAAGAAGGTAATCCTCTGGGTGTCAATTTGATGTTGGTTTCGGTCTTTGGGGCCGATACTTAGGACCCATGTCTAATGGGAACCAAATTTTCGTTCTATCTGTACTCGCTTCCATCATTCGACTGTATCCTATCGATCGAATATTTGAACTTTAGGTAGAAACTAATGGGTGTAAACATGTGTTTGAGACATGTTATGTTTGATGGTTGCAAGTGGATGCAAGTGGTTGCTAGTGGTTGCCCGTGGATGCATATACACACACTAGGCACTAGATCGGCTCGAAAACACTCTCATACTGCATATGGATGGGTGAGCATTTTTCAATTCTTGTGGATGCAAAATGGTTGATTCAGCACATGGATGTTGCATTTGAGTGAATGGTTGTGCACTCATACAGAAATAATATATATCATCAGAATTCTATTGCATACATGTTGGACTCATGGCACTGACATAATTCGCATTATGGAGGTCAACTGAATCAGTAGACCGCCTGATCTTTGCATTAGGTAAGGAACATATACACACACTTTTGCATATGTTCATACAACATTAGAAGTTTTCTAAGGACAATGGATGCTTGTGGATGATGGTTGAGTAGATGGGTGATTGGATGGTAGGACACATTCTTCTTAACTTGAAGATTTCGGGGACGAAATCCTTTTAAGTGTGGGAGAATGTAACACCCCGCGAATTCTATAACTGTGAAATTCACAAATTAAAGTATAATTAATTTAAAATCAAAGAACTAAGGGAAACGGGATACGCCATTGCGTTCGTCTCGGAAAAATACGCGAAATAGAGTCCGAGTTTTCGAAAAACGGAGTCCGTATGAAGAAGATATGGCCTTCGGAAGTTTCTGAATTAAGTTTAAAATTCGAACAGAATAAAACAGCTCAGAAAAATAAGTTTTAATTCCAAAATCGGGCCCAATTGGCTAGGGCGGGAAAACTCCCGCCTAATGCACCCAGGTCGACTGGGCTGTCGACTGGTCTAGCCAGGTCGACAGGGCTGTCGACAGGGCTGTCGACAGGGCTGTCGACAGGCATGTCGACCTGGTCCAGAGCCAGGTCGAACCCAGCCCAACCTGGCTGGCCTATTCTATGTTGGCCGATTTTCTGTAGTCTGCTTTGTCATTAGGGCTAGGTGGCAGGCTCTAATTGGTCTCTCTCTCGAATGAATGGCTACGATCAATCCAAGCAACATCGATGGTCCTAATCAGTTCATAAACTCTATAAAAATGACCCTAGACTCTACCTAGGTTTCTTACACAATTCTCTAGCCTCCATTGCTCTCTTCTACTAATAAAAAAATAAAAATGGCGTCGCTGCTCTGCTGGAATTAAAACTAGAAGATAACCAACATCAGCCTAAGCAACTCAATTCAAACTAGAGATTAAAGTTTCTGCAAAGATTCTACAACAAGTTAAAGTTCTTTCTTTAATCCAATCAAGGCAAGTACAGTTATTTTCCGCTATAAACGTTAATTATAATTTTGATATGAATCTGAGATTGTATATATATTCTCTTCTGTCAGATTTGTTTTTCTGTGACTGTTCTGTATCCCTTTTCTTCTTTTTTGTTTTTATAGCCAGGCTAAGAGATGAACGTATGAACGCAAATTTTGGGATAAATAATGAATGATGCGAAATTTGACAAGACTAAATTGAATGTATGACTTTAGGTCTGAGGCATAAAATATATTGGACATATGCATAAATTTGACTATGAACATATAATTTATGCATGTTGTATGCATAGTTATGTTGTAATTTAGAACTGTAATTAATAAGCATATGTTGTAAACTAGAATTGGATCCATGCATATTCTATGATAGAAGAAAAGAGGAACCATTGTAAGATTACATATGATTTGAGATTTTGGACAAAATGCACATAAAAGTCAAGATATGATTTTTAGAAGATATGATTTAAAGATTTATATTGTTGGGTATAGTTTGCATAAGGATTCATGACTCAAAAAGAAGAAGATATGGAAACTTAGGTGTAAAGATTTACATTAATTAGGATATCTATTATTGTGATTACACCTAAACAGGGATTTTTGGATATATGGCATGCATTGAAATTAATGGTTATATTTGGTATAATTTATATGTGAATCTGCTGTAAAATGCTAGTTTAACAAAAATTGGAACATAGGTTATATGGCAAATTATGTCCATATTCTGTGCTTATGCAAACATGGAGTATATGTTGTGAATCATGACAATTATGTAAGCATATGAATTTAGGCCAATTTATGATTGGGCAAGGCATGTAAATAGAACTTTTAGAAATATTAAATTTGCTAAATCTGCTAATTTGTCAAGTTGCCTAAACTACTAGTTTTGTTATATTGCCTAGACTGCTAATTAGATTGAAATGCCTAATCTGTTAAATTTGTCGGTTGAAATGCCTAACCTGTTATATGCCAAAATCTACTAAGTTGCTAAATCTGTTAAATCCGTTAAGTCATATAAAATCTGTTATCTGCTATGTTGATATAATCATCCTGTTATTGATATATTCTGAATTGGCATATATATTGGGCGTGCGCATAAACGGTAAATTGTTAATTAATTGGCCGCAAAGACAAACATGGCTAACTCGAGGTTAGAATGAGTTTGCGGCGTAAATCTGCCCGGAACCGCCCGGCACATCCAGTGGTCGCAAACAATAGGTTCTAATGTGAGAAGTTAGTCATAACATGCGTAAGACACGAGGTTAGGTCTGGCTTGTGGCAGAAGTCTGCCCGGAACCGCCCGGCATATCCAGCGGCCACAAGCTACCGACCTAATGTGAGAGGTCTGTGCATTAATAATTAATTAATGCAAATCTAAGATAATAATGACGTCTAAAACGTATTGGGGAAAAATAGGATTAAACCAAAGGGATTAATAGATGTAGTAAAACCCGTCCATGAATCTGTAGGCCCAATACAAAGTTAGACAAATCTGAAAAATCTGTACATCTGATCCGTTAGTCTGAAAACTTGTTAACTTAATTTGTGAATTAGTAAATCTGAATTCTGTATGTCTGAACTTGTAAACAAGTTAATCTGAAATCTGTTAGTCTGGGGACACAAGGTTAGGAGGGGAATTACTTGTGTCATCTGTTGTTTGGGACCCATATTAGTCAGTAACCCTTTCTGGTATCAAAACTTTGACCCAACAGTAAGTAGGGTCCGGGCACGCTTACTGAACTAATTATAAGAGGTTCATTCTGATAATGGCGAGGGGTGTTGATGGTGCGCTCCAACCGGGTCATGTGCGTGCATGGATCTCGGTCTGCCTCTGAGGATGTAAGACGCCGTGACATCTGTAAATAGGTCTGTGCCAATTGGTTGTCACTTTAGGGAGTAATACACCCTACTGTGGGGCCGACACAGGATATTTATGTATTAGGGAGCCGATCGCTTGGGGTAGGGTTTTAGGGTACGCTTAGTTCTGTTTCTGTTGGTACCGTCTGTTTCTGTTGGGTGGTAACACCTGTCTGTTTCTGTGTGGTACCGTCTGTTCGGGTGGTAAAGGCCCATTACTAGTGTACACCTAATTCCATATTCTGTTTCCATAGGGATAAATATGTTTCTTCTTCTGTCTGTTTCTGATCGGGTAGTAAAGGCCCATTATTAGCATTCTGTTTCTGTTAAAGTATTCTGTACCCGTTCCTGCTTCAATTTAGACATTAGGGTGACACCAAATTTTGCTATACTAGTATTAGTGCAGAGAAGTGTAAAACAATAGTTTATATCATTCTGTTTTTCTGTTATATCTGCTACACCTGTTATAGTTATCTCACATCCAGTTTTATGTTCATATCATATTATTATTATCTGTTCATATGCTGAAAGTCACTGGACTTGCCAGACTTTTTGTCTGACCCTTGTTGTTTCGCCTCCTTTCTTCCGTTTCCCCCCCCCCAGGTTATCCAAGGAGGGAAATACTTTAGCTTGATCCGGATTTCTCTTTGCTTGAAGTGCTTAAAGTATGGCTTGTCTCTGTATAGCTTCCGTTCCATGGGGATTATGATTTTAAACCATGCAATTTGAAGGCTTTTGTACAAGACTGATATTTTGTACTTGAATTCTGAAATTTGAAAGGATGTAACCATATTAATTTCTGTTTTCGCTGTAATAAAGTCAAAAAATTTCAAGTTCTGTTTTATCTGTCTTGTAAGTTTCTGTTCTGTTTACTAAAATGCTCCACCAAAGTTAAGGCATTCCCTTTGTGAGTGACCTTAACGGAGGTGGGGTGTTACAGAATCTCACATCACAATGGAACAAAATATAGTATATCATAACTTTTGAAATACAAATTTTAACTGTATATCATACATTTATCAGAGTACAATACTTACATAACAATGGAAATAACAATACTATATAACGTTGAAGCCTCCTGCTCCAAGTTCCTCCAAGTATATCTGTAAACACCCGAACAACTTGACTGCCTATGAGTTTAGGGAAAAAATAGAAAAATAAACTTTGGGCCTGTCATGGGACTGGTGTGAGTAAAACAATTTAAAACAGTTTGAAAAAAAAACGATATCTCATAAGACCACGCCATATAACATGGAACGGGTTTTTCTCTTATGAGAATCCAAAACACTTGATTCAACATTCAAAAATCCTTTTGAAAGAAACGATAATCTTTATATCAAAACTCTTTCGATATTATAATAGTGTCTATCAACCACAACTAAATAAAAATCTAGTGGAACGTTTGCATCTCACGCTCCACATATATAATATACAGTCAAAACTGCGAGAACTTATTGGGTAATGAATTTCCAACTATGACAAAGTAAGGAGCCACCTTTCGATAGTGTATCTCTAAAGAGGAATACACCAGGTTCAACAAGTACATCTTGTAACCCGCCACACATGACTGACCACTCATTTCGCTTGAGTGTATCGAATTTATATCACGAACGGTTGGGATCAGCAATCGTTTCCCGAATGGGACAACATCGAATAGAATAAAGAACGAAATGAATTTATCTAGATATGTGATAATACACCCTAATTAGGAGCTACCCACTTAGCCATGCTGCCTGCCCGATTTTTACCATTTACCAGTTGTTGAGGCCTGAGGCTACGCTTACTTACTTTTCATTGACAATACAATCACTTTGAACGCCACATTGTCAGTTCCGTTAAACATTAATTGATTTGCACAAATATAATCTGGATATTATGCTAAGGGCATAAATTCTCCGCCTCCATATATATTTATACAGACCAATATATGCGTTCATTGGAAATATTCTGTCAGACATTCGTACATACAACTTCGTTCTGGCACTGAACGAAACTGAAGGCACAGTTTCCATTAATCCATCTTAGGCAATTTCTACCTAGGATAAATAGAAAAAGCCCTAGCACTTTACTCCACCTATGATTATCTTCATATAATCTGATCGCTACGCTACTACCAATACATAGTGGTTCTCGGATAATAATCCAACTGGTCTCTCCGTATTGACAACGATATTGGTAAATACTTCGATAGTCCGTTATTTAACTATCGAAGAAAAACAAACATCCATTCAAAGCATCAAATAATCACTGGGACCATAATTAATATTTCATTTATTAATCATTTCTCCATTTCCTTATCAATATTTGTTAACCAAATATATTCAATATTCATCATTGTAACAACCCGGAAATTCTGAGCCAATTTAAATTTTTATTTTGGCAATTTTTACGGATTTTGGTTATTTAAAATGGGTCATTTTAAATAATAATGACGGAAAATTTATTTTCGAAGAAGTTAAAACGAATAAATTTATTTTAATTATACAACGAGCTTGAAATGGCGCGGCAGTTCCAAAATTCGATTTCGAATTTCGAATGAATATACAGAATTCGTTTTAAGTCGAAAGTTGACAAAATGAGAAATATTTGAATATGTATAAGAATATCTTTCTAACGGATGTAAGAAACTGAGATTTCACTTTATAGAGTGTAAGATATGTCTAGTTTAAAATTCAGAAAAGTCGCTGTGGAATTTATATATATTTTAATATATATATAAAAGCCCTTAGAAATGGAAATTTTGCAAACGACCTTCGTTTTCGAGGAAACCACTTTTTTGGACCCAGGATGTTAAATTATTTCTAGGTTCCAAAATTCATAATTTTTTGAATCAATATGTGAGCGTGGCGAAGTTAAACGTGTTTTGTCAATTTCAATCGACTAGAAAATGACCATTTTTCAAACGGTCTCAGAATTTGATGAAATTAATTTTTTTAGGACCGTATCGTCATAGCATAGCCAGATTTATTTTTCTAGAATTTTTAGAGCCCGTATGTGGCCCCGGTAAATTGAAATGTGCGTTCAAATTCAATATACATTGATCTATATTTTGAATTTGATGAAAACTGATCGTAACAACCAAATTGGCTTACCGGACATATCCCATTGTGTTCGAAACGGGGTAATTAGTTACGGACGACAGTCGGTGGGTCTCATTTGGAGGTCGAAATAAAAAGGTGCTTTTAGGGAATTTAAAATAGATTAAATATACATAATTAAACTTGGCCCACCCCTTTTTTCTCCTTAACCCGGTCAACTCCCTCCCTCCCCCAAATCAATTTTCCGAATCAAAAGAAGAAAATAAAAAAACCTGAGCCTCCATCGCGAACCCGACCCCGCCCAGGCCTTCGGACATCGCGCCAAGCGCTGCCGCGCTTCGGCGAGCCCCTCCCACTCTGGTGCCCTCACTCTCTCTCCCCTCCCTCTCCGTAAAAGTTCGAACGAGACCCCCGGCCCCAAACTGAAACCCTAGCCCCCTTTCTTAGCAAGAACCGCCACCTCCGATTGCCTGACGCCCTCCGGCGCACCTGAGCCGCCACGTGCGAGTAAAACCCCTTTCCCCGACGATGAGCTTTAGTTCGTCAAAGAAGCGAGTTTTCTATTTTATTTCTTCGCTTTAAAACTAAGATTTTTATATAGCAAAAGGCGAGATTTTTATATAGAAAAAGGCGAGCTTTTTATATAGAAAAAGGTGAGATTTTTATCATGAAGAAAGAGGAGATTTTTAGATATACGATAGCGATGTAAAGGTATGATTTTTATTTATACCATAGCATGATAAAAATATGATTTTTATATAATAGAGAATATAAAAATGTGATTTTTATATACTAGAGAATATAAAAATGTGATTTTTTTATATGAGTGGCGATATAAAAATATAGTTTTTATTATGAAGTTTGTATGACAAAAATATGATCTTTATTATATGAACACCGTTATAAAAATAGAATTTTTATCTATATAGTAGCGGTATAAAAATAGAATTTTTATCTATATAGTAGCGGTATAAAAATAGAATTTTTATCAATATAGTAGCGGTATAAAAATAGAATTTTTATCTATATAGTAGCAGTATAAAAATGTGATTTTTATATATATAACAAAGTTATAAAAATGTGATTTTTAATATAAACTTTGTTAAACAGACTGCGTTGGAAACATGACGAAGATTTCCTACATATGAAGAGTCATGGCTTTTGGTTTAGCTCTCGGAGAGAACTTCTCACTTTAAATTTTCTTTTCTAGTTAAAAATATATACTAGGATGCAAACCGTGCTTAGCAGCACCCGACACCCGTCGTCCAAAGACCATGGACGACTTGTTTGTTTGGTTGTGTAGTTGATTGGATGATTGGTTTGAATTTGGTTGTTTAGGTGAAATGGAATTGATTAGACTGGTATGCGTATGGCGTAGGCCATTATTAGACTGGGGATAAGGCTAGGCCTTGTCCTGTTTCTAGTATCGTGCCGTTATGCCACCGAAATTTTCTAAAATATATTAGAAAAATAAAAATATCATTTTTATTGTGTAAATGAACCGAATAAATATTTTATTGTTAAAAATATAATTTTTAACGAGTATGTGAATGAAATAAATATTCATTTACAAATCAGACGATTTGTTTATGTACACCCATTTCACAGATATTGATTGGGACGATAAATTTTATACATCGCCCAACTGCACAAATAATATTCAGTGTTTGTTGATTGAAACCCCGCATGGGTGTTGGGATGATATTTGACGTACACTAATCCCAATTGTTTAGTTGTATGTCAATCGATAGGTTGACAGAGAGTTGTGTGGTGCACTCTGGATGATGGTTGATTATTTATCATTGCTATTATATACATGTGTTGTATGGAATCCATATAAATAACATTATATGGTAATTGATCGGGTCTCATTCTAATTTAGAAAATAAATTATATTCATGTGTTGAATAAACAAAATAGTCATGTGTTGACAATACTCATGTGTTGAAACCATTCATGTGTTGAAAATATTCATGTGTTGAGTAAAATCTTTAAACAATAAAATTTACATCTTTATCATATATAAAATTAGAAACTAACTGGAAACTAGTTAAGATGAGTGGTTTCCTGGGTATTTATCTGATGTTGGTTTCGGCCTACGGGGTTAATACTTAGGGAACTGTTCTCTTGCTAAACTACAGTTAGAGGCTAATTAAGAATTAAAACGATAAAAATCATAATTTTATAAAATATATCAAAAAACAAAAATAGTCATGTGTTGATGGTACTCATGTGTTGAGAATATTCATGTGTTGAAAGAAATATATATTCATGTGTTGAAGAAAATATTCATTTGTTGAATTGAATAATGAAGTTATTGAAATATATAAAGCCGTGTTGATTAGATTTGCGCCATTTTGACGCAAACGGTATTTATATCGATTTTATTCATTTTTTATAATGAACAGCGAAAAGGAAGTGATTTCAAAATATAACGTTTTGAAAATATTATCATTTATATATTATTGATATGAAATATTCAATTTTAACTTAAAATTGAATATGAAGTTGAAATCGTTTTTAAAACAAATTTAAACGATTTATAAAATACGTTTTGAATTGAAATCGAGGAAATATAATATATATATATATATATATATATATATATATATATATATATTAAATGGCCTGAATATAACGCGCCGCGCCGTGGCAGTTCGCGAATTTCGACCATTGACTTCGAATTGACGTTACGGGAGATCCGACCGTCGGATTCTCCTGAAACCGGAACCGTTGGGTTTGTATCGAAAAGGGATTTCCAATGAAAATTAGAAATTTAAAATCTAACGTATGGATTTGGATTTATGTCCAAATCAAATTTGGAGAGGGTCACTGTAAGTGCAGTTCGACGACCGTTATTGGAAATCGATTGTATGGGCCTTGATAATATTATTAAAAATATCAATAATTTGTGTAAAATCATAATAAATTGTTTAGAAAGGATTAGGGTGAAATATCCCATATTTAAAAGGATAAAAATATATTTTTATCGAAATGAACTAATTATGAACTAGAATTATAATCCAATATCTTTGAATAAATAAATTGGATTTGAAGTGGTTTTAAAAATAATTAGAATTTTCAATATACGAATTGGAATGGATTTGAATCAAAATTTTCTTTGGAATATTTCGATGTTGGATTTCGTGATTATACGGATATGGTTGTGGAAATTTGTAAGATATATTTATATCGTTATTTCCAATACGATATTTGTTGGTTTCAGGATTTGATATTGAATATAAGACGATATATTTTCAATTCAGATCCTTGTATTTAATATCAAATGGGATTTTGGGTTCGTCGTGAATGGTGTCTTAAATAACACTGTTCTTGGACCCAGTTTAGAAAAGAATAAATCTTTTAATTAAGATTTAGTGAAATTGTCCAGTTAATTAGTATTTAATTGGAATTGAATTTAAATTGGTTTTTGGGTTTATTGTGAGCGGTGTTTTGAATAACACCTATTCTTTAACCCGATTAACAATGGAACGGGATTTTGGGTTTGTCGTGAACCGTGTTTTTAAATGACATTGGTTCTTTAACCCAGTTAAAGAGAAGATTAACTTCTTAGCTTTGAATAACCATTAATATTGATTGTGGGAAGATTAAAACCAAGTGGAGTTTTAATGAATCTTTAATTAGATTGAAATGATCGAGAATGGAGTATCACCAGTTTTGCTCCAAAGCGATAGTTAAATCTTTAATTAGATTTGAACGTGAAATGGTAATTAATATTTACCGATAACACTATGGTGTCAGATATGGACTATTACCAGTTTTGCTCCATGGGATGAATAGGTTGGGATTGGGAAATAAAATAAATAATTACTTCGGTGTGGTTCGCTAATCCCGACTAGTTTGGAAAACCTTAACATGGTTTGAAATGATATCCAAAGGAAGATTAAAGAAAAAATTTAGAAGAATTTATCTTTGATAAAATTAATGGGAACCTTTTACTAAGAATGTAAATATTTGAATAAAAGAATACTCTGAATTGGAATGAGGCGTATGTTGTGTTTGTGTAACACTTATTTATTATATATGCGGGTTATTCGGAAAGGCCGGATTTATACCCATTCTGAATAACTGATTCGACGATAAGTCGAAGATGAAGACGGTGGTTGAAGATCGGAGGTCTTCACATCGTTTGGATGATTACTGATGATCTTGATTGGGTTGTACACCTAATAGGAGGGAATCAGTTGGTGATTGTCCACACGTACTTGGAGATCGATGGATATGCAAGGAATAAGGTTCCTCCGGTTTCGTTCAGACCCAGAACGAACTTGTAAATGGACTGTGTGTCTGACATTGGATTTTGTTCTGTGCTGATTGATCTCTATTAAATATATATTTGTTTGGCAGTGGAGAATTTATTCTCTTGCTTAACGCCCTTCTCTGAGACGTACGAGCTTAGATGTTATGTATCGATAGAAATCAGTCGCATGGAGTGAATTGCCGGTGTGGCATGCCAAAGTGGCAGATGATCAAGGCTTTTGTTGAAAAGCAATGTAATGACCTGGGATTTAGGCGACTTTGGTTATCGACATAAACACAATGACGACTAACCAAACATCGAAAAATACCAATCATTAATGAAAGAAATTAGAGGATGAGGAAAGATAAGATAGAAACTTAGAACAGAAGAAGAAGAAGAACACAACATTAGAGTAACACGAACCTCACAGCGGAGCGAATAACATATAATATATATAACATAACTTGAAATATACATCTGTACTTGAATATACATCATTATCAAAGTACAACACTTACAACACAGCGGAAATAACTATAGCTATATGATCATGAAGCTTCCTGCTCCAAGTTCTTCCAGTATATCTGTAAATCCTGACTACTTGACTGCCCGTAAAAAATTAGGCACCCAAGAGTTTAGGGAAACAAACAAATAAACTCTGGGTCAGTCATGGGACTGGTATGAGTTAAACAGTTTAAAACAGTTCAAGCAAGTGAATGATATCTCATAAGACCACGCCGTATAACGGAACGGGTTTTTCCCTTATGAGAATCCAAATAATCTTTATACCAAAAACCTTTTGATATTATAAAAATGTCTACAAACCACAATATAATAATCATTTAGCAGAAACGCTTTCATCTCACGTTCTACATATATAGTATACAATCAAAACCGCAAGCACGTATTGGGTAATGGATTTCCAACTATGACAAGGTATGGAACCACCTTCGCTAGTGTACCTCTAGAAAGGAATACACTGGGTTCAACAAGAACATCTTGCAACCCGACCACACATGACCGACCATTCATTTCGCTTGAGTGTATCGAATGTATATCACCAACGGTTGGGATCAGCAACTGTTTCCCGAATGGGACAACATCAACAATAGATTTTTAGAAGTAAATGAAACTCTAGATCAGGTGATTATACACCCTACTTCGGTGCGACCGACTTAGCCATGCCGCCGTCCCGATTTCTGTCATTTACCGGATGATGAGGCTAGAAGCTATGCTTTATCATCACATCAGATTCACTTCGAATGCCACATCGTCAAATCCATCAAATCACCGATTGACGTCCTCAACCATACATTATGTGTTAGCTAAAAGAAGTTTCCTTCTCCGCTTCCACTCTTGGTACGGTTGGAGAAATCAATATACGTGATCATCTGGAAATACTCTGTTAGACATCCGTCCATACAAGTCACCTAGGAACAGGATGAACCGAAGGCACTATTCTGTAAACAGGATAGCCCTTGCATAACTCCGTCTTCAATTTATGTTTGGAATATATGATCCGCAACGCTTATGCCAATACAAAGTGGTTCTTTGGATAATAATTCAACCGGTCTCTCCATATTAACAACGTTAAAATGGTCAAAACTTTGATAGTCTGTGATTTAACTATCAAAGAAAAATACGTGTGCAAACAACGATATTATTTCCAAATGGAAATTTATAGCGATCAAACATCATTCAACATTTATCTCTTTATTTATTTACTTATCTCCTGTTTCCCTATATTCAATATTTCTTATTTTCTAAATTTGGAAAATATACGTTATTAACAATGGAAAACATTTCCATTTCTTGTTTTCTTTATTAGAAAACATTTCTGGTTTCTTATTTGGAAAACATTTCCAAAGCTTCTTCATTGGACTTAGACAGATGTTTAAACAAACCATCGCGATGCCAACTCAAACCATTTCCTTTAATTACTAAATTCACTTAACCATCCTTTACTATCGAACCTTAACCATTCCTTAGTTAAAATGAAGTCAATCAAGTTGGGGTAATACTACCTCTCAGACCTTAACTAAACAACGTTTCTAACCTTGAAATGGACAAAGTTCACCCTTCTAATTCTTTAACAAACTTCCTTACGTGACTTTCTTTCAAATCTATTATATTCGATAACTCTTTTAATTCTAATTGAATAAACTATATATTCGATTAACTCCTTTATTCTATTCGAATAAACTATATTCGATTAACTCCTTTGCTTTAACTCTAATCGATTAAACTAACATCGATTAACTCCTTTTACTTTCTATTCGAATAAACTATATTCGATTAACTCCTTTATCCTTTATCTCTAATCGATTAAACTAACATCGATTAACTCTGATCGATTTATTCTAATATGAATAAATAATATCTGTTTTAACTTTATTTCGAAAAACTATATTCGATTTAACTCCATTCGCTTGACTCTAGATCGCAGCGATCACAATGTGTAACACCCCGTGTATTCTATAACTGTGGAATTAACAAATTAAAGTATAATTAATTTGAAATCAAAGAACTGAGGGAAACGGGATACGCCATTGCATTCGTCTCGGAAAAATATGCGAAATAGAGTCCGAGTTTTCGAAAAACGGAGTCCGTATGAAGAAGATGTGGCCTTCGGAAGTTTCTGAATTAAGTTTAAAATTCGAACAGAATAAAACAGTTTAAAAATTAAAACCAGGCCCAATTTCCCAAGGCGGGAAAACTCCCGCCTAAGACAACCAGGTCGACTGGGCTGTCGACCTGGTCTAACCAGGTCGACAGGGCTGTCGACAGGGCTGTCGACAGGGCTGTCGACCTGGTCCAGACCCAGGTCGAACCCAGTCCACCCTGGCTGGCCTATTCTATGTTGGTCGATTTTCTGTGGTCTGCTTTGTCATTAGGGCTAGGTGGCAGGCTCTAATTGGTCCCGCTTGCGAATGAATGGCTACGATCAATCCAAGCAACATCGATGGTCCTAATCAGTTCATAAACTCTATAAAATGACCCTAGACTCTACCTAGGTTTCTTACACAATTCTCTAGCCTCCATTGCTCTCTTCTTCTAATTAAAAATAAAAATGGCGTCTCTGCTCTGCTGGAATTAAAACTAGAAGATAATCAACATCAGCCTAAGCAACTCAATTCAAACTAGAGATTAAAGTTTCTGCAAAGATTCTACAACAAGTTAAAGTTCTTTCTTTAATCCAATCAAGGCAAGTACAGTTATTCTCCGCTATAAACGTTAATTATAATTTTGATATGCATTTAAAACTGAGTTTGAGGTTGTATATATATTCTTTTATGTTGGATCTGTTTTCTGTGACTGTTCTGTATTCCTTTCTTTTTTCTGTTTCTATAGCCAGGCTACCACGAGCCTGTGCCCAATCTCATAAAGAGATTAACGTATGAACGCAAAATTTGGGACAATTAATGAATGATGCGAAATTTGACAAGACTGAATTGAACGTATGACTTTAGTTCTTGGACATGTGACTTGGGATTGGATGCATAAATTTGGCTATGAACATGTAATTTATATATTGCATGCATAGAGTATGTTGTAATTTAGATTTGTAACTAATTAGAGAAATGAACATATGTTATTTAGATCTGTAATTAATTACAAAAATAAGCATATGTTATAAACTAATTTTAGACCTATGCATATTCTGTGATAAAAGAAGAAGAGGAACCACTGTAAGATTACATATGATTTGAGACTTTGGACAAAATGCATATAAAAGTCAAGATTTGATTTTTAGAAGATATGATTTAAAGATTTAGATTGTTGGGTATAGTTTGCATAATGATTCATGACTAAAAAAGAAGAAGATATGGAAGCTTAGGTGTAAAAGATTTGCATTAATTAGGATATCTATTATTGTGATTACACCTAAATAGGGATTTTTGGATATATGGCATGCATTGGAATTAATGGTTATATTAGGTATAATTTATATGTGAATCTGCTGTAAAATGCTAGTTTAACAAAAAAAATTGGAACATATGTTATAGGGTAAATTATGTCCATATTCTGCGCTATGTAAATATATGCAAACATGGAAGTATATGATCATATTGTGAATCATGACATTATTTAGGCATATGAACTTAGGCCTAATTTATGTTTAGGCAAGGCATGTAAATAGAACCTTTAGAAATATTAAATTTTCTAAATCTGCTAATTTGCCAAGTTGCCTAAACTGCTAGTTTTGTTATATTGCCTAGACTGCTAATTAGATTGAAATGCCTAATCTGTTAAATTTGTCGGTTGAAATGCCTAACCTGTTATATGCCAAAATCTGCTAAGTTGCCAAATCTGTTAAATCCGTTAAGTCATATAAAATCTGTTATCTGCTATGTTGATATAATCATCCTGTTATTAATATAATCTGAATTGGCATATATATTGGGCGTGCGCATAAACGGTAAATTATTAATTAATTGGCCGCAAAGATAAACATGGCTAACTCGAGGTTAGAATAAGTTTGCGGCGTAAATCTGCCCGGAACCGCCCGGCACATCCAGTGGCCGCAAACAATAGGTTCTAATGTGAGAAGTTAGTCATAACATGCGTAAGACACGAGGTTAGGTCTGGCTTGTGGCAGAAGTCTGCCCGGAACCGCCCGGCATATCCAGCGGCCACAAGCTACCGACCTAATGTGAGAGGTCTGTGCATTAATAATTAATTAATGCAAATCTAAGATAAGAATGACGTCTAAAACGTATTGGGGAAAAATAGGGTTAAACCAAAGGGATTAATAGATGTAGTAAAACCCGTCCATGAATTTGTAGGCCCAATACAAGTTAGACAAATCTCAAAATCTGTACATCTGACCTGTTAGTCTGAAAACTTGTGAATTAGTAAATCTGAATTCTGTATGTCTGAACTTGTAAACAAGTTAATCTGAATTCTGTATGTTTGAACTTGTAAACAAGTTAATCTGAAATCTGTTAGTCTGGGGACACAAGGTTAGGAGGGGAATTACTTGTGTCATCTGTTGTTTGGGACCCATATTAGTCAGTAACCCTTTCTGGTATCAAAACTTTGACCCAACAGTAGGTAGGGTCCGGGCACGCTTACTGAACTAATTATAAGTGGTTCATTCTGATAATGGCGAGGGGTGTTGATGGTGCGTTTCAACCGGGTCATGTGCGTGCATGGATCCCGGTCTGCCTCTGAGGATGTAAGACGCCGTGACATCTGTAAATAGGTCTGTGCCAATTGGTTGTCACTTTAGGGAGTGATACACCCTACTGTGGGGCCGACACAGGATATTTGTGTATTAGGGAGCCGATCGCTTGGGGTAGGGTTTTAGGGTACGCTTAGTTCTGTCTGTTTCTGTTGGTACCGTCTGTTTCTGTTGGGTGGTAACACCTGTCTGTTTCTGTGTGGTACCGTCTGTTCGGGTGGTAAAGGCCCATTACTAGTGTACACCTAATTCCACATTCTGTCTCCATAGGGATAAATCTGTTTCTTCTTCTGTCTGTTTCTGATCGGGTAGTAAAGGCCCATTATTAGCATTCTGTTCATGTTAAAGTATTCTGTACTCGTTCCTGCTTCAATTTAGACATTAGGGTGACACCTAATTCTGCTATACTAGTATTAGTGCAGAGAAGTGTAAAACAATAGTTTATATCATTCTGTTTTTCTGTTATATCTGCTACACCTGTTATAGTTATCTCACATCCAGTTTTATGTTCATATCATATTATTATTATCTGTTCATATGCTGAAAGTCACTGGACTTGCCAGAATTTTTGTCTGACCCTCGTTGTTTCGCCTCCTTTTCTTCCGTTTCCCCCCCAGGTTATCCAAGGAGGGAAATACTTTAGCTTGATCCGGATTTCTCTTTGCTTGAAGTGCTTAAAGTATGGCTTGGCTCTGTATAGCTTCCGTTCCATGGGGATTATGATTTTAAACTATGCATTTTGAAGGCTTTTGTACAAGACTGATATTTTGTACTTGAATTCTGAAATTGAAAGGATGTAACCATATTAATTTCTGTTTCCGCTGTAATAAAGTTAAAAATTTTCAAGTACTGTTTTATCTGTCTTGTAAGTTTCTGTTCTGTTTACTAAAATGCTCCACCAAAGTTAAGGCATTCCCTTTGTGAGTGACCTTAACGGAGGTGGGGTGTTACACTTGGTATCAGAGCTAAAGGTTACCAGATTAGATAAAAGTTTTTGAAAACTATTTTCAAAAAGGTTTTAAAATGGAGTATTTTCAAAATTAAAGCTTATTTTGAAAAACATGATCCCCAAGAGCTATATATCTTTCTTTCAGTCCTTTTTATATTGAACCTTTCCTTTTTCATTTTAGCGTGTCTGAAGCATCTGAGATACCAGAGGGTGTCCATGTACCCGGTTGGTTTCGTCAATATCTTGAGGCTAGGACCGCCGCTGCAGGTCCAGCAAATGATCCCCCTCCTCCACCCCCTCCTCGTGCAATTGCTTTCTCAAAAATCTATAGAGATTTTAGGGCCATGGGTGGGAAGGATTTCAAAGGAACTGAATCATTCGTAGAAGCAAGGAATTGGCTCAAAGAAACTGAGGATCTATTCGTTATCTTCGAGGTGGGCGATAGGCAGAAGGTACAGTTGGCAGTATGGCTGCTCAAAGACGAAGCTTCCTACTGGTGGGAAGTCACTAACGCCGAGAGGCCGGTTGAGACATGGATGGATTTCAGAACAAGGTTTGAGACAAAATTCCTCTCGCAAGCTGAACGAAGTTTACAACTAGAAAAGTTCTTATCTCTTAAGCAAGGAAGTATGACGGTCAAGGAATACGTCAACCAGTTCAACCAACTAGCTAGGTTCGGATTGCATTTAGTCAACACTCAGCATAAGAAGGCTCTCCGCTTTGTTAAAGGATTGAATGAGCCACTGCACAGCTTAGCCATGACCCACGTACCTATGGGAGCGACTTACGAGAAATTGGTGGACATGGCACTACTGCACGAGGAAGACAAGGGCCCGAAAGAGACAAAGAAGGAAGAACCACAGAATAAGAAAGCGGGGCCCAAAAAGGAAACACAAAAGAAGGATGAGAAGTCTGAAGATAAGAAGGGGAAAAAGTGCTTTACTTGTGGGAGCTCAACTCATCTGAACAAGGATTGCAGAAAAAGGAAGGGCGCTTGCTTCAATTGTGGGGAGATGGGACACTTCACTAGGGACTGCCCGAAGAGACGAGGACAAGGAAGGCAGGCAAACACTCTTGAGGCTAGTGGCTAGGATAGAAATAGGAAAATTTCTATAGTAGGTTTAATTTCTTTATCTGATTATGGAGTTAAGACTTATTCTGATTCTGGTATTTTGATTTTGTAATCGATACTCTGCACTTTAATGCTAGTATTATTTCTGAATTCCGCTATAGACTCAGACCCATAAGGGTTATGGATCATCTGTTTGAGACTGGGGTTTGAGGGATATCTGTGTTAGTCGTCAAGTATGACGCATACATTCTGAGTTTTCGTGGGGTGTCAATTTGATATTGGTTTCGGTCTTTGGGGCCGATACTTAGGACCCATGTCTAATGGGAACCAAATTTTCGTTCTATCTGTACTCGCTTCCATCATTCGACTGTATCCTATCGATCGAATATTTGAACTTTAGGTAGAAACTAATGGGTGTAAACATGTGTTTGAGACATGTTATGTTTGATGGTTGCAAGTGGATGCAAGTGGTTGCTAGTGGTTGCCCGTGGATGCATATACACACACTAGGCACTAGATCGGCTCGAAAACACTCTCATACTGCATATGGATGGGTGAGCATTTTTCAATTCTTGTGGATGCAAAATGGTTGATTCAGCACATGGATGTTGCATTTGAGTGAATGGTTGTGCACTCATATAGAAATAATGTATATCATCAGAATTCTATTGCATACATGTTGGACTCATGGCACTGACATAATTCGCATTAAGGAGGTCAACTGAATCAGTAGACCGCCTGATCTTTGCATTAGATAAGGAACATATACACACACTTTTGCATATGTTCATACAGCATTAGAAGTTTTCTAGGGACAATGGATGCTTGTGGATGATGGTTGAGTAGATGGGTGATTGGATGGTAGGACACATTCTTCTTAACTTGAAGATTTCGGGGACGAAATCCTTTTAAGTGGGGGAGAATGTAACACCCCGTGTATTCTATAACTGTGGAATTAACAAATTAAAGTATAATTAATTTGAAATCAAAGAACTGAGGGAAACGAGATACGCCATTGCGTTCGCCTCGGAAAAATACGCGAAATAGAGTCCGATTTTTCGAAAAACGGAGTCCGTATGAAGAAGATGTGGCCTTCGGAAGTTCCTGAATTAAGTTTAAAATTCGAACAGAATAAAACAGTTTAAAAATTAAAACCGGGCCCAATTGGCCAAGGCGGGAAAACTCCCGCCTAAGACACCCAGGTCGACTGGGCTGTCGACCTGGTCTAACCAGGTCGACTGGGCTGTCGACCTGGTCTAACCAGGTCGACAGGGCTGTCGACCTGGTCCAGACCCAGGTCGAACCCAGTCCACCCTGGCTGGCCTATTCTATGTTGGTCGATTTTCTGTGGTCTGCTTTGTCATTAGGGCTAGGTGGCAGGCTCTAATTGGTCCCTCTTGCGAATGAATGGCTATGATCAATCCAAGCAACATCGATGGTCCTAATCAGTTCATAAACTCTATAAAATGACCCTAGACTCTACCTAGGTTTCTTACACAATTCTCTAGCCTCCATTGCTCTCTTCTTCTAATTAAAAATAAAAATGGCGTCTCTGCTCTGCTGGAATTAAAACTAGAAGATAATCAACATCAGCCTAAGCAACTCAATTCAAACTAGAGATTAAAATTTCTGCAAAGATTCTACAACAAGTTAAAGTTCTTTCTTTAATCCAATCAAGGCAAGTACAGTTATTCTCTGCTATAAACGTTAATTATAATTTTGATATGCATTTAAAACTGAGTTTGAGGTTGTATATATATTCTTTTCTGTTGGATCTGTTTTCTGTGACTGTTCTGTATTCCTTTCTTTTTTTCTGTTTCTATAGCCAGGCTACCACGAGCCTGTGCCCAATCTCATAAAGAGATTAACGTATGAACGCAAAATTTGGGACAATTAATGAATGATGCGAAATTTGACAAGACTGAATTGAACGTATGACTTTAGATCTTGGACATGTGACTTGGGATTGGATGCATAAATTTGGCTATGAACATGTAATTTATATATTGCATGCATAGAGTATGTTGTAATTTAGATTTGTAACTAATTAGAGAAATGAACATATGTTATTTAGATCTGTAATTAATTAGAAAAATAAGCATATGTTATAAACTAGTTTTAGACCTATGCATATTCTGTGATAAAAGAAGACGAGGAACCACTGTAAGATTACATATGATTTGAGACTTTGGACAAAATGCATATAAAAGTCAAGATTTGATTTTTAGAAGATATGATTTAAAGATTTAGATTGTTGGGTATAGTTTGCATAATGATTCATGACTAAAAAAGAAGAAGATATGGAAGCTTAGGTGTAAAAGATTTGCATTAATTATGATATATATTACTGTGATTACACCTAAATAGGGATTTTTGGATATATGGCATGCATTGGAATTAATGGTTATATTAGGTATAATTTATATGTGAATCTGCTGTAAAATGCTAGTTTAACAAAAAAAATTGGAACATATGTTATAGGGTAAATTATGTCCATATTCTGCGCTATGTAAATATATGCAAACATGGAAGTATATGATCATATTGTGAATCATGACATTATTTAGGCATATGAACTTAGGCCTAATTTATGTTTAGGCAAGGCATGTAAATAGAACCTTTAGAAATATTAAATTTGCTAAATCTGCTAATTTGCCAAGTTGCCTAAACTGCTAGTTTTGTTATATTGCCTAGACTGCTAATTAGATTGAAATGCCTAATCTGTTAAATTTGTCGGTTGAAATGCCTAACCTGTTATATGCCAAAATCTGCTAAGTTGCCAAATCTGTTAAATCCGTTAAGTCATATAAAATCTGTTATCTGGTATGTTGATATAATCATCCTGTTATTGATATAATCTGAATTGGCATATATATTGGGCGTGCGCATAAACGGTAAATTGTTAATTAATTGGCCGCAAAGATAAACATGGCTAACTCGAGGTTAGAATGAGTTTGCGGCGTAAATCTGCCCGGAACCGCCCGGCACATCCAGTGGCCGCAAACAATAGGTTCTAATGTGAGAAGTTAGTCATAACATGCGTAAGACACGAGGTTAGGTCTGGCTTGTGGCAGAAGTCTGCCCGGAACCGCCCGGCATATCCAGCGGCCACAAGCTACCGACCTAATGTGAGAGGTCTGTGCATTAATAATTAATTAATGCAAATCTAAGATAAGAATGACGTCTAAAACGTATTTGGGAAAAATAGGGTTAAACCAAAGGGATTAATAGATGTAGTAAAACCCGTCCATGAATCTGTAGGCCCAATACAAGTTAGACAAATCTCAAAATCTGTACATCTGACCTGTTAGTCTGAAAACTTGTGAATTAGTAAATCTGAATTCTGTATGTCTGAACTTGTAAACAAGTTAATCTGAAATCTGTTAGTCTGGGGACACAAGGTTAGGAGGGGAATTACTTGTGTCATCTGTTGTTTGGGACCCATATTAGTCAGTAACCCTTTCTGGTATCAAAACTTTGACCCAACAGTAGGTAGGGTCCGGGCACGCTTACTGAACTAATTATAATTGGTTCATTCTGATAATGGCGAGGGGTGTTGATGGTGCGTTCCAACCGGGTCATGTGCGTGCATGGATCCCGGTCTGCCTCTGAGGATGTAAGACGCCGTGACATCTGTAAATAGGTCTGTGCCAATTGGTTGTCACTTTAGGGAGTGATACACCCTACTGTGGGGCCGACACAGGATATTTATGTATTAGGGAGCCGATCGCTTGGGGTAGGGTTTTAGGGTACGCTTAGTTATGTCTGTTTCTGTTGGTACCGTCTGTTTCTGTTGGGTGGTAACACCTGTCTGTTTCTGTGTGGTACCGTCTGTTCGGGTGGTAAAGGCCCATTACTAGTGTACACCTAATTCCACATTCTGTCTCCATAGGGATAAATCTGTTTCTTCTTCTGTCTGTTTCTGATCGGGTAGTAAAGGCCCATTATTAGCATTCTGTTCCTGTTAAAGTATTCTGTACTCGTTCCTGCTTCAATTTAGACATTAGGGTGACACCTAATTCTGCTATACTAGTATTAGTGCAGAGAAGTGTAAAACAATAGTTTATATCATTCTGTTTTTCTGTTATATCTGCTACACCTGTTATAGTTATCTCACATCCAGTTTTATGTTCATATCATATTATTATTATCTGTTCATATGCTGAAAGTCACTGGACTTGCCAGACTTTTTGTCTGACCCTTGTTGTTTCGCCTCCTTTTCTTCCGTTTCACCCCCCCCCCCCAGGTTATCCAAGGAGGGAAATACTTTAGCTTGATCCGGATTTCTCTTTGCTTGAAGTGCTTAAAGTATGGCTTGGCTCTGTATAGCTTCCGTTCCATGGGGATTATGATTTTAAACTATGCATTTTGAAGGCTTTTGTACAAGACTGATATTTTGTACTTGAATTCTGAAATTGAAAGGATGTAACCATATTAATTTCTGTTTCCGCTGTAATAAAGTTAAAATTTTTCAAGTACTGTTTTATCTGCCTTGTAAGTTTCTGTTCTGTTCACTAAAATGCTCCACCAATGTTAAGGCATTCCCTTTGTGAGTGACCTTAACGGAGGTGGGGTGTTACACAATGGTTACGCCTGATTCCCTCAGGAAACATCCGGCCGCCGTAGGCTATCTGCAGCCCTGCGAATTTCGCTAGCAGTCGTGCAAAATGGTAACTTATCCTATATAACTATGTCTGATTTACTCCTTTTAATAAACTACGTTTGATTAACTCCTTTTATAATCCTATTTATTTCCTAAATAAATATTCCTTTATTCTATTCTATTTGTTCTATCAACATTTTCCCCTTATATAAAACTCTATTCGTTTTATAAACATTTTCCTTTTATTTACTTTCGAAATATTTCCTTTTTATAAAATCTATCGATTTTATAAAATCCCTTTTATTTCAATATACATTGAAATAATTCTTTTTACATCCCAGGGTCTTTTCTGGTATTAAAAATATCGAATAAAAATGATCAATATCATTTCAACACACATAATCCATAACAGATTATATATCACATCATATATCACAATATATGAAAAACAATAAAATAAATGTTGAGGAATCTAGCCGGATTCCTCTAACCTGTCTCCCTGCATCCACAGATGTTAAACAATATAATATAACATCACTTTCATTTCAATATGATATATTCTGTTAAATACAATCAATATATAATTTAATTAAATTAAGACAACCTTTTATAACTAAACCCACCCCTTAACTTACGTGACCGCCCACTTCTTCCCAAATTGAATTTTCGTTCACTCCGGTATTTTTCGAAACCTTTAACCCTACATTTTGACCACCTCTTGTCGTTGCTATGGTCACCGACAAACCCCATCTCCTCTGCAAATCATCTTCTCTTCGCTAACCTCATCCGATAGTCCCTACCAAACCGAGTTCGACACCCCCACCTTGAAACCGACATGTTGCCTTCTCAATCAACTTCCGCCGTCGCTTCTCACAACTCAGCACCGGAGTTCTTCTTGTCGACACCACCAGCTGTGCCTCGCCATCCAAAGTCTGATTGTCACTTCATTTTGGCCTCGATGGCACCATGTTGAAGAAACCCCGATGCCCTGTCTCGCTGGAAAAGTCGAGGTGTAGAAAAAAACTATGCGCACCCAAACAAATCGATCCACTTAGCACTTCCGTTCGATCCTGCCGTTGACGAAAGCAGCGACACAAAAGAGAATCGAACCTGACAAGAACACCACAGGATTAAAGAGGAAACCGACATGAAACCAAATATATACGTAGAGTGATTTTAGGATTTTCCTTTGGTTTTACTTTGAATTTAGAAAAAGGAGATTTCTCGTTTCGTTTTGCTGAAGAAAGAAGGGTTGTGGCGGCTTTAAAGTTGAGCAAATAAAAAGTAGAAATTAGGTTTAAAGAGTTTTGTATTTATAGGGTTATTTTCGTTTGTAATGATTTAGCTTCTTCAACGTTTCAGCAAGAACATGTGGCTGAGAAGATAGTGAAGGCGTGGTTTTCCTTAGGTCCACATAAATTTTAGGATATTTTGTTTAAGTTTAACGTACCCTATATATATAATTCTGTCCATATACGAGCTGCTATGAACAGAAATAAAAACACCGGTGACACGAGCAATGTCCTATGATCCCAAAAATATAATAATACCAGTAGTTTAACTCATATTTTGAAACCTCAAAATGTTGATTACAGGGTGCAAAATACTCCAAAATAGAATTCGCTTATTTAATTAATTAAAAATTACAGTAAAATTCTAAAAATTAAATTATCGTTATGTACCAAAAGAACCTTGTCTAAATTCAGACCCGATCTCTATTTATATCGAATAAACCGTTACGGTCGATAAACAATTCTATAGCGACTATTTTAAAATTTGATTTGGACATGTCTCAAAATCTACATGACGAAATCCTGATTTTTCTCTTCCACTAGAAAGATATACTCCACCAGCTCCACACGTTTCTTGTTTCACAGAAATCCGGTTTAAAACGAATCATGTACATTCAGTTGAAGTTCAAATCGCCAAATTACGAACTACAACGCCATTTCAAGCTTGATTTTAATTATAATATAATTATACGTTCAAACTGTCGTTCAAATAATATATTCGTTATTCAAATTCAATTCCAAGATGAATTAAATATCACAGATGATCCAGTTCACCCCATATCGTCATTTTAGCCAATTTTGATTATTTCATGATTTTATATATTATTTAATTTATTATTTTAAATAAATATTCGCCATTATTTAATTCCACTACCATTAAATGCTTTTAATCACCTTTTAAATAATTAAATAAATTAATTATAATACCTGTGCCAATGCGGGTCATTACAAGCAAAGTCTTGTGGTTGATGATCAAAGCACGGACTATGTGGCATAGCTTTGTGTATGGCATTAATTCTCGAGCCTTACACCTCGGTATGAGTCAAAAATGGGATAAGGACCCAAGGAGAACATGACGTTTCTTTCTAGCTATGGGTAGTGTTAGTGACTTCTAGCCCTGACATTTATATATTGTTTACCTATGTGGTTGTTGGATGTGAGGCGCCTTGGATATAGGTCCTGTAGGACCGAAAAATGTGTGTTTGGGAATAATTAATGCTCAAAAGCAGGAGAGGACTGGCCTTGGAGGTTCCAAGGATCACTGTGTGTGGTCCTGAGACATTTGCTAGAGTGTCTCGAACGGAGAGGAGCTTGCCCCTTGCCTCGACTCATGACGGAAATCCAATTTCCATTACGTGAGATTTCGGTTTTATTTGTAGAGGCAAGTATGGCGACATCATATATGGTACCCATATCGTTTATGATTGATACATTTATATTCGAAGTTGTCTTCTTCACTTATAGTAATAATAAAAGATTAAATTTCACGTATCAAGCATTGTTTGGCTGTTATAAGGTAAAACCCTACCCTGCAGCTTGCGTTGCATTGTGTGATGGGACCTGGGTCTTATAACAGCTTCATTGTTCTTTATTTAGCATTGCGCTGTTTGCTTATGCACAGGTATTCTTGGGATAGAAACCCGTTCCACGTTATATGGCGTGGTCCCTTGATCTACAGAGCTTTAAAAATCAAATTAAAAATTGTTTTAGTTCTCACAACAGTCACATGACTGACCTGAAGTTTACTGTTTTAACCTAAACTCTGGGTGCCCCTATTTTCCACATGGGCAGCTAATAGTTTTGATTTTGCAGATTTATATTCACAGGATCATGGTTTATAGCTGAAGTGATATTCGGGAAGCTCTGTATCCGCGTATTTCATGTTTTGTATTATTTTTCCGCTGCTATGTAATTAAATGTAATTTAAATCTCTGATATTTATCAAATGTGTAATATTTATTCATACTCTGTACAATCTCTGATATTTATCAAATGTGTAATATTTATCCATACTCTGTATATTCTTGTACTCTGATGGAATTGTTATAATAAGAAATGAAATGTTCCTCTGTTTGTTTTCTGATTCGTCTTGCCCTCACGGTAATTCGTCCTTTCTCTTCTCTTCGGAGATTGGGGAAGTTCAGGTCGCCACGGCTAGTATGAGAGCTTTGGTTTAAAGAGCTCGAGAACAAGACACATTAGAACCGAACGAAAGAATTCATCAGAGATTGGATTAATATCCAATGGGAATGACTCTTTAGAGATAGGATCAGAAGTATCCTAGAACGAGCGTAAAGAGTACTAAAAATGAAAACAAATTTAGTTTTGGAAATTAAATATTGTTATACGTATTTAATTATTAATATATATTGATTTGGACAATCGGGTATATAAAGATTCTGCATATAGGCGTCATGAATGTATATTCGAAGTTTTAATATACAGTATAGATATAGAGTCACACTCTAGCCCCTCGGAGACGATCCTGATGATAGTCTAGACATCATCAGCATTTGTGTTCGAGTTTCGAAACGTAGCGTATCTATATATTTCCATTAAACTGGTGTGAGAACCAAAACTAGATAGGTTTATTGTTGTGATTTGGCATCAAAAACATGATTTTCTGTATATATATAAAAATTATGAATTTGAAACGATAATCCACTAATTGATTGCTGATTGTGTTGTTTGATTATTGGTTTCATTTATTAAAATTTTGAACCATTTATCCTAATGGAACCAAATTTAGAACTGCATTGTAAATTGATTATAATTGCATGCATATACATGTATATCCATTGAACAGGTCATAACAAGGAGGCTAGAGCAAAGGAATAAAATTGTTTGCACGACCAATAGGTACATGTCTATTATATTTCTTGGGGATTTTATGATTTTATGAGCCGATTGGCTAGCCGCTTTGCTTTATCTTTTAAATTTGGATTGGTGAGGGGCCTAAGAGGCTATTTGAAATATACCGATGCTCCCAGTGCAGGGGAGGTTATGGCGAAATTTTTCGAAAATTTAGGGTGTTAGCCAAATTTTTTGAAAAATTTGAAAAGTTCTTAGAAACTGAAAATTTGAAAAACTTAAGCCGTAATGAAACTAATGGAAGTTGAATTGATTAGTTAAACAACTTTCAGCTTCGTTCCATTTCGAGGACGAAAAGATTTTAAGTGGGGGAAGATTGCAACAACTCGGAAATTCTGAGCCAATTTAAAATTTTTATTTTGGCAATTTTTACAGATTTTGGTTATTTAAATGGATTATTTTAAATAATAATGATGGAAAATTCATTTTCGACGAAGTTAAAATGAATAAATTTATTTTAATTATATAAGGAGCCTGAAATGGCGCGGCAGTTCGAAAAATCGATTTTGAATTTCGAATGCATATACAGAATTCGTTTTAAGTCGAAATTTGACGAAACGAGAAATATTTGAATTTTATAGGAATATCTTTTTAACGGATGTAAGAAACTGAGATTTCACTTTATAGAGTGTAAGATACGTCCAGTTTAAAATTCAGAAAAGTTGCTGTGGAATTTAATATATTTTAATATATATAAAGGCCTTTAGAAATGGAAATTTTTAAAACGACATTCGTTTTCGATGAAACCAGTTTTGTTGGATCCGGGACGTTAAATTACTGCTAGGTTCCAAAATTCATAATTTACTGAATCAATATGTGAGCGTGGCGAAGTTAAACGTGTTTTGTCAGTTTCAGTCAATTTCGATCGACCAAAAAATGGCCATTTTTCAAACGGTCTCAGAATTTGACGAAATTAGTTTTGTTAGGACCGTATCATCAAAGCATAGCCAGATTTATTTTTCTGGAATTTTTAGAGCCCGTATGTTGCCCCGGTAAGTTGAAATGTGCATTCAAATTCAATATACATGGATTTATACTTTGAGTTTGATAAAAACTGATCGTAACAGCCGAATTGGCTTACCGAACATGTCCCATTGTGTTCGGAATGGGGGTAATTAGTTATGGATGATGGTCAATGGGTCTCGTTTTGTAAAGGCCCACAAATCCGTGCCCTTGAGCTGACGTATTACAGCCCACGTCCAACCCAAATTTCACGAAACTACGAATATTTAATAGAAAGAAAATAGAGGATGAGAAGTAAGAAGAAAGAAATTTTAGAATAGAAGAATCAGAAAATCAGAGTCTCACAGCGGAATAGACAAAATATAATAATCAATAATACTTTATACAAAAAGAACTATATATACATATATATATATATATATATATATATATATAATTACAACATCAGAGTATAAATTCAGATCATCACAACACACAGCAGAAATAAACTAGTACCAGTAAATATATGGAATTCATCTTGGCTTCAACTCTTCTTCTAAAGCTCCAAGCGATACCTAACCTGGAAATATACTCGGTCTGACCCAAGCACATTTGATTTAAAACAAAATTCACCCGCATCAGTCTGGAATACTTTCAGTGATAAATTCATACAGGAAACAACTTGTTTAACTTTGAAAATCCTTTTTGAAAGCAAAAGGATAATAGTAAGAACAACCCACACATAAATACGGATGGTTTTTACCTTACTATAATCCAAAACATTTTTGAAATCAATATCTTATTCTGATATTATGATAGTATCTGAATACAAATAAATAGAATCTAGCAGAACGTTTTCATCTCACGCTCCACATATATAGTATACAAACAAAACCACGGGCGCTTATTGGAGATTGGATTCCGACTATGACAAGGTTTGGAACCACCTGCCGATAGTGTATCTCTAGAGACGAATACACTGGGTTCAACAAGAACGTCTTGCAGCCTGGCCCACACATGACAGACCACTCAGTTCTCTTGAGTGTATCGAATATATCGTCACCTCACAGCTGCGCAGCTACCGTTTCCCGGGGAGATACAGAAATGAAAAGAAGTAACAAATATTAATATTCTCTAGATGGTGACAATACACCCTAATGGGTGCGACCCACATAGCCATGCTACCTGTCCAATTTTTGTCATTTCCCGGTTGATGAGGCTTGAGGTTAAAAACGAGTTTTGGAACATCTGGGCACTATTCACATCATCCATACAAGTCATCCAGGAATAGGATGAACCGAAGGTACTCTCCTGCTACATCCAATATAGGAATCACCCCATGGATCAGCAGCGAGAAGTCCTTGCAACCCATAGATTCCAATCACGACAGAATCACAATATATCTCTAGGGATTGGCCAAAGATTGTAAGTAACTCTTTCGTTTCATGAAAATCCACGATCTTCAATTGCTCCATCTCGATCAGCTCCTTCCACGTTTTCGTATTTATTAGACGAAATGGTTTTCGAATCTAAATTCGATCCCAGTCTTTCCGTAACAACAACGTTAAGTAATATTTTGACAGTCGGTTATTTAACTATCAAAATAAACAATCATACAAAATAAACATATCCATTGGTTTATTACACAGCATCACTTGGCCATTTAAAATCATATATCAGTTAAAATATCCAACATAATGTACTGGTTTAAATATGTTAATATTCTCAAATCCTTTTACTTATATACCTAGAATATATCTTAAAATCATATGTAATTTAACCTTTAACTAACATTGCAAAATAATGCTAAAACATTTCTTTTTACCTTATCGATTCAACCTATCATTTATAAAACAATCATTACGCCATCTTCTTTGGCTTCGTTAATTGAATACCAAAATGACCACTCATCCCTTTAGAATAATCCAATTTAAATCTTATTTCAATACTTTGAAAATACAGTTATACTTCCACCAATCTTCCTTTTTATTTCATTATGGGAATATCAATTCATACCATCAAGCCCCTTTTTATTTCCTTTCATTTCGGAATCTCGTTATATGTATATTTTCATATCCTTCGAATAATGTTATACTGTTATTTTCCCAAAATAATTTACTCTAACATCTTCACCATTACGACTAATATCATCCCTTGATAATCCGGAAGTCGTTAAAATTGGGGTATTTTAATTACCTCTCAGACCTTGTTCAACAACGTTCTTATCGTAAGATAGATATCAGTTGTAATACAAAAACCGATACTTATTTCCCATATCACAACCAATCCCATTTTAATTCCATGTTGATGAAATACCATCTCTTCTTTGAAATAGTGGTTCTATATCGCCTCTTTATAATTACTTATCTCGTTTTACTACTATAATTCAAACTTGGGTTTACGTTTGATTTCCCATTTAATATCTCCACTAGTTCCTAGCCGTAAATCAGTCAGAAAATAATTCTCTAAATATTTACCACGAAGGTCGAAACCAACATCAGATCCACATTTAGAAAATCACTCATCTCATCTGATCTCCAGTTAAGCTCTAATTCTTTAATTTCATACTCTGGCTTAAATGCCATTTCTAATATATACAATACCCCTTGGGTTTCATACTTTGTCGAAATCTTGGATTTCATAAATCTGATTAAATAGAATTTCTCTTTAAACCACGATTTAAACTTAACTTCTATAATTTATTTAATGAGCCTTATCTTTTCCTAAATCCAATTATTCCTTTTAAGTCCCAATATTTCTAATTTGATAGTTATTAAATGGTAATCAAATTTCTCATTTAAAAATATGTTTTACTTAACCAATTATCATTTTCATTAATAAATATAAATTAATTTAATAAATCCATTTTAGTTACATAGTTGACTTAGTCAACTTTAAATGTGATTAACTCTTTAATCAAATCTTAATTTATCTTCCCATTTTAATTAATCACAAAACTAATTAATTTAAATAATCACATTTGATTATTATTTAATAAATAATAATCATCCTTTTTTATCAAAATAAACATGGTTTGTTTTACCATTAACTATGCTCATTAAGTTATTGAACTAATTAAATAAACAATTTCAGTTAACGCCACTAACTTGTTCAACTCTAAACATGACTAACCCGTTAGTCAATCGTTACTGATCTTGCCATTTAAATTATATAATAATTAATTAATCTAAAAATTCTATTCACTTTGGTTTTCATCAAATCAATATCAGTATAAACCCATTACGTTAATCCTGGTTACTTAGATTAGCTAAATAAGATCGTTTTAAAATCACTTGATAAGCACGTGCTTCAGCACCGTAGATTTGGTACAAAAATGGTAATTTTTGGTTAAACCCATCAATGTATATGTAAGGGTGTTTTATTTCCATTCATTAAAAATATTATATTTTAAAAATCTATTTGGTTATAAAAAAAAATTCAAAACTTTAATTCTAGTTATTCACCTAACGGTGAATTGATCTTTATAAAACGGTGTATATCTGGGCCATCTGCTATTTATTCTATAATCAATACTATATGTTGATTCAAAGCTCAACCATAATCAACAATAAACAGGGTTTAAAATCAACGGGTTTTAAACAGTTCGTATAAAATATGAAATGAACAGTATACTAAATATTTGAGGAATCCGGTTTGATTCCCCCAACCTATTCTTCCCTGCATCATAGATCAGCATATAATTTATAACAGCATATGATTTTAATTTGAAAATATTAAACGATGATAATATAATTCACATCAACTATATAAGTCAACCAAAGGCATTCAAGGCATCCAATCAACCAATTATCAATGATTTAATCTAATTATTTGAATTTAACACATCCTGGCATTTCAGAAGGTGTGAGAATTGACTCACCAATTTTTCGGTTGACGATCGTCGTGTTCTTTCCTCTAATTTTAAACAAATAGAATTCCATCTACTTCTGAATCACACTGCTTCCGCTAAACAGCGTAGTATTTTCCATGTCGATTCCAATGTCTCTGATTCCGCTGAATTATGTGACCGTATTGATGCATAACAATCGTTGCAAGTCTTAATTGAATATAAATTAAATAATAACCATTTGTTACCTTTATAATTATTCCAGGTCATTTGCACTTATAATTCAACGTGCTTCCTCTTTACTGATAATGTCCGTCCCTCATTATGTTGCCCAAACATATACATGCGTCCCCATCGTCTTCCTTTCTTCATATTATACCCACCAGGCAGGCGGCTCACGAACTAGCCCGGGCATGCATCTTTTCCCCTTAATCCTTTCAACCTTTTCATTCTCTTTTTTTATATACTTGTTTAATGGCTCAGCCCATATAAAAATCCTCAGGCCCCTTCGTTAATATGATAACCACTCCTGCCTCCTTATACGCACGGGACCGCAAGCACATGACTCCTATTTCCCAAACATTAAAAACCTGAATCCACCCCATCCCAATCTCCTTCCACTATTACTTACTGTTTTTTAATGTGTGAACCCACGCAGGCCAGAAATCCCCATCGTCATCACGTTCTGGCCTTCCCTTCCCCTTGCAAAATCACGGTCCAGACATGTCCATGCACTACCCTTTCTAAGCTCAATAGCCCAACGTCCCCTACACATTTTTCTTCTTTCAAAACATACAGCGCCATTCGTATATTACCACTACAGTGAACTTATCCCCCTGTATATGTTAATTCCACATTCTCCATCCCATTTTCATTGCGCACGTTCTACATAAACCCACTTCGCATGATCCTCTCCCTTCTCCAATTTCTTCCTGGCCGAAAGCTGCTACAAAAAATACACCAAAACACTTTCTTCTTCCACGTCCTACACATCTTCCCTTATATAATTATTCTCCTGCACCTCCATTTACATTACCCAGGCTCCTACCATAGACACTATTCAAGTGCCAAACCCACCTAGTAGTTAAACTTGCACCACGTTGAACTTGCCCCTCCTATCTGCTTCTTTGTTTTCCATCATTTTCCTTAAACCAACCAAGGTGTCACCCTTAAAACATGTTGCCTTGCTTTCTTTACTTTGCTGTATTCACCACCTCTGAAAACCCTTGACAGTTTTTCACACCATATCCCACCAAAATTCTGATCGACGCCATGCAAACCACTACATCCATTTTCCCATCCACAAACAGCTCCAGGAAGAGCCCCTGTATAAACCATTTTCAGCTACAGTAACCGAAAACGTTAGTTCACCTCTTCACGGCTCTCCACTCTCCACTGAAATCCACTCCTATGCACACACGCCAACTCCTACAGTATGACCCAACATCCCTTTTACTCCTCCTTCAAATGCTAATGCTTCAGTACACCATCCATCCCTGTGCCATTCTCCTCTCCGACACACCACGGACCAAGCCTACTGCTTCAGACCACCACATTCTTCGATTTACTAGTTAATCAATTCGTTGAAATTTTTATGGTTCCGGGAGATTTGATTTTAAAACATAGGAAAGGAATTTTTTTTGTTTAAGTCTGTAGAGGAGGAGCTTTGTTTGAAAGCTCTGTAACTAAATGGGAAAAACAACTGGTATTTATAATAGAATTTTGCGTGGTCGCCACGACATAGTATAATATTATATAATACAATTTAGGGCTTGAGACGACCCTAAACCCCGTACTGACGGCGGCAAGGGTAATCCGTGGAATATAACACATAAACAGATAATAGCAGAACAAAATTAAATAAATACACCAGATAATGAACAATAGAATATACTGGATAAAAGTAATCATCAGAGTTACACAGTATACAGGATCATACTTAGTAAAAATACAGTTCGGCTATACATAAATGTCTACAGCGGAAAATAAACATAATATGTACAATAGGAGCTGAACAGCATAAAAAGAGATAAATGATAGAATCCATCTTCAGCTCCAGCTATCCAGAAAGAACCAGCTAAACCTGAATACAAGGCTGCCCGTGTAGAAAAAGGGGCACCCGAGTTTGAAAGTGAAACAAACTACGAGTCAGTCATGGGACTGGTATGAGAAATCTACTCAACACATATATAATTTGGCTAATCACAGGACCAGGCCACTTTCGTGGAACGGGTTTACTCCATTGGATTGCCAGTGCTTTAAAACCAATCTTTCTTTTAAACAACGCAATGCATTTTATAAAAATGAAGCCATTATAAGACTCAGTTCCCATCACACAATGCAACGCAAACCGGAGGATAGAGTTTTTACCTTATAACGGCCAAGATATGCTTGATACGAATAAAACAAAGGCATTTGATATTATTGCTAGTGTTTATATGCTTTGAAAAGCAATTTCAAATCATAACTATCAATCATAGACGACATTAATGCCCCATACCACTATGTCGCCATATATAGGTATACAATCAAAATCGCACAGTCACGTATTTGGAAATTGGATCTCCGTCATGAACCAAGGCAAAAGATAGTCCTTACCGAATTCGAGACTGCCTAGCCCGAGTCTCAGACAAGCCAGCAGGCAAGCCTTGGATCGTCAGGGTCGGTCCACCGATGTGGATTATTATGCCTGAACACTACGTCTCCCCGCCCTTTGGGGCGTAAACGAGCCAACGAATGACTCCATCGGACCCGGATCGTCCGATCAAACCGAGGCGCCTCGCAACAGCCACAACCACACAGGTGAAAAGTATATAAACGTTAGAGCTGGTAGGTCACTGACACCACCCTAGCTAGGAAGAAACGCAGGCCCTCCCTGATGTCCTCTCCCGTTTCTGGTTCATACCGGGGTGTGAGGCTCGCGATTTCACGTTATACACAAAGCTACGCCACGTAGGCGGTGCTTTGATCATCACCACAAGACTTTGCTTTTCAACAGAAGCCCTGATCATTTGCCACTTAGGCATGCCACACTAGCAATTCATGTCATGCGACTAATGTCCATCGATATATAACCTCTGAGCTCGGGCGTTTCAGAGAAGGGCGTTAAGCAAAAGAATAAATTCTCCACCGCCAAACAGATGTATATTTAACAGAGATCAATCAACACAGAATAAAATCCAATGTCAGACACATAGTCCATTTACAAGTCCGTTCTGGGTCTGAATGAAACCGGAGGCACTAAATACCTCGCAAACCCATCGATCACCACGTACGTCTGGACGATCACCACTCATTATCCATATTTCGGGATGCCTCCCAATCAGGACCTCGGTTACCATCCAAACGAGGTGAAGATCTCCGGTCTTCGACCACCGTCTTCTCTTTGACTTTCAATCGTCGGTCAATTATTTGAAATGAGAAATAACTCGGCCTTTTCAAATAATTCACGTATATTTAGAACTTCAAATCAATTTATTTCAATGGTTAAATCATTCCACAACACCAATTTTGTTCTTTAATGTAATTTTCACACCAAACACATTCAACCATCAAATACCACATAAATCGAGCAAATTCAGTTTATTTCCATTCTATATCGTTTATGATATTTTATGACGATTTATCGCTATTTTTATTTATTTTAAAATAGCCAATTTATTCAAAACGACGCTTCGGGCCATAACGCGGCCGTGGCGCTGTTTTTCTTCAGATTTGATTTACACATATCTGAAAAATCTAACCGTTGGATCTTCACAAAATTTACATCATTAGAAAGGTCTTTTCAAAACGAATCCAACGGTTCCAGTTTCGGGAAAATCCGACGGTCGGATCTCCCGGTACAATCGTTTAAAGTTTCGATTTCAAAATACGAACTGTAGCGTCGTTATTCGATTAAATATAATTATATTTATATATATATAAATATAATCGTTTCTGGCGCTGTTTTTCTTCAGATTTGAATTAAACATTCCAGACAATCCAACCGTTGGATTTTTACAAAATTGGTGTCGTTGGAAACATATTTCCAAGGCGAACCCAACGGTTGCGATTTCAGGAAAATCCGATGGTCGGATCTCCCGTACTAATCGTTTGAAATCACGGTTTCAAAATATGAACTGCACGGCCACGTTTCGTTTTAATTTTATTTATATTTATATATTTATATAAATATAGTTCATTCAACAATTTCAATATCGTTTTCGCTTCAAATATTTCACTAACGCCTTTAAATTTTGGAAAATTTCGCCATAACCTCCTTTGTACGGGAGGGGCTGGGAAAATTCAAAAATAGCCACAAGGGCGTCCCATGTCAAAAAGAAAAAGAAAAAGCCAAGCGGCTAGCTAACAGGCTCATAAAATCATCACCCAAACAAAACAGTAAATGTGTACCTGTTTGTCGGGCACAAAATTTTATTCCTCTTCTCTAGCCCCTTTGCTATAACCTGTTCAATAGATATGCATGTACATATATACAGTTCTTATCACTTATCATTTTCTATTCAACTTCATATTTGATTCCATTTGGTTTAAAAACACCATTCATTCTAATGTTGCATGCATAGGCAAAAATCATATCATTAGCTAATTAATGAATATTTCAACTCATGTATATTTATTTGAACGAGTGGCTATTTTTAACACTTCACATTTCAACAATTCATGTATATAATAAAAATGAGATTTTTATTGTAAAACAATTCATTTCAAAACACTATTATTTTATATAGTCTATATAGATGATAAAAAAGGTGATTTTTATTGTAAAACAATTTATTTTAAAACACTATTATTTTATATAGTCTATATAGATGATAAAAAGGTGATTTTTATTATAAAACAATTTATTTCAAAATATGAATACCATTCAACACATGAATTTCAATTCAACGAATGAATATCGATTCAACACATGAAGGTTTTCTATAGTTTCTATATATGGATAAAAATGTGATTTTTATATTTTAAACACGAATACCATTCAACACATGGATCTCTAATCAACGAATGAATATCGATTCAACACATGAAGGTTTTCTTAGTTTATATATATAGATAAAAATGTGATTTTTATATTTAAAGCTCGAAGACCATTCAACACATGAATCTCTAATCAACGAATGAATATCGATTCAACACATGAAGGTTTTCTATTTAACGAATAAATATAGTTTCAGCAAATGAATATAATTCAAACACATGAATATTATTCAAAATTTCGGCAGCATAACGGCAAGGTAGTTAAAACCGGGACCGTCCCTAGTACGTCTCGTCGCTCTACCTTAAAACCTCGAGGTTTTTTACAATGGGGATCATGCATCTATTTCGCACGCAGGCAGCATGTATATAATTATTTCATTTCCACAAACTAATCCTATGTGGTTTCAACCAAATATTTCTCAACCACAAACGGGTATTTTTCAACCACAATCAATTAATATCAACCACAAGGAATCCCAAACAACCATTCGCTAGCAATCAATTTTTACACCAATCACAATCAATAAATATCGTCCATGGTTTGTGGACGAGGGGCATATATATATATATATATATATATATATATATATATATATATATATATTTATATAGCAATTCACTTCTATTTCAACACATATATAATTTTTACAACGCATATATAACTTATACATCGAACATACAACTTATACAGCGCTTATACAAGAGGTGTACGACGCTTATATAACTCATACATCGACCATATAATTTATACATCGTCGTTTCCATATCGTTTATAAATTAGAAATCTCACATTGGGTTCCACTCCACCAAAAATAGTAGAAGGCTCAGAAAAATAAGCGGTCTCTTCTAGAATGTAGAAGACGTCCTCACGGGTCCACTGTCTCTTGTTTCACTGAATTTCGTCAAGAAACAAAAAAGATATGATTAACAATGCGTTGATTACTTATCGAATTAATTAAAGTAGGATTAATTTAAGTAAAAATAACCTTCTTCCTCTTATGTTATCTGGAAACGAAGAACCCACCACATCGTCGTTCTCTCTCCTCCTTGCGCCGCCTAGGAGCCGCCGTTCGTCGATCATCAACCTCCACTCACAGCGCCGGAGCATCCGCTACCCCCACCGCGAAACTGGGCCCACTCGACGCACCCCCTTCCACGCAATCGGCGCTCGAACGTACTGAGTTTGCTCCCAGAAATCGAGCCCTACTCCCCACGATAGAAGATCATACCCGTACAGACCTGTAGATCTCAGAAATCTCTTTGATTTCGTTTTTTTAATTTTCCAAAATAAGTTTGAGGATTGAAAGATTTTAATGAATTAAAATCAGAAAATATCGGCCTTTGATAATAGGGTCGACGGCGGCCAGAAGAAATTAGGGTTTTTGACCAATTTTGACCCCATATTTAAATGAATATTTTATTTTATTTAATTCAAAACCAATTTGTTTCTCCGATATCCAAACCAAACCCAACGAATGTCGCCCACAGCTAATTACCCCCATTCCGAACACAATGGAATATGTTTCGTAGGCCCATTCGACTGTTTCAGTTAGTTTTCCTTCAAATTAAAATACAAAACATTTAATATTCAATTTGAACGTACATTTCAATTTGCTAGGGCCATAAACTGATTCGAAAAATTCCAGAAAAATAAATCTGGCTATGTTTTTACGATACGGTCCCAACAAAACTAGTTTCGTCGAATTCTGAGACCGTTTGCAAAAAGGCCCATTTCTGGTCGATCCAATTTAACTGTAATTGACCAAAACACATTTTCCTTTGCCACGCTCACATATTAGCTTCAAAAATTATGACATTTGAAACCTAGCAATAACTTCACATCCCTGATCCAACAAAAGTGGTTTCGTCGAATTCCGAGGTCGTATGCAAAATGGCCAATTTCACGGGCTATATAAATTCCATAGCGACCTTTCTGAAAATTCATTTGGCCATAACTTTTGCATTCCGTTATGAAAATTCGATTTTTCAGATTCGTTAGAAAGGTATTCACTAACAGATTTAAATATTTTTGGTTTCACTAAAATCCGTTTTGTTTTGCACCCGGTACAGTCCGACAAAGTTTGAATTCAATTTTTGAAACTACAGCGCCATTTCAAGCCTTGTTTACAATTATAATGAATTATATTCGCTTTCAATTGTCGATTCAATCTCACTTTCCATTGTCATTATTTAAAATATTTATTTTAAATATTTAAAATCCATTATTTTAGCCAATTTAAAAATTTTAGATTGGTTCAGATTTTCTGGGTCGTTACAATCTCCCCCACTTAAAACTTTTCGTCCCCGAAAAGGAACCAAGTCGAAAGTGGTTTGATTAATCAACTCTACGTTCGATCTGGCTTCGATTCTCCAACTTTTCAGTTTCTGAGAAATTTCAAATTCTTCAAAAATTTGGCTAACACCCGGAATTTTTGAAAAATTTCGCCATATCCTTCCTTGTACAGAGAGAGGTTTGGAAATTTATTGGGCCGTATTAGGTACCCAATAAATACTAATAAGCATACACATATTTATAGTGATATATTCTGGTGTTTACAGGGGAGCATGTATTGATAATAACTTCAGAGAATAAATTCTCGTCACCCTGCCCCGTGTGGGAAATAAATAGTCCATGTGCCATATATAATAACTAGAGAGACGTGGTTATTGTCAACTCCAGACCCGTGTGGGGTTTTTATTAATCTGGCAATTTAATCGTTATTATTTAAATAGTCTATATCAGTCATCAGTTCAACCTGTAAAATATAGTCATCGCCATACAAGGCTCTCGCTCGTATGGTAAATCTTCCACCTCGTCACACAAGCTCCAAATGCTTATGTGGTATATGATGTAGTATGCCTATCTTCCAGAAGTATGCCATGCAATGTAGTTCAAAATTAATTGTTACTATCCTATGGCGACGTTTATTATTTCACACAGAAAAACCAGCACTCCTCATCCAATGGCATTCACAGGAGTTGATATAATAATATTTCACATCCAACTCATTAAGGTTTACCTATTTGTCGGGCACGCAAATAAAATCTTTATTCAACAGCTATCCATATACCTGTTCAAACATATATAATGCACATGTATATATTTCTATTTATTTTCCAATCAGTTCATTGTGTGATTTAATCGAATAAATCCTACCATTCATTTTATTGTTAATTAAATTAACTATTGTTTCAATAATTTAATTCATCTAATTTACTATCACACAACACCAACGACAATCAAATTGTTTTTAACTTTTCAAAATCATACAAATCAATTTCTATATTCATTTAAAATCATTCAGACTATAGAATTAAAAGTGCACATGCATGAAAAGAAAATAACAACAGAGTAGAGAATTAAATGGTAATGCAAAGTATGGTAAATATACCTTGCACCGGAATCAATTAGAGATATCTACTCGGCATCTAGGATAAGCTTTCTGAATGCTTTCCTCAGTTTCCCAAGTACAATCTCGTGGATCTCCACTCCATTGCACTTTGACTAAGTGAACCATCTTGTTCCTCAACTCTTTGGTTTCCTTGCCGATGATCTTTAGCGGCTCTCTTCTCACAGCTAATTCTGGAGTAATTTCAATATCCTGCTGAGCTGCTTCTTCGACGATCAAGTCTGGATCATGAACGTGCTTTCGAAGTTGAGATATGTGAAATACATCATGAACTCTAGGCAACCAATCTGGCAATTTAACCCTATAAGCGAGAGTTTCGATCTGTTCCAGAATAGGAAACGGACCAATGAATTTGGGCGCCAATTTCCCTGTTTTACCGAACCGGATAACTCCTCTCATCGGCGATACTTTCAAATATACATAGTCGCCAACAGCAAAGGATATATCTCTTCTTCTCTTATCGGCATAGCTCTTTTGTCGGCTTTGAGCGGCGAGTAATCGCTTCTTAATAAAATCGACTTTGTTGGCGGCTTCTCGGATCATATCAGGACCCAACACAAGTCTATTACCTGGTTCGACCCAACAAGCAGGAGATTGGCACGGTCTACCATACAATGCTTCGAATGGCGACATTATCAGACTCGCCTGGTAGCTGTTGTTATAAGAGAATTTAGCCAAATGCAGATGGTCTTCCCATGATCCACCGAAATCTATAACACAAGCCCGCAATAGATCTTCTAAAATATGATTCACCCTCTCAGTCTAAACGTCTGTCTGAGGATGATAAGCGGTGCTCAAGTTCAACTTCGTTTTCAGCTCGACTTGAAACGCCTCCCAGAATTTGCTAGTGAATATTGTATCTCTATCACTGACAACACTGAGCGGAACTCCATGTAGTCTAACTATTTCCCTGAAGTATATCTGCGCCAGACTCTGAGCAGTTCTGTTTGATCTGACATGTATGAAATGGGCGGTCTTCGTGAAGCGATCTAAGATCACCCAAATACTGTCATTCCCTTTTCTGGTTCTGGGCAAACCATCAATGAAATCCATAGAAATATGTTCCCACTTCCAACCAGGAACTTCTAGCGGTTGTAATAATCCAGCTAGTTTCTGTTGGTTGCTCTTGACTAGTTGGCAAGTAGGGCATCGGCTAACATATAAAGAAATGTCCCTCTTCATCGACTTCCACCAGAAAATGCGTTTGATGTCATTATACATTTTGCTTACACCCGGATGGATACTAAGTTTCGCCTTGTGGCATTCATCCAGTACTTCCTTTCGAAGCTCAGGAATGTTAGGGACACAGATTCGACCTTTGAGCCTTAAAATCCCATCATTATCTACTTGAAAACTCGAGGGTTCGCCTTGTTGAATTATCTCTCTGATCTTCTGAATGAAGTGATCATCTTCCTGACGAGCAAATATTTTATCTATCAGTGAAGTCGTGATAATAAAGCTGGCGATCATTACATTCTTTCGGCTCAGCGCATCGGCCACGACATTGGCTTTCCCGGGAGTATATATAATTTCAAAATCGTACACTGCAAGGAACTCTAGCCAATGTTGTTGCCTCAGATTCAATTCCTTCTGTGTGAATAGATACTTTAACGACTGATGATCTGTAAACAGTTCAAATCTCTCACCCAGAAGATAGTGTCTCCAGATTTTCAAAGCGAATACTATAGCCAATAACTCAAGATCATGAGTTACGTAGTTCTTCTCGTGTAGCTTCAGTTGACGGCTAGCATAAGCAATCACTTGGCCTCTTTGCATTAACACTTGCGCCAAGGCCTTCTCTAGAAGCATCAGTCCAGACCTTTAAATCCTGGTTGCCATCGATGATGGTTAACACCGGAGCAGTCGTTAGTCTTAACTTTAGCTCTTCAAAAGCCTCCTCACTTTCTGGAGTCCATTTGAATTTAGAGTGCTTCTTTGTAAGATTTGTTAAATGACCAGATATCTTCGAAAAGTTTTTAATGAACTTCCGGTAATAGCTAGCCAATCCGAGAAAACTACGGACTTCAGTGGGGGTGCTGGGCTGTTTCCAATTTTGAATAGTCGTGATTTTACTTGGATCCACAGCGATTCCTTCTTTCGACACGACGTAGCCTAGAAATTTCACTTCATCTTGCCAGAATATACATTTGGAAAACTTTGCTTTCAATACATTCCTTCTGAGGATTTCTAACACTTGTTCTAAATGTTTTTCATGTTCGGCCTTCGATTTAGAGAAGATTAGAATATCATTAATAAAAACCAGAACAAATTTATTCAATACTCCTCTGAATACTCTATTCATCGTATCGACGAAGTAAGCTGGAGCGTTACATAAGCCGATCGGCATTACTAACCACTCGTAGAACAAGTCGGGACCTCTGAACGCTGTTATTGGAACACACTCTTCGGCAATTCGAAGTTGATGGAAGCCTGTAGCTAGGTCCATTCATGAAAATACTTGTGCGCCATTTAATCGATCCAACAAATCATCAATCCGCGGCAATGGATATTTGTTCTTTATCGTCTGTTTGTTCAGATCACGATAATCCACACATAGACGTAGAGTACCATCAGATTTTGGGACAAACACCACTGTTGCACCCCAATCAGAGAAACTAGGCCTGATCTGACCTTTCCATACTAGCTGTCGTGTTTGATTGTCTAATTCCTCTTTCTCTTTCAAGGACATTCTTCGAATAGCGTGAACTACCGGCCTTGCATTCAGAATTAAAGCAATTTTGAAATTTATTTCTCTCTGCGGAGGTAAGCGAACAACTTCTTCGAACACATCCGCATAGTTCTTGACGACAGGAATATCTTTCACTAGGTCGGGAATATTCTCTGTGATTTCAGGGATATTTTCTATTTGGGCTGGAGAAACATCCAAAGCTGCCCAGAAATCCTTTCTATTTGATGTCGGGCCTTCACATGGTATGGTTATATAATTTCCCGATTGTGCCTTTGCCTAAACAACTCTCTCGGCGCATCTAACCTCTGCCTCATATCTGGTTAACCAATCCAATCCCAGAATAATATCGAATTCATTAAAATTCATGACGATAGAGATAATAGGGAATTTATAGCAAGGAAAGGAGACAGGTACTGCACAAATCCAACTGAGATTGATAGAACCCCCGACCGGATTCTGGACAGTCATTGGTTCCTTGAGCTTCCTCAAATTCAAATCTAACTTCTTAGCTGCACTCTTGGCAATAAAGCTTCGCGATGTGCCTGTGTCAAACGGTACTTTGACTGGAATGTTTTTTACAGTAAGCGTTCCTTCTAAGACATCAGCCCTTTCCTGAGCAGACGAAGATGCAGGCACATCGGCCACTTCATTTACTTGAGCCTCTTTGGTCTTTTTTAGAAGCCAGCAATCTCGCTTTATATGACCGGCCTGATGACAAAGATTGCACTCCCGAGTCACAAGAAACTTGCCCTTGGATTTAGACCCACCTTCCTTTCGCTTCTTCGAGGATTTACAACTTCTGGTCAAATGCCCTGGTTTCTTACAGTTAGAGCAGGTGGCCGTCGTGGCTGGTTCCTTTTCAAATCTAGCCCTTTTTCGATTTACTTTGGGCTTCTTGCTCACCTCAGATATCGCACTGCCCTCGGGATTATCAGTTTCAGGCTCATCTTCATTACTATAACTGACCCCTTCTTCGTTAGGTAACATACCCTTCCTGTCAAGATCTTCGTATTGATAAGCCATATAAATCATTTATGAGAAAGGAAGTTTCACATTCCTCATCACCCTATTCTGATATTTTCTTTGAAGCCCGTGAACAAATCTCAGATTTTTCCTCGTTGGATCTTGAATCAGATGAGGAGCAAAGTGAGCAAGTTCATTGAATTTCTTATGATATTCTGGGATGGTCATATCACCTTGTATCAAATACGAAAATTCATCACATAATCTCTCGGTTGCTTCGGGAGGAGTAAATCTTTCTAAGAAAATCACTTTGAATCTATCCCAGGTGATATCACCTTCTTTATTACCTTTAATAACAGAATCCCACCAAAAAAAGCTTCTTCTTTGAGTGCCCAAGACGCCAGTAATCTTTTCTGATCGTCTCTCAGCTTTAAACCCTCAAAGATCTTCTCTACAGAATGAATCCAAGCTTGTGTTTCCATAATGGACTCCTTGCCTAAGTATGGCGATCCACCAAGATTTCGAAATCTGTTGAATAGAACTTCTATATCGGATTCTGGCTGTGGGAGCACAACCGGCTCAATAGTTGGTTGAGTCGCACGATTATTTCTTCTGTTCCTGTCACTCATTTTCTAGTGCGTCTACAATTAGTAGACAAAGTGTCAGGTCAACAGAAAAGATATTTCAAAATATAGAGACAAATACTTCAATGTAAAGGTGTCTACTGGGGTGTATTCCATTATGCTTTACTTATACTAGGATATTGCTGATCCTATCTGTATAGAGTTACCCGTCCTAGAACATTATTGGTTCTATTTCTGATGAGTTCGTTCAAATGTTATATTCCAGAACTAAGCTTAACCAAAGCTCTGATAACAAATGAGACGACCCCAAACCCCGTACTGACGGCGGCAAGGGTAATCCGTGGAATATAACACATAAACAGATAATAGCAGAACAAAATTAAATAAATACACTAGATAATGAACAATAGAATATACTTGATAAAAGTAATCATCAGAGTTACACAGTATACAGGATCATACTTAGTAAAAATACAGTTCAGCTATACATAAATGTCTACAGCGGAAAATAAACATAATATGTACAATAGGAGCTAAACAGCATAAAAAGAGATAAATGATAGAATCCATCTTCAGCTCCAGCTATCCAGAAAGAACCAGCTAAACCTGAATACAAGGCTGCCCGTGTAGAAAAAGGGGCACCCGAGTTTGAAAGTGAAACAAACTACGAGTCAGTCATGGGACTGGTATGAGAAATCTACTCAACACATATATAATTTGGCTAATCACAGGACCACGCCACTTTCGTGGAACGGGTTTACTCCATTGGATTGCCAGTGCTTTAAAACCAATCTTTCTTTTAAACAACGCAATGCATTTTATAAAAATGAAGCCATTATAAGACTCAGTTCCCATCACACAATGCAACGCAAACCGGAGGATAGAGTTTTTACCTTATAACGGCCAAGATATGCTTGATACGAATAAAACAAAGGCATTTGATTTTATTGCTAGTGTTTATATGCTTTGAAAAGCAATTTCAAATCATAACTATCAATCATAGACGGCATTAATGCCCCATACCACTATGTCGCCATATATAGGTATACAATCAAAATTGCACAGTCACGTATTTGGAAATTGGATTTCCGTCATGAACCAAGGCAAAAGATAGTCCTTACCGAATTCGAGACTACCTAGCCCGAGTCTCAGGCAAGCGCGTAGGCAAGCCTTGGATCGTCAGGGCCGGTCCACCGATGTGGATTATTATGCCTGAACACTACGTCTCCCCGCCCTTTGGGGCGTAAACGAGCCAACGAATGACTCCATCGGACCCGGATCGTCCGATCAAACCGAGGCGCCTCGCAACAGCAACAACCACACAGGTGAAAAGTATATAAATGTCAGGGCTGGTAGGTCACTGACACCACACTAGCTAGGAAGAAACGCAGGCCCTCCCTGATGTCCTCTCCCGTTTCTGGTTCATACTTGGGTGTGAGGCTCGCGATTTCACGTTATACACATAGCTACGCCACGCAGGCGGTGCTTTGATCATCACCACAAGACTTTGCTTTTCAAAAGAAGCCCTGATCATTTGCCACTTAGGCATGCCACACTAGCAATTCATGTCATGCGACTGATGTCCATCGATATATAACCTCTAAGCTCGGGCGTTTCAGAGAAGGGCGTTAAGCAAAAGAATAAATTCTCCGTCGCCAAACAGATGTATATTTAACAGAGATCAATCAACACAGAATAAAATCCAATGTCAGACACACAGTCCATTTACAAGTCCGTTCTGGGTCTGAATGAAACCGGAGGCACTAAATACCTAGCAAACCCATCGATCACCACGTACGTCTAGACGATCACCACTCATTATCCATATTTCGGGATGCCTCCCAATCAAGACCTCGGTTACCATCCAAACGAGGTGAAGATCTCCGGTCTTCGACCACCGTCTTCTCTTTGACTTTCAATCGTCGGTCAATTATTTGAAATGAGAATTAACTCGGCCTTTTCAAATAATTCACATATATTTAGAATTTCAAATCAATTTATTTCAATGGTTAAATCATTCCACAACACCAATTTTGTTCTTTAATGTAATTTTCACACCAAACACATTCAACCATCAAATACCACATAAATCGAGCAAATTCAGTTTATTTCCATTCTATATCGTTTATGATATTTTATGACAATTTATCGCTATTTTTATTTATTTTAAAATAGCCAATTTATTCAAAACGACGCTTCGGGCCATAACGCGGCCGTGGCGCTGTTTTTCTTCAGATTTGATTTACACATATCTAAAAATCTAACCGTTGGATATTCACAAAATTTACATCATTAGAAAGGTCTTTTCAAAACAAATCCAACGGTTCCAGTTTCGGGAAAATCCGACGGTCGGATCTCCCGGTACAATCGTTTGAAGTTTCGATTTCAAAATACGAACTGCAGCGTCGTTATTCGATTAAATATAATTATATTTATATATATAAATATAATCGTTTCTGGCGCTGTTTTTCTTCAGATTTGAATTAAACATTCCAGACAATCCAACCGTTGGATTTTAACAAAATTGGTGCCGTTGGAAAGATATTTCCAAGGCGAACCCAACGGTTGCGATTTCAGGAAAATCCGATGGTCGGATCTCCCGTACTAATCGTTTGAAATCACGGTTTCAAAATACGAACTGCACGGCCACGTTTCGTTTTAATTTTATTTATATTTATATATTTATATAAATATAGTTCATTCAACAATTTCAATATCGTTTTCGCTTCAAATATTTCACTAACGCCTTTAAATTTTGGAAAATTTCGCCATAACCTCCTTTGTACGGGAGGGGCTGGGAAAATTCCCAAATAGCCACACGGGCGTCCCATGTCAAAAAGATAAAAAAAAGCCAAGCGGCTAGCCAACAGGCTCATAAAATCATCACCCAAACAAAACAGTAAATGTGTACCTATTTGTCGGGCACAAAATTTTATTCCTCTTCTCTAGCCCCTTTGCTATAACATGTTCAATAAATATGCATTTACATATATACAGTTCTTATCACTTATCATTTTCTATTCAACTTCATATTTGATTCCATTTGGTTTAAAAACACCATTCATTCTAATGTTGCATGCATAAGCAAAAATCATATCATTAGCTAATTAATGAATATTTCAACTCATGTATATTTATTTGAACGAGTGGCTATTTTTAACACTTCACATTTCAACAATTCTTGTATATAATAAAAATGAGATTTTTATTGTAAAACAATAAATTTCAAAACACTATTATTTTATATAGTCTATATAGATGATAAAAAGGTGATTTTTATTGTAAAACAATTTATTTTAAAACACTATTATTTTATATAGTCTATATAGATGATAAAAAGGTGATTTTTATTATAAAACAATTTATTTCAAAATATGAATACCATTCAACACATGAATTTCAATTCAACGAATGAATATCGATTCAACACATGAAGGTTTTCTATAGTTTCTATATATGTATAAAAATGTGATTTTTATATTTAAAACACGAATACCATTCAACACATGAATCTCTAATCAACAAATGAATATCGATTCAACACATGAAGGTTTTCTATAGTTTATATATATAGATAAAAATGTGATTTTTATATTTAAAGCTCGAAGACCATTCAACAAATGAATCTCTAATCAACGAATGAATATCGATTCAACACATGAAGGTTTTCTATTTAACGAATAAATATAGTTTCAGCAAATGAAAATAATTCAAACACATGAATATTATTCAAAATTTCGGCAGCATAACGGCAGAGTAGTTAAAACCGGGACCGTCCCTAGTACGGCTCCTCGCTCTACCTTAAAACCTCGCGGTTTTTGACAATGGGGATCATCCATCTAGTTCGCACGCAGGCGGTATGTATATATTTATTTCATTTCCACAAACTAATCCTATGTGGTTTCAACCAAATATTTCTCAACCACAAACGGGTATTTTTCAACCACAATCAATCAATATCAACCACAAGCAATCCCAAACAACCATTCGCTATCAATCAATTTTCACACCAATCACAATCAATAAATATCGTCCATGGTTTGTGGACGAGGGGCGTTTATATATATATATATATATTTATATATATATATAGCAATTCAATTCTATTTCAACACATATATAATTTTTACAACGCATATATAACTTATACATCGAACATACAACTTATACAACGCTTATACAAGAGGTGTACGACGCTTATATAACTCATACATCGACCATATAATTTATACATCGTCGTTTCCATATCGTTTATAAATTAGAAATCTCACATTGGGTTCCACTCCACCAAAAATAGCAGAAGGCTCAGAAAAATACGCAGTCTCTTCTAGAATGTAGAAGACATCCTCACGGGTCCACTGTCTCTTGTTTCACTGAATTTCATCAAGAAACGAAAAAGATACGATTAACAACGCGTTGATTACTTATCGAATTAATTAAAGTAGGATTAATTTAAGTGAAAATAACCTTCTTCCTCTTATGTTATCTGGAAACGAAGAACCCACCACACCGTCGTTCTCTCTCCTCCTTGCGCCGCCTAGGAGCCGCCGTTCGTCGATCATCAACCTCCACTCGCAGCGCCGGAGCATCCGCTACCCCCACCGCGAAACTGGGCCCACTCGACGCACCCCCTTCCATGCAATCGGTGCTCGAACGCGCTGAGTTTGCTCCCAGAAATCGAGCCCTACTCCCCACGATAGAAGATCATACCCGTACAGACCTGCAGATCTCAGAAATCTCTTTGATTTCATTTTTTTAATTTTCCAAAACAAGTTTGAGGATTGAAAGATTTTAATGAATTAAAATCAGAAAATATCGGCCTTTGATAATAGGGTCGACGGCGGCCAGAAGAAATTAGGGTTTTTGACCCATTTTGACCCCATATTTAAATGAATATTTTATTTTATTTAATTCAAAACCAATTTGTTTCTCCGAAATCCAAACCAAACCCAACGAATGTCGCCCACAACTAATTAACCCCATTCCGAACACAATGGAATATGTTTCGTAGGCCCATTCGACTATTTCAGTTATTTTTCCTTCAAATTAAAATATAAAACATTTAATATTCAATTTGAACGTACATTTCAATTTGCTAGGGCCACAAACTGATTCGAAAAATTCCAGAAAAATAAATCTGGCTATGTTTTGACGATACGGTCACAACAAAACTAGTTTCGTCGAATTCTGAGACTGTTTGCAAAAAGGCCCATTTCTGGTCGATCCAATTTAACTGTAATTGACCAAAACACATTTTCCTTTGCCACGCTCACATATTAGCTTCAAAAATTATGAAATTGAAACCTAGCAATAACTTCACATCCCGGATCCAACAAAAGTGGTTTCGTCGAATTCCAAGGTCGTATGCAAAATGGCCAATTTCACGGGCTATATAAATTCCATAGCGACCTTTCTGAAAATTCATTTGGCCATAACTTTTGCTTTCCGTTATGAAAATTCGATTTTTCAGATTCGTTAGAAAGGTATTCACTAACATATTTAAATATTTTTGGTTTCACTAAAATCCGTTTTGTTTTGCACCCGGTACAGTCCGACAAAGTTTGAATTCAATTTTTGAAACTACAGCGCCATTTCAGGCCTTGTTTATAATTATAATTAATTATATTCGCTTTCAATTGTCGATTCAAACTCACTTTCCATTGTCATTATTTAAAATATTTATTTTAGATATTTAAAATCCATTATTTTAGCCAATTTAAAAATTTTAAATTGGTTCAGATTTTCTGGGTCGTTATAATCTCCCCCACTTAAAACTTTTCGTCCCCGAAAAGGAACAAAGTCGAAAGTGGTTTGATTAATCAACTCTACGTTCGATCTGGCTTCGATTCTCCAACTTTTCAGTTTCTGAGAAATTTCGAATTCTACAAAAATTTGGCTAACACCCGGAATTTTTGAAAAATTTCGCCATATCCTCCCTTGTACGGAGAGAGGTTTGGAAATTTATTGGGCCGTATTAGGTACCCAATAAATCCTAATAAGCATACACATATTTATAGTGATACATTCTGGTGTTTACAGGGGAGCATGTATTGATAATAACTCCAGAGAATAAATTCTCGTCACCCTGCCCCATGTGGGAAATAAATAGTCCATGTGCCGTATCTAATAACTAGAGAGACGTGGTTATTGTCAACTCCAGATCCATGTGGGGTTTTTATTAATCTGGCAATTTAATCGTTAATATTTAAATAGTCTATATCAGTCATCAGTTCAACCTGTAAAATATAGTCATCGCCGTACAAGCCTCTCGCTCGTATGGTAAATCTTCCACCTCGTCACACAAGCTCCAAATGCTTATGTGGTATATGATGTAGTATGCCTATCTTCCAGAAGTATGCCATGCAATGTATTTCAAAATTAATTGTTACTATCCTATGGCGATGTTTATTATTTCACACAGAAAAACCAACACTCCGCATCCAATGGCATTCACAAGAGTTTATATAATAATATTTCGCATCCAACTCATTAAGGTTTACCTATTTGTCGGGCACGCAAATAAAATCTTTACTCAACAGTTATCCATTTACCTGTTCAAACATATATAATGCACATGTATATATTTCTATTTATTTTCCAATCAGTTCATTGTGTGACTTAATCGAATAAATCCTACCATTCGTTTTATTGTTAATTAAATTAACTATCATTTCAATAATTTAATTCATCTAATTTACTATCGCACAACACCAACGACAATCAAATTGTTTTTAACTTTTCAAAATCATACAAATCAATTTCTATATTCTTTTAAAATCATTCAGACTATAGAATTAAAAGTGCACATCCATGTAAAGAAAATAACAACAGAGTAGAGAATTAAATGGTAATGCAAAGTATGGTAAATATACCTTGCACCGGAGTCAATCAGAGATATCTACTCGGCATCTAGGATAAGCTTTCTGAATGCTCTCCTCAGTTTCCCAAGTACAATCTCGCGGATCTCCACTCCATTGCACTTTGACTAAGTGAACCTTCTTGTTCCTCAGCTCTTTGGTTTCTTTGCCGATGATCTTTAGCGGCTCTCTTCTCACAGCTAATTCTGGAGTAATTTCAATATCCTGCTGAGCTGCTTCTTCGACGATCAAGTCTGGATCATGAACGTGCTTTCGAAGTTGAGATATGTGAAATACATCATGAACTCCAGGCACCCAATCTGGCAATTAAACCCTATAAGCGAGAGTTCCGATCCGTTCCAGAATAGGAAACGGACCAATGAATTTGGGCGCCAATTTCCCTGTTTTACCGAACCGGATAACTCCTCTCATCGGCGATACTTTCAAATATACATAGTCGCCAACAGCAAAGGATATATCTCTTCTTCTCTTATCGGCATAGCTCTTTTGTCGGCTTTGAGCGGCGAGTAATCGCTTCTTAATAAAATCGACTTTGTCGGCTGCTTCTCGGATCATATCAGGACCCAACACAAGTCTATTACCTGGCTCGACCCAACAAGCAAGAGATCGGCATGGTCTACCATACAATGCTTCGAATGGCGACATTGTCAGACTCGCCTGGTAGCTGTTGTTATAAGAGAATTCAGCCAAATGCAGATGGTCTTCCCATGATCCACCGAAATCTATAACACAAGCCCGCAATAGATCTTCTAAAATACGATTCACCCTCTCAGTCTGACCGTCTGTCTGAGGATGATAAGCAGTGCTCAAGTTCAACTTCGTTTTCAGCTCGACTTGAAACACCTCCCAGAATTTGCTAGTGAATATTGTATCTCTATCACTGACTACCCTGAGTGGCACTCCATGTAGTCTAACTATTTCCCTGAAGTATATCTGCGCCAGACTCTGAGCAGTTCTGTTTGATCTTACAGGTATGAAATGGGCGGTCTTCGTGAAGCGATCTACGATCACCCAAATACTATCATTCCCTTTTCTGGTTCTGGGCAAACCATCAATGAAATCCATAGAAATATGTTCCCACTTCCAACCAGGAACTTCTAGCGGTTGTAATAATCCAGCTAGTTTCTGTTGGTCGCTCTTGACTAGTTGGCAAGTAGGGCATCGACTAACATATAAAGAAATGTCCCTCTTCATCGACTTCCACCAGAAAGTGCGTTTGATGTCATTATACATTTTGCTTACTCCCGGATGGATACTAAGTTTCGCCTTGTGGCATTCATCCAGTACTTCCTTTCGAAGCTCAGGAATGTTAGGGACACAGATTCGACCTTTGAGCCTTAAAATCCCATCATTATCTACTTGAAAACTCGAGGGTTCGCCTTGTTGAATTATCTCTCTGATCTTCTGAATGAAGTGATCATCTTCCTGAAGAGCAAATATTTTATCTATCAGTGAAGTCATGATAATAAAGCTGGCGATCATTACATTCTTTCGGCTCAGCACATCGGCCACGACATTGGCTTTCCCGGGAGTATATATAATTTCAAAATCGTACGCTGTAAGGAACTCTAGCCAACGTTGCTGCCTCAGATTTAAGTCCTACTGTGTGAATAGATACTTTAACGACTGATGATCTGTAAACAGTTCAAATCTCTCACCCAGAAGATAGTGTCTCTAGATTTTCAAAGCGAATACTATAGCCAATAACTCAAGATCATGAGTTACGTAGCTCTTCTCGTGTGGCTTCAGTTGACGGCTAGCATAAGCAATCACTTTGCCTCTTTGCATTAACACTGCGCCAAGGCCTTCTCTAGAAGCATCAATCCAGACCATTAAATCCTGGTTGCCGTCGATGATGGTTAACGCTGGAGCAGTCGTTAGTCTTAACTTTAGCTCTTCAAAAGCCTCCTCACTTTCTGGAGTCCATTTGAATTTAGAGTGCTTCTTTGTAAGCTTTGTTAAATGACCATATATCTTCGAAAAGTTTTTAACGAACTTCCGGTAATAGCTAGCCAATCCGAGAAAACTACGGACTTCAGTGGGGGTGCTGGGCTGTTTCCAATTTTGAATAGCCGTGATTTTACTTGGATCCACAGCGATTCCTTCTTTCGACACGACGTGGCCCAGAAATTTCACTTCATCTTGCCAGAATATACATTTGGAAAACTTTGCTTTCAATACATTCCTTCTGAGGATTTCTAACACTTGTTCTAAATGTTTTTCATGTTCGGCCTTCGATTTAGAGAAGATTAGAATATCATCAATAAAAACCAGAACAAATTTATTCAATACTCCTCTGAATACTCTATTCATCAGATCGACGAAGTAAGCTGGAGCGTTACATAAGCCGAACGGCATTACTAACCACTCGTAGAACAAGTCGGGACCTCTGAACGCTGTCATTGGAACACACTCTTCGGCAATTCGAAGTTGATGGAAGCCTGTAGCAAGGTCCATTCGTGAAAATACTTGTGCGCCATTTAATTGATCCAACAGATCATCAATCCGCGGCAATGGATATTTGTTCTTTATCATCTGTTTGTTCAGATCACGATAATCCACACATAGACGTAGAGTTCCGTCAGATTTTGGGACAAACACCACTGCTGCACCCCAATCAGAGAAACTAGGCCTGATCAGACCTTTCCATACTAGCTGTCGTGTTTGATTGTCTAATTCCTCTTTCTCTTTCAAGGACATTCTTCGAATAGTGTGAACTACTGGCCTTGCATTCGGAATTAAAGCAATTTTGAAATCTATTTCTCTCTGCGGAGGTAAGCGAACAACTTCATCGAACACATCCGCATAGTTCTTGACGACAGGAATATCTTTCACTAGGTCGGGAATATTCTCTGTGATTTCAGGGATATTTTCTATTTGGGATGGAGAAACATCCAAAGCTGCCCAGAAGTCCTTTCTATTTGATGTCGGGCCTTCACATGGTATGGTTATATAATTTCCCGATTGTGCCTTTGCCTTAACAACTCTCTCGGCGCATCTAACCTGTGCCTCATATCTGGTTAACCAATCCCATCCCATAATAATATCGAATTCATTAAAATTCATGACGATAGAGATAATAGGGAATTTATAGCAAGAAAAGGAGACAGGTACTGCAGAAATCCAACTGAGATTGATAGAACCCCCGACCGGATTCTGGACAGTCATTGGTTCCTTGAGCTTCCTCAAATTCAAATCTAGCTTCTTAGCTGCACTCTTGGCAATAAAGCTTCGCGATGCGCCTGTGTCAAATAGTACTTTGACTGGAATGTTTTTGACAGTAAGCGTTCCTTCTAAGACATCAGCCCTTTCCTGAGCAGACGAAGATGCAGGCACTTCGGCCACTTCATTTACTTGAGCCTCTTTGGTCTTTTTTAGCAGCCAGCAATCTCGCTTTATATGACCGGCCTGATGACAAAGATTGCACTCCCGAGTCACAGGAAACTTGCCCTTGGATTTAGACCCACCTTCCTTTCGCTTCTTCGAGGATTTACAACTTCTGGTCAAATGCCCTGGTTTCTTGCAGTTAGAGCAGGTGACCGTCGTGGCTGGTTCCTTTTCAGATCTAGCCCTTTTTCGATTTACTTTGGGCTTCTTGCTCACCTCAGATATCGCACTGCCCTTGGGATTATCAGTTTCAGGCTCATCTTCATTACTATAACTGACCCCTTCTTCGTTATGTAACATACCCTTCCTGTCGAGATCTTCGTATTGATAAGCCATATAAATCATTTCTGAGAAAGGAAGTTTCACATTCCTCATCACCCTATTCTGATATTTTCTTTGAAGCCCATGAACAAATCCCAGATTTTTCCTCTTTGGATCTTGAATCAGATGAGGAGCAAAGTGAGCAAGTTCATTGAATTTCTTATGATATTCTGGGATGGTCATATCACCTTGTATCAAATACGAAAATTCATCACATAATCTCTCGGTTGCTTCGGGAGGAGTAAATCTTTCTAAGAAAATCACTTTGAATCTGTCCCAGGTGATATCACCTTCTAGATTATCTTTAATAACAGAATCCCACCAAAACAAAGCTTCTTCTTTGAGTGCCCAAGACACCAGTAATCTTTTCTGATCGTCTCTCAGCTTTAAACCCTCAATGATCTTCTCTGCAGAATGAATCCAAGCTGGTGTTTCCATAATGGACTTCTTGCCTAGGAATGGCGATCCACCAAGATTTCGAAATCTCTTGAATAGAACTTCTATATCGGATTCTGGCTGCGGGAGCACAACCGGCTCAATAGTTGGTCGAGTCACACGATTATTTCTTCTGTTCCTGTCACTCATTTTCTAGTGCGTCTGCAATTAGCAGACAAAGTGTCAGGTCAACAGAAAAGATATTTCAAAATATAGAGACAAATACTTCAATGAAAGGTGTCTACTGGGGTGTATTGCATTCTGCTTTACTTATACTAGGATATTGCTGATCCTATCTGTATAGAGTTACCCGTCCTAGAACACTACTGGTTCTATTTCTGACGAGTTCATTCAAATGTTATATTCCAGAACTAAGCTTAACCAAAGCTCTGATACCAAATGAGACGACCCCAAACCCCGTACTGACGGCGGCAAGGGTAATCCGTGGAATATAACACATAAACAGATAATAGCAGAACAAAATTAAATAAATACACCAGATAATGAACAATAGAATATACTGGATAAAAGTAATCATCAGAGTTACACAGTATACCGGATCATACATAGTAAAAATACAGTTCAGCTATACATAAATGTCTACAGCGGAAAATAAACATAATATGTACAATAGGAGCTAAACAGCATAAAAAGAGATAAATGATAGAATCCATCTTCAGCTCCAGTTATCCAGAAAGAACCAGCTAAACCTGAATACAAGGCTGCCCGTGTAGAAAAAGGGGCACCCGAGTTTGAAAGTGAAACAAACTACGAGTCAGTCATGGGACTGGTATGAGAAATCTACTCAACACATATATAATTTGGCTAATCACAGGACCACGCCACTTTCGTGGAACGGGTTTACTCCATTGGATTGCCAGTGCTTTAAAACCAATCTTTCTTTTAAACAACGCAATGCATTTTATAAAAATGAAGCCATTATAAGACTCAGTTCCCATCACACAATGCAACACAAACCGAAGGATAGAGTTTTTACCTTATAACGGCCAAGATATGCTTGATACGAATAAAACAAAGGCATTTGATATTATTGCTAGTGTTTATATGCTTTGAAAAGCAATTTCAAATCATAACTATCAATCATAGATGGCATTAATGCCCCATACCACTATGTCGCCATATATAGGTATACAATCAAAATCGCACAGTCACGTATTTGGAAATTGGATTTCCGTCATGAACCAAGGCAAAAGATAGTCCTTACCGAATTCGAGACTGCCAAGCCCGAGTCTCAGGCAAGCGCAGGCAAGCCTTGGATCGTCAGGGCCGGTCCACCGATGTTGATTATTATGCCTGAACACTACGTCTCCCCGCCCTTTGGGGCGTAAACGAGCCAACGAATGACTCCATCGGACCCGGATCGTCCGATCAAACCGAGGCGCCTCGCAACAACAACAACCACACAGGTGAAAAGTATATAAATGTCAGGGCTGGTAGGTCACTGACACCACCCTAGCTAGGAAGAAACGCAGGCCCTCCCTGATGTCCTCTCCCGTTTCTGGTTCATACCGGGGTGTGAGGCTCGCGATTTCATGTTATACACAAAGCTACGCCACGCAAGCGGTGCTTTGATCATCACCACAAGACTTTGCTTTTCAACAGAAGCCCTGATCATTTGCCACTTAGGCATGCCACACTAGCAATTCATGTCATGCGACTGATGTCCATCGATATATAACCTCTGAGCTCGGGCGTTTCAGAGAAGGGCGTTAAGCAAACGAATAAATTCTCCGCCGCCAAACAGATGTATATTTAACAGAGATCAATCAACACAGAATAAAATCCAATGTCAGACACACAGTCCATTTACAAGTCCGTTCTGGGTCTGAACGAAACCGGAGGCACTAAATACCTCCCAAACCCATCGATCACCACGTACGTCTGGACGATCACCACTCATTATCCATATTTCGGGATTCCTCCTAATCAGGACCTCGGTTACCATCCAAACGAGGTGAAGATCTCCGGTCTTCGACCACCGTCTTCTCTTTGACTTTCAATCGTCGGTCAATTATTTGAAATGAGAATTAACTCTGCCTTTTCAAATAATTCACGTATATTTAGAATTTCAAATCAATTTATTTCAATGGTTAAATCATTCCACAACACCAATTTTGTTCTTTAATGTAATTTTCACACCAAACACATTCAACCATCAAATACCACATAAATCGAGCAAATTCAGTTTATTTCCATTCTATATCGTTTATGATATTTTATGACGATTTATCGCTATTTTTATTTATTTTAAAATGGTCAATTTATTCAAAACGACGCTTCGGGCCATAACGCGGCCGTGGCGCTGTTTTTCTTCATATTTGATTTACACATATCTGAAAATCTAACCATTGGATCTTCACAAAATTTACATCATTAGAAAGGTCTTTTCAAAATGAATCCAACGGTTCCAGTTTCGGGAAAATCCGACGGTCAGATCTCCCGTTACAATCGTTTGAAGTTTCGATTTCAAAATACGAACTGCAGCGTCGTTATTCGATTAAATATAATTATATTTATATATATATATATATATATATAATCGTTTCTGGCGCTGTTTTTCTTCAGATTTGAATTAAACATTCCAGATAATCCAACCGTTGGATTTTTACAAAATTGGTGCCGTTGGAAAGATATTTCCAAGGCGAACCCAATGGTTGCGATTTCAGGAAAATCCAATGGTCGGATCTCCCGTACTAATCGTTTGAAATCACGGTTTCAAAATACGAACTGCACAGCCACGTTTCGTTTTAATTTTATTTATATTTATATATTTATATAAATATAGTTCATTCAACAATTTCAATATCGTTTTCGCTTCAAATATTTCACTAACGCCTTTAAATTTTGGAAAATTTCGCCATAACCTCCTTTGTATGGGAGGGGCTGGGAAAATTCCCAAATAGCCACACGGGCGTCTCATGTCAAAAAGAAAAAGAAAAAGCCAAGCGGCTAGCCAACAGGCTCATAAAATCATCACCCAAACAAAACAGTAAATGTGTACCTATTTGTCGGGCACAAAATTTTATTCCTCTTCTCTAGCCCCTTTGCTATAACCTGTTCAATAAATATGCATGTACATATATACAGTTCTTATCACTTATCATTTTCTATTCAACTTCATATTTGATTCCATTTGGTTTAAAAACACCATTCATTCTAATGTTGCATGCATAGGCAAAAATCATATCATTAGCTAATTAATGAATATTTCAACTCATGTATATTTATTTGAACGAGTGGCTATTTTTAACACTTCACATTTCAATAATTCATGTATATAATAAAAATGTGATTTTTATTGTAAAACAATTCATTTCAAAACACTATTATTTTATATAGTCTATATAGATGATAAAAAGCTGATTTTTATTGTAAAACAATTTATTTTAAAACACTATTATTTTATATAGTCTATATAGATGAAAAAAAGGTGATTTTTATTATAAAACAATTTATTTCAATATATGAATACCATTCAACACATGAATTTCAATTCAACAAATGAATATCGATTCAACACATGAAGGTTTTCTATAGTTTCTATATATGGATAAAAATGTGATTTTTATATTTAAAACACGAATACCATTCAACACATGAATCTCTAATCAACGAATGAATATCGATTCAACACATGAAGGTTTTCTATAGTTTATATATATAGATAAAAATGTGATTTTTATATTTAAAGCTCGAAGACCATTCAACACATGAATCTCTAATCAACGAATGAATATTGATTCGACACATGAAGGTTTTCTATTTAACGAATAAATATAGTTTCATCAAATGAAAATAATTCAAACACATGAATATTATTCAAAATTTTGGCAGCATAACGGCAGGGTAGTTAAAACCGGGACCGTCCCTAGTACGGCTCCTCGCTCTACCTTAAAACCTCGCGGTTTTTGACAATGGGGATCATGCATCTAGTTCGCACGCAGGCGGCATGTATATATTTATTTCATTTCCACAAACTAATCCTATTTGGTTTCAACCAAATATTTCTCAACCACAAACGGGTATTTTTCAACCACAATCAATCAATATCAACCACAAGCAATCCCAAACAACCATTCTCTATCAATCAATTTTCACACCAATCACAATCAATAAATATCGTCCATGGTTTGTGGACGAGGGGCGTGTGTATATATATATATATATATATACACATATATATATTTATTTATATATAGCAATTCACTTCTATTTCAACACATATATAATTTTTACAACGCATATATAACTTATACATCGAACATACAACTTATACAACACTTATACAAGAGGTGTACGACGCTTATATAACTCATACATCGACCATATAATATATACATCGTCGTTTCCATATCGTTTATAAATTAGAAATCTCACATTGGGTTCCACTCCACCAAAAATAGCAGAAGGCTCAGAAAAATACGCGGCCTCTTCTAGAATGTAGAAGACGTCCTCACGGGTCCACTATCTCTTGTTTCACTGAATTTCGTCAACAAACGAAAAAGATATGATTAACAACGCGTTGATTACTTATCGAATTAATTAAAGTAGGATTAATTTAAGTAAAAATAACCTTCTTCCTCTTATGTTATCTGGAAACGAAGAACCCACCACACCGTCGTTCTCTCTCCTCCTTGCGCCGCCTAGGAGCCGCCGTTCGTCGATCATCAACCTCCACTCGCAGCGCCGGAGCATCCGCTACCCCCACCGCGAAACTGGGCCCACTCGACGCACCCCCTTCCATGCAATCGATGCTCGAACGCGCTGAGTTTGCTCCCAGAAATCGAGCCCTGCTCCCCACGATAGAAGATCATACCCGTACAGACTTGTAGATCTCAAAAATCTCTTTGATTTCGTTTTTTTAATTTTCCAGAACAAGTTTGAGGATTGAAAGATTTTAATGAATTAAAATCAGAAAATATCGGCCTTTGATAATAGGGTCGACGGCGGCCAGAAGAAATTAGGGTTTTTGACCCATTTTGACCCCATATTTAAATGAATATTTTATTTTATTTAATTCAAAACCAATTTGTTTCTCCGAAATCCAAACCAAACCCAACGAATGTCGCCAATAGCTAATTACCCCCATTCCGAACATAATGGAATATGTTTCGTAGGCCCATTCGACTGTTTCAGTTAGTTTTCCGTCAAATTAAAATATAAAACATTTAATATTCAATTTGAACGTACATTTCAATTTGCTAGGGCCACAAACTGATTCGAAAAATTCCAGAAAAATAAATCTGGCTATGTTTTGACGATACGGTACCAACAAAACTAGTTTCGTCGAATTCTGAGACCGTTTGCAAAAAGGCCCTTTTCTGGTCGATCCAATTTAACTGTAATTGACCAAAACATATTTTCCTTCGCCATGCTCACATATTAGCTTCAAAAATTATGAAATTTGAAACCTAGCAATAACTTCACATTCCGGATCCAACAAAAGTGGTTTCGTCGAATTCCGAGGTCGTATGCAAAATGGCCAATTCCCCGGGCTATATAAATTCCATAGCGACCTTTCTGAAAATTCATTTGGCCATAACTTTTGCTTTCCGTTATGAAAATTCGATTTTTCAGATTCGTTTGAAAGGTATTCACTAAAAGATTTAAATATTTTTGGTTTCACTAAAATCCGTTTTGTTTTGCACCCGGTACAGTCCGACAAAGTTTGAATTCAATTTTTGAAACTACAGCGCCATTTCAGGCCTTGTTTATAATTATAATTAATTATATTCGCTTTCAATTGTCGATTCAAACTCACTTTCCATTGTCATTATTTAAAATATTTATTTTAAATATTTAAAATCCATTATTTTAGCCAATTTAAAAAAAATTAATTGGTTCAGATTTTCTGGGTCGTTACAGGGCTGCGCCTAGGTTGGCTGCATTTATTTGATTTGAACAGGGTAGAAGTTTGTGAAACTTGGTCAGCAAGGTTTGTTAAAGATGAAAATAAAATATGAAGGTAGGTACACGATAGGTTGCTAGCATGTACTTTATTTAATTTGATAAGAAATCTTAGGCAGTGAATACTTTATAGGATAGTTGTGGCTGTTGATGGCTTACATAAAATTGAAGAAAAAAGGTAGATTTAGTAGATGTGTTCTTATTGGTGATAACGCTTTGCAGAAGTTCACATGCATAGGGTCCAATTCGTGCCTATGGTATGAGTTTCTACTTACGAAAATGGGACATAACGTGCAGATTGCACATGAAAGCTTTGGAATAGAAGTTGGTAGAGATTTTTAGTTTTAAAGTTACACGCACCCTGTTGTATACAACTTCATTCGTATATGACTCGTTGCCGACAAAAATAAAAATACCGCCGTGCTCAGAAGTGTGCCACAATCACAAATAGATAATAAAATAGACTGTTAATTAATTCTGTGAAACCCCAAATGTTGTTATAGGGTGTAAAATACTCCAAATAAAAAGTTGCATATTTTCCGAATTAAAAATTGCAGTAAAATTCTAAAAATTAAATTATAGCTATGCCTCAAAAGTCTTTTCCGAATTCGAATCCAATATTTATTAAATTAAATAAATGTTATTGTCTAAAATCGATTCCATAACGACTATTTGAAAATTTGATTTGGACGTACAACAAAATCTATAACACGTAAACTCGATTTTTCTCGTCCATTAGAAAAATATTATCAATTTGATTCAGACGTTTCTTGTTTCACCGAAATCCAATTTAAAACGGATGTTGTATGATCAATTGAAGTTCAAACTCAATTTTACGAACTACCACACAGTTTCAAGTTCGTTTTAAATTAAATATAAATTTAAACGTTCAACTGCCGTTTAATTAACGAATTAAATATTTAAATATTCGAAATCAAATAGCTGAAAAGTCCGGGTCGTTACATTCTTCCCCTCTTAAAAGAATTTCGTCCCCGAAATTACTAGGTTAAGAAGAATGTTCAAATTCCAATTATTACCAAAATAATTAATTTAAAATATCATCCCAAAATCTCTAAGTCTTAATAATTTTCGAAAAATTCGCCAGCACCTCCTCTGTACTGTTCGATCCAAACAACTACAAATGCCACTATGGCCTCTAATGTAGATCCAAAGAAAATAAAAGCCAAGCAGCTACCCATCTTGGTTATAAACTCAAACACCCAATCAATAATATTAAGGTTTAACTTTTTGTCGGGCACCCAATACTCGAATCACGAAGTTCGGCAACTAACTGCTCTTCCATTTCAACCTATAGTCAACTCGATACATATTGGAAATAAATAATACAAGGTTAAATCCTTTCAGACTCGTTTCATATTGATTTTATACTAAAATTTATTTTCTAGTTTTAAATTCATTCAATTGTTGATGAATTTTTATATTCGATTAATCTAGCAACCAATAAACGATTCACAATACACAATCACTTTAACCAAATCATTTTAATTTTTTATTTAATTTTTTATTTAACTTGTCTTTAGTTAAATATTCAATTCCATATTCAAAATTTATCCACCAATTTTAAAATTGAAATTTCCTTCTGGTTTTATTAAACAATTCAAATTTATTACCCCTGAATCTTATTTTAACAAACCCAACTCATTCATTGTGTCTAAATCCAATTCAAATCCATATTTCGATCATACAATTCAATTCCCCTGATATTTCGTTCATAACTAACTCTTGTACATATTCCATTCAAATTCAGTATATTTGAATTTTTTCGATTTATTTACCCCAAATCAAGTTCAAATCCATATCTATGCAAGATATTCCAAACATAGAATCCAACCAATTTCCATTTATTCTGTTTGGATTTGTTCACTTTTGTTTTACCCAACACAACTCAAATCCCTATTGTCTTGTATCAATTCCAACTCAAAGGATTTATTTTAACTCATACAAGTTAAAATTAATTCTATTTCATATTTGAAGTGTTTCCAACTCCATACAAGTTTGAATTAAATAATAATTTGAGAAAATTATAAATTTTACCTTCTTATATAAAATATATTGCGTCAAAACAACAAAAATAAATTTATATTCAAATTACAAATACGCACTCTTGTATATATATACGCTCAACTCGATCTAGGGTATTACTAGCCCAATCTCTATCGAGTCACACCACAGAGCCAAGGTTATTCCTAAACCATTGCTCTGATACCAACTGTAAAGGCCCGCAAATCCGTGCCCTTGAGCTGACGCATTACAGTCCACATCCAACCCAAATTTCACGAAATTACGAATCTTTAATAAAAAGAAAACAGAGGATGAGAAGTAGGAAGAAAGAAATTTTAGAATAGAAAAATAAGAAGATCAGAGTCTCACAGCGGAATGGACAAAATATAATAATCAATAATACTTTATACAAAAAGAACTGTATATATATATAATTACAACATCAGAGTATACATTCAGATCATCATAACACACAGAGGAAATAAACTAGTACCAGTAAATATATGGAATACATCTTTACTTCAACTCCTCTTCTAAAGCTCCAAGCGATACCTAACCTGGAAATATACTCGATCTGACCCAAGAACAATTGATTTAAAACAAAATTCACCTGCATCAGTCTGGAAAACTTTCAGTGATAAATTCATACTGCAAACAACTTGTTTAACTTTGAAAATCCATTTTGAAAACAAAAGGATAATAGTAAGACCAGCCCACACATAAATACGGATGGTTTTTACCTTACTATAGCCCAAAACATTTTTGAAATCAATATTTTATTCTGATATTATGATAGTTTCTAAATACAAATAAATAGAATCTAGCAGAACGTTTGCATCTCACGCTCCACATATATAGTATACAAACAAAACCACGGGCGTTTATTGGAGATTGGATTCCGACTATGACAAGGTTTGGAACCACCAGCCGATAGTGTATCTCTAGAGACGAATACACTGGGTTCAACAAGAACGTCTTGCAACCCGGCCCACACATGACCGACCACTCAGTTCTCTTGAGTGTATCGAATATATTGTCACCTCACGGCTGCATAGCTACCGTTTCCCCGTGAGATACAGAAATGAAAAGAAGTAACAAATATGAATATTCTCTAGATGGTGACAATACACACTAATGGGTGCGACCCACATAGCCATGCTGCCTGTCCGATTTTTGTCATTTCCCGGTTGATGTGGCTTGAGGTTAAAACGACTTTTGGAACATCTGGGCACTATTCACATCGTCCATACAAGTCATCCAGGAATAGGATGAACTGAAGGTACTCTCCTGCTACATCCAATATAGGAATCACCCCATGGATCAGCAGCGAGAAGTCCTTGCAACCCATAGATTCCAATCATGACAGAATCACAATATATCTCTAGGGACTGGCCAAAGATTGTAAGTAACTCTTCCGTTTCATGAAAATCCAAGATCTTCAATTGCTTCATCTCGATCAGCTCCTTCCACGTTTTCGTATTTATTGGTCAGAATGGTTTCGAATCTAAATTCGATCCCGGTCTTTCCGTAACAATAACATTGGGTCAGATTTTGATAGTCGGTTATTTAACTATCAAAATAAACAATCATACAAAATAAACATATCCATTGGTTTATTACACAACATCACTTAGCCATTTAAAATCATATATCAGTTAAAATATCCAATATAATGTACTTGTTTAAATATGTTAATATTCTCAAATCCTTTTACTTATATACCTAGAATATATCTTAAAATCATATATAATTTAACCTTTAACTAACATTGCAAAATATTGCTAAAACATGTCTTTTTACCTTATCGATTCAACCTATCATTTATAAAACAATCATTACGCCATCTTCTTTGGCTTCGTTATTTGAATACCAAAATGACCACTCATCCCTTTAGAATAATCCAATTTAAATCTTATTTCAATACTTTGAAAATACCGTTATACTTCCACCAATCTTCCTTTTTATTTCTTTATTATGGGAATATCATTTCATACCATCAAGCCCCTTTTTATTTCCTTTCATTTCGGAATCTCGTTATATATATATATATATATATATATATATATATCCATATCCTTTGAATAATGTTACACTATTATTTTCCCAAAATAATTTACTCTAACATCTTCACCATTACGACTAATATCATCCCTTGATAATTCGGAAGTCGTTCAAATTGGGGTATTTTAATTACCTCTCAGACCTTGATCAACAACGTTCTTATCGTAAGATAGATATCAGTTGTAATACAAAAACCGATACTTGTTTCCCATATCACAACCAATCCCATTTTAATTCCATGTTGATGAAATACCATCTCTTCTTTGAAATAGTGGTTCTATATCACCTCTTTATAATTACTTATCTCGTTTCACTACTATAATTCAAACTTGGGTTTACGTTTGGTTTCCCATTTAATATCTCCGCTAGTTCCTAGCCGTAAATCAGTCAGAAAATAATTCTCTAAATATTTACCACGAAGGTCGAAACCAACATCAGATCCACATTTAGAAAATCACTCATCTCATCCGATCTCCAGTTAAGCTCTAATTCTTTAATTTCATACTCTGTCTTAAATGCCATTTCTAATATATACAATAACCCTTGGGTTTCGTACTTCGTCGAAATCTTGGATTTCATAAATCTGATTAAATAGAATTTCAAATAAGAATTTATCTTTAAACCACGATTTAAACTTAACTTCTATAATTTATTTAATGAGCCTTATCTTTTCCTAAATCCCCTTATTCCTTTTAAGTCCCAATATTTCTAATTTGATTGTTATTAAATGGTAATCAAATTTCTCATTTAAAAATATGTTTTACTTAACCAATTATCATTTTCATTAATAAATACAAAATTAATTTAATAATTCCATTTTAGTTACATAGTTGACTTAGTCAACTTTAAACATGATTAACTCTTTAGTCAAATCTTAATTTATCTTCCCATTTTAATTAATCACAAAACTAATTAATTTAAATAATCACATTTGATTATTATTGAATAAATAATAATCATCCTTCTTTTTATAAAAATAAACATGGTTTGTTTTACCATTAACTATGCTCAATAAATTATTGAACTAATTAAATAAACAATTTCAATTAACACCACTAACTTTTTCAACTCTAAACACGACTAACCCGTTAGTCAATCGTTATTGATCTTGCCGTTTAAATTAATAATTAATTAATCTAAAAATTCTATTCACTTTGATTTTCGTTAAATCAATATTAGTATAAACCCATTACGTTAATCCTGGTTACTTAGATTAGCTAAATAAGATCGTTTTATAATCACTTGATAAGCATGTGCTTCGCGCACTGTAGAATTGGTACAAAAATGGTAATTTGTTGTTAAACCAATCAATGTATATATGAGGGTGTTTTATTTCCTTTCATTAAAAATAATATATTTTAAAAATCTATTTGGTTATAAAAAAAATCAAAACTTTAATTCTAGCGATTCACCTAACGGTGAATTGATCTTTATAAAACGGTATATCTGGGCCATCTGTTATTTATTCTATAATCAGTACTATATATTAATTCAAAGCTCAACCACAATCAACAACCAACATGGTTTAAAGTCAACGGGCTTTAAACAGTTCATACAAAATATGAAATGAACAGTATACTAAATATTTGATGAATCCGGATTGATTCCCCCTACCTGTTCTTCCCTGCATCATAGACCATCATATAATTTATAACAGCATATGATTTTAGTTTGAAAATATTAACATACGATAATATAATTCACATCAACCATATAAATCAACAATAGTCAGTCAAGTCATCCAATTAACCAATTATCAATGATTTAATCTAGCTATATGAATTTAACACATCCTAGCATTTCAGAAGGTGTGAGAATTAACTCACCAATTTTTCGGTTGACGATCGTCATGTTGTTTCCTCTAATTTCAAACAAATGGAATTCCAGCTACTTCTGAATCACACTGCTTCCGCTAAACAGCGTAGTATTTTCCATGTCGATTCCAATGTCTCTGATTCCGCTGAATTATGTGACTGTATTGACGCATTACGATCGTTGCAACTCTTAATTGAATATAAATTAAATAATAACCATCCATTACCTTTATAATTATTCCATGAGATCTGCACTTATAATTCAACGCGCTTCCTCTTCACTGATAATGGCCGTCCCTCATTATGTTGCCCAAACATATAGTGCGTCCCCATCGTCTTCCTTTCTTCATATTATACCCACCTTGTTGGCGGCTCACGAACTAGCCCGGGCATGCAACTTTTCCCCTTAATCCTTTCATCCTTTTCATTCTCTTTATTTATTTAATTATTTTTATACTTGTTTAATGGCCCGGCCCATATAAAAATCCTCAGCCCACTTCGTTATTATGATAATCGCTCCTGCCACCTTATACGCACAGGACCGCAAGCACAGGACTCCTATTTCCCAAAAATTAAAAAACTGAATCCACCCCATCCCAATCTCCTTCCACTATTACTTACTTTTTTTTAATGTGTGAACCCACACAGGCCAGAAATCCCCATCGTCATCACGTTCTGGCCTTCCCTTCCCCTTCAAAAACACGGTTCATACATGTCCCTGCACTACGCTTTCTAAGCTCAATAGCACAACGTCCCCTACACATTTTTCTTCTTTAAAAACACACAGCACCATTCGTATATTACCACTACAGTGAACTCCCCCCTCCCCGTATATGTTAATTCCCCATTCTCCCTCCCATTTTCATTGCACACGTTCTACATATACCTACTTCGCATGATCCTCTCCCTTCTCCAATTTCTTCTTGGCCGAAATTTGCTACCAACAATCCACCAAAACACTTTCTTATTCCACGTCCTACACATCTTCCCTTATATAATTATTCTCCTGCACTTCCATTTACATCACCCAGGCTCCTCCCATAGACACTATTCATGTGCCAAACCCACCCAGTAGTTAAACTTGCACCACGTTGAACTTGCCCCTCCTATCTGCTTCTTTGTTTTCCATCGTTTTCCATAAACCAACCTAATTGTCACCCTTAAAACATGCTGCCTTGCTTTCTTTACTTTGCTGTATTCACCACCTCTGAAAACCATTGACAGTTTTCACACCACCTCCCACCAAAATTCTGACCGACGCCATGCAAACCACTACATCCATTTTCCTGTCCACAAATAGCTCTAGAAAGAACCCCCATATAAACCATTTTCAGCAACAGTAACCGAAAATGTTAGTTCACCTCTTCACGGCTCTCCACTCTCCACTGAAATCCACTCCTATGCACACACGCCAGCTCCTACAGTATGACCCAACATCCCTTTTACTCCTCCTTCAAATGCTACTGCTCCAGTACACCATCCATCCTAGTGCCGTTCTCCTCTCCGACACACCATGGACTAAGCCTACTACTATAAACCACCACACTCTTCGATTTACTAGTTAATCACTTTGTTCAAATTTTTATGGTTCCGGGAGCTTTGATTTTAAAACATAGGAAAGGAAGGTTTTGTTTAAGTTTGTGGAGGAGGAGCTTTGTTTGAAATCTCTATAACTAAATGGGAAAAACAGTAGGTATTTATAATAGAATTTTGCGTGGTGGCCATGACATAGTATAATATTATATATTACAATTTAGGCCTTCACCTAGGTTGGCTGCATTTAATTGATTTGAAAAAGGTAGAGTTTGTGAAACTTGGTCGGCAAGGTTTGTTAAAGCTGAAAAGAAAATACAAAGGTAGGTACACGATAGGTTGCTAGCATGTACGTTATTTAATTTGAAAAGAAATCTTAGGCAGTGAATACTTTATAGGATAGTTGTGCCTGTTGATGGCTTACTTAAAATTGAAGAAAAAAAGGTAGATTTAGCAAGCTGTGTTCTTATTGGTGATAACGCTTGCCAGAAGTTCACATGCATAGGGTCCAATTCATGCCTATGGTATGAGTTTCTACTTACGAAAATGGGACAGAACGTGCAGATTGCACATGAAAGCTTTGAAATGGAAGTTGATAGAGATTTTTAGTTTTAAAGTTACACACACCCTGTTGTGTACAACTTTATTCGTATATGACTTGCTACCGACAAAAATAAAAATACCGCCGCGCTCAATAGTGTGCCGCGATCACAAATATATAATAAAGTAGACTAGTTAATTAATTCTGTGAAACCCCAAAATGCTGCTATAGGGTGTAAAATACTCCAAATAAAAAGTTGCGTATTTTCCAAAATTAAAAATTGTAGTAAAATTCTAAAAATTAAATTATAGCTATGCCTCGAAAGTCTTGTCCGAATTCGAATCCAATATTTATTATATTAAATAAATCGTTATGGTCTAAAATCGATTCCACAACGACTATTAGAAAATTTGATTTGGACGTACAACAAAATCTATAACACGAAAACTCGATTTTTATTGTCCCTTAGAAAAATATTATCAATTTGATTCAGAGATTTCTTGTTTGACCGGAATCCGATTTAAAATGGATGTTGTATGATCAATTGAAGTTCAAACTCAATTTTACGCACTACCGCACAGTTTCAAGTTCATTTTAAATTAAATATAAATTTAAACGTTCAACTGTCGTTAATTAACGAATTAAATATTTAAATATTCGAAATCAAATAGCTAAAAAGTACAGGTCGTTACACCTTTGGAGGTCGAAATAAAAGATGCTTTTAGGGAATTTAAAATAAATTAAATATATATAATTAAACTTGGCCCACCCTTTTTTTTCTCCTTAACCCGGTCAACTCCCTCCCTCCCCCAAATCACTTTTCCGGATCGAAAAAAGAAAAAAAAGAAAATAAAAAACCTGAGCCTCCATCGCGAACCCGACCCCGCCCAGGCCTCCGGCCATCGTGCCCAGCACCGCCGCGCTTCGGCGAGCCCCTCCCACTCCGGCGCCCACACTCTCTCTCCCCTCCCTCTCCGTTAAAGCTCGAACGGGACCCCCCCAGGCCCCAAACCGAAACCCTAGCCCCTTTCTCAGCAAGAACCACCACCTCCGATCGCCTAACGCCCTCCGGCGCATCTAAGCTGCCACGCGCGAGTAAAAGCCCCTTCCCCGACGATGAGCTTTAGTTCGTTAAAGAAGTGAGTTTTCTATTTTATTTCTTCGCTTTAAAACTGATATTTTTATATAGAAAAAGGCGAGATTTTTATATAGAAAAAGGCGAGATTTTTATATAGAAAAGGTGAGATTTTTATATAGAGAAAGGATATATTTTTATCATGAAGAAAGAGGAGATTTTTAGATATATGATAGCGATGTAATGGTTTGATTTTTATTTATACCATAGCATGATAAAAATATGATTTTTATATAATAGAGAATATAAATATATGATTTTTTATATACTAGAGAATATAAAAATGTGATTTTTTATATGAGTGGCGATATAAAAATATAATTTTCATTATGAAGGTAGCGTGATAAAAATATGATCTTTATTATATGAACATCATTATAAAAATAGAATTTTTATCCATATAGTAGCGGTATAAAAATAGAATTTTTATCTGTATAGTAGCGGTATAAAAAAAGAATTTTTATCTATATAATAGCGTATAAAAATAGAATTTTTATCTATATATTAGCGGTATAAAAATAGAATTTTTATCTATATAGTAGCAGTATAAAATTGTGATTTTTATATATATAGCGAAGTTATAAAAATGTGATTTTTAATATAAACTTCGTTAAACAGACTGCGTTGGAAACATGACGAAGATTTACTACATATGAAGAGTCATGGCGTTTGGTATAGCTCTCGGTGAGAACTTCTCATTTTAAATTTTCTTTTCTAGTTAAAAATATATACTAGGATGCAGACGGTGCTTAGCAGCACCCGACAACCGTCGTCCATAGACCTTGGACGACTTGTTTGTTTGGTTGTGTAGTTGATTGGATGATTGGTTTTAATTTGGTTTTTGGGTGAAATGGAATTGATTAGATTGGTATGTGTATGGCGAAGGCCATTATTAGACTGCGGATAAGGCTAGGCCTTGTCCCGTTTCTAGTATTGCGCCGTTTTGCCACTGAAATGTTGTAAAATATATTAGAAAAATAAAAATATCATTTTTATTGTGTAAATGAACCGAATAAATATTTTATTGTTAAAAATATAATTTTTAACGAGTATGTTAATAAAATAAATATTCATTTACAAATCAGACGATTTGTTTATGTACACCCACTTGACTGATATTGATTGAGACGATAAATTTTACACATCGCCCAACTGTACAAATAATATTCAGTGTTTGTTGATTGAAACCCTGCACGGGTGTTGGGATGATATTTGACGTACACTAATCGCAATTGTTTAGTTGTATGTCAATCGATAGGTTGACAGACAGTTGTGTGGTGCACTCTGGATGATGGTTGATTATTTATCATTGCTATTATGTACATGTGTTGTATGGAATCCATATAAATAACATTATATGGTAATTGATTGGGTCTTATTCCAATTTAGAAAATAAATTATATTCATGTGTTGAATAAACAAAATAGTCATTTGTTGACAATACTCACGTGTTGAAACCATTCATGTGTTGAAACCATTCATGTGTTGAAAATATTCATGTGTTGAGTAAAATCTTTAAACAACAAAATTTACATCCTTATCATATATAAAATTAGAAACTAACTGGAAACTTGTAATAACCCGGAAATTCTGAGCCAGTTTAAAATTTTTGTTTTGGCAATTTTATTGAATTTTGAATATTTAAAATAAGTTATTTTAAATAAAATCGACGATAAATTTATTTTGAATATATATAGAACGTATATATTATATACGCCGTCGTTAGAATATAAATAATTATATATAATTATAAAAGGAATTGAAAATGGCGTGGTAGTTCGATAATTCGATTTCAAACTTCAATTGAACGTACCGGGTGCAAAACAATCCGGATTTTAGTGAAACCAAAAACATTAGGATCAAATTGATAATATCTTTCCAACGAATCCGAAAAATCAAAATTTCATAGCGGGAATCAAAAGATATGTCCAGTTGAAAATTCTGGATAGACGCTATGGAATTCAAGCCCTTAAAAAATGGAAATTTTGCAAACGACCTCGGATTTCGACGAAACCACTTTTGTTGGTTCCGTGATGTTAAGTTATTGCTAGATTCCAAATTTCATAATTTTTCGAACCAATATGTGGGCGTGGCAAAGGAAAACACGTTTGACCAGTTTCAGTTGATTTTAATCGACTGAAAAATGGCCATTTTTCTAACATTCTCAGAGTTTGACGAAACTAGTTTTGTTAGGACCGTATCGTCAATACGAAGCTAGAAAATATTTTTCGAGAATTTTTAGAGTTAGTATGTGACCCCGGTAATTTGAAATGTACGTTTAAAATTCAATATAGCGATTTAAATGTAAATTCAACGGAAACTGATCGTAACGTCCGAATCAACCTACGATACATATCCCATTGTGTTCGGAATGGGGGTGAAACGCTATGGACGACAGGCGGTGGACCTCGTTTAGAGGTCGTATGTAAAAGTCAACTTTTTAGGAATTAAAATAATTAAATAATAAAATTAAAATTCTTTCTCTCCCCTCCCTCTTCCTATACGTTCTGCCCCCCTTTTTTTCTTTCAAAACCGAATCGAATTACCAGAGAAAAAAAAGAAGAAGGAAGAAGTGGCGGAGAGGAGCATCGTGCCCCCCTCCAAGGCGGCGCCGCCCACCGCCTCATCGGAGGAAACCCCCCCTCCTCGTCAGATCGCGATACCCTTCTCCCTTCCCCCCCCCCCCCCCTCTGCCTCGCGTTGCGCCACCGACCAAAGACTATACCCCCTCCCTCGTTTCAGGAATCGCGGTAACCCCCCCTGTTCTATTTCCGTCAATCCCCCCCCCCCCTCCTCGAAAAAGGTATGTTTTCTTATTTATTTAATTTATTTAATCAGAATACAGTGGTCTGAAATTCAGTTTCTACCTTATTTTATATATTAACGTTGAAAGGAAAAATCAAGAATTATTATAGATGAATATGAAAGCGTAGAGATGTATGTATTTAAAAGAATAGATTTTTAACAAAGTCCAGATTTTATTAGAGGTAAAACTCATATTTTATTAGAGAAAAGTTGAGATTTTTATATGTAGAAAGTTTTGATTTTTCTTATGTAAAAAGATTCGATTTTTAGTATAACAAGATCTGATTTTTAATTAGAATAAAAACATGATTTTTACTGCTTGAAAGGAAGTTAAAAATATGATCTTTATATTTTTAAAGTAATAAAAATATGATTTTTATATTTTTAATGTATTAAAAATATAATCTTTACTATATAGACGATGTAAAAATATGATTTTTGTTTATGTAGAGAATTAAAAATATAATTTTTACATGATAGGAATATTAAAAATATAATCTTCATTTTTGAAAAGGGTGAATCTTTATTTTTGGAAAAGGCGAGATTTTTATATATTGAATAGCAAAGTAAAAATTCGATTTTTATATATTGAATAGCGAAGTGAAAATTCGATTTTTAAATGTATGAAGCAATTATAAGAATATGATTTTCAAATTGAAAGTGAACAAATAAAAACGTGATTTTTATTTTAAAGACATCAAAATATAAAAATGTGTGATTTTTATATATGTAGTGACTACGGGCAACGAAGATGATAAAAAAGCGAGAATGAAGAAGATTTCTATAAATGAAGAGTCGTGATATTGGATTGCTATTGGTGAGAATTTCTCACCTTTCAATTTCTTTTTCTAGTTAACTATATATACTAGGATGCAGACGGTGCTTAGTAGCACCCGACACAATCTTCCACAGACCATGGACTTGTTTGTTTGGTTGCATAAATTAGTTAGATGATTTGATTTTAATTTGGTTGTTTGGTGAATTTGATTGATGTGTGAATGGCGTGGGCCTTCACTAGTCCGGGGATAAGGCTAGGCCTTGTCCCGTTTCTAGTATCTTGCCGTTATGCCGTCGAAATTTTCTAAAATATGTTAGAAAAATAAAAATATCATTTTATTTAAAGAATGAACTGAATAGAAATTCATATATTAAAATAAAATGTTTTATCGTTAAAAATATAATTTTTAACGTGAAAGTGGATAAATATTTATAAACAAATCGGCCGATTTGTTTATACACACTGATTTGACTGATATTGATTGGGTCGATAAATTTTACACATCGCCCAACTGCACAAATAAAATCTGTGTTTGATTGTTTGAAACCGCACACGGGTATTGGGATGAAATTTGAAGTTCACTCATCCTGATTGATTAAATATGTCGATCGATTGATTGACAGGCTGTTATAAGCGTTAGATATCTATTTTTGATGCTTATACAGTGTAGTGCACTTTGGTTGATGATTGATTATTTTTCAATGTTATTATATACGTGTGATGTATGAAAATCCATATAATTAACATTATATGGTATTGATTGGGCCTCATTCCAATTTGAACAATAAAGAATATTATAAAGTAAAGGTACATGTGTTGACTGTACTCATTCGTGAGATTAGTCATGTGTTGAACGAAATATTTTAACAATAAAATTTATATCTTTATTTTTATAAAGTAAAGGTTCATGTGTTGACTGTACTCATCCGTTGAGATTAGTCATGTGTTGAACGAAATAATTTAACAAAAATAGTCACACGTGGACAGTACTCATTCGTTGAGATTAGTCGTGTGTTGACAAAAATAAATACTCATTTGTCGAATAGAATATTTGAAAAAGAAATATTTGAAATAGAATATTTGAAAATAGAAATATATGGAGCCGTATTGATTAGATTGACGCCATCTTGACGTGAACGATATTTATATGGATTTTATTCATTTTAAAATGAATATTGAAAAGTGATTTCGAAATCGAATATTTTGAAATGAAGTTTGAATTAAATTGAATTGAAAACCAATTCGAATTGAATTTGATTCGAATGGCTAACGAATTCGAATTGAATTGAATATATAACGAATTCGAATTGAATTGAATATATAACGATTTCGAAATGAATTGAATATAAAACGATTTCGAAATGAATTGAATATAAAACGATTTCGAAATGATTTGAATATAAAGCGATTTCCAATTTGATTTGAATATAAAGCGATTTCCAATTTGATTTGAATATATAACGAATTTGATTTGAATATAAAACGAATTTGATTTCAATTGAATATATAACGAATTTGATTTGAATAGAAAACGAATTTGTTTTCAATTGAATATATAACGAATTTGAATCGAATAGAAAACTACTTTGAAATGAATCGAATTGAAAACGAATTCGAATTGAATTTAAAACGAAGGGAAATGAATTCAAATTGAATTGAAACTTAAATTGAATAGAAATGAATTTTAAAACGAATTTGTAAGGAAAGATTCAATTTTGATTTGAATTGAGATGGAAGTTGAAATGTTTTTGAAACGAATTCAAAACTATTTATAAAATTCGTTTTGAATGATAATCGACGAAATATATATTATATATATAATATAATGGCCTGAATAGAACGCGCCGCGCCGCGGCAGTTCGTGAATTTCGACCATTTATTTCAAACGGACATTACGGGAGATCCGACCGTCGGATCCTCCTAAAACCGGAACCGTTGGGTTAGTATCGAAAAGAGCTTTCTAATGAATATTATAAATTCAAAATCTAACGGTTGGATTTGGAGATACGTCCAAATCAAATTCGAGAAAGGTCGCTATAAGTGCAGTTCGATGGCCGTTGATGGAAATCGACTATACGGACCTTGATAAAATTATTGAAAATATCAATAATTTGAGTAAAATCATTAGAAATGATTTGGGAAAATTTGGGATGAAAAACTCCATATTGGAAAAGATAAAAATAGATTTTTATCAAAATGAACTAGTTTGAACTAAATTTAAAACCCGATTTGTTTTTAAATAAATAAATTAGATTTAAAAAGGGGTTTTAAATAATCGGAATTCCTAATATATTTGATTTAAATTGAACTAGAATTGATTTGAGGGTTCATCATGAACGGTGTTTTAAATAACACTAATTATGTAACCCGATAATAAATATAATGTGATTTGGGTTTGTCGTGAACTGTGTTTTAAATAACACCTAGTTCTTTAACCCAGTAAAAGGAGTTTTAACGAATCTGCAATTAGATTGTAATGTGAATCTATAATCTAAATTATCAAATTTAGAAATTGAGCGAGGATGGAGTATTACCAGTTTTGCTCCAAAGCGATAGTTAAATCTTTAATTAGATTTGAACGTGAAATGGTAATTAATTTTACCGATAACACCATAGTATTAGATATGGAGTATTACCATTTTTGCTTCATGGGATGAATAGGTTGGGATTGGGAAATAAAACAAATAATTACTTCGGTGTGGTTCGCTAATCTCGACTAGTTGGAAAAACCATAATTTGGTTTTAAATGACATCCAAAGGAAGATCAAAAGATAAATTAGAAAGAATTTATCTTGGATAAAATTAATGGGAACCTTTCCCTAAAACTGTGATTTTATGAATAAAAGAATATTCTGAATTGGGATGAGGCGTATGTTGTGTTTGTGTAACATTTGTTTTCAATATACGCGGGTTGTTCGGAAAGTCCGGGTTTATACCCATTCTGAATAACCAATTCGACGATAAGTTGAAGATGAAGATGGTGGTTGAAGACCGGAAGTCTTCACATCGTAGGGATAATTACTGACGATCCTGATTTGGCTGTACACCCAAGAGGATGGAAATAGTTGGTGGTCGTCCAGACGTACTTGGAGATGGATGGATATGCGAGGAAAGTGCCTCCGGTTTCGTTCAGATCCAGAACGGACTTGTAAATGGATTGTGTGTCAGACATTGGATTTTATTCTGTGTTGATTGATTTCTGTTAAATATATATCTGTTTGGCGACGGAGAATTTATTCTCTTGCTTAACGACCTTCTCTGAGACGTTCGAGCTTAGAGGTTATATATCGATAGATATCAATCGCATGGCATGAATTGCCTGTGTGGCACGCTAAGATGCAATGATCAAGGCTTCTATTGAAAAGCAAAGTCTTGTGGTTGATGATCGAAGCATGCCTACGTGGCAGCTTTGTGTATAACGTGAATTCGCGAGCCTCACACCTCGGTATGAGTTAAAAACGGGATATGGGCCGTTGGGAGAACACGACGTTTCTTTCTAGCTTTGGTGGTGTCAGTGACTTACAAGCCCTGACATTTATATACTTTTCACCTATGTGGTTGTTGGAATGAGGCGCCTCGATTATAGGTCTGTAAGGACCGGGAAACGTGTGTTCAGGAATAAATAATCCTCTAACGTAAGTGAGGACCGGCCCAACCGATCCAAGGATTGCCCAGAGTGTGTAGTCCTCAGGCATTTGCTAGAGTGTCTCGAACGCGGAGAGGAGCTTGCCCCTTGCCTCGACTCATGACGGAAATCCAATTTCCAATACGTGTATTGCGGTTTTAATTGTAGAACTAGTATGGCGACATGATAGATGGTACCCATGCCGCCTATGATTTATATTTATGATTGAAATAGTTTTGACACTATACACTTATTATAGTATCAAATGATTTGTTTTAAGCATATCAAGCATGTTTAGCTATTATAAGGGAAAACCCTATCCTCCGGCTTGCGTTGCATTGTGTGATGGGACCTGGGTCTTATAATAGCTTCATTTTTTGAAAAAGCATTGCGTTGTTTATTCTATGCACTGGTATTCTTGGGAGGAAACCCGTTCCGTGATTATACGGCGTGGTCCCTTGAATTACTCTCTTTTAAAGTAAAGTTTTAAATAACTGTTTTAGTTCTCACACCAGTCACATGACTGACCTGGTGTTTATTGTTTTAACCTAAACTCTGGGTGCCCCTATTTTCCGCACGGGCAGCTAGTGGTTTTGGTTTTGCAGATTTATATTCACAGGATCCTGGTTTACAGCTGGAATGATATTCGAAAAGCTCTGTATCCGTATATCACCTTCAGTTGTGCTTTATATTATTTTCTGCTGCTATGTAATTTATTGTAATCTCTGATATTTGTCGAATGTAATTTATTCATTTATACTCTGTATATTCTTGTATCTGATGCAATTGTTGTAATAACAATGAAATGTTCTTCCGTCTGCGTTCTGTTTTGTCCTGTTTTCAACGATCAGGGGTTTCGAACGGTCTAGATCGGTTTAACGATCGATTCGGATCGAGCGAAATTCCTTGTCGTCACATTTGGTATCAGAGCTTTGGGTTACAGAGCTCGAGAACAAGACACATTAGAACCATACGAAAGAATTCATCAGATATTGGATTAGTAATATCCAACTAGAATGACTCGTTAGAGATAGGATCAGTAGTATCCTAGAACGGGCGTGAAGAGTATATTTTTCAAATGAAAACAATTTTGTTTTGAAAATTTAAATCATTTTATACGTATTTGAATATTTTATTTATATTGAATATGGGCAATCCAATATATGAAGGTTTTGCATATACGCGTCATGAACGTATATTTGAAGTTTTAATATATTAGATAGATATAGAATCGCACTCTAGTAGCCCAGGAATGATTCCACTGATGAGGTACGGCATCAGTGGTTTATTTTCGTGTTTCGAAGGTGTGATATCTATATATTTCCATTAGACTGGTGTGAGAACCAAAACTAATATAGATAGATTTATTTGTTGTGAATTGGCATCAAAAACATGATTTTCTGTATATATATCAAAATTATGAATTTGAAACGTTAATCCACTAATTGATTGATGTTTGTGTTGTTTGTTTATTTGTTTGATAATTTTGAACCATTATGCCTAATTGCATCAAATTTAGAACTATATTGAAAATTGGTCGCATTTGCTTGCATACATGTATATCTTTTGAACAGGTCATAGCAAGGAGGCTAGAGCCGAAGAATAAAATTTGTTTTCCCGACAAATAGGTACATGTTTACTACATAATTTACTGTTTTGTTTGGGCGATGACGATTTTATGAGCCTATTGGCTAGCTGCTTGGCTTTTTCTTTTTCTTTTTGAGATCAGAAGGCCTATATGGCAATTTCGGGATTTTCCCGTGGCTCCCGGTGCAGGGGAGGTTATGGCGAAATTTTTCGAAAATTTAGGGTGTTAGCCAAATTTTTGAAAATTAGAAAATTCTCAGAAACTGAAAGGTTGGAGAATGGAGGCCAGATCGAACGTAGAGTAGATTGATCAAACAACTTTCGACTTTGTTCCTTTTCGGGGACGAAAAGTTTTAAGTGGGGGGAGATTGTAATAACCCGGAAATTCTGAGCCAGTTTCAAATTTTTGTTTTGGCAATTTTAGCGAATTTTGAATATTTAAAATAAGTTATTTTAAATAAAATCGACGATAAATTTATTTTGAATATATATAGAACGTATATATTATATACGCCGTCGTTAGAATATAAATAATTATATATAATTATAAAAGGAATTGAAAATGGCGCGGTAGTTCGATAATTCGATTTCAAACTTCAATTGAATGTACCGGGTGCAAAACAATCCGGATTTTAGTGAAACCAAAAACATTAGGATCTAATTGATAATATCTTTCCAACGAATCCGAAAAATCAAAATTTCATAGCGGGAATCAAAAGATATGTCCAGTTGAAAATTCGGGATAGTCGTTATGGAATTCAGGCCCTTAAAAAATGGAAATTTTGCAAACGACCTCGGATTTCGACGAAACCACTTTTGTTGGGTCTGTGATGTTAAGTTATTGCTAGATTCCAAATTTCATAATTTTTCGAATCAATATGTGGGCGTGGCAAAGGAAAACGCGTTTGACCAGTTTCAGTTGATTTTAATCGACGGAAAATGGCCATTTTTCTAACGGTCTCAGAATTCAACGAAACTAGTTTTGTTAGGACCGTATCGTCAATACGAAGCTAGAAAATATTTTTCGAGAATTTTTAGAGTTAGTATGTGACCCCGGTAATTTGAAATGTACGTTTAAAATTCAATATAGCGATTTAAATGTAAATTCAACGGAAACTGATCGTAACGTCCGAATCAACCTACGATACATATCCCATTGTGTTCGGAATGGGAGTGAAACGCTATGGACGACAGGCGGTGGACCTCGTTTAGAGGTCGTATGTAAAAGTCAACTTTTTAGGAATTAAAATAATTAAATAATAAAATTAAAATTCTTTCTCTCCCCTCCCTCTTCCTATACGTTCTGCCCCCACCCCCCTTTTTTCTTTCAAAACCGAATCGAATCACCAGAGAAAAAAAAAAGAAGAAGGAAGAAGTGGCGGAGAGGAGCATCGCGCCCCCCTCCAAGGCGGCGCCGCCCACCGCCTCATCGGAGGAAACCCCCCCCCCCCCCTCCTCGTAAGATCGCGATACCCTTCTCCCTTCCCCCCCTCTGCCTCGCGTCGCGCCACCGACCGAAGACTCCACCCCCTCCCTCGTTTCAGGAATCGCGGCAAACCCCCCCTGTTCGATTTCCGTCAACCCCCCCCCTCCTCGAAAAAGGTATGTTTTCTTATTTATTTAATTTATTTAATCAGAATACAGTGGTCTGAAAATCAGTTTCTACCTTATTTTATATATTAACGTTGAAAGGAAAAATCAGGAATTATTATAGATGAATATGAAAGTGTAGAGAAGTATGTATTTAAAAGAATAGATTTTTAACAAAGTCCAGATTTTATTAGAGGTAAAACTCATATTTTATTAGAGAAAAGTTGAGATTTTTATATGTAGAAAGTTTTGATTTTTCTTATGTAAAAAGATTCGATTTTTAGTATAACAAGATCTGATTTTTAATTAGAATAAAAACATGATTTTTACTGTTTGAAAGGAAGTTAAAAATATGATCTTTATATTATTAAAGTAATAAAAATATGATTTTTATATTTTTAAAGTATTAAAAATATAATCTTTACTATATAGACGATGTAAAAATATGATTTTTGTTTATGTAGAGAATTAAAAATATAATTTTTACATGATAGGAATATTAAAAATATAATCTTTATTTTTGAAAAGGGCGAATCTTTATTTTTGGAAAAGGCGAGATTTTTATATATTGAATAGCAAAGTAAAAATTCGATTTTTATATATTGAATAGCGAAGTGAAAATTCGATTTTTAAATGTATGAAGCGATTATAAGAATATGATTTTCAAATTGAAAGTGAACAAATAAAAATGTGATTTTTATTTTAAAGACATCAAAATATAAAAATGTGTGATTTTTATATATGTAGTGACTACGGGCAACGAAGATGATAAAAAGGCGAGAATGAAGAAGATTTCTATAAATGAAGAGTCGTGATATTGGATAGCTATTGGTGAGAATTTCTCACCTTTCAATTTCTTTTTCTAGTTATATATGTACTAGGATGCAGACGGTGATTAGTAGCACCCGACACAATCATCCACAGACCATGGTCTTGTTTGTTTGGTTGCATAAATTAGTTAGATGATTTGATTTGAATTTGGTTGTTTGGTGAATTTGATTGATGTGTGAATGGCGTGGGCCTTCACTAGTCCGGGGATAAGGCTAGGCCTTGTCCCGTTTCTAGTATCGTGCCGTTATGCCGCCGAAATTTTCTAAAATATGTTAGAAAAATAAAAATATCATTTTATTTAAAGAATGAACTGAATAGAAATTCATATATTAAAATAAAATGTTTTATCGTTAAAAATATAATTTTTAACATGAAAGTGGATAAATATTTATAAACAAATCGGCCGATTTGTTTATACACACTGATTTGACTGATACTGATTGGGTCGATAAATTTTACACATCGCCCAACTACACAAATAAAATCTGTGTTTGATTGTTTGAAACCCCACACGGGTATTGGGATGAAATTTGAAGTTCACTCATCCTGATTGATTAAATATGTCGATCGATTGATTGACAGGCTGTTATAAGCGTTAGATATCTATTTTTGATGCTTATACAGTGTAGTGCACTTTGGTTGATGATTGATTATTTTTCAATGTTATTATATACGTGTGATGTATGAAAATCCATATAATTAACATTATATGGTATTGATTGGGCCTCATTCCAATTTGAACAATAAAGAATATTATAAAGTAAAGGTTCATGTGTTGACTGTACTCATTCGTGAGATTAGTCATGTGTTGAACGAAATATTTTAACAATAAAATTTATATCTTTATTTTTATAAAGTAAAGGTTCATGTGTTGACTGTACTCATCCGTTGAGATTAGTCATGTGTTGAACGAAATAATTTAACTAAAATAGTCACACGTGGACAGTGCTCATTCGTTGAGATTAGTCGTGTGTTGACAAAAATAAATACTCATTTGTCAAATAGAATATTTGAAAAAGAAATATTTGAAATAGAATATTTGAAAATAGAAATATATGGAGCCGTATTGATTAGATTGACGCCATCTTGACGTGAATGATATTTATATCGATTTTATTCATTTTAAAATAAATATTGAAAAGTGATTTCGAAATCGAATATTTTGAAATGAAGTTTGAATTAAATTGAATTGAAAACCAATTCGAATTGAATTTGATTCGAATGGCTAACGAATTCGAATTGAATTGAATATATAACGAATTCGAATTGAATATATAACGATTTCAAAATGAATTGAATATAAAACGATTTCGAAATGAATTGAATATAAAACGATTTTGAAATGATTTGAATATAAAGCGATTTCCTATTTGATTTGAATATAAAGCAATTTCCAATTTGATTTGAATATATAACGAATTTGATTTGAATATAAAACGAATTTGATTTCAATTGAATATATAACGAATTTGATTTGAATAGGAAACGAATTTGTTTTCAATTGAATATATAACGAATTTGAATCGAATAGGAAACCACTTTGAATTGAATCGAATTGAAAACGAATTCGAATTGAATTTAAAACGAAGGGAAATGAATTCAAATTGAATTGAAACTTAAATTGAATAGAAATGAATTTTAAAACGAATTTATAAGGAAAGATTCAATTTTGATTTGAATTGAGATGGAAGTTGAAATGTTTTTGAAACGAATTCAAAACTATTTATAAAATTCGTTTTGAATGATAATCGACGAAATATATATTATATATATTATATATATAATATAATGGCCTGAATAGAACGCGCCGCGCCGCGGCAGTTCGTGAATTTCGACCATTTATTTTAAACGGACATTACGGGAGATCCGACCGTCGGATCCTCCTAAAACCGGAACCGTTGGGTTAGTATCGAAAAGAGCTTTCTAATGAATATTATAAATTCAAAATCTAACGGTTGGATTTAGAGATACATTCAAATAAAATTCGAAAAAGATCGCTATAATAGCAGTTCGATGGCCGTTGATGGAAATCGACTGTACGGACCTTGATAAAATTATTGAAAATATCAATAATTTGTGTAAAATCATAAGAAATGATTTGGGAAAATTTGGGATGAAAAACTCCATATTGGAAAAGATAAAAATAGATTTTTGTCAAAATGAACTAGTTTGAACTAAATTTAAAACCCGATTTGTTTTTAAATAAATAAATTAGATTTAAAACGGGTTTTAAATAATCGGAATTCCTAATATATTTGATTTAAATTGAACTAGATTTTATTTGAGGATTCATCATGAACGGTGTTTTAAATAACACTAGTTCTGTAACCCGATAATAAATATAATGTGATTTGGGTTTGTCGTGAACTGTGTTTTAAATAACACCTAGTTCTCTAACCCAGTAAAAGGAGTTTTAACGAAGCTGCAATTAGATTGAAATGTGAATCTATAATCTAAATTATCAAATTTAGAAATTGAGCGAGGATGGAGTATTACCAGTTTTTCTCCAAAGCGATAGTTAAATCTTTAATTAGATTTGAACGTGAAATGGTAATTAATTTTACCGATAACACCATAGTATTAGATATGGAGTATTACCAGTTTTGCTTCATGGGATGAATAGGTTGGGATTGGGAAATAAAACAAATAATTACTTCGGTGTGGTTCGCTAATCTCGACTAGTTGGAAAAACCATAATTTGGTTTTAAATGACATCCAAAGGAAGATCAAAAGATAAATTAGAAAGAATTTATCTTGGATAAAATTAATGGGAACCTTTCCCTAAAAATGTGATTTTATGAATAAAAGAATATTCTGAATTAGGATGAGGCGTATGTTGTGTTTGTGTAACATTTGTTTTCAATATACGCGGGTTGTTCGGAAAGTCCGGGTTTATACCCAGTCTGAATAACCAATTCAATGATAAGTCGAAGATGAAGATGGTGGTTGAAGACCGGAAGTCTTCACATCGTAGGGATAATTACTGACGATCCTGATTTGGCTGTACACCCAAGAGGATGGAAATAGTTGGTGGTCGTCCAGACGTACTTGGAGATGGATGGATATGCGAGAAAAGTGCCTCCGGTTTCGTTCAGACCCAGAACGGACTTGTAAATGGATTGTGTGTCTGACATTGGATTTTATTCTGTGTTGATTGATTTCTGTTAAATATATATCTGTTTGGCGGCGGAGAATTTATTCTCTTGCTTAACGCCCTTCTCTGAGACGTACGAGCTTAGAGGTTATATATCGATAGATATCAATCGCATGGCATGAATTGCCTGTGTGGCACGCTAAGATGCAATGATCAAGGCTTCTGTTGAAAAGAAAAGTCTTGTGGTTGATGATCGAAGCACGCCTACGTGGCAGCTTTGTGTATAACGTGAATTCGCGAGCCTCACACCTCGGTATGAGTTAAAAACAGGATACGGGCCGTTGGGAGAACACGACGTTTCTTTCTAGCTTTGGTGGTGTCAGTGACTTACCAGCCCTGACATTTATATACTTTTCACCTATGTGGTTGTTGGAATGAGGCGCCTCGATTATAGGTCTGTAAGGACCGGGAAACGTGTGTTCAGGAATAAATAATCCTCTAACGTAAGTGAGGACCGGCCCAACCGATCCAAGGATTGCCCAGAGTGTGTAGTCCTCAGGCATTTGCTAGAGTGTCTCGAACGCGGAGAGGAGCTTGCCCCTTGCCTCGACTCATGACGGAAATCCAATTTCCAATACGTGTATTTCGGTTTTAATTGTAGAACTAGTATGGCGACATGATAGATGGTACCCATGCCGCCTATGATTTATATTTATGATTGAAATTGTTTTGACACTATACACTTATTATAGTATCAAATGATTTGTTTTAAGCGTATCAAGCATGTTTGGCTATTATAAGGGAAAACCCTATCCTCCGGCTTGCGTTGCATTGTGTGATGGGACCTGGGTCTTATAATAGCTTCATTTTTTGAAAAAGCATTGCGTTGTTTATTCTATGCACTGGTATTCTTGGGAGGAAACCCGTTCTGTGATTATACGGCGTGGTCCCTTGAATTACTCTCTTTTAAAGTAAAGTTTTAAATAACTGTTTTAGTTCTCACACCAGTCACATGACTGACCTGGAGTTTATTGTTTTAACCTAAACTCTGGGTGCCCCTATTTTCCGCACGGGCAGCTAGTAGTTTTGGTTTTGCAGATTTATATTCACAGGATCCTGGTTTACAGCTGGAATGATATTCGGAAAGCTCTGTATCCGTATATCACCTTCAGTTGTGCTTTGTATTATTTTCCGCTGCTATGTAATTTATTGTAATCTCTGATATTTGTCGAATGTAATTTATTCATTTATACTCTGTATATTCTTGTATCTGATGCAATTGTTGTAATAACAATGAAATGTTCTTCCGTCTGCGTTCTGTTTTGTCCTGTTCTCAACGATCAGGGGTTTCAAACGGTCTAGATCGGTTTAACGATCGATTCGGATCGATCGAAATTCCTTGTCGTCACAAAACTAGTTAAGATGAGTGGTTTCCTGGGTATTGATCTGATGTTGGTTTCGCCCTTCGGGATTAATACTTAGGGAACTGTTCTCTTGCTAAATTACAGTTAGAGTCTGATTAAGAATTAAAACAATAAAACTCATAATTTAATAAAATATATTAAATAGCAAAAATAGTCATGTGTTGACGATACTCATGTGTTGAAAGAAATATATATTCATGTGTTGAAGAAAATATTCATTTGTTGAATAGAATAACGAAGTTATTGAAATATATAAAGCCGTGTTGATTAGATTTGCGCCATTTAGACATGAATGATATTTATATCGATTTTATTTATTTTTTATAATGAATAGCGAAAAGGAAGTGATTCCAAAATATAACGTTTTGAAAATATTATCGCTTATATATTAATGCTATGGAATATTCAATTTTAATTTAAAATTGAATATGAAGTTGAAATCGTTTTTAAAACAAATTTAAATGATTTATAAAATACGTTTAGAATTGAAATCGACGAAATATATATTATATATATTAAATGGCCTGAATAGTACGCGCCGCGCTGCGGCAGTTCGCGAATTTTGACCATTGAATTCGAATTGACGTTACGGGAGATCTGACCGTCGGATTCTCCTGAAACTGGATCTGTTGGTTCGTATGGAAAAGAGCTTTCCAATGAATATTAGAAATTTGAAATCTAACGGTTGGATTTGGAATTATGTCCAAATCAAATTTGGAAAGGGTCACTATAAGTGCAGTTCGATGACGCTTTACGAAATCGACTGTACGGGCCTTGATAAAATTATTAAAAATATCAATAATTTGTGTAAAATCATAATAAATGATTTAGAAAGGATTGGGGTGAAAAATCCCATATTTAAAAAGGATAAAAATATATTTTTATCGAAATGAACTAGTTATGAACTAGAATTATAATCCAACGTTTTTGAATAAATAAATTGGATTTGAAGTGGTTTTAAAATTAATCAGAATTTCCAATATACGAATTGGAATGGATTTGAATCAAAATTATCTTCAGAATATTTCGATGTTGGATTTCGTGATTATACGAATTTAGTTGTGGAAATTTGAAAGATATATTTACATCGTTATTTCCAATACGATATTTGTTGGTTTCAGAATTTGATATTGAATATAAACCGATATATTTTCTATTTAGAGCCTTGTATTTAATATCAAATGGAATTTTGGGTTCGTCGTGAATGGTGTCTTAAATAACACTGTTCTTGGACTCAGTTTGAAAAGAATAAATCTTTTAATTAAGATTTAGTGAAATTGTCCAGTTAATTAGTATTTCATTGGAATTGAACTTAAATTGGTTTTTGGGTTTATTGTGAGCGGTGTTTTGAATAACACCTGTACTTTAACCCGATTAACAATTGAATGGGATTTTGGGTTTGTCATGAACCGTGTTTTTAAATGACATTGGTTCTTTAACCCAGTTAAAGATAAGATTAACTTCTTAGCTTTGAATAACCATTAATATTGATTTGTGGGAAGATTAAAACTAAGTGGAGTTTTAATGAATCTTTAATTAGATCGAAATGATCGAGAATGGAGTATCACCAGTTTTCTCCAAAGAAATAGTTAAATCTTTAATTAGATTTGAACGAGAAATGGTAATTAATATTTATCGATAACACCGTGGTGTTAGATATGGAGTATTACCAATTTTGCTCCATGGGATGAATAAATTGGGATTGGGAAATAAAATAAATAATCACTTCGGTGTGGTTCGCTAATCCCGGCTAGTTTGGAAAACCTTAACATGGTTTGAAATGATATCCGAAGGAAGATTAAAGAATAAATTTAGAAGAATTTATCTTTGATAAAATTAATGGGAACCTTTCGCTAAGAATGTGAATATTTGAATAAAAGAATACTCTGAATTGGGATGAGGCGTATGTTGTGTTTGTGTACCACTTGTTTATTATATACGCAGGTTATTCGGAAAGGCCGGGTTTATACCCATTCTGAATAACTGATTCGACGATAAGTTGAAGATGAAGACGGTGGTTGAAGACCAGAGGTCTTCACATCGTTTGGATGATTACTGATGATCTTGATTGGACTGTACACCCAAGAGGAGGGAATCAATTGGTGATCATCCAGACGTAATTGGAGATCGATGGATATGCGAGGAATAAGGTTCCTTTAGTTTCGTTCAGACCCAAAACGAACTTGTAAATGGACTATGTGTCTGTCATTGGATTTTGTTTTGTGCTGATTTATCTCTATTAAATATATATCTGTTTGGCGGCGGAGAATTTATTCTCTTGCTTAACGCCATTCTCTGAGATGTACGAGCTTAGATGTTATATATCGATAGAAATCAGTCGCATGGAGTGAATTGCCGGTGTGGCATGCCTAAGTGGCATATGATCAAGGCTTCTGTTGAAAAGCAAAGTCTTGTGGTTGATGATCAAAGCACGGCCTATGTGGCATAGCTTTTTGTATGGCGTTAATTCGCGAGCCTCACACCTCAGTACGAGTCAAAAATGGATAAGGACCCAAGAAGAACACGACGTTTCTTTCTAACTATGGATAGTGTCAACGACTTCTAGCCCTGACATTTATATACTTTAAACCTGTGTGGTTATTGGATGCGAGGTGCCTCGGATATAGGTCCTATAGGACCAGGAAACGTGTGTTCAGGAATAATTAATCCTCAAAAGTAGGAGAGGACCGGCCTTGGAGGTTCCAAGGTCGCTGTGTGTGATCCTGAGACATTTGCTAGAGTGTTTCGAATGGAGAGGAGCTTGCCCCTTGCCTCGACTCATGACGGAAATCCAATTTCCAATACGTGACATTTCGGATTTATTTGTAGAGCCTAGGACGGCGACATGATATATGGTACCCATGCCGTCTATGATTGATACATTTATATTCGAAGCTGTTTTCCTCACTTATAGTAATAATAAAAGATTAAATTTCGCGTATCAAGCATTATTTGGCTGTTATAAGGTAAAACCCAATCCTTTGGCTTGCGTTGCATTGTGTGATGGGACCTGGGCCTTATAACAGATTCATTGTTCTTCATTTAGCATTGCGCTGTTTGCTTATGCACTAGTGTTCTTGGGGTAAAAACCTGTTCCGTGTTATATGGCATGGTCCCTTGATTTACCGAACTTTAAAAATCAAATTAATAACGGTTTTAGTTCTCACACCAGTCACATGACTGACCTGAAGTTTATTGTTTTAACATAAACTCTGGGTGCCCTTATTTTCAACACGGGCAGCTAGTAGTTTTGGTTTTGCAGATTTATATTCACAGGATCCTGGTTTATAGCTGAAGTGATATTCGGGAAGCTCTGTATCCGCGTATTTCTTTCAGTTATGTTTTGTATTATTTTTCTGCTGCTATGTATTTAAATGTAATTTAAATCTCTGATATTTATCAAATGTGCAATATGTTTTCGTACTCTGTATATTCTTGTACTCTGATGGAATTGTTGTAATAAGCAATGAAATGTTCCTCTGTTTGTGTTCTGATTCGTCTTGCCCTCATGGTAATTCATCCTTTCTCTTCTCTTAGGAGATTGGGGAAGTTCGGATTGCCACAGTTGGTATCAGAGCTTTGGTTTACAGAGCTCGAGAGCAAGACACATTAGAACCAAACGAAAGAATTCATCAGAGATTGGATTAATATCCAACGAGAATGACTCGCCACAATCCTAATATATATTTTTTGGAAATAATTTATTTAAATAAATTTGATCTAATCGAATTCAGATCATACGGATTTATTTAATTTAAATTACATTCTAAATATTGGAATAGGTTTCATCGTTTCTTTTTGAAACTAATTTCAGTTCCCTTTTTAAATTCACATATGAATTTAGATTTCCCAAATTATCTAAATGGAAATGTTTCCCATTTCATTTATAAACACCATTTATAAATTCACTTCAATTCCTTGCATTATTTAATTTATAAACACCGTTTATAAATTCACGTTCATTTCCTGTATTATTTAATTTATAAACAGCATTTATAAATTCATTTCCACGAAATTTTTATAAATTAACATCTAGGCCCAATGATATTTAAACACCGAAATCACTCAGTTATTAATCATAGGTTTTCTGATATATCATATATGATAATATATGAAAACAAACAAATAAATAACAAATTTTGAGGAATCCAGTTGGACCTCTCCAACATGTTTTCCCTGCATCCATAGACGTTAGCCAACATAAATAATACTCATCCTGCTTCAAGGTAGGATATCACGCTATAAAAGGTCATCCACTATCATATTATAGGGCGCATATGGTCATCCGATATTGATACTGCAGGCATCCGCAAATGGTATGCGGGAAATATCTAACCACCAATATATACATAATAGCCACAAACACTAGCCTAAATAACTAATATATTTATAATATTGCTACAATAAAATTTCAATGCATGCAATCGACCAACAAGCAATTATTTTTAACTATTAAAAATAATTCTAAATAAAATCTGAGTGAGATTTATTCATTGTGGTTTTTCTGATGATTTATCATTGTTTTATAAAATTTTAAACAATGGTTTAGAATTAGACAAAAATCTCTGAAAGCTTCAAAGCTCTCTAGATCAATTCAATATCGTCATCTATGCCCATATAGATCCAACGAATTTGATATCATTTGATTATGTAAATGTATACGAAGGTTATTCATTTTATACGTTTGATATTTTATCGAATTGTAATTAAACTCATTCATTCTCCTAATTAAGCTAAATTAATTTAAATAAGACAACATTAACTAAACAAACATAAATTACCTTAATAATTGAAAATAACCGAGCACTTAATTCTTTATCTCTCCTTTCTCTATCACCACAGTCTACTGCTGTTACAACTATCATGCCACCTGATTGATTCAAACATTTGCTGCAACTCCACAAAACTCAGTAGACCGCAATCATCGCTGGAGCACCTTGCTCCCAATATCCTCACACTGATCTGATGACAAAAAAGCAAACTAAATTCACTATTTATCTCCATACCGAACCTCATTTCTAGTTAGTCATCACCCCCAAAACTCATGGAAATCCACTGTCGATCACCCTCCAGTCCATTCATCGAACTGCAAATTTCCCCAATTAAAACTCGAAACCCTTCCTGCTATAAAAACCGAGTTTTGACCTTAATTAATTGTTTCTCTTCTTCCTGAAATCCATCACCCAAAATCACGATATCGGCTGCTCCATCAGTTATTGCACCTTCTTAATCTTTACTGTAAATCGGTATCAACACCATCGTTTTACCTCTCACATGAATGCGTCATCTTCTTCCGACTTCTACAACGAAGTCGCGACATCAGCAAGCATCGAAACCCACACATCTTTGCAGCAGGATGTTAAACTTCATTATAATCTCAAATTCATGCTTAAGTCCTCCAACGATGGTCACTGCCCCAAAAATCGATCACCCTAGCATGCTGTCGAAAAAGGACAACAGCTCAATAACATCGCACGCACTAGCGGATTCAAACTAAAAAAGGAAGGTGTGATCTGTTTATACATTGATTTTTCTTTTCCAAAAAGGAGGAGGGAACTTTCATTTGTTTTATTTTTAATGGGAAAGAGAGATTCATGGTTTTGGGCTAAGTTCAAACAAAAGGAAATGAATGGAGGAAATAGAAAGAAGCCAGAGGTTTATGTAACAACCCGGATTTTGGAGGAGGGTTTGTAACTGCTCAGAAAATTTTTGGTGTTCAGGAAATGATTTCATAAACATGAGGTTTTTTTTGGAAACAATCAACATTAACATTAGTAGCTAATTTGGATTCATTTGTATATTCGAAAGTGTTGTATATTCGAAAATGCAACTTTGGAAATAAATCCCAAGTTAAAAATATAAATCTTATATGCTGATTTGAGGGGAAATTGTATATGTGTAGTATAAATTTAATTTTGTAATTAATGAGTTGAGGGAAAATTTTATTATTTGCATTTATTTTTGAAATGGAATTCCTTTTGTGGATTCATTTTAGTATGTACGATCGTCAAAGACCTGTTAAATAAATATTATTAATATTATTAACCTATTTGAGATTATTTGAATAGCTCAACTTTAACGAATGGATCTTGCAATCTAATTTGAATTGGTTTATTGAAATTAATATTGAAATTGTACTTGATAATGTACACATACATTGGTAGTGGTTGTATAATATAATATAATATTGGGTACAGTTAGAGAGTTCCAATAGTATATGTATATTCTTTTAAAATATTGGCTCCATCGGTTCTACTGGTTCTAGATTTCTCTAGATGTGTCCCCTTTCTTCTGTTACACCGCCTCGACCCTTATTTTAATTAGGCGGTTCATTTGTGAGAGGGGGGTGGGGGGAGGGGAAAAATGTTTTGCCCAATATCAATTTTAGGTCTGCCGATCCTCTTTGGATCTTCCGTCATCTCCATTCCAGGCAATCGCCACCCGCGTCCCTCTGCTGTTCGTTGCCTTTGCATTGCGCACACCACCAGTTTTCCCTCCTCGGCCTCAATTGAAATCCAACCTCACCGCGAACCGATCTGCTACTCTCGACTGCTTTGACGTTGAATGCCTCTACTTCAAGGCTGCAGTGGTGCACCACCTCGAGGCCATAAACTGATCGGAAGCTGTTAGTAGCGAGCACTGCTTCAACTCCGAAGACCGCCACCGGGCTTGTCCATCACCGCGCCTCCTAGTAGCGCTCCTGCCAGCTTGAAGTAGCATTAAAATGAAGTGACCCGAACTTCACCGGTCTCCGAAGAGAAGACAAAGAACGAATTACATTGAGGATAAGACGAATCAGAACGCAAACAGAAGAATATTTCATTGAATATTACAACAACTTCATCATATTACAAGAAAATACAGAGTAATGAATAAATATTACACACTATAAAATATCAGAAATTACAATACATTACATAGCAGCAGAAAATAATACAAAACACAACTGAAGGAGATATATGGATACAGAGCTTTCCGGATATCATTCGAGCTGTTTACCAGGTTCCTGTGAATATAAATCTGCAAAACCAAAAGTACTAGCTGCCCGTGCGGAAAATAGGGGCACCCAGAGTTTAGGTTAAAACAATAAACTCCAAGTCAGTCATGTGACTGGTGTGAGAACTAAAACAATTATTAATCTTTATTTTTAAAGTTAGGTAAATCAAGGGACCATGCCATATAACACGGAACAAGTTTCCTCCCAAGAATACCAGTGCATAAAACAAACAGCGCAATGCTAAATAAAGAAAAATGAAGCTATTATAAGACCCATGTCCTATCACACAATGCAACGCAAGCCGGGGGATAGGGTTTTCCCTTATAATAGCCAAACATGCTTAGTACGTTTAAAACTAATCATTTGATACCATTATAAATGCATAGTGTATAAAACAACTTCAAATCATAAGTATCAATCCTAGACGGCATGGGTACCATATATCATGTCGCCAATACTAGGCTCTACAATTAAAACCACAAAGTCACGAATTTGGAAATTGGATTTCCATCTGTGAACCGAGGAAAGGGATCGTCCACTACCGAATTCGATACAATCTAGCCCATGTCTCAGGATCAGAACGCATCAACCCTTGGATCGTCAGGGCCGGTCCACCGATGTGGATTATTATGCCTGAACACTGCGTTTCCCCGCCCTTTGGGGTGTAAATGAGCCAACAAATGACTCCATCGGCTTCACATAGTCACCGATATATCCGAGGCGCCTCGCAACAACAACAACCACATAAGTCAAACTCGTCAGGGCGTGTAAAACCACTGACGCCACTTCTACCTAGAAGGAAACGCATGCCCTCCCTGATGTCCTCTCCCGTTTCTGGTTCACAACCGGGGTGTGAGGCTCGCGAATTAACGCTACACAAAGCCGTGCCACACAGGCTGTGCTTTGATCATCAACCACAAGACTCTGCTTTTCAACAGAAGCCTTGATCATTTGCATCTTAGCATGCCACAAAGGCAAACCACTCCATGCAACCAATATCCATCAATCACACAGAATGATATCCAATGTCAGACACACAGTCCATTTTCAAGTCCGTTCTGGGTCTGAATGAAACCGGAGGCACCTTGTACCTCGCATGTCCATCGATCTCCAAGTATGTCTGGATGATCACCAACTGATTCCCTCTTCTTGGGTGTACATCCCAATCAAGATCATCAGTAATCACCCAAACGACGTGAAGACCTCCGTTCTTCAACCACCGTCTTCATCTTCGACTCATCATCGGATCAGTTATTCAGAATGGGATAAACCCAGTCTTTTAGAATAACTCACGTATATAATAAACAAGTGTTACACAAACACAACATACGCCTCATTCCAATTCATCAGTCACTAACCGTAAATTAGCAAGAGAATAATTCCCAAACATTAACCCCGAAGGCCAAAACCAACATCAGATCAATACCCAGGAAACCATTCTTCTTATCTAACCTACAGTTAGTTTCTAAATTTCACTTTCTTAGGGAAAGGTTCCCATTAATTTTATCAAAGATAAATACTTTTAAATTTATCCTTTAATCTTCTTTTGAATATCAATTCAACTAGTCGGGATTAGCGAACCACACCGAAGTAATCATTTATTTTATTTCCCAATCCCAACCTATTTGTGACGGCCGGGAATTCACGTTATACACAAAGCTGCCACGTAGGCCGTGCTTTGATCATCAACCACAAGACTTTGCTTTTCAACAGAAGCCTTGATCCATGCAACTCAGCATGCCACACAGGCAATTCATGCCATGCGATTGATATCTATCGATATATAACCTCTAAGCTCGTACGTCTCAGAGAAGGGCGTTAAGCAAGAGAATAAATTCTCCGCCGCCAAACAGATATATATTTAACAAAAATCAATCAACACAGAATAAAATCCAATGTCAGACATACAATCCATTTACAAGTTCGTTCTGGGTCTGAACGAAACCGGAGGCACTTTCCTCGCATATCCATCGATCTCCAAGTACGTCTGGACGACCACCAACCGATTCCCTCATCTTGGGTGTGCAGCCTAATCAAGATCATCAGTAATCACCCAAACGATGTGAAGACTTCCGGTCTTCAACCACCGTCTTCATCTTCGACATGTCGTCGAATCAGTTATTCAGAATGGGTATAAACCCGGCCTTTCCGAACAACCCGCGTATATTAAAAACAATTGTTACATAAATACAACATACGCCTCATTCCAATTCATTAGCCACTAACCGTAAATCAGTAAGAGAGCAATTTCCCAAATATTAACCCCGAAGGCCGAAACCAACATCAAATCAACATCCAGGAAACCATTCTTCTTAACTAACCTACAGCTAGTTTCTAAATTTCATATTCTTAGGGAAAGGTTCCCATTAATTTTATCCAAGATAAATTCTTTGAATTTATTCTTTAATCTTCCTTTGGATGTCATTTCAAACCAAATTATGGTTTTCCAAACTAGTCGAGATTAGCGAACCACACCGAAGTAATTATTTATTTTATTTCCCAACCCCAACCTATTCATCCCATGAAGCAAAACTGGTAATACTCCATATCTAACACCACAGTGTTGTCGGTAAAATTAATTACCATTTCACGTTCAAATCTAATTGAAGATTTAACTATCGCTTTGGAGCAAAACTGGTGATACTCCATTCTCGCTCAATTTCTAAATTTGATAATTTAGATTATCAATTCACATTTCAATCTAATTACAGATTCATTAAAACTCCTTTTACTGGGTTAAAGAACTAATGTCATTTAAAACACAATTCACGATAAACCCAAATCACATTCTATTTATTTATCGGGTTAAAGAACAAGTGTCATTTAAAATACCCTTCACGATAAACCCACAAATCAATTCTATTTACAACCCATTTCAAATCCAATTTATTTATTTAAAAATAAATGGGTTTTAATTTTAGTTCAAAACTAGTTTATTTCGATAAAAATCTATTTTTATCTTTTCAAATATGGAGTTTTTCATCCTAATTTTTCCCAAATCATTTCTTATGATTTTACACAAATTATTACTATTTTTAATAATTTTATCAAGGCCCGTACAGTCGATTTCCAACAACGGCCATCGAACTGCACTTACAGCGACTTTTCTGAAATTGATTTGGACATATCTCCAAATCCAACCGTTAGATTTTAAATTTCTAATATTCTTTAGAAAGATATTTTCGATACGAACCCAACGGTTCTAGTTTTAGGAGAATCCGACGGTCATATCTCCCGTAATATCCGTTTGAAGTCAATGGTCGAAATTCGCGAACTGCCGCGGCGCGGCGCGTTCTATTCAGGCCATTATATTATATATATAATATATATTTCGTCGATTTCTATTTAAAACGAATTATATAAATAGTTTTAAATTCGTTTCAAGAACAATCTCGACATTCATTTCAAATCAAAATTGAATTTTTCCTTATAAATTCGTTTTTAAAATTCATTTCTATTCAATTCAAATTTCAATTCAATTTGAATTCACTTCAATTCGTTTTCAATTCAATTCGAATTCAAATTCGTTTTCTATTCAATTCAAATTCAATTCGTTCTCTATTCAATTCAAATTCAATTCATTTTCTATTCGATTCAATTCAAATTGGTTTTCTATTCGATTCAATTCAAATTGGTTTTCTATTCAATTCAAATTCAATTCGTTTTCTATTCGATTCAATTTCAATTCGTTTTCTATTCAATTCAAATTCAATTCGTTTTCTATTCAATTCAAATTCAAATTGGTTTTCTATTCAATTCAATTCGTTCTCTATTCAATTCAAATTGGTTTTCTATTCAATTTATAAAAACGAATGTAATCGATATAAATATCGTTCGCGTCTAAATAGCGCATCTCTAATCAATACGGCTCTATATATTTCAATATTTCCATTATTCATATTTCGTTCAACACATGACTAATCTCAACGGATGAGTACTATCAACATATGAACCTTTATTTTATAATATTCTTTATTTTCTAAATTGGAATGAGGCCCAATCAATTACCATATAAAGTTAATTATATGGATTCCATACAACACATGTATATAATAGCAATGATAAATAATCAACCATCATCCAAAGTGCACTACACTGTATAAGCATCAAATATAGGTATTTAACGCTTATAACAGCCTGTCAATCAATCGATCGACATACAACCAATTATTGGGATTAGTGTATGTCGTATTTTATCCCAATACCCGTGTGGGGTTTCAAACAATCAAACACAGATTTTATTTGTGCAGTTGGGCGATGTGTAAAATTTATCGTCCCAATCAATGCCCTTCAAATAGGTGTACATAAACGAACCATCTGATTTGTAAATGAATATTTATTTATTCATGTTCACGTTAAAAATTATATTTTTAACGATAAAATATTTTATTCAACCAATGAATATTCTATTCAGTTCATTTATTCAATAAAATGATATTTTTATTTTTCTAATTTATTTTAGAAAATTTCGGCGGCATAACGGCACGATACTAGAAACGGGACAAGGCCTAGCCTTATCCCCGGTCTAGTGAAGGCCCACGCCATTCACACATCAATCAAATCAATTTCCATTTCACCAAACAATCAAATTCCAATCAAATAATCTAACCAACTACACAACCAAACAAACAAGTCCATGGTCTGTGGACGATGGTGTCGGGGGCTACTAAACACCGTCAGTATCCTAGTATATATATATATAACTGGAAAAAGAAATTGAAGAGTGAGAAATTCTCACAAAAGCTATCCCAATTCCACGACTCTTCTTATGTAGAAAATCTTGTCGTTCTTGCCTTTTGTTACTTTCGCTGCCCGTAGCCACTACATATGTAAAAATCGAATTTTTACTTTGCTATTCAATATATAAAAATCGAATTTTTACTTCGCTATTCAATATATAAAAATCGAATTTTTACTTCGCTATTCAATATATAAAAATCGAATTTTTACTTCGCTATTCAATATATAAAAATTGAATTTTTATAGCTACTTCTATATTGTAAAGATGGAATTTTTATTTCACTATTCAATATAGAAGAATCGTATTTTCACTTCACTTATTTTATATGTAAAAATTATATTTTTACATCGCTAATGTCATAACAAAAATCGTATTTTTATTATAAATAAAAATCATATCTTTCTTCGAATAAAAATCTCACCTTCATGAATATAAAAATTCAACTTTTATATTATTGAAAATCATTTCTTTTTGCTATGAAAAATCGCTTCTTTACAATGATAAAAATATCGTCTTTACAATGGTAAGAATATCCGATCATTCAATAGTTAAAAATCAAATTCCTTCATAGTTTAAAAATCAAATCTTTTATAGTTTAAAGATCTAATCTTTTCTATTTTAAAAATCTAATCTTTTCTATTTCAAAAATCCTAACTTTAACTTAATAAAAATCTTATCCTTTAAATCAAAACATATACAAAAACTGATTTCTAAAATTGATTTAAATTAAAACTGATTTTAATCTTGCTAAAAACCGATTTTTATATTTATAAAATCTATTCATAATAAATAAATAAAGAAAACAAATAAAAATAAACAAACAAAAAAACTTACAGGGGGTTAGGGTAGAGGGTTCGGCGGTTTTGAAGAGAGGAGGGAGAGGCTGCGTTGAAGATCGACGAGGGAGGGCTCGAGACGGAGGAAGATGGCCGGGGGGGTAGCAGCGGCGCGTCGATCAGAAGGGGGGAGGGGGTCTTCGCGTCAGGAAGGAACAGGGGAGGAGGAGGATGAAGGAGGGCGGCACAGCAGAGGATAGGGGGGGTGCCTCGCGCGGCGGCGCGATTAGAGGGGGGGCGGCGATTTCCAGGACGCGGCTGCGCCCTCTCCTTCTTTTCTTCTTCTTTTTTTTTCGTTCTAAAATGAATTCCTACAGGGGGGGCCAGAGGGAATTAAGGGGAAGAAAGGAGGATTTAATTTTTTTTTTATTTTAATTTCAAAAAGTTGACTTTTACATACGACCTCTAAACGAGGCCCTTACCGCCTGTCGTCCATAGCGTTTCACCCCCATTCCGAACACAATGGGCTATATACCGTAAGCTGATTCGATCGTTTCGATCAGTTTCCGTTAAAATCAACATATAACTCTATATATTGAATTTGAACGCGCATTTCAATTTACCGTGGTCACATACGAACTCTAAAAATTGCAGAAAAATATTTTCTAGCTTCGTATCGACGATACGGTCCTAACAAAACTAGTTTCGTCGAATTCTGAGGCCGTTGGAAAAATGGTCAATTTCCAGTCGATTAAAATCAACTGAAACTAGTCAAACGCGTTTTCCTTTGCCACGCTCACATATTGATTCAAAAAATTATGAAATTTGGAATCTAGCAATAATTTAACATCACGAACCCAACAAAAGTGGTTTCGTCGAAATCCGAGGTCATTTGCAAAATTTCTATTTTTAAGGGTCTAAATTCCATAGCGACTATTCAGAATTTTCAACTGGACATATCTTTTGATCCCCGCTATGAAATTTTGATTTTTCGGATTCGTTGGAAAGATATCATCAATTAGATCCTATTAATTTTGGTTTCACTAAAATCCGGTTTGTTTTGCACCCGGTACATTCAATTGAAGTTTGAAATCGAATTATCGAACTACCATGCCATTTTCAATTCTATTTATAATTATATATAATTATTTATATTCTAACGACGACGTATATATAATATATACGTTCTAATTATATTCAAAATAAATTTTCGTCGATATTATTTAAAATAATCTATTTTAAATATTCAAAATTCGCTAAAATTGCCAAAATAAAAATTTTAAACTGGCCCAGAATTTCCGGGTTATTACACTATTTATCCCATGAAGTAAAACTGGTCATACTTCATATCTAACACCACGGTGTTATCGGTAAATTCATTTACCATTTCACGTTCAAATCTAATTAAAGATTTAACTACCGCCTGAAGTAAAACTGGTGATACTCCATTCTCGATCTTTTCAATCTAATTAAAGATTCATTAAAACTCCACTTAGTTTTAATCTTTAATTGGGTTAAAGAACCGATGTCATTTAAAACACGGTTCACGATAAACCCCAAAATCACATCACATTCGATCAACTTTTAAACGTAAAATAGCAAGTGAGTAATTCCCTAAGTATTAACCCCGAAGGCCGAAACCAACATCAGATTAATACCCAAGAAACCATTCATCTTAGCTAATCTCCGGTTAGTTTCTGATTTTCTTAACTCCGTTGGGTCTAAGAACAGTATTATTGAAGATACCGTTCACGACAACCCAAAATCACATTCCATTAATTATCGGATTAAAGAACAAGTGTCATTTAAAACATTATTCACGATAAACCCAAAAATCAATACCAGTTCAATTCCAATTAAATATTATTTAATTGGTACACTTCATTAAATCTAAATAAAAAGATTTAATATTTTTCTCAACTGGGCTTAAGAACAGTGTTAATGAAGACACCATTCACGACAAACCCAAAACGCATTTGATATTAAATACAAGGCTCTGAATAGAAAATATATCGGCTTATATTCAATATCAAATTCTACGACCAACAAATATCGTATTGGAAATAACAATATATATATATATATCTTTCAAATTTCCATAACAACATCTGTATAATCACGAAATCCAACATCGGACTATTCCGAAGATGATTTCGATTCAAATCCAATCCAATTCAATTATTGGAAATCCTGGTTATTTTCAAAACCATTTCAAATCCAATTTATTTATTTTTAAAAATAAACAAATTATTATTCTAGTTCAAAACTAGTTCGTTTCGATAAAAATCTATTTTTATTTTTTCAAATATGGAGTTTTTCATCCCAATTCTTCCCAAATCATTTCTTATGATTTCACACAAATTATCACTATTTTTAATAATTTTATCAAGGCCCGTACAGTCGATTTCCATCAATGGCCATCGAACTGGACTTACAGCGACCTTTTCCAAATTTGATTTTGGACATAATTCCAAATCCAACCATTAGATTTTAAATCTCTAATATTCGTTAGAAAGCTGTTTTAGATACGATCCCAACGGTTCCGGTTTCAAGAGAATCGGACAGTCGGATCTCCCGTAATATCCATTCGAAGTCAGTGGTCGAAATTCGCGAACTGCCGCGGCGCGGCGCGTTCTATTCAGGCCATTATATATATATAATATATATATATATATATATATATATATATATATATATATATATTTCGTCAATTTCCTTTTAAAACGTATTTTATAAATCGTTTTAAATTCGTTTTGGAAACGATTTCAACTTCATTTCAAATTCAAATCAATTTTTAATTCAATTTCAGTTCGTTTTCAATTCAATTTGAATTTTAAATTTATTCAATTTCAATTCGAATTCATTTTTATTCAATTTCAATTTGAATTCATTTTTTTTCAATTTCAATTCGAATTCAATTCTATTCAATTTCAATTCGAATTCATTTCTATTCAATTTCAATTCGAATTCAATTATATATATATTCAATTTTGAAATCACTTTCAATATTCATTGTAAAATCGACAAAATTCCCGTTCGTGTTAAAATGGCATGTAACTACTTAACATGGCTTCACATTTCAATATTCAAAGAATATTATTTTTAAATTTCTGAACTGGCATCAGACACAGTCAATTATCATATAATTTCAGTTATATGGATTTCATCAAATTCATATATACAACAACGACGATAAACACCCAACCATCATCCAAAGTGCGTTCTACACTGTATAAGCATCAAATATAAATATTCAACACTTATAACAGCCTGTCAATCAATCGATCGACATACAGCTAATTATTGGGATTAGTGTATGTCATATATCATCCCACCACCCGTGTGGGGTTTCAAACAATCAAACACAGATTTTATTTGTGCAGTTGGGCGATGTGCAAAATTTATCGTCCCAATCAATATCAGTCAAATGTGTGTATATAAACAAATAGTCCGATTTGTTTATATTTATTTTTTTACATTCACGTTAAAAATTATATTTTCAACTATAAAATATTTTTAACCACTTAAATATTTTATTTCATTTCACATCACATCACACAATCAACTACACATCAAAATCAAACAAACAAGCATACAAGCCATCCATGGTCTGTGGACTACGGGTGTCAGGTGCTACTAAACACCGTCTGCATCCTAGTATATATTTCAACAGAAATTAAAATAAAAGTGAGGAGTTCTCACCGACTAGCTAATCCAATACCACGACTCTTCATATGTAGGAAATCTTCGTCATGCTCGCCTTTTGTCACTTTTGTTGCTCGTATTCACTACATATATAAAAATCACATTTTTATATTGTTGCTATGTATATATAAAATCACATTTTTATAACTACGCTATATGGATAAAAATCACATTTTTACACCGCTACTGTAGATAAAAATTCTATTTTTATTCTGCTCACTATATAAAAATTATATTTTTGGTTCACTACCTATATGAACATCATATTTTTATTCTTTCTATAATATAAAAATCATATTTTTATTCTTTCTATAATATAAAAATTATATTTTTATCATCGCCGTTATATAAAAAAAATCCCACCTTTTCACGATTAAAAATCTTATCTTTTTAATGTTAAAATCATATTTTTATACGGTTAAAAATCTAATCTTTTCAGTCATTTCATACATATTAAAGATCGCATCTTTATATTTCTAAAAATCAAATCTTTATCACGTCATGTATAAATAAAAATCAAGTCTTTGTATTCAAGAAAAATCAAATATTTATTAAATACTTTAATTTATAAAAACAAAACTGAGTTAAGGAAAGTACAATGTTATTTAAAATAGAAAAGGAAGAAACTCACTGTTGATTGGTCTTGGGGATGGAGTAGAAGCTGAGGGGGGCTGGCGGTTCGGCAGGCGGTGCAAGGCTGGCAGGGTGGCGCGCTGGACTGATGGCGGGCCCTTCAAGGCGGCAGCGGCGGAATTTGGGGTTTCAGGTTAGGGAGTTCGGTGATTGGAAGGGAAGAGCGAGAGTAGAGAGAAGGAGATAGGGGGAAGGTCGCGGGTGGTGTTGGCCGGAGGCGCGCCGGCAAGGGAAGGGGGTGGCGGCCGTTCACGATGGGGGCGGGTTTCAAAAAAAAGGCATCGCATTTTTTTTTAATTTCTGAGGGAAGGCGGGTTTGGGAATTTAGGGTTTGGTGGGGGGGCTATTTATAAATATTTTATTTTAATTTATTTTAATTTATTTTAATTTATTCTCCAATTACTTGTTTACTGATCCGAGTTCAAAATCTGTAACACCCCGTGTATTCTATAACCGTGAAATTCATAAATTAAAGTATAATTAATTTCAAATCAAAGAATTAAGGGAAACGGGATACGCCATTGCATTTGTCTCGGAAAAATACGCGAAATAGAGTCCGAGTTTTCGAAAATCGGAGTCCGTATGACCAAGATATGGCCTCCGGAAGTTTCAGAATTAGGTTTAAAATTCGAACAGACGAAAACAGCTCAGAAAAACTAATTCAAAATTCAAAATTGGGCCCAATTGGCCAAGGCGGGAAAATTCCCGCCCAAAGCACCCAGGTCGAATTGGCAGTCGACCTGGGGCGAGCCAGGTGGACTGGGCAGTCGACCTGGGTAACCCGTGTCGACTGCCAAGTCGACACGGTGTCGACTGGGGTGTCGACCTGGCCCCTGAGCCAGGTCGAACCCAGCCCACCCTGGCTGGCCAGGTCTGTGTTTGGTCGATTTTCTGAGCCTTGCCTTGTCACTAGGGCTAGGTGTCAGCTCCTGGTTGGTCTCTCCTTCAAACGAACGACTATTATTGAACCAAGCTTCATCGACGGTCTAAATCAACTCACAAACTCTATAAAAAGGACCTAAGGCTAACCCTAATTCACATAAACTAAAATGGAGATGAGACCGTCATGCTGCTGAGGAGAGACTGAAGATAGACGTCAGAAATAGAGAGACAACTAGGAGATAATTCAAAGCTTAAAGCAACATCAAATCAATCAAAGCAACGCCTACAACAACAAAAAATAGCGTCTCCAAATTAAGAATTCAGATTTCTGAATTGAAGATTCGCCATACGCTGTAAGTAGAGTGCTATTCCAGTATGAATTAAATAATTGTGTTGATTTGTGTAATGTAAGAAATGGAATTGTGGCGATAATAATCTATATTTGTATGTTGCTTTGATGCAAAACGATTTGGGAATATTATGGTATACGATTGGATATTTGCAAGTACGCGATTTGCGTTGGAAACGAAATGGAATTGTGGCGATAATGAATTATATTTGTATGTTATTTTGATTCTAAACGATTTGGCAATGCTATGGTTTGATTCATACAAGTATGTGGATTATGTTGACAACCACATGTTGTGGAATTTTGATTGGGACTTATGCAAGCATATGATTCATATTGAAAACTACATGTTTGTGGTAGTTATTTACAACACCCATTTGGTAAATGCAAGTATAAGATTCATGTTGAAACAACAACTATATGTTGTAATAGTTTATTTTGAAATTCATGCAAGTCTATGATCTATTGTTATGACAACATGATGTATAATTCTATGGTCATCTTTAGTGTAATTTGATCCACTTAAGTATTATGATTCATATGAAGGTTGTGTTGAAATTGGCATCATAGTTCAAGTATAAAAATCATATTTTTGTGATAGTGACAAAAGCACGCATCTTTGTAAATTTGTATTAATTTTATGAACATGACTAAACTATGTTCGTTATTATGCCCAATTGAAAAACATGTTTTTAGGCTCATGTTGTTATCATAAGTTACATTAGAATTACATTAGAATTACATTCCTCTTGCAAGTTTACATAGATAAAAGAAAAACCATGATGTAAGTTTAGATATGTTTATGCTATAATTCTATGAATAGAATGAAAACCATGATTCATATAAGAATTAGGTTGGGATAATTCTAGTTGAACCATACTTTTGTATTAGTGACAAAAGTAAGTACCCTTTTGTTAACATGTAGTGATTTTATGAAAACGATTAGTTTATGCCTAAATAAAAATATAGGCTTATATTTCTAGTCAAGACCATGTGCCAATAATAATGATATCTAATTTAGTTAGATTCTTAATTTCAAGTTTACATGGTTAGTTGAACCTATGATTCATGTTTAAGTATTGTTTATTCCATAATCATATGAATTGAATAATTCATGCTTAGGTATTGTTTATGCCATAATCATATGAATAGAATAATTCATGTTTAGGTACTGTTTATGCCATAGTCATATGAATAAATGATTCATGTTTAAGTACTGTTTATGCCATAATCATATGAATTGAATAATTCATGCTTAGGTATTGTTTATGCCATAATCATATGAATAGAATAATTCATGTTTAGGTATTGTTTATGCCATAGTCATATGAATAAATGATTCATGTTTAAGTACTGTTTATGCCATAATCATATGAATAGATTGATTCATGTTTAAGTATTGTCTATACATTAACCATATGAATAGAATGATTCATGTTTAAGTATTGTTTATGCCATGATTATACGAATAGAATGATTCATGTTTAAGTATTATTTATGCTATGATTATATGGATAAAATGATTCATGTTATGCCATGATTATATGATGTTACAATTGCAAGTTCACATGTGCCTATTTTATGTTAATTGAATCGTTCGTTGCAAGTTCATGCGTTCACACTCCCCTTTTTCATGTTATCTTATAAACATCATGTTATAAGCCTCCCCTTTTCATTTGGCTAAATAGGGTTTAAGTATTAAACCCAACACACCTTACGTTGGAGCAAACGTATAATACGGGGGTAATGACGTTTGGGCTAAAATATAGAACATATGTGTTGGCATGTTTAACGCATGCCAACAACCTTGAAAGAACAATTAAGTGGCATAAATGAAATTTAACCAATAAAGATGAATTTGAATAATGGGCCGCAAATATTTACATATAAAAAGAAAAGAGACAAAATATGTAAATGTAGAAAAATACGATGTGTTTAACCCGAGGTTGGATTGAGTTGTGTTGTAAACCTGCCCGAAACCGCCCGGCTGTCCAGTAGTCACAACAATACCTATCCAATGTGGGTGGTTAAACACGGAGCCCAATAAGGACCCGAGGTTAGACTGAGTTGTGGCGTAAGACTGCCCGGACCCAACCGGCAACGGGCAGCCACAACAATACCTGTCTAATGTGAGAGGTCAAGGCTTTAATAAGACAATTAAGGCTGAGTCAGGATTGATAGGATTAAGTAAATTATATTAATACTTAATCAAAATGGAACATGCTAAACTAAACAGACTGATTGGGGGTTAGGTTTATAAAACACTTAACCAACTTAGCATGTTAGCTAGAAATAGAAAACCTAGTAGCGGGGGACCCTTTTCAGCAGTAACCCTATAAGGTATCATGATACCCTGAAACTAGGCAGGGTGGGGCACGATTACTGGCCTGATTGTAAGAGGTCAAATCGACGGCGGTGGTGCAGCAGTGTAGGTTCTAACGGGGTGCGGGCGTGAACACACTCCGGCGCAGAAAAATAAGGCATTGGGCACCAGTAGCATACCTGTGCATTCTAGGATTGTGTCGGGCCGCCACCATGGGACTTGATACACCCCATGGTGGGACCAGCATAGGTAACTACAACATCGGGGGCCGTAAGACACATGTAACTATGCGAGTAGGAGCCGATCATCATAAAATGGATCACTTCACCCTGATTATGGGGTGCCTGTTGGGAACTAGTTTATATGGGTACAGAGATTAATATGGGGTACGATAGTATATTCAACCCTAGACAACTTGACTTAGTTTATGGTGCTTTCCCATTTCTTGTTTATACTTATCATACCCAGTTCTTTATTCATAGACTGAATAGTCCTAGACTTACTCAGGTTTTATGTCTGACTCTACTTTTTTTTCGTCTTCTTTTCTTCCGTTCCCCCCCCCCCCCCCCAGGTCCACAGGGAGGGAATACCGCAGCTTGACCAGCCTTCATATCCAGCTTGAAGAGAAAGAATGTATTGCTTGGATCTTTTCGTTTTGGACTATGGCTTTGGACAGCAACTATGGGACTTTTGCAGTTTATTTATGTTTTCTTTATGCTTCTTTAAATAATGTAATCAAGACAGTTATGAAGATGTTATGTTTTTGGGAGTATTGTAAGACAATTATGGTATGGTTGTTGTAACACGTATTTTTAATGAAATAAAAGTTGTTGTTTTTCCGTTGTTCAAAAATATGTGTTCTTATATCTGTCTTGTACATCTGTGACTTATACTTATAAACCTCCACCAAAATTAGGGCATTCCCTTTGAGAGTGACCCTAACGGAGGTGGGGTGTTTCAAAATCAGACCCAACGACTGTTGCCTCTAGCTAATTACCCCCATTCTGAACACAGTGGGATATGTATCGTAAGCCCGTTCGGCTATTACGATCAGTTTCCGTTGAATTTAAAATATAAATCTTTATATATTCAATTTAAACGCACATTTCAATTTACTGGGGTCACATACGACCTCTAAAAATTCCAGAAAAATTATTTCCAGCTTCGTATTGACGACCCGGTCCTAACAAAACAAATTTCGTTGAATTCTGAGATAGTTTGAAAAATGGCCATTTTCTTGTCGATCAAAATTGACTGAAATTGTTAAAACACGTTTAACTTCGCCACGCTCACATATTGATTCAGAAAATTATAAATTTTGAAACCTAGCAATAATTTGACATCCCGGATCCAACAAAAGTGGTTTCGTCGAAAATCGAGGTCGTTTGCAAAATTTCCATTTCTAAGGGCCTTTATATATATATATATATTCCACATCGACTATTTTGAATTTTCAACTGGACGTATCTTGATTCCCGCTATGAAATTTCGATTTCTCGGATTTGTTGGAAAGATATTCTCAATTAGATTCAAATATTTTTGGTTTCGTTAAAATCCGGTTTGTTTTGCACCCTGTACATTCATTTGAAGTTTGAAATCGAATTATCGAACTACCACGCCATTTTCAATTCCTTTTATAATTAAAATAAAACATCTATATTCTAACGACGATCTATATAAATATATACGTTCGAATTCTATTCAAAATAAATTTCTCGTCGATATTATTTAAAATAATTCATTTTAAATAGTCAAAATTCACTAAAATTGCCAAAATAAAAATTTTAAATTGGCTCAGATTTCCGGGTTATGACATAAAATCTTCAAACTACTGCTTTGCCAAGCTACTTGGAGTTCCTGCTCTAAGGTCTCTGTTGGAAATTTTATGAGGGGCAAAGGTAAGTTCTTTGCTTTACTTTCCTTTTTAAACCATATTTTGCTTTGACTTTTCCCTTTTTGGTCTGTCTTTTGTTCTACTTTCTCATCTAAAATGAGTGCAAATCCATTTTGCGGTCTATAATAAATATGCCATGCAATACGTTATATTGTTTTTAATCAACTTCAAATCCTTTTGATGGAAGCATGGTTAGTTTGACAGCATGTTGCATTTTTATTTTGGCATGAATTGTTGTACTTCATTTGTCTGGTTGGATACTTAAGTGTTGCTAGCTTTTCTTGTTGCATGAATTAGTTGTGAATATTTCTGCTGTTAACTTATTAGCATGTTTACTTACCTACTTAAAGTCACTTGGTGCTTACTGTAACAAAATTGATTTGATGCTAAATCGTTTCTTATATTCAGATGCATCATTGTTAGCAAATAATTGTTAGATTAGTGTATTTTTTTCCTAATTCTCGTTTATTTATCCCTCAATATACTTTGTTATTTTGATTCTTCTAAAAAAAAGAAAAAAAAAAGAAAAAAAATGCTTCAGGAACAATCTTGTTTATTGTAGCATTCAATGCATAAGCATATTTGGAATTATTTTACAAGAGTAATGAATTGCTACTACAATTTCAATAGGTTTTAGATTCCATATAATATTTTCCTTTGTTTTCTTTTTGCATTAAATAAAGTAGAATTCTTTCATAATATTGGTTCCAAATAAATAACAGTACACTGTTTGCTGCTTTCTTCATGCGTTTGAAAATGTAAGAACGAATGCTTCTTGGACATGTTTGAATACATTGAACTCTATAGACTTTTCTTTACTTGAACTCTTTATGTTTTCTTTGCTAATTTTGAAAGTTTTAGCATTCTTGTTTGTATCTAAACAATATAATACTTGACCATGCCACTACTGTGTTTTAAAGGGCTATGAAATTAGCTTGTACTCCATGTTGCTTGCTGGCTTAACCATACAAACATTTATTATATACTTGGCACTGTTTGCATTTGAATTTCTATGCATATGTATTTAAGCTTATATATTTGGGCATCTAAACTTACACATGCAGCACCGTAAATGGCTTGTGCATCTATATGTCTACATTTAAAGCTTGGTACTATATTGCCTTTTTAGTAGTTGATTTATACAGTCCAAACTTAAGCAAACACCAATATCACAATAGAACGAGTATCAAATGTTTATGTAAACCATGCCCTTCAAATGCAAAACGTGTGCCATTGGTTCTATTGTGATGCCCTTCAAATGCGGAAAGTGTATTGTTTGTACTACTTATTTTTTCTTTTAATACATGAACCATGGCCTCTCCCACAATTGTCTTCAGTCTACTTGTGCGTATTTTATATACATGTATACTAATTATTTGTTTTACACGGTCAGACCTGGTGTGTACATATAGGTGGAAAGAAAGACTACACCCATTGCCTTACACTTTGGCTATTTTTGTTTTGTAATTTACACAATTCGAAATGTAACTGAACTTATGGAAAAGTTTTTTTTAAGCGGTTATAACATCAATAAATACTATAGTTATATAACATGCAGTTGATCGTAGTACTGTCTTTGCCTTGTTCCCTTGTGTCTCTATCCTATGCTTGGTGAAATGGTTTGGGTACATGAGTAGATAACCACATGCGTTGGCTTACATGGTCTTGGTATCCTGAGAGACACTTATGCATGTTATCTTGCTTGGTAAAACTAAAAATAATAGCCATAAGCTCCTACTAGTTGTATTTCGAAAGCATATGAGAAAATGCATATGTGTATTTTAGTGTATACATGTGTGTCTAATAATAATAATAATAATAATAATAATAAATTTATTTAGTTATGGCTCATCATGAATCGGCATTTTATTCAACATTGATGATGAAAATTCCATCCAGATACCAAGTAACCTTTAACCCATTAACAGTGTACTATATAGTGCAACATCTAAGTGACTGTTATTGCCTATATTTATCAATTCATTTGGCTTGATGCTTGCCTGTTCTCTAAAACATTAAGTTTAGAGAAAATATAATGAGTTTTAGGGTATAAAACTTTTTAATGGTTTTACGGATCAAAAAAATACAGTTAGTATTCTTTAGGCACTAAACAATATTATTTCTTAGTGGAATCACATATTATTTACTAATCATGTCTGCACCTTGAAGACTAAGAAAATGTATTCTCATTTTTATTAAATATTACTGTTGGATGTCAGTGTATATTGGTGTATATTCAGTGTTTGATTAATTTGAATATTGATCAATTTTCTTTTATGACTGTAAAATGTTCTAACGAAAATATTTCTTTATGTTTTAATAAGGATATGCTTCATATGTTTTCTACACAATAACATAACAAAGAATCATGAGAGGGAATTTGCAAATATAGTGTAACAACAGCCCGTGTGCGAAACACGTGTTCGCACCTGTTATTTTATAATTTGTGGGGATTGGACTGGTTATTTTGAAGTGTTTACTCAAGCGTTACAGAAGCAAAGTTTTGGCTTTTAGAGAGGAGGTGCGTGAGAAGACACATGTGCGCGCAAATCTCGACAAAAGCTGTAATTTATTAAAAGAAATTTATGTATAAATTTATATTTTACGATGTATGAATACTGTAAAACTCTGACATTTTTATGAAAATATGTTCCATTGTAGAAATTGTGTACTGTGAATATGTGTTAAATTCATTTTAAACCCTGTAAGCCAATAACAATCTGTCATGTTGAACACTTCAAGTTGGTTTAATTACCGGTTTGGGGCGGTCAAAATGGTGGATTGTTACATTTAGTATCAGAGCCATGGTTTTTCTAAAACTTGGGTTATTGGGTTTAAAAACTCATTAGATGTGACGGCCCCAAATCCCGTACCCACGGTGACAAGGGTAATCTTTGGAATATAACACATAAACAGATAACAGTAGAACAAAAATAAATAAATACACCAGATAATGTATACACTGGATAAACATAATCATCAGAGTTACACAGTACACAGGATCATACTTAGTACAAATACAGTTCAGCTATACATAAATGTCTACAGCGGAAAACAAACATAATATGTACAATAGGAGCTGAACAGCATAAAAAGAGATAAATGATAAAATCCATCTTCAGCTCCAGCTGTCCAGAAAGAGCCAGCTAAAACCTGAATACAAGGCTGTCCGTGCAGAAAAAGGGGCACCCGAGTTTGCAAGTGAAACAAACTACGAGTCAGTCATGGGACTGGTATGAGAAATCTACTTAATACATTTTATAATATGGCTAATCACAGGACCACGCCACTTTCGCGGAACGGGTTTACTCCATTGGATTGCTAGTGCTTTAAAACAAATATTTCTTTTAAACATCGCAATGCTTTTTATAAAAATGAAGCCATTATAAGACTCAGTTCCCATCACACAATGCAACGCAAACTGGAGGATAGAGTTTTACGTTATAATGGCCAAAATATGCTTGATACGAATAAAACAAAAGCATTTGATATTACTACTAGTGTTTATAGGTTTCAAAAACAATTTCAATCATAGACGGCATGGGTACCATATATCATGTCTCCATATATAGGTATACAATCAAAACCGCACAGTCACGTATTTGGAAATTGGATTTCCGTCATGAACCAAGGCAAAAGATAGTCCTTACCGACTTCGAGACACTCTAGTCGGCCCCTCAGGCAAGTACTCAGTCAAGCCTTTGGATCGTCAGGGCCGGTCCACCGATGTGGATTAAAATGCCTGAACACTGCGTTTCCCCGCGCTTTGGGGGCGTAAATGAGCCAACGAATGGCTCCTTCGGCTTCACATAGTCACCGGTATATACGAGGCGCCTCGCAACAGAAACAACCACATAGGTGAGAATAATATAAATGTCAGTCAGTTTAAGCACTGATACCACCTCTAGCTAGAAGGAAACGCATGCCCTCCCTGATGTCCTCTCCCGTTTCTGGTTCATACCGGGGTGTGAGGTTCGTGAATTCACGTTATACACAAAGCTATGCCACACAGGCTGTGCTTTGATCATCAACCACAAGACCTTGCTTTTCAACATAAGCCTTGATCATTGCACCTTAGCATGCCACACAGACAATTCACACCATGCAACTGATGGCTATCAATCACACCGAATGAATTCCAATGTCAGACACACAGTCCATTTACAAGTCCGTTCTGGGTCAGAACGAAACCGGAGGCACTATATACCTCGCATACCCATCGATCTCCACGTACGTCTAGACGATCACCACTCATTATCCATATTTTGGGATGCCTCCCAATCAGGACATCAGTTACCATCCAACCGAGGTGAAGATCTCCGGTCTTCAACCACCGTCTTCATCTTCGACTTCTTATCATCGATTCAGAATGGGATAAACCCGGTCATTCTGAGCAACTCACGTATATAATTAACAAGTGCCACACAAACACAACATACGCTTCATTCCAATTCATTATTCACTAACCGTAAATCAGTAAGAGAACGATTTCCCAAATATTAACCCCGAAGGCCGAAACCAACATCAGATCAAAACCCAGGAGACCATTCGACTTAGCTAACCTTCAGTTAGTTTATAAATTTCACATTCCATATCGTTTATAATATTTTATAATGATTTATCGCTATTTTTATTTATTTATTTATTTATTTATTTATTTATAGCCAATTTATTCAAACGACGCTTCGGGACATAAAGCGGCCGTGGCGCTGTTTTTCTTCAGATTTGATTTACACATATCGGAAAATCTAATCATTGGATCTTCACAAACTTTATATCATTAGAAAGATCTTTTCAAAATGAATCCAACGGTTCAGGTTTTGGGAAAATCCGATGGTCGGATCTCCCAGTACACTCGTTTGAAGTTTCGATTTCAAAATACGAACTACTGCGCCGTTATTCGATTTAATTTAATTATATATATATATATATACTTGATTCTGGCGCTATTTTTCTTCAGATTTGAATTAAACATTCCAGACAATCCAACTATTGGATCTCTACAAAGTTGGTGTCGTTGGAAAGATATTTCCAAGGCGAACCCAACGGTTTTGGTTTCGGGAAAATCCGATGGTCGGATCTCCCGCACTAATCGTTTGAAATCACGGTTTCAAAACACGAACTACAGCTTCGTTATTCGATAAATTTCAATTATATATATATATATAATCGATTCTTCGATTTCAAAACTATTTTCTTTTCATACAATTGATAAAAATGATATTTTTATCCAACCGACTTTTATTTCGACACTTCACTATTTTTAACGATTCATGGATATAGTAAAAATGTGATTTTTATTATAAAACAATTTATTTCAAAACACGACTATTTTATATAATTCATATAGATGATAAAATATGATTTTTATTATAAAACAATTTATTTCAAACACGAATACCATTCAACACATGAATTTCTATTCAACGAATGAATTTCTATTCAACACATGAAGGTTTTCTATAGTTCGTATATATATAATAAAAATGTGATTTTTATTGTTAAAACAATTTATTTAAAACACGAATACCATTCAACACATGAATTTCTATTCAACGAATGAATTTCTATTCAATACATGAATGTTTTCTATAGTTCGTATATATAAAACAAAAATGTGATTTTTATTGTTAAAACAATTTATTTAAAACACGAATATCATTCAACACATGAATTTCTATTCAACGAATGAATTTCTATTCAACATATGAATGTTTTCTGTTCAACACACGAATACACACATGAAAATAATTCTAACACATGGATATTATTCAAAATTTCGGCAGCATAACGGCAGGGTAGTTAAAACTGGGGTCGTCCTTAGTACGGCTCCTCGCTCTACCTTAAAGCCTCGCAGCTTTTGACAATGGGGATTTCATGCATCTAGTTCGCACGCAGGCGACATGTATATTTTTTTTCATTTCCACAAACTAATCCTATGTGGTTTCAACCAAATAATTCTCAACCACAAACGGGTATTTTTCAACCACAATCAATCAATTTCAACCAAAAACAATTCTAATCAACCATTCGCTATCAACCAATTTTCACACCAATCACAACCAATAAATATCGTCCATGGTTTGTGGACGAGGGGCGTGTGTATATATATATATATAAGCATTTCACTTCTATTTCAACACATATATAATTTTTTACAACGCATATATAACTTATATATCGAACATACAACTTACACAACGCTTATAGAAGAGGTGTACAACGCTTATATAACTTATACATCGACTATATAATTTACACATCATCGTTTTCCATGTCTTTTATAATTTAGAAATCTCACATTGGGTTCCACTCCACCAAAAAATAGTGGAAGGCTCAAAAAAATATGTAGTCTCTTCTAGAATGTAGAAGACGTCCACCCGAGCACACTGTCTCTTGTTTCACTGAATTTCATCAACAAACGAAAAAGATATGATTTTTACAGTGAAATCAAAAACCGTAGCGCTTTAAAGTGCTATAATATAGTTTATTTAAAATAGGTCGTACCTTCTTTTAAATCTTCAAAAATAGGTTTGATTTTTTCTCTCAATCCGTGCAACTATACGTCGATCGGCCTGTGCCACCTTGAAGGGCTAGGAGAGGCGCCCAGATTGATGCTAGGTGGGTCCCACTCGATGGCGAATTGCGGCGGCGACGGCGAGTTGAACAGCTCGACTTTCGAGCCTGAGATCTCCCCCGATACTCAACGAAAAATTCGAACCCTGGTATGGATTTAAAGATCTCGAGGAGCTCTGCAAATTTCCCAACAGTAGTGTTTGATTTTGATGCGCGGATCAGAGAAAAAGAAGAGAGAAGGAATGAAAGGTTTTCCGTCATTGATACTGGGGGTTACGGGTTTGAATCGTTGACCGAGAAAGTGGTGGTGAATTTTGATTGGATGGTGGATTTATTTAATTATTTTAAATCCAAAAATACCCCTTAACGCATATGAACACCAATTCAAACCCAACGACTGTCGCCCCTAGCTTAATACCCCCATTCCGAACACAATGGGATATGGTTCGAAGGCCCATTCGATTGTTTCAGTCAGTTTTCCTTCAAATTAAAATATAAAACATTCAATATTTAATTTGAACATACATTTCAATTTGTCGGGGCCACATACTAATTCTAAAAATTCCCGAAAAATAAATCTAGCTATGTTTTGACGATACGGTCCCAACAAAACTAGTTTCATCGAATTCTGAGGTCATTTGAAAAATGGCCCTTTTCGGGTCGATCCAATTTAATAGAAATCGACCAAACACATTTTCCTTTGCCACGCTCACATACTAGCTTTAAAAATTATGAAATTTGAAACCTAGCAATAATTTTACATCCCGGATCTAACAAAAGTGGTTTTGTCGAATTCTGAGGTCACTTGCAAAATGGCCATTTTCACGGGCTATATAAACTCTATAGCGACCTTTCTGAAAATTCGTTTGGCCATAACTTTTGCTTCCCGCTATGAAACTTCGATTTTCCAGATTCGTTAGAAAGATATTCACTAACAGATTTAAATATTTTTGGTTTTACTCAAATCCATTTTGTTTTGCACCCGGTATAGTCAGTCAAAGTTTGAATTCAAAATTTGAAACTACCGCGCCATTTCAGACCTTGTTTATAATTAGAATTAATTATATTTATTTTCAAACGTCGATTCAAACTTACTTTTCATTGTTATTATTTAAAATATTTAATTTAAATATTTAAAATCCACTACAATAGCCAATTTAAATTTTTTAAATTGGTTCAGATTTTCCGGGTCGTTACATTAGAGATAGGGTGAAAATACCCTAGAATGAGCAGAATTAATATAGAATCACTCTTGTGAGAGCGCGATTTGGGGTTTTGAAAAATACTTCAAATTTTATAAAACAAGATTCGAGCAATGTCCGATTTAAAAACGATAGTTAAACAAGAACTGAATCAGTTTTGAAATTGGCTCGGATCGGTATTTGAAGTAAAGTAAGAATGCCGGTAATAATAAATAAATAATAGAAACAACTAAAAGTAGATTAATTATTTTTCTTTGATAGATATATGGTTTTAATCGAGTACAATTTCCATTGAGATATTCTGTAGGATGTGGATTTGAGTAAACGAATTAGTAATACCAAGCGCTATGGGATGTTTAGTAATACTTTTCTGGTTACTCTCTTGACTTTCCATATAGAATATTCGGTTGTTTTTGTATTTTCGGTTCTGAAATGTACCGGTAAAATAATGTGGTACAAGAGCATGTGTTACTGTTTGAAAGTATACTTCAATTACTGAAGTGTTTTCTAAGTTGACATGCTTTCATGATGATACTATTTGTTCTCTTTCACAACTATTATGATTTGGTTCATTTTGTCATATTTTTTTATATTTGATATTTATTATGAGTATCATATTGATTTATATATGATACTCTGACTTGACTAATTTTATCATATTGTTTTATATATGATAAATTCGAATATCGGTTTGTTTGTGATTACCATTTTACCTTTATATGTGATGGTTTGTTTCTTTAAGTCATAGTTGGATTTTTAAAGTGTTTTGATGTTATAAACATTTTGAACTTCATGGCAAGTTTTATATAAAATTAGTATCTCAAGAATACTTTGATTTTGGGATTGGGATAGATTGGACTCTGTTGTGCCAATGGGCCAAAACTCCATCTTGGTCGACCTGATTCAGGTTTGCTTCCTGAATCTTGGTGGTTTTAAATTCCGCCCATCTGCCACCAAAGGTCAAACGGTCTGCTACATTGTGAAATTTTGTTGTTTTGATCGGGATTCCCGATCGGCGGGTCACGGACTACATCAGATGGAGGCGTGGGGGTCCCACGTGTAGTGCCGTGAACGGATAGCATACGACCTTCGCCTTAGACCGTCTTGGTTATCCTGTGTTAATCGCCGAATGTCGTTATGGCGCTATGAGTGGATTACGGTGTGGATGTCTCGATGCACGCTCGAGCTCTACCACTGTGATTTTACAATACTACCGTCTGTTTATATGGTATTTATGAGTCAAGTTACATTTATCCCATAATCCCCTAATATTTTATTATATTGTTATAACTGATTTGGTTATATTATCATATTGATTTTATATATGGTAATTGTTACGAGTATTGTATTGATACTCTGATTTGATTATATTATCATATTGATTTTATATATGATAATTATTATGAGTATTGTATTGATTTATATATAATACTCTGATTTGATTTACATTATCATATTGATTTACATATGATAATTGTTATGAATATCGTATTGATTTATATACGGTACTCTGATTTGATTTTATTATCATTTTGATTTATATATGATAATTTTTGTATTGATTTATACTCTAATTTGATTTTATTATCATATTGATTTATATTTGATAATTGTTGTGTTGATTTATACTCTGTTTTGATCACATTGCTTTTACATGTGATAAGTGCCATGAAGATTTTATTGACTTGGCTAATTATCATAAAATATTTATTATAAGGATCTTATTCTGTTGTATACATGTATGTTATAAATATCGTATTTATATATGGTACTCTATTTTGAGTTATTTTATCATATTGTTTCTATAAATGATAAATGCCATGAGGATTCATTAGTTGTTGATACCCTGACTTAATTGTTATGAGTATCTTATTAATTTATATATAATTTGTTGAGAGCTTCGCATTGAATTATATGCGATGTCTATTCTGATTTAAATTTATCAAATTGATTTGTATGTGATAGCCCAACTTGATTTAAGTTATCATATTGTTTTACATATGATAAATGCCACGAAGGTTTTATTGACTCCTCATTGATTTGTTTTATCATATGGTTCTTATATATGATAAAAGTCATTAAAGATTTATTGGCTTATATACGATACTTTGACTTGATTCCTTATTATATTTTACGTGGCATTTGTTATGGGCATCAAATTGGTATATATATATATATTATCTAATTTAATTATATTTTCTAGAAATTATTATTGATTGGAATCGTATTGTCTCATATACGATATCCTTATTTAGTATCAAAAATGGAGAATGGGCACAATAAAATATGGATTATATCTGGGATAAGATTGGAACTCGTACAAAATGGAGTAATCAAGTTCGAAATTTTTGATTGTTACAATCCAAACAAGTTAGGGAGAAAGTTAAAATACAACATTGGAATTTTATAATGATAAATTAGTATTGTGAGGACGCAATTTCATTAAGGGTGGGAGTTTGTAACAACCCGGATTTTGGAGGAGGGTTTGTAACTGCTCAGAAAATTATTGGTGTTCAGGAAATGATTTCATAAATATGAGGTTTTTTTTCGAAAACAATCAACATTAACATTAGTAGCTAATTTGGATTCGTTTGTATATTCGAAAGTGTTGTATATTCGAAAATGCAACTTTAGAAATAAATCCCAAGTTGAAAATATAAATCTTATATGCTGATTTGAGGGGAAATTGTATATGTGTAGTATAAATTTAATTTTGTAATTAATGAGTTGAGGTAAAAATTTATTATTTGCATTTATTTTTGAAATGGAATTCCTTTTGTGGATTCATTTTAGTATATACAATCGTCAAAGATCTGTTAAACAAATATTATTAATATTATTAACCTATTTGAGATTATTTGAACAGCTCAACTTTAAAGAATGGATCTTGCAATTTAATTTGAATTGGTTTATTGAAATTAATATTGAAATTGTACTTGATAATGTACACATACATTGGTAGTTGTTGTATAATATAATATTAGGTACATCTAGAGAGTTCCAATAGTATATGTATATTCTTTTAAAATATTGGCTCCACCGGTTCTACTGGTTCTAGATTTCTCTAGGTGTGTCCCCTTTCTTCTGTTACACCGCCTCGACCCTTATTTTAATTGGGCGGTTCATTTGTGAGAGAGGGGGTGGGGGGAGGGGCAAAATGTTTTGCCCAATATCAATTTTAGGTCTGCTGATCCTCTTTGGATCTTCCGTCATCTCCATTCCAGGCAATCGCCACCCGCGTCCCTCTGTTGTTCGGTGCCTTTGCATCGCGCACACCACCACTTTTCCCTCCTCGGCCTCAATTGAAATCCGACCTCACCGCGAACTGATCTGCTACTCTTGACCGCTTTGACGTCGAATGCCTCTGCTTCAAGGCTGCAGTGGTGCACCACCTCGAGGCCACAAACTGATCGGAAGCAGTTAGTGGCGAGCACTACTTCAACTCCGAAGATTGCTACCGGGCTGGTCCATCACCGCGCCTCCTTGTAGCACTCCTGCCAGCTTGAAATATCATTAAAATCTTCAGACTACTGCTTTGCCAAAATACTTGGAGTTCCTGCTCTAAAGTCTCCATTGGAACTTTTATGAGGGGCGAAGGTAAGTTCTTTGCTTTACCTTCCTTTTTAAACCATATTTTACTTTGACTTTTTCCTTTTTGGTCTGTCTTTTGTTCTACTTTCTCATCTAAAATGAGTGCAAATCCATTTTGCTATCTATAATAAATATGCCATGCAATACATTATATTGTTTATAATCAACTTCAACTCTTTTTGATGGAAGCATGGTTAGTTTGACAACATGTTGCATTTTTATTTTGGCATGAATTGTTGTACTTCATTTGTCTGGTTGGATACTTAAATGTTGCTGGCTTTTCTTGTTGCATGAATTAGTTGTAAATATTTCTACTGTTAACTTATTAGCATGTTCGCTTACCTACTTAAAGTCACTTAGTGCTTACGGTAACAAAAATGATTTGATGCTAAATCGTTTCTTATATTCAGATGCATCATTGTTAGCAAATAATGGTTAGATTAGTGTATTTTTTATTAATTATCATTTATTTATCCCTTAATATACTTTGTTATTTTGATTCTTCTAAAAAAAAGAAAAAAATGCTTCATGAACAGTCTTGTTTATTGTAGCATTCAATGCATAAGCATATTTGGAATTATTTTACAAGAGTAATGAATTGCTACTACTATTTAAACAGGTTTTAGATTCCATATAATATTTTTCTTTGTTTCCTATTTGCATTAAATAAAGTAGAATTCTTTCATAATATTGCTTCCAAATAAATAACAGTGCACTGTTTACTGCTTTCTTCATGCCTTTGAAAATGTAAGAACGAATGCTTCTTGGTCATGTTTGAATACATTGAACTCTCTGGACTTTTCTTTACTTGACACTCTTTATGTTTTCTCTACTAATTTTGAAAGTTTTAGCATTCTTGTTTGTACCTAAACAATATAATACTTGACCATGCCACTACTATGTTTCGAAGGGCTATGACATTAGCCTGTACTCTATGTTGCTTGCTAGCTTAACCATACAAACATTTATTATATACTTGGCACTATTTGCATCTGAATTTCTATGCGTTTGTATTTGAACTTATATTTATGACCATCTGAACTTACACATGCAGCACCGTAAATGGCTTGTGCACTTATATGTCTACATTTAAAGCTTGGTACTGTATTGCCTTTTTACTAGTTGATTTATACAGTCCAAACTTAAGCAAACCCCAATATCACAATAGAATGAGTGCCAAATGTTTATGTAAACCATGCCCTTCAAATGCAGAACGTGTGCCATTGGTTCTATTTTGATGCCCTTCAAATGCGGAAAGTGTATTGTTTGTACTACTTATTTTGTCTTTTAATACACGAACTATGGCCTCTCCCAAAATTGTCTTCAGTCTACTTTTGCGTGTTATATATATATATATATATATATATATATATATATATATATATACACTAATTATTTGTTTTACACGGTTAGACCTGGTGTGTATATATAGGTGGAAAGAAAGACAACACCCATTTCTTTACACTTTGGCTATTTTTGTTTTGTAATTTACACAATTCAAAATGTAACTGAACTTATAGAAAAGTTTTCTTTTAAGCGGTTATAACATCAATAAATACTATAGTTATATAACATGCGGTTGATCGTTGTACTGTCTTTGCCTTGTTCCCTTGCGTCTCTGTCCTATGCTTGGTGAAATTGTTTGGGTACATGAGTAGATAACCACATATGTTGGCTTACATGGTCTTGGCATTATGCGAATACTTATGCATGTTATCTTGCTTGGTAAAACTAAAAATAATAGCTATTAAACTGAAAATAATAGCCATAAGCTCCTATTAGTTGTATTTCGAAAGAATATGAGAAAATGCATATGTGTATTTCAGTGTATACATGTGTGTCTAATAATAATAATAAATAAATAAATAAATAATTTAGTTATGGCTCATCATGAATGAGCATTTTATTCAACATTGATGATGAAAATTCCATCCAGATACCAAGTAACCTTTAACCCATTAACAGTGTACTATATAGTGCAACATCTAAGTGACTGTTATTGTCTATATTTATCAATTATTTGGCTTGATGCTTGCCTGTTCTCTAAAACCTTAAGTTTAGAGAAAATATAATGAGTTTTAGGGTATAAATTTTTTAATGGTTTTATGGATCAAAAAGATACAGTTAGTATTCTTTAGGCACTAAACAATATTATTTCATAGTGGAATCACATATTATTTACTAATCATGTCTGCACCTGGAAGACTAAGAAAATGTATTCTCATTTTTATTGAATATTACTGTTGGATGCCAGTGTATATTGGTGTATATTTGGTGTTTGATTAATTTGAATATTGATCAATTTTCTTTTATGATTGTAAAATGTTCAAACAAAAATATTTCTTTATGTTTTAACAAGGATATGCTTCATATGTTTTCTAGACAATAACTTAACAAAGAATACGAGAGGGAATTTGCAAATATAGTGTAGCAACAATCCGTGTGCGAAACACGTGTTCGCACCTGTTATTTTATAATTTGTGGGGATTAGAATGGTTATTTTGAAGTGTTTACTAAAGCATTACAGATGCAAAGGTTTGGCTCTTAGAGAGGAGGGGCGCAAGAAGACGCTGTTACAACAATTACATCAGAGTACAAGAATTTTCCAGAGTATGAATAATAATATACATTGGAAATACAATAATATCAAAGTTTAATTTACATTTAAATAGCAGCGGGAAAATAATACAAAACACAACTGAAAGAAATACACGGATACAGAGCCTTCCGAATATCGCTCCAGCTGTAGACCAGAATCCTGTGAATATAATATCTGCAAACCAAAACTACTTGCTGCCCGTGTGGAAAATATGGGCACCCAGAGTTTAGGTTAAAACAATAAACTCCAGGTCAGTCATGAGACTGGTGTGAGAACTCAAAAACAGTTATTAACTTTAATTTTTAAAGTTGGGTAGACCACGCCACTTTCGCGGAACGGGTTTCCTCCCAAGAATACCAGTGCATAAAAAAACGAAATGCTTTTTAGAAAAATGAAACAGTTATAAGACTCAATCCCTTGCACGTACGCCGAAGGATAGAGTTTTTCCTTATAATGGTCAAAAATGCTTAATACACGAAATTCATATTTTATACTATGAGTGCACAGTGTAGAAAACAATTTCGAATATAAAAGTATCAAAATTAGGTGGCATAATATGTTATGTAAGCGGCATAATATGTTATGTCACCATATAAGTATACAACAAAAAACCATAAGCTCGTATTGGAAAATTGGATTCCATCATGATGGGTACTGATTCGAAAGATCAATCGCGAATGTATCTCCACGGCTTACGTCTCGGCAAGAGAAAACACCGAAATAAATATACTACGCACTTTGGATCAGCAGTAATCTGATCTATCCTCATGAGATTCGGCTAAAATGACCTATCCCACTTCTAGAGTGGAGCGACCACCCTAGCCCCATTGGCCGACCCCAAATCCGTATAAAGTATATTGGTCAAACCGAACATTATCGAACAAATCGTTCACCATCATACCGTGGTGTGTGAGGCCCGCGAAGTCACGTTGTATCCAAAGCGGCGCTATATAAAAGTTATGCTTTGGTCTTCATCCACAAGGCTCTGCTTTTCAATTAAAGCCTTGATCATATGCATCTTAGCATGCCACATTATCAGACCATATCATTGATTCATCTATCGATATATAACAGGGTGTTAAGAAAAAGAATAAATTCTCCGCCACCAAACAGCTATATATTAAATAGAGATCAACGAATACAATATAAAGGAATACAATGTCAGACACACAATCCATTTATCAGTCTGTTCTGGGTCTGAACGAAACCATATCCGGTAAATCTCCAAATACGTCTGAATGATCACCAATTTTTCCCTCATTTTGGTATCGGAGCCCTGGTTTACAGAACTCGAGAAAAAAACACATTAGAACCGAATGAAAGAATTCATCAGAGATTGGATTAGTAATATCCAATAAGAATAACTCGTTAGAGAAAGGGTCAGTAGTATCCTAGAACGAGTGTGAAGAGTATTATTTTCTTTAAAATAATTAAGAAAACAAATTTAATATTCTAAAAAAATTTATCTTAAAAATACGTATTTGATATATTATTATATTTTATTTGGACAATCGAGTATATAAAGATTTTGAATATACAAGTAATAACGGGTATTCAAAGTTTTAATATACTGGATAGATATTGAATCACACTCTAGTCGCCCGGGGATAATCCTGATGATGACAGCTGCATCATCAGTATTTATGTTCGAGTAACGAAGGTGGAATATCTATATATTTCCATTGACAGGTGTGAGAACCAAAACTAGATAGGGTATATTGTTGTGATTTGCACTAAAAACATGATTTTTGACTATATATATAAAAATTATGCCTTTGAAAAGATAATGTAATGACCCGGGATTTTGACGACTTTGTTTATCGCCATGAACTCAATGATGACTAACCAAACGTCGAAAAATACCGATCATTAATGAAAGAAATTAGAGGGTGAGGATAGATAAGATAGAAACTTAGAATAGAAGAAGAAGAACACAATATCAGAGTAACATGAATCTCACAGCGGAACGAATAACATATAATATATGTAACATAACTTTGAAATATACATTTGTATTTGAATATACATCATTATCAAAGTACAACACTTACAACACAGCGGAAATAAACTATAGCTATGTGATCCTAAAGACTCCTGCTCCAGCTCTTCCAGTATATCTGTAAATCCCGACTACTTGACTGCCCGTACAAATTTAGGCACCCAAGAGTTTAGGGAAAACAAAACAAAATATACTCCGGGTCAGTCATGGGACTGGTGTGAGTAAAACAGTTTAAAACAGTTCGAACAAGTAATCGATATCTCATAAGACCACGCCGTATAACAGAACGGGTTTTTCCCTTATGAGAATCCAAATTATCTTTATATCAAAAACCTTTTGATATTATAATAATGTCTATCAACCACAATATAATAATCATCTAGCAAAAACGCTTTCATCTCACGTTCTACATACATAGTATACAATCAAAACCGCAAGCACATATTGGGTAATGGATTTCCAACTATGATAAGGTATGGAACCACCTTTCGCTAGTGTACCTCTAGAGAGGAATACAATGGGCTCAACAATAACATCTTGCAACCCGGCCACACATGACCGACCACTCATTTCGCTTGAGTGTATCGAATGTATATCACCAATAGTTGGGATCAGCAACCGTTTGCCGAATGGGACAGCATCAACAATAGATTTTTAGAAATAAATGAAACTCTAGATCAGGTGATTATACACCCTACTTCGGTGCGACCGACTTAGCCATGATGCCTGCCTAATTTCTGTCATTTACCGGTTGATGAGGCTTGAGGTTACGCTTCATCATCACATCAGATTCACATCGTCAAATCCATCAAATCACCGATTGACGTCTACAACAATACATTATGTGTTAGCTAAAAGAAGTTTCCTTCTCCGCTTCCACTCTTGGTACGGTTGGAGAAATAAATATACGTGATCGTCTGGAAATATTCTGTCAGACATCCGTCCATACAAGTCATCCAGGAACAGGATGAACCGAAGGCACTATTCTGTAAACAGGATAGCCCTTGCATAACTCCGTCTTCAATTTGCTTTGGCATATATGATTCGCAATGCTTATGCCAATACAGAGTGGTTCTTTGGATAATAATCCAACCGGTCTCTCCATATTAACAACGTTAAAATGGTCAAAACTTCGTTAGTCTGTGATTTAACTATCGAAGAAAAACAGGTGTGCAAACAACGATATTATTTACAAATGGAAATTTATATCGATCAAACATCATTCAACATTTATCTCTTTATTTCATTAAATTACTTATCTCCTGTTTCCCTATATTCAATATTTCTTATTTTCTAAATTTGGAAAATATACGTTATTAACAATGGAAAACTTTTCCATTTCTTGTTTTCTTTATTAGAAAACATTTCTGGTTTATTATTTGGAAAACATTTCCAAAGCTTCTTCATTGGACTTAGACAGATGTTTAAACAAACCATCGCGATGCCAACTCAAACCATTTCCTTTAATTACTAAATTCACTTAACCATCCTTTACTATCGAACCTTAACCATTCCTTAGTTAAAATGAAGTCAATCAAGTTGGGGTAATACTACCTCTCAGACCTTAACTGAACAACGTTTCTAACCTTGAAATAGACAAAGTTCACCCTTTTAATTCTTTAACAAACTTCCATACATCACTCTCTTTCAAATCTTTTCTATTCGATAATTCTTTCCTTCGATAAGGTATATTCGATAACTTTATTCAATTTATTCTATTCACTTAACTCTTTTGATTTAACTCTAACTCTATTCACTTAACTCCTATCGAATAAACTATATTCGATAACTCTTTTAATTCTATTTGAATAAACTATATATTCGATTAACTCCTTTTACTTTCTATTCGAATAAACTATATTCGATTAACTCCTTTTTGCTTTAACTCTAATCGATTAAACTAACATCGATTAACTCCCTTTAACTCGATTAAACTAACATCGTTTAACTCCCTTTAACTCGATTAAACTTACATCGTTTAACTCCCTTTAACTTGATTAAACTAACATCATTTAACTCCTTTTACTATTCGAATCACTAATATTCGTACGAATAACTAAATTCGATAACTTCTTTTTGAATAAACTATTCATTTATAAAGATTTACTTTTAGTAACAGTTCTTCACTTTACAAATGATTTCCTTTTTATTCTAACTTATCCTTTGATTTTATAAATATTTCTGTTATAAAAATTCTTTCCCTTTTCTATATGAATCCATCGATTTTATATAAATAATTCATTTTCAAAATACACTTTGAAAATCCCCTTTCCCATATCCAGTATTTCTTATGGTATTTAACATACCATATAACAACGATAAATATCGTCCAAACACACATAATCAACAACATATTATATATCACATCATAAATCACAATATATGAATCACAGTAAAATAAATGTTGAGGAATCCAGTTGGATTCCTCCAACATATTTCCCTGCATCACAGATGTTAAACAATATAGATAACATCACTTTCAGTTCTATATGATATATTCTGTTAAACAGAATCAATATAGAAACTCACCTAACTGACTAGAAGTTCAATCAAACAGTCAACACACAGTCAATCAGACAATATTTAACAGTTCTAAAAATACAACAGGAATTTATAAACTGTTTAGAGTTAGTGAGATTTACTCACATTGGCAGTTCATCGTTAAAGAATGATAAACTGTTTGTTTGATTTGAATTAAACAATTTATTTCGCCATAAATTCAAACGAGCTTGAATCCACTCCCAGTCAGCTCCACGGTGTAGCCATCGTCCTCACGATCCCAACGCAACTTACGGTTTGTGAAACTGATAAAGTATGAGAGAGATATTTAACTTACATGTTTGACTACACTAATTAATCAAATAAAAGTTAAATAAATTTTCTTTTGGGCCCAACCTTATTCTTAGCGGCCCACTTTCCACACAAAAGGCCCTCCTCCTTGAAATGCTTCTTCCCGAATCCTTCCAACTCCAGGAACGACAGAGCAGCCAAGTTCGAATCATTTAACTCCCTCAAATCTCCTTCCAAGAACCACCGAATTCAATCTCAACCTCACGGACGAACTCCTCTTCCCAATCTTCATCCTTTCATATCAACATTAGGTAACTCGGCCTCCATCAGCAAATCGCGGTTTCAGCTCGTACAGGACACACAGTTCCGAATTTTCTTCTCACGGTTTACCCTCAAACTTCGCATACAAACACTACAACCCGTCCTCGATCCCAAACTACCTTCGAAAACATGAATTTCATCATGTATAATTCGCGACATTAAACCCTAGAAAAATACCGACTCATGCTGTTCGAAATCAGCGAACAAAACTGGAGTACGAACTCCATGAACCCCACCCAGATGCATAGAGAATTTATCCAGGAACCCGATTATATGGCTTTGCTAATTGATAGGATTTTACTTGAATTGTTCTTGATTTTTGAAATGGGATTTTTCACTGTAAAGAGCATATGCGGTCATATATAGTTGTTGTGATGGTTGGTACGCTTTGTGGTTGGAAATGAGGTGTGCGTGGCCTTCATACTGCCCAAGAAAAGTTGGGATATTTTTTTAATTGATTTTCTATTTTATTTATTCGATTTTCCCTTTATCTCCTGTCCGTAAAAATCCTTGCGACTCCATACGATACCCAAAAAAATCACCAAACCGGGCATGTAGCAAGAGTTCGACATTACGGTCCCAACGAAACTGGTTTCGTCGAATTCTGACTCCGTATGCTCACACAGCGTATTTTTAACCGTCAGAATATCGACTGTTTTTCACTCTAAAAATCCGTACGGTCACACAGTGACTCTAAAAATCACGAAACTGGAAATCTAATAGCTATTTGATATTGCGGATCCAACAAAACTAGTTTCGTCGAATTCCGACTTCGTTTGCAAAAGTGGCTATTTTTAAAGCTCTAAATAGCCTATTTAAATATATTTAAATATAACTGAATTTAATATTTAAAAATAAATATTATCGTCTATATTCACATGGAATACCGTACCGCTTCAGAATATTCCTATATGGATTTACAACTCGATATTACACCGTCAGAGTTATATCGATGTTCGATTTCTATTTAAATCCTTATATAAAATATAATTAAATCATTATGGTCAGGGCGCTGCATTTCTGAGAATTTAATTTGGACGTAACTCAAAATCTACATGACGAAATCCCGATTTTTCTCTTCCACTAGCAAGATATGCTTCACCAGCTCCACACGTTTTTTGTTTCACAGAAATCCGATTAAAAACGGACCCTATATATACAGTTGAAGTTCAAATCACCCAATAGCGAACTACCGCGCCATTTCGAGCTCGATTATAATTATATTATAATTCTACATTCAAACTGTCGTTCAAATAATATATTCGTTATTCTAATTCAATTTCAAACTGAATTAAATATCACAGATGATCCAATTCACACCATATCGCCACTTCAGCCAATTCTGATTATTTCAGAATTAAATATATTATTTAATTTATTATTTTAATTAATATTCACCATTATTTAATTAAACCACCATTTAATTCATTATATCACTATTTATATAATTAAATAAATTAATTATAATACCTCTGCAAATGCGGGTCATTACTGATAATCACCTAATTGATTGCTGGTTGTGATGTTTGATTATTAATTTAAGTAATTAAAATATAGGAATGATAATTAATTTAACCACTATATTAAAGAACGATAAATTTAGCTAGTTTAAATTTAATACTAAACTGAATTGAAAATTTAGTAGAAATGAAAATTGAGTTAATTAAGTAAACAACTTTTAGTTTCATTCCTTTTCGAGGACGAAAAGATTTTAAGTGGGGGGAGATTGTAACGACCCGGAATTTTGGGGCAAATTTAAAATTTTTATTTTAGTTAATTTATTGGTTTTTGAATATTTAAAATAATTTATTTTATATAATAACGACTATAAATTTATTTTAATCAAAGTTAAAACGAATAGATTTTATTTAAATTATAAAAGGAGTTAGAAATAGCGCGGTAGTTTTAAAATTTGAATTTTAACTTTGACTGACTGTACAAGATGCAAAGTAAATCGGATTTTAGCGAAACCAAAAATATTAGAATCTATTTAAAAATATCTTTCCAATGAATCCGAAAAATTGAAATTTCATAGCGGAAATCAAAAGTTATGTCCAATTCAAAATCTCAGGAAAACACTATGGAATTTATATATAGGACCCAAAACGCTACTTTTTGCATACGAATGGATTTGGACTCGAAACCATTTCCATTGAGTTCAAAATGTCGTTTCTGCATTGAAAAAGTATAAGCACTTATATATTTTGAGTTTCGGAAATTATTCATATTTATTTGTATTTTTAATATTAAATATATACGCCTTAAAAATGGGAATTTTGCAAACGACCTCCGAATTTGACGAAACCACTTTCTATGGATTCATAATATTAAATTATTGTTAGATTCCAAATTTCATAATTTTTGAAGCTAGTATGTGGTCGTAATAAATTTTACAGTGAAAAACAAATTTTCAGACTTCAAAAATTCGCTTTTTATTCATACGGACTCGAAATTCATCGAAACCAGTTTCTATAGATTCGTAATGTCAAGAAATAACTATGTTTCAATTTTCATAAAAAAATGGAATTCGTAGGTGTTAACATGGATTTTTAAACTAAGAAAATAGACAAAATTTGAAGAAGATAAAATACATAAGAGGTTAAAATAAGGGTAGTGGGCCCAATTTAATTATTAACTGATATAAAATATCATAAGTGCTGTCATTAGCTGAACCCTAAGACAAAACATAGCCACCTTCTTCTTCCTCTACTCAATGGCGGCTCCCTCCTCTAAAATTTATTTTGCAAATTAGCCCTAGAAAACAAAATAATTTATATCTCTCAATCAGAACAAAATCAGACCAAACCCTTTTTGGGTTTTGTTCATCTTCTTATCCTCTATCTACCACGAAAAATTCAAGACCTATCGTCACACGGATTCGTCGGGATCTAGCTTGAAAGACTGAAAGCTGATTTCGGTTATTTGTTCGTTGCGGGCCCCATGTAGAGAGATAGGTCGAGCGACTTCAGGCAGTGGTAGAGGGGAAGCATACGGTTCTTTTAGCTGCGGTGTCATGGTCTCAGGTGGCCGGAGTTGGCCGGACTGTCAATTTTACTAGAGGGTGCTGAAAACAGGACAGTCGCAAAGATGAGCAATTTCCCGTCGATCCGTGCATTTTCAGGCGAAGTGACCCAAACAGAAGTTGTTCGGGAGGTCGAGATCTAGCTACTGACAAAATTGGTGTAATTTGGAGTACCGAGGCGGCCGCAGCACTGAGATGAACGGAAACTGCACTTTTTCGTTCAACTGCAGATCGTGGGCCCCTCATGGCGAACTGGAGGGGGGACCACCAGGCATGGAAAGAGGGGGAGAAGCCGGAGAGAATGGCGCTGGTTTCGTGCAATTCCGACTTACGATTTGGCCGTGGCGAGCATTTTAAGTTCAGGGTGCTGTTGGAAAAAAAAGGTTAAGGGCTTAAACGAGAAACTTTTATTTAATTTTATGTTCAATGTTTATAACGCGATATCTATCGCATACGAGGTCGAAATCTGACGATTTGAGATCCGCTGGAATCGTGGCGACGAGATCTTTGCAATGACACTAACTACGTTCAATTCTGAGCAAGTTGAAATTTTGGGTAATTTTCATAATTTAAATTAATTATTTAATTATTACGAAACTTCAAAAATTCATAACTTTGTGATACGAACTCGAAATCGCGCGAAACAGGATTTGCTGTGATCAGCGAGTCAAGAGCTTCGCAACGACACTAACTACGCCCAATTTGGAGCATGTTGGATTTTGGGCTAAAAATTGGGCCCAAACCGTCTATTACAGCCCGACCAAGGTGAGAACTTTTATCTCACTCGAATTTCTGAATAATTATTTATTTTTAGTTAACTGTGTTGAAATTGTTTGTTGGAATGAATATTGAGTTGGATGAATATTGTGAATTGTTTAACATTTGAAATATGTGAGTATGGCGAATAATGTTATGTCATTTATGATATATAAAATTTGTTGACACTGCCATAACAAGTTTTCTGACTTGTCTATGTTGATTGGATGATCAATTTCCACACATCGTCCAAAAGCACAACTAATAATGTATTATCTGAATTTGTGTTGGTTGAAACCCCACACGTGTCTTGGGTTGATATTTGAATACACGTCACCCTTGTATTTAGTTATAACTTGCACTTTGGCTGTTATGTGAATGGTTGACATTATTATGGAATAAGTGCGATGTTTGAAATCCGTGTAATCAAATTACATGGAAATTCTGTGAGTCTCATCCCAATTTTGAGTTAAAGAATATTATAATCCAATATTCAATTAAAGGAACCAAAAGATGGTTTCCATGTTTTCAAAAGGGAAGGTATGTATTGTCAAAGTCATAATAAAAAGAGTGAATTGGGAAGATAACATTTTTATTAGAAAAAAATTACAGTAAAAGATTAGAATTAAAAAGATACCCTTTTTAATTGTCAACATGTTAAATTTAGAAGATTTGTTTCAAAACTAAACATTTTGAAAAGATTAAAATTATTGTTATCAATTTTGAATTAATGAATATTTTAATTTATACTCAATTAATGGAATTAATTGGCGTTGATTTAAATAGATTATATCTTTATTTTTTAAAAGTTATAATAAAGGAGATTTAATTATAAAGATTACATATTTACTGTCCACATGTTAAGATAAGAAAGTTTGATTTCGAAATTTGAACGTTTTGGATAGATTACATTTATTCGTCATTATGTGGCAATAAATAGATTTGATTTCAAAAAGAAAGACATTTTGGGAAGATTATTATTAATTGTTATAATAATATGGAAAGTTCAGATATTTATAAAGATTTGAAAGGTAAGTTAAGACATTTGGAATCACATCATTTTAGAATTAAAGAATATTTAAAATTAAGATTCTTTAATGGAAAGGATACTTTCAAAGAGTACGTTTTAAAAAAGTTAATTATGATTATAAAATTATAATTGTACTTGGGCACGAGGTTAGGTCACATTTGTGGTGGAAGTCTGCCCGGAACCAACCGGCTTATCCAGCAGCCACAAATGTTGGGCCTAATGTGAGAGGTCCAAGTGCGCAAATACGAATTGGGCCATGACACGAGGTTAAGCCCAACTTGTGGGATAAGTCTGTCCGGAACCAACCGGCATATCCAGCATCCACAAGTCATAGGCTTAATGTGGGAGGTTTGGCCCAATGAAAAAAAAAGAATGAATTGAAAATATTACATTTTTCAATGTAATAAAGAATGAATTGAAAATATTACATTTTTCAATGTAATAAAGAATGAATTGAAAATATTACATTTTTCAATGTAATAAAGAATGAATTGAAAATATTACATTTTCAATGTAATAAAGAATGAAATGAAAATATTATATTTTCCAATGTAATAAAGACTGAATTGAAAATAAAGTTTGAAATGAAAATATTACATTTTTCAATGCAATAAAGAATGAAATGAAAATATTACATTTTCCAATGTAATAAAGACTGAATTGAAACTAAAGTTTGAAATGAAAACATTACATTTTCCAATGTAATAAAGATTGAAATGAAAATATTACATTTTTCAATGTAATAAAGGTTGAAATGAAAACATTACATTTTCCAATGTAACAAAGATTGAAATGAAAATATTTCAGTATTGGATTTTGTGATTATACGGATATTATTGTGGGAATTTGGAAGATATTAATATCGTTATTCCCAATTTGATATACGTTAATTTTCAGAATTTGATATTGAACATAAATCAATATAATTTTTATTCAAAGCATGATATTTAATATCAGACTAAAATTTGGGTTTGTCGTGAATAGTGTCTCAAATGACACTGTTCTTAAACCCATTTGGGAAAGAATAAATCTTTTAATTAAGATTTAAATAAGATTTCCAATTATTAAACATAATTGAAATTAAGTGAAACTGACTTTTGGGTTGATTGCGAACAATGTTTTTAAATGACATTAGTTCTTTAACCCAGTTAAAGGAAAGATTATTTCGTGAAAGTTAAATAATCATTAAATAGTGATTCTTGAAGATTAAAACTAAATATAGTTTTAATAAATCTTTAATTGGATTGAATGAGGATAAAAGTAAATAAATTTTCTTAATTCAAGAAATGAACGATAATGGAGTACCACTAGTTTTACTCCAAGCGGTAGTTAAATCTTTAATTAGATTTGATCGATAAAATGGTAATTAAGTTTACCGTAACACATTCGGTGTTAGATATGGAGTACCACCAGTTTACTCCATGGGTTGTGTAGGTTGGGAATGGGATATTAATTGATGATTACTTCGGTAAGGCATTAATCCCGACTAGTTGAATAAACCTTAATTTGGTTTAAATTAAAATCAAAGAATACTCTTGATTGGAATGAGGCGTTGGTTGTGTTTTAAAGCACATGATTTTAAATTACGCAAATTATTCAGAAAGACCGGGTTTAACCGATTCTGAATAATTCATACGACGATTGAAGATTGATGATGAAGACGGTTATTGAAGACGAGGAAATTTCCATATCGAATGGATGATTATTGATATCTTGATTGGACCGTACACCCAAAATGAGGGGAAAATTGGTGATCATTCAAACGTAGTTGGAGATTTACCGGATATGGTTTCGTTCAGACCCAGAACGGGCTGATAAATGGATTGTGTGTCTGACATTGTATTCTTTTATATTGTATTCGTTGATCTCTATTTAATATATAGCTATTTGGTGGCGGAGAATTTATTCTCTTGCTTAACACCCTGTTATATATCGATAGATGAATCAATGATATGGTATAGTATGATAATGTGGCATGCTAAGATGCATATGATCAAGGCTTTTATTGAAAAGCAGAGCCTTGTGGATGAAGACCAAAGCATAACTTTTATATAGCGCCGCTTTGGATACAACGTGACTTCGCGGGCCTCACACACCACGGTATGATGGTGAACGATTTGTTCGATAATGTTCGGTTTGACCAATATACTTTATACGGATTTGGGGTCGGCCAATGGGGCTAGGGTGGTCGCTTCACTCTAGAAGTGGGATAGGTCATTTCAGCCGAATCTCATGAGGATAGATCAGATTACTTCTCATCCAAAGTGCGTAGTATATGTATTTCGGTGTTTTCTCTTGCCGAGACGTAAGCCGTGGAGATACATTCACGATTGATCTTTTGAATCAGTACCCATCATGATGGAATCCAATTTTCCAATACGATCTTACGGTTTTTTGTTGTATACTTATATGGTGACATAACATATTATGCCGCTCACATAACATATTATGACACCTAATTTTGATATTTTATATTCGAAATTGTTTTCTACTCTGTGCACTCATAGTATAAAAGATGAATTTCGCGTATTAAGCATTTTTGACCATTATAAGGAAAAACTCTATCCTTCGGCGTACGTGCAAGGGATTGAGCCTTATAACGGTTTCATTTTTCTAAAAAGCATTTCGTTGTTTTATGCACTGGTATTCTTGGGAGGAAACCCGTTCCACGAAAGTGGCGTAGTCCCTTGATTTACCCAACTTTAAAAATTAAAGTTAATAACTGTTTTTGAGTTCTCACACCAGTCCCATGACTGACCTGGAGTTTATTGTTTTAACTTAAACTCTGGGTGCCCATATTTTCCACACGGGCAGCTAGTAGTTTTGGTTTGTAGATATTATATTCAGAGAATCCTGGTCTACAGCTGGAGCGATATTCGGAAGTTGCGCTTTTATCTATCTTTTTAGGTATATTTCCTCGACCGTATCTTTTAGGTAGAAACCCTTTGGATGGAAACATGTAGTTGAAACATGTTATGGATGATGGTTGCAAGTGGTTGCAAGTGATTGCTAGTGGTTGCTCGTGGTTGCATATACACACACAATCTAGGTTTTAGATCGGCTCAGTCACTTCATATTGCAAATGCATATATGTTTGCATTCGTATATGGTTGAACTTTAATGTGTTGTCATATGGATGTTGCATTTGTAATGAATGATTGTGCACTCATGTAAAATCAAAAATAGGAAAATTTGCATACATAATGGATTCATGGCACTAACATAATTCGCATTAAGGAGGTCAACTGAATCAGTAGACCGCCTGATTTTGCATTAGATAAGTACATGTATACACACACTTCGCATATGATCATGAAGCATTAGAAGTCTTTTAAGGACAATGGATGCTCGTGTTTGATGGATGAGTAGATGGATGATTGGATGTTAGGATATACATTCCTCCTAACTTGAAGATTTCGGGGACGAAATCCTTTTAAGTGGGGGAGAATGTAACACCCCGCAAATTCTATAACTGTGAAATTAACAAATTAAAGTATAATTAATCTGAAATCAAAGAACTAAGGGAAACGGGATACGCCATTGCGTTCGTCTCGGAAAAATACGCGAAATAGAGTCCGAGTTTTCGAAAAACGGAGTCCGTATGAAGAAGATATGGCCTTCGGAAGTTTGAGAATCAAGTTTAAATTCAAACAGAATAAATCAGGTTTAAATTCGAAAATGGGGCCCAATGGGCCAGGGCTGAAAAACACCCGCCTGACCCACCAAGTCGACTGGGCTGTCGACCTGGTCTAACCAGGTCGACAGGCCTGTCGACAGGGCTGTCGACAGGGGTGTCGACCTGGTCCAGACCCAGGTCGAGCCCAGTCTAACCCGGCTGGCCTATTCTCTATATGGTCGATTTTCTGTGGTCTGCTTTGTCACTAGGGCTAGGTGGCAAGTTTTAATTGGTCTCTCCTTAGAATGAATGGCTACAATCAAACCAAGCAACATCAATGGTCCTAATCAGTTCCTAACCTCTATATAAACAACCCTAGACTAAACCCTAATCTATTCATTCAAAAATAAGAACATAGCCGCCACGTTGCTGAGGAACGACTAGGAGTAGCCACCAAATTGGAGAGAGGATTAGGAGGAAGATTCTAAAGCTTAAAGCAACCTAAACAAATCAATTCAACAAAGGAATTTGCGTCTTCAATCCCTAAACTAGAGAATTCATCACACCATTGTAAGTAGAGTATTATTTTGGTATGAATAAACAATTGTGTTGGTTTGTATGCTTGAATTGTGGCAATAAAGTAATTCATATTTGTGCGTTCTTATCAATTTGAAATATTATATACGTTTGGATATTTATGAATTATGTTATTCATTATAAAGAACTACATGCGGTAGTTCTATGCAAGTATACGTTTGGAATATTTCGCAAATTATGTAATCCATGTTGAAGCTACATGTATGTAGTTGATTTAAATTCATGCAAGTTTGGGGTTTGCTTCTATGCCACCATGATGTATATTTTTGTGCATAAATCATTTTGTAAGTAATTGGAACAAGTTTGGTTATTATCCATATGAAATTATGTTGAGAATTTGGCATTATGTATTAAGCCATGCTTTTGTACTAGAAAACCTATTTGCAAACTTATGAATATGGCTAGGCTATGATTGATATTTGGCAACCATGATTAGGTCTATCTTGTTTACAAGAATTATATGATGACATATGTGGTACATGGCTAGGTTAGGTTCAAAAGGTCCCTTTTTGTAAGTTTACATGGCTAAAGTAAGGATCATGATTTCATGTTAGAAATATTTATGCCATGGTTATGTGAACAAATTTAACTATACTTATGCCATGCTTATGTTTGATATTATGCCATGCTTATGTTTGACATTATGCCATGCTTATGCTAGAAATATTTATGCCATGCTTATGATTGACATTATGCCTAAATAAAAATATAGGTTCATGTGACAATAATGATATCTCAATTACAAGTTCACATGCTTTGATTCATGTCACCTATGATACCACTATGCAAGTATACCAGTTTCTATTTTGTATTTCCAACGTCGTATTGCAATTTCATGCGCTCACATTCCCCTCTTTGTGTATGTAATTACGCTTTAAGCCTCCCCTTTTCGCATGGCTAATTTGGGCTTTAAAAGGCTAAGCCCAAAATATATATATATACGGACGTGTTAAACGGGGGAAAATAACGTTGGGTTAAAATTACTAATGAATGAAAATATAAAATAGAAGGGCCCAAGTTCAAGTATGGGTTGGGCCCATGATTGGTGTAACCTTTACACCATTAACTTAATAATGGGCCGCAAATATTTACATATAAGAAATAAAGAGGAATGACAAAATATGTAAATGTAGAACATACGATGTGTTTAACCCGAGGTTGGATTGAGTTGTGATGTAAACCTGCCCGGAACCGCCCGGCTGTCCAGTAGTCACAACAATACCTATCCAATGTGGGAGGTTAAACATGGAGCCCAGCAAGGACCCGAGGTTAGACTGAGTTGTGGCATAAGACTGCCCGGAACCAACCGACAACAGGCAGCCACAACAATACCTGTCTAATGTGAGAGGTCAGGGCCTTAATAAGACAATTAAGGCTGAGTCAGGATTGATAGGATTAAGTGAACTAAAGACTTAATCAAAATGGAACATGCTAAACAAAACGGACTGGTGGGGGTTAGGTTAGGAAACACTTAACCAACTTAGCATGTTGGCTAGAGATAGAAAACCTGGTAACGGGGGACCCTTTTCAGCAGTAACCCTAGAAGGTGTATCAGGATACCCTAAAACTAGGCAGGGTGGGGCACGATTACTGGGCTGATTGTAAGAGGTCAAAGCGACGGCGGTGGTGTAGCAGTGTAGGTTCTAACGGAGTGCGGGCGTGCACACACTCCGGCGCAGAAAAATAAGGCACTGGACACCAGTAGCATACCTGTGCACTCTAAGGTTGTGTCAGGTTGCCACTATGGGACTTGATACACCCCATGGTGGGACCAGCATAGGTAACTACAACATCGGGGGCCGTAAGACACATGTAACTATGCGAGTAGGAGCCGATCATCATAGAATGGATCACAACACCCTGATTTTGGGGTGCCAGTTGGAAACTAGTTTATATGGGTTCAGAGATCAACATGGGGTACGATAGTATATTCGACCCTAGACAACTTAACCAAGTTTATAGTGCATGCCCACTTCTTGTTTATACTTATCATACCCAGTTCTTTATTCATAGACAAAATAATACTAGACTTACTCAGGCTTTATGTCTGACTCTACTTTTCTTTCGTCTTCTTTCTTCCGTTTTCCACCCAGGTCCTCAGGGAGGGAACACAGTAGCTTGACCAACCTCAACATCCAGCTTGAAGAAGAGAAATGTATTGCTTGGACTTTCCTGTTTTGAACTATTGCTTTGGACAATCCACTATGGGGCTTTTGCAGTTTATCTATGTTTTATTTATGCTTCTTTAAATAATGTACTCAAGACAGATTATGAAAGTGTTATGTTATGTTTTTGGGAAAGGATGTTGTTGTAACACGTATTTGACTTTATGAAATAAAGTTTGTTGTTCTTCCGCTGTTTACAAATATGTGTTCTTATATCTGTCTTTTATATCTGTGACTTGTACTTATAAACCTCCACCAAAATTAGGGCATTCCCTTTGAGAGTGACCCTAACGGAGGTGGGGTGTTTCACTTGGTATCAGAGCATAGGTTTACCAGATAAGATAAAAAGTTTTGAAAATTTTATTTTCAAAAAGAAATTTAAAGAAGAATTTTTAAAAGAAAAATATTATTTTATTTTAAAAAGGCAAAGTCCACCCCTCAAAGCCATAGGAACTATCTCTTATCCTTCGTTTTGAATCTATCCTTTTTGTTTCAGCATGTCCCAAGAACTTAACTTGCCGGAAGGGGTGCCAATACCTGGTTGGTTTAGACGGTTCTTAGAAGCAAGGGCCACTCAGCCAGGTCCTACCGTTCCTCCTCCCCCAGCTGCCGGAAATCATCCAGCTGCAGCGGCACCTTTTCCTCCACCTCCTCCTCGGGGAAACACGTTTGCTAAGATATGTAAAGATTTTAAAGCTATGGGAGGAAGGGATTTCCATGGAACTGAGTCCTTCGTAGCAGCTAGAAATTGGCTGAAAGAAACTGAGGACCTATTCATCATCTTTGAGGTAGAAGATAGACAAAAAGTACAGTTGGCAGTGTGGCTATTGAAGGGCGAGGCTTCCTACAGGTGGGAAGTCACTAATGCTGAAAGACCAGTGGAGACATGGGAGGACTTTAGGGCAAGGTTTGAGACTAAATTTCTCTCAGATGCGGAAAGAAGTTTGCAGTTGGAAAAATTCTTATTTCTTAAGCAAGGGGACAAGACGGTCAGAGAGTATGTGAATCAGTTCGATGAGCTGGCTAGGTTTGGGCTTGACCTAGTCAACACCCCGCACAAGAAGGCTCTCCGTTTCGTCAAAGGGTTAAATGAGCCATTACACAGTTTGGCCATGACCCATATACCCATGGGAGCCACGTATGAAAGATTGGTGCAAATGGCATTGCTGAATGAAGAGGATAAGGGCAAGAAGAAAGAGGGTTTGCAGCCCAAGAAGACAGACTTTAAGAAGGGTGGGAAAGGCAACAAAGAGAAGAGGAAGTGTAATTTCTGTGGCAAAGTGGGGCACTTAGTAAAGGACTGCCGGAAAAAGAAGGCCAAGGAGAATGGTGGGTGCTTTTCTTGCGGTGAGACAGGCCACAGGGCTAAGGACTGCCCAAAGAAACAAGGACAGGGGCAGAGGACTGGATCCACCCCAGGGGCACAGGTTCATGTGCTAGAAGCGCCACCTCTGCAACAGCGAGGTATAAATACTTCTGTAGAAAGTGTAGTTTATCTTTATGATCACCCCGTTCGCACTTTATTTGATTTTGGCGCATCACACTCCTTTATCTCGTCTGCTTTAGTAGAATCTCTGCACCTAAAAACTAGTATGGTAGAGGACCCCTTAATTGTTTCAAACCCAATTGGGGGCCCAGCTCATTTGTCTATGATCTGTGTGGGATTGAAAATCTCTATTCTAAGCGTAGAATTTCAATGTAGTGCCTTTGTTTTGGGCTTTTCGGGGTATGGTTTGATTTTGGGTATGGATTGGCTATCCAGTAATGGGGCCATCCTTGATTGTGAGAAAAGGGTTGTTAGGCTCCTAACCCAGCTCGGTAATACTTTGGAAATTTCTTGTAATCCCTCGTATGCGGTTATGCTTAGTTATCTTGAATCGCTAGATGCCTCCGTTGAAAATTTGCAATCAGTTAGAGTGGTCCGGGAATATCCGGATGTCTTCGAAGAGGTGAAGGGCTTGACTCCAAAGCGGGAAATAGACTTCCGCATATATCTTGTAGATAATGCAAAGCCCGTTGCGTTGCCCGTTAGACATATGGCTCCACGGGAAAGGAAAGAGCTCAGTAAACAGATTAAAGAGCTTCTAGAAAAGGGGTTCATTAGGAGGAGCATTTCAGAATGGGGCGCTCCAGTGGTGTTCGCTACAAAGGCGGATGGTTCACTCCGTCTATGTGTTGACTATAGGGAGCTCAACAAGCTAACGAAAAAGAATAGGCACCCTCTCCCTAGAATTGACGATTTGTTTGACCAGCTTGTAGGAGCGTCTGTTTTCTCCCAGCTCGATTTAGCAACCGGTTTTCATCAGCTAAGGGTGGCTGAAGATAGCACCGATAAAACGGCGTTTAGAACCCCAGACGGTTTCTTTGAATGGCTTGTCATGCCTTTCGGCTTGACAAATGCACCTGCTTACTTCGTGGACCTGATGAGTAGGGTATTTAGAGATTTCCTCAACAAATTCGTAGTGGTCTTCGTAGATGATATCCTTATCTTCTCAAAGAGTGAAGAGGAACATGCTCAGCACCTAAGGGCAATCATGGAAACTTTGCGAGTCCATCAACTAAAAGCCAATTTCTCCAAATGCCACTTTTGGAGAGAAGAGGTGAGGTTCCTTGGGCACATAGTATCCAAACAAGGGTTAGCGGTGGACCCTGCTAAGGTAGTAGCGGTACAGGACTGGAAGACACCAAGGAATGCAACTGAGGTCCGAAGCTTTCTAGGACTAGCGGGTTTCTATCGAAAATTCATAAGGGATTTTGCGAAAATCTCAGCTCCGCTCACGAAGTTGACCAAGAAGAATCTAGTGTTTAATTGGGATTTGGATTGCGAGTTTGCTTTCCAACGACTGAAAAGGGCTCTCACAACAGCCCCAGTTTTGACGTTGCCAGAAGGGAGCAAAATGTTCACTGTTTATACGGATGCATGTGGGACAGGGCTAGGCGCCGTCTTAATGCAAGAAGGAAGGGTAGTAGCTTATGGAGGAAGGCAGTTGAAGGTGCACGAAAAGAACTACCCAACCCACGATCTTGAGTTAGCCGCCATCGTCTTTGCACTCAAGTCTTGGCGACACTATCTCCTAGTTGAGAAGTTCGAACTTTACACTGACCATAAATCGTTGAAATATCTTTTCTCGCAGAAGGATCTTAACTTGAGGCAACAAAGATGGATGGAGTTTCTTGCCTCGTACGATTTCGAAATCTCCTATACTCCGGGCAAAGGCAACGTAGTGGCAGACGCGTTGAGCCGAAAGAAATTGACCCTAAGCCCGTTGTTTGTTGAAAGACAAAGCCTAGAGTTTATAGCCAGCTTCGACTTTAGGCCTTCCTCCGATTTCGTACCGGGCTTGCTTGCATCTCTCGAAGTGCGCCCGACTTTAGTGGATTTAGTAGGGGCAACACAACGCGAAGACCCTCATCTTGTGGAAATGATTGATAGGCTAATTAGGGGTGAGACTTCAAGTCACCTCAACAGATACTCCATTGACGATAAAGGTTTACTAAGGCGAGACGGAAGACTATGCGTCCCACAGACAAAAAATTTAGTAAGGAAGGTTCTCGAGGAAGCGCATCATTCCAAGATGACGATACACCCAGGCGGAGATAAAATGTACAAAGATATAAAAAGGACTTTCTTCTGGAACGGCATGAAAAAGGACGTGGCAGAATTCGTTTCTAAGTGTATGGTGTGCCAACAGGTTAAAGCGGAACAGAAAAAGCCTGGCGGACTACTACATCCTCTGGAGGTCTCGCAGTGGAAGTGGGATAGCATCTCAATGGACTTCATCGATGGGCTGCCTAGGTCTAGGAGAGGCAACACTAGCATTTGGGTAATAGTGGATAGGCTTACTAAAAGCGCCCACTTTTTACCTGTCAAAAGTAAGAGAACTGCCTCATCCCTAGCATCACTTTACCTCAAGGAAATCGTTCGACTCCATGGAATACCATCTAGCATTGTTAGTGACCGAGACCCCATCTTCACCAGCGAGTTTTGGCGGAGTCTGCAAGAAGCAGTAGGAACGCAGTTATGCTTGAGCACAGCCTATCATCCCCAAACCGACGGCCAAACACAGAGAGTGAATAGAGTTTTGGAAGACTTCTTAAGACTATGCGTCCTTGACTTCGGAGGGACATGGGAAGACCACCTTCCTTTGGTAGAATTCGCCTACAACAACAGCTATCAAGCAACCATCGGAATGGCGCCCTTCGAAGCTTTATATGGAAGACCGTGCCGATCGCCCACTTGTTGGTGGGAGTCCACGGATAAGCTCATACTTGGACCAGACATGATCCGAGAGACCTCAGAGAAAGTAGACTTAATACGAAGAAGGATGAAGACGGCCCAAGACAGACAAAAGTCCTACGCCGACAAGAGGAGGACCGACCTTGAATTTGAAGTTGGAGACAGAGTTTTTCTCAAGGTATCACCGCTAAGGAACGTTGTTCTTTTTGGAACCACAGGAAAACTGGCACCAAGGTTCGTAGGGCCATTCCCTATTATCGAGAAAATTGGGAAAATGGCCTATAGATTAGAGCTACCCGAGAAGTTGGCTGGAATCCACAACGTTTTTCACGTTTCACATCTCCAAAAATGTCTACATGAGTCTGCTGAAGTGGTAGAGCCAAATATCCTCGAAGAGGCCGAAGTGGAACGCGAAGCAACCATAAGAAAAGTTCCAACCCGCATATTAGGAACGGAAGTGAAGAAGCTACGCAACCGCGAAGTCAAGCTCGTCAAAGTTCAGTGGAGCGACGCCGAGGGAGACGCGACTTGGGAAACTGAAGCTAGAATACGTACTGCCTACCCTTTTCTGTTCGAGGGTACATCCTTGATCTTTCTTTTTCCTTAAGTTGCGCTTTTATCTATCTTTTTAGGTATATTTCCTCGACCGTATCTTTTAGGTAGAAACCCTTTGGATGGAAACATGTAGTTGAAACATGTTATGGATGATGGTTGCAAGTGGTTGCAAGTGATTGCTAGTGGTTGCTCGTGGTTGCATATACACACACAATCTAGGTTTTAGATCGGCTCAGTCACTTCATATTGCATATGCATATATGTTTGCATTCGTATATGGTTGAACTTTAATGTGTTGTCATATGGATGTTGCATTTGTAATGAATGATTGTGCACTCATGTAAAATCAAAAATAGGAAAATTTGCATACATAATGGATTCATGGCACTAACATAATTCGCATTAAGGAGGTCAACTGAATCAGTAGACCGCCTGATTTTGCATTAGATAAGTACATGTATACACACACTTCGCATATGATCATGAAGCATTAGAAGTCTTTTAAGGACAATGGATGCTCGTGTTTGATGGATGAGTAGATGGATGATTGGATGTTAGGATATACATTCCTCCTAACTTGAAGATTTCGGGGACGAAATCCTTTTAAGTGGGGGAGAATGTAACACCCCGCAAATTCTATAACTGTGAAATTAACAAATTAAAGTATAATTAATCTGAAATCAAAGAACTAAGGGAAACGGGATACGCCATTGCGTTCGTCTCGGAAAAATACGCGAAATAGAGTCCAAGTTTTCGAAAAACGGAGTCCGTATGAAGAAGATATGGCCTTCGGAAGTTTGAGAATCAGGTTTAAATTCAAACAGAATAAATCAGGTTTAAATTCGAAAATGGGGCCCAATGGGCCAGGGCGGAAAAACACCCGCCTGACCCACCAAGTCGACTGGGCTGTCGACCTGGTCTAACCAGGTCGACAGGCCTGTCGACAGGGCTGTCGACAGGGGTGTCGACCTGGTCCAGACCCAGGTCGAGCCCAGTCTAACCCGGCTGGCCTATTCTCTATGTGGTCGATTTTCTGTGGTCTGCTTTGTCACTAGGGCTAGGTGGCAAGTTTTAATTGGTCTCTCCTTAGAATGAATGGCTACGATCAAACCAAGCAACATCAATGGTCCTAATCAGTTCTTAACCTCTATATAAACAACCCTAGACTAAACCCTAATCTATTCATTCAAAAATAAGAACATAGCCGCCACGTTGCTGAGGAACGACTAGGAGTAGCCACCAAATTGGAGAGAGGATTAGGAGGAAGATTCTAAAGCTTAAAGCAACCTAAACAAATCAATTCAACAAAGGAATTTGCGTCTTCAATCCCTAAACTAGAGAATTCATCACACCATTGTAAGTAGAGTATTACTTTGGTATGAATAAACAATTGTGTTGGTTTGTATGCTTGAATTGTGGCAATAAAGTAATTCATATTTGTGCGTTCTTATCAATTTGAAATATTATATACGTTTGGATATTTATGAATTATGTTATTCATTATAAAGAACTACATGCGGTAGTTCTATGCAAGTATACGTTTGGAATATTTCGCAAATTATGTAATCCATGTTGAAGCTACATGTATGTAGTTGATTTAAATTCATGCAAGTTTGGGGTTTGCTTCTATGCCACCATGATGTATATTTTTGTGCATAAATCATTTTGTAAGTAATTGGAACAAGTTTGGTTATTATCCATATGAAATTATGTTGAGAATTTGGCATTATGTATTAAGCCATGCTTTTGTACTAGAAAACCTATTTGCAAACTTATGAATATGGCTAGGCTATGATTGATATTTGGCAACCATGATTAGGTCTATCTTGTTTACAAGAATTATATGATGACATATGTGGTACATGGCTAGGTTAGGTTCAAAAGGTCCCTTTTTGTAAGTTTACATGGCTAAAGTAAGGATCATGATTTCATGTTAGAAATATTTATGCCATGGTTATGTGAACAAATTTAACTATACTTATGCCATGCTTATGTTTGATATTATGCCATGCTTATGTTTGACATTATGCCATGCTTATGCTAGAAATATTTATGCCATGCTTATGTTTGACATTATGCCTAAATAAAAATATAGGTTCATGTGACAATAATGATATCTCAATTACAAGTTCACATGCTTTGATTCATGTCACCTATGTTACCACTATGCAAGTATACCAGTTTCTATTTTGTATTTCCAACGTCGTATTGCAAGTTCATGCGCTCACATTCCCCTCTTTGTGTATGTAATTACGCTTTAAGCCTCCCCTTTTCGCATGGCTAATTTGGGCTTTAAAAGGCTAAGCCCAAAATATATATATATACGGACGTGTTAAACGGGGGAAAATAACGTTGGGTTAAAATTACTAATGAATGAAAATATAAAATAGAAGGGCCCAAGTTCAAGTATGGGTTGGGCCCATGATTGGTGTAACCTTTACACCATTAACTTAATAATGGGCCGCAAATATTTACATATAAGAAATAAAGAGGAATGACAAAATATGTAAATGTAGAACATACGATGTGTTTAACCCGAGGTTGGATTGAGTTGTGATGTAAACCTGCCCGGAACCGCCCGGCTGTCCAGTAGTCACAACAATACCTATCCAATGTGGGAGGTTAAACATGGAGCCCAGCAAGGACCCGAGGTTAGACTGAGTTGTGGAGTAAGACTGCCCGGAACCAACCGGCAACAGGCAGCCACAACAATACCTGTCTAATGTGAGAGGTCAGGGCCTTAATAAGACAATTAAGGCTGAGTCAGGATTGATAGGATTAAGTGAACTAAAGACTTAATCAAAATGGAACATGCTAAACAAAACGGACTGGTGGGGGTTAGGTTAGGAAACACTTAACCAACTTAGCATGTTGGCTAGAGATAGAAAACCTGGTAACGGGGGACCCTTTTCAGCAGTAACCCTAGAAGGTGTATCAGGATACCCTGAAACTAGGCAGGGTGGGGCACGATTACTGGGCTGATTGTAAGAGGTCAAAGCGACGGCGGTGGTGTAGCAGTGTAGGTTCTAACGGAGTGCGGGCGTGCACACACTCCGGCGCAGAAAAATAAGGCACTGGACACCAGTAGCATACCTGTGCACTCTAAGGTTGTGTCAGGTTGCCACTATGGGACTTGATACACCCCATGGTGGGACCAGCATAGGTAACTACAACATCGGGGGCCGTAAGACACATGTAACTATGCGAGTAGGAGCCGATCATCATAGAATGGATCACAACACCCTGATTTTGGGGTGCCAGTTGGAAACTAGTTTATATGGGTTCAGAGATCAACATGGGGTACGATAGTATATTCGACCCTAGACAACTTAACCAAGTTTATAGTGCATGCCCACTTCTTGTTTATACTTATCATACCCAGTTCTTTATTCATAGACAAAATAATACTAGACTTACTCAGGCTTTATGTCTGACTCTACTTTTCTTTCGTCTTCTTTCTTCCGTTTTCCCCCCAGGTCCTCAGGGAGGGAACACAGTAGCTTGACCAACCTCAACATCCAGCTTGAAGAAGAGAAATGTATTGCTTGGACTTTCCTGTTTTGAACTATGGCTTTGGACAATCCACTATGGGGCTTTTGCAGTTTATCTATGTTTTATTTATGCTTCTTTAAATAATGTACTCAAGACAGATTATGAAAGTGTTATGTTATGTTTTTGGGAAAGGATGTTGTTGTAACACGTATTTGACTTTATGAAATAAAGTTTGTTGTTCTTCCACTGTTTACAAATATGTGTTCTTATATCTGTCTTGTATATCTGTGACTTGTACTTATAAACCTCCACCAAAATTAGGGCATTCCCTTTGAGAGTGACCCTAACGGAGGTGGGGTGTTTCACTACCCAAAATATTTTATTCAACTTAATGTCTTTAAATCTTTTCTCTTCGAGACTGAATCTTCCTATTTATCAGTTAATAATGAAATCAATCAAGTTAGGGTATAATTAACTCTCAGACCTTAACTGAATACATGTTTAACTTCAAAACAGACAACACCACTTACCTCGAAAAATCTACATCATAAAAACCAATTATTCATTTTTTTTAAACGTGCATATGTTTCTCTTTCTATTTTTACCAGATTTTAATTATAGATTTCTTTTTTGTTTATAAGATTCTGTTATTAAGTTCGTTTCCTATCGAATTCTATATATCTCGATATGTTGATTTCTAATTATCAAATTTTCTTAAAAGTATTCTAACTCCTTAAATTTCCAGAAAATTTCACCAGCCCTCCTTTGTACCGGTCAATAGCTCAAACCTCAACTCGCCTCTTTAGGCCCCTTCCATTTAAAAAGAAAATCAAAAAGTCAAGAGGCTTGCTGATTCGGTGCATAAAATCTCATATGGAATTTAAATGTGTACCTTTTTGTCGGGAACTTAAATTATAATCTTCAAACACTTCATTCCATACATATCTAACCCATATACGTCCATTTCTAATTTATTCCAACTCAATCTGGTTATTTTTAACTCAACTCGCTAATTTATTCTTTAATTAGCTCTTTTGTTTATTTCACTTTTTATTTAAATATAATACAGTCAAATAAAATTTTAACTTGTTTATAAACCAATCAAATTCCATTGTAACAACCCGGAAATCTGGGCCAATTTAAAATTTTTATTTTGGCGATTTTAATGAATTTTGAATATTTAAAATGAATTATTTTAAATAATAACGATGAGAAATTTATTTTGAATAGAACTGGAACGTATATATTTATTTGAACCATTGTTAGAATATAAATATTTATTTATAATTATAAAAGGAATTGAAAATGGCGTAGTAGTTTGAAAATTCGATTTCAAATTTCAAATGAATGTGCAGGATTCAAAATAAATTGGATTTTGGATAAACCAAAAATATTAGAATCTATTTGGGAATATCTTTCCAACGAATCCGAAAAATTAAAATTTCATAGCGTGAATCAAAAGATACGTCCAGTTAAAATTTCAGAATAGTCACTATGGAATTCTGGCCCTTAAAAATGGAAATTTTGCAAACGACCTCGGTTTTCGACGAAACCACTTTTGTTGGATCCGTGATGTCAAATTATTGCTCGGTTTCAAAATTCGTAATTTTTCGAATCAATATGTGAGCGTGGCAAAGGAAAACGCATTTGACCAGTTTCAGTTGATTTTAAATCGACTGGAAAATGGCCATTTTTCAAACGGTCTAAGAATTCGACGAAATTAGTTTTGTTAGGACCGTATCGTCAATAGAAAATATTTTTCTGGAATTTTTTGAGTTAGTATATGGCCCCAGTAAATTGAAATGCGCGTTCAAATTCAATATATAGAGATATATGTTGATTTTGACGAAAACTGATCGAAATGATCGAATCAGCCTGCGATACCTATCCCATTGTGTTTGGAATGAGGGTAATTAGTTATGGACGACAGTTGGTAGGTTTGATTTCGAGTTCGAAATAAAAAGTTGCTTTTTGAAAATTAAATAATAAATTAAATATATATAATATAACTTTGGTCAACCCTTTTCTCTCCCTTACACCCACCCCGTCGTTACTTTCAAAAGAGAAAAAAAGTGACTCTAGATCTCGTTCAATGCGCCCGCCACTAGCACGCCACCCACCACCGCCTCCACAACGCATCGACGGTCCTCCGGCGATCCTCCCCATCAGCTCTGACCCCCAATCCCCTCTCTCCCCCTCTGAATTGAATCGCGCCCCCTAGCCCCTCAAACCGACCCTAAATTGAGTCGCCGCCCAGTTTCGGCGAGCACCGCCGCCAGCGCCGCCTACCCCCTCCTGATCCCACCGTGCTGCCCATGCTCACCCCTTCCAGTCGCTGTAAGTGTTAGTTTTTATTTTTTTTGTTTTTTTTTTGTTTTTTTTAAATCAGTTCTATTTTATTTTATTTTGTAAAAATTTGATTTGTACATATATAAAGCTAGGAAATTTCACAATACAAAGGTTTGATTTTTAACTATACAAAAGTTTGATTTTTTATAGAATAATGTTTTATAAAAGTAAGATCTTTATTCAAATGAATGGAAATATAAAGGAATGATTTTTGTTTATAAAGTATAAAGTAGTGATCGTTAGCAACATAAAGATTAGATTTTAAATATGATAAAAATTAGATCTTTAAAGTAGAAGGAAAATATATTTTTTCTTTAATGGAATAGCGTATAGAAAGATTGGATTTTTATTTATATATAAACCATGTAAAGATTTGATTTTTAATGAATATAAAGGTTTGTTTTTTTAATATGATAATAATTCAATTTTTATCTATATAGTAGCGGCATAAAAATAGAATTTTCATCTATATAGTAGCGGTATAAAAATAGAATTTTATCCATATAGCGTAGTTATAAAAATATGATTTTTTATAATAGAGAATATAAAAATGTGATTTTTATATATGTAGTGAACACGGACGACGAAAGTGACAAAAGGCGAATGGCGAAGATTTTCTACATAAGAAGAGTCGTGGCGTTTGGTTTATCGAATCGGTGAGAACTACTTACCTTTATTTTATTTTCTAGTTGAAAAATATACTAGGATGTAGACCATGTTTAGTAGCACCCGACACCCGTCGTCCACAGACCATGGATGACTTGTTTGTTTGATTGATGTGTTGTAAAATTTGATTGTGTGATGTGCAGTGAATTAAAATATTTTATAGTGGAAAATATTTTATAGTTAAAAATATGATTTTTATCATTTAAATAAAATAAATAGTAATAAACAAATCAGAGATTTGTTTATATGCACTGATTTGACTGATATTGATTGGAACGATAAATTTTACACATTGCCCAACTGCACAAATAAAAATATGTGTTTGTTGATTTGAAACCCCCCATGGGTATTGGGATGATATTTGGCGTTCACTAATCCCAATTATTTAGCTGTATATCGATCGATTGGTCGACAGACTGTGTAAGCTTTAATCATTTATATTTAATGCTTATGCAGTTGTGTGGTGCACTCTGGATGATGGTTGATTATTTATCGTTGCTATTATATACATGTGTTGTAGAGAATCCATATAATTAAAAATATATGGAAATTGATTGGGCCTCATTCCAATATAATAAATAAATTCATGTATTGAATAGAAGTATAAATTCATGTGTTGAATAGAAAAATAAATATTCATGTGTTGAAGAAAATATTCATTTGTCGAATAGAATAACGAAGTTATAGAAATATATAAAGCCGTGTTGGTTAGATATGCGCCATTTTGACGTGAACGATATTTATATCGATTTTATTCAAAAAAATTCAATGAATATTGAAAGTGATTTCAAAATTCGAATTAAATTGAAAAGATTAGAAATTCGAATTAAATTGAAAAGATATGAAATTTGAATTAAATTGAAATGAATTGAAATTCGAATTAAATTGAAAAGATTTGAAATCCGAATTAAATTGAAAAGATTTAAAATTCGAATTAAATTGAAATTCGAATTGAATTGAAGCTCAAATTAAATTGAACTAAATTGAAATTCGAATTAAATTGAAATGAATTGAAATTCGAATTAAATTGAAATTGAATAGAAATCGATTTGAAATGAAATTAAAATGAATTTATATTGAAAAATTCAATCTTGATTAGAAATTTAATATGAAGTTGAAATCGTTTTGAAAACAAATTTAAAACGATTTATAAAATACGTTTTAAAAGGAAATCGACGAAGCATATATTATATATATTATATATAAAATATAATGGCCGGAATAGAACGCGCCGCGCTGCGGGAGTTCGTGAATTTCGACTATCGACTTCAAGTGGAATTTCGGGAGATCCGACCATCAGATTCTCCTAAAACATGAACCGTTGGGTTCGTATCGAAAAGAGCTTTCCAATGAATATTAGAAATTTGAATTCTAACGGTTGGATTTGGAATTATGTCCAAATCAAATTTGAAAAAGGTCGATGTAAGTTTAGTTCAATGGCCGTTGATGGAAATCGACTGTACGGGCCTTGATAAAATTATTAAAAATAGTAGTAATTTGTGTAAAATCATAAGAAATGATTTGTGAAGAATTGGGATGAAAACTCCCTATTTGAAAAGATAAAAATAGATTTTTATCGAAATGAACTAGTTTTGAACTAGAATTATAATTCTATTTATTTTTAAAATATTGGATTTGAAATGGTTTTAAAAGTAACCAGAATTTCTAATAATTGAATTGGAATGGATTTAAATCGAAATTGTCTTTGGAATATTTTGATGTTGGATTTAGTGATGAAGCAGATATTGTTACGGGAATTTGAAAGATATACTTATATCGTTATTTCCAATACGATATTTGTTGGTCGTAGAATTTGATATTGAATATAAGCCATATATTTTCTATTCAGAGCCTTGTATTTAATATCAAATGTGATTTGGGTTTGTCGTGAATGGTGTCTTCATTAACACTGTTCCTAAACCCAGTTGAGGAAAAGATTAATTTTTTTATTTAGATTTAATGAAGTGTACCAATCAAATGGAATTTAATTGGAATTGAATTTGAATTGATTTGTGGGTTTATCGTGAATGGTGTTTTAAATAACACTTGTTCTTTAACCCGATAATTAATGAGATGTGATTTTGGGTTTATCGTGAATCGTGTTTTAGATGACATTGGTTCTTTAACCTAGTAAAGATAGGATATTGATTTTTGGGAAGATTAAAACTAAGTGGAGTCTTAATGAATCTTTAATTAGATTGAAGTGATCGAGAATGGAGTATCACCAGTTTTGCTCCAGGCGATAGTTAAATCTTTAATTAGATTTAGACGTGAAATGGTAATTGAATTTACCGATAACACCGTGGTGTTAGATATGAAGTATGACCAGTTTTACTTCATAGGATGAATAGGTTGGGATTGAGAAATAAAGTAAATGATTACTTCGGTGTGGTTTGCTAATCCCGACTAGTTTGAATTGATATTCAAAAGAAGATTAAAGAATAAATTTAAAGAATTTATCTTTGATAAAATTAATGGGAACCTTTCCCTATAAATGTGAATATTTGAATAAAAGAATATTCTGAATTGGAATGAGGCGTATGTTGTGTTTGTGTAACACTTGTTTATTATATATGCGAGTTGTTCAGAAAGACCGGGTTTAACCCATTCTGAATAACTGATTCGACGTGGTATCGAGGATGAAGACGGTGGTCGAAGAACGGAGGTCATCACATCGTTTGGGTGATTACTGATGATCTTGATTGGGTTGTACACCCAAGAGGAGGGAATCAGTCGGTGATCGTCCAGACGTACTTGGAGATCGATGGATATGCGAGGTACCAGGTGCCTCCGGTTTCGTTCAGACCCAAAACGAACTTTTAAATGGACTGTGTGTCTAACATTAGATTTTATTCCGTGTGATTGATTTCTATTAAATGTATATCTGTTTGGCAGCAGAGAATTTATTCTCTTGCTTAACGCCCTTCTCTGAGACGTACGAGCTCAGGGGTTATATATTGATGGATATCAATCGCATGGAGTGAATTGCCTGTGTGGCATGCCTAAGTGGCAATTGATCAAGGCTTCTGTTGAAAAGCAAAGTCTTGTGGTTGATGATCAAAGCACCGCCTGTGTGGCATAGCTTTGTGTAACGTGAATACGCGAGGCTCACACCCCGGTATAAACCAGAAACGGGAGAGGACATCAGGGAGGACATGCGTTTCTTTCTAGCTAGAGGTGGTGTCAGTGCTTAAACTGGCTGACATTTATATTATTTTCACCTGTGTGGTTGTTGCGAGGCGCCTCGGTTATATCAGTCGATCCGGGACAGATGGAGTCATTCATTGGCTCGTTTACGCCCCAAAGGGCAGGGAAACTTAGTGTTCAGGCATAATAATCCACATCGGTTGACCGGCCATGACGATCCAAGGCTTGTCTGTGCGCTTGCCTGAGGCTCGGGCTAGAGAGTCTCGAATCGTTAGAGGACGATCCCGGGTCTCGGTTCATAGATGGAAATCCAATTTCCAAATACATGACTTTGCGGTTTTGATTGTAGAGCCTAGTATGGCGACATGATATATGGTACCCATGCCGTCTATGATTGATATTTATGATTGAAATTGTTTTGACACTATCACTTATAGTAATATCAAAATAATATGTTTTTAAACGTATCAAGCATCCTTTGGCTATTATAAGCTAAAACTCTATCCTCCGGCCTGTGTTGCATTGTGTGATGGGACCTGGGTCTTATAATAGCTTCATTTTTCTTTATTTACCATTGCGCTGTTTGTTTTATGCACTGGTATTCTTGGGAGGAAACCCGTTCCGTGTTATACGGCGTGGTCCCTTGATTTACCTAACTTTAAAAATAAAGATTAATAACTGTTTTAGTTCTCACACCAGTCACATGACTGACCTGGAGTTTATTGTTTTAACCTAAACTCTGGGTGCCCCTATTTTTGACACGGGCAGCTAGTAGTTTTGGTTTTGCAGATTTATATTCTCATGATCCTGATTTACAGCTGGAGCGATACTCGGAAAGCTCTGTATCCGTGTATTACTTCTAGTTGTGTATTGTATTATTTTCCGCTGCTATGTAATGCATTGTAATCTCTGATATTTTCTGTGTAATATTTATTTATACTCTGTATATTCGTGTATTCTGATGGAATTGTTGTAATTAACAATGAAATATTCTTCTGTTTGCCTTCCGATCTGTCTTGTCCTCAAAGCATCCGCTCTTTCCTTACCGGGGAAGTTACGGGTGTTTTCATTTGGTATCAAAGCTTTGGTTTACATAGCTCAGAGAACAAGACACATTAGAACCATACGAAAGAATTCATCAGAGATTGGATTAGTAATATCCAATGAGAATGACTCGTTAGAGATGGGATCAGCAGTATCCTAGAACGAGTGTAAAGAATTTATTTTTAAAATAAAAACAATTTTTGTTTTGAAAATTTAATTCAATTATTCGTATTTGAATATTTATTTATATTTATTTGGACAATCCAATATATAAAGACTTTGCATATACGTCTAATCCATGGGTATTCGAAGTTTTAATATACTGGATAGATATAGAATCACACTCTAGTCGCCCGGAGATGATTCTGATGATTACTCGAGTATCATCAGAATTTATATTCGAGTGCCGAAAGTGGGATTTCTATATGGTTCCAACTGACTGGTGTGAGAACCAAAATTAGATAGGGATTATTGTTGTGATTTGGCATCAAAAATCTGAATTTTAGACTACATATCAAAGTTATGAATTTGAAGAGATAATCAACTAATTGATTGATGGTTGTGTTGTTTGATTAATTAAAATGTTGAACCTTTAGACAAATTGAACCAAATAGTGAATTGTATTGAAAATTAGTCGCATTTGCATGCATATACATGTACTTACATTGAACAGGTCATAACAAGGAGGCTAGAGCAGAAGAATAAAATTGTTTGGCTGACAAATAGGTTCATGTTTACGAATTTATTGGGTTTGGATGATTTTATGGGCCGATTGGCTAGCCGCTTGGTTGATTCTTTTTCTTTTTGGATTGAAGAAGGCCATGGGAGGCTATATGAAATATCCCGAAGTCCCCGGTGCAGGGGAGGTTATGGCGAAATTTTTCGAAAATTTAGGGTGTTAACCAAATTTTTGAAAATTTTGATAAGTTCTTAGAAACTGAAAAGTTGAAGAACTTAAGCCGTAATGAAAATAATGAAAGTTGAGTTGGTCTGTAAAACAATTTTCGGCTTCGTTCCTTTTCGAGGACGAAAATTTTTAAGTGGGGGAGATTGTAACAACCCGGAAATCTGGGCCAATTTAAAATTTTTATTTTGGCGATTTTAATGAATTTTGAATATTTAAAATGAATTATTTTAAATAATAACGACGAGAAATTTATTTCGAATAGAATTGGAACATATATATTTATTTGAATCATCGTTAGAATATAAATATTTATTTATAATTATAAAAGGAATTGAAAATGGCGCGGTAGTTTGAAAATTCGATTTCAAATTTAAAATGAATGTACAGGATTCAAAATAAATCGGATTTTGGCGAAACCAAAAATATTAGAATCTATTTGGGAATATCTTTCCAACGAATCCGAAAAATTGAAATTTCATGGCGTAAATCAAAAGATACGTCCAGTTGAATTTTCAGAATAGTCGCTATGGAATTCTGGCCCTTAAAAATGGAAATTTTGCAAACGACCTCGGTTTTCGACGAAACCACTTTTGTTGGATCCGTGATGTCAAATTATTGCTAGGTTTCAAAATTCATAATTTTTTGAATCAATATGTTGGCATGGCAAAGGAAAACGCGTTTGACCAGTTTCAGTTGATTTTAAATCGACTGGAAAATGGCCATTTTTCAAATGGTCTCAGAATTCGACAAAATTAGTTTTGTTAGGACCGTATCGTCAAAACGAAGCTAGAAACTATTTTTCTGGAATTTTTTGAGTTAGTATGTGGCCCTAGTAAATTGAAATGTGTGTTCAAATTCAATATATAGAGATATATGTTGATTTTGACGAAAACTGATTGAAACGATCGAATTAGCCTGCGATACCTATCCCATTGTGTTTGGAATGGGGGTAAATAGTTATGGACGACAGTCGGTGGGTTTGATTTCGAGTTCAAAATAAAAAGTTTCTTTTTGAAAATTAAATAATAAATTAAATATATATATATATATATATATAATATAACTTTGGTCAACCCTTTTCTCTCCCCTACCCTCACCCCGTCGTTACTTTCAAAAGAAAAAAAAACAGAGACTCCAGATCTCGTTCAACGCGCCCGCCACTAGCACGCTACCCACCACCGCCTCCACTGCGCATCGACGGTCCTCTAGCGATCCTCCCCATCGGATTCGACCCCCAATCCCCTCTCTCCCCCTCTGAATCGCGCCCCGTAGCCCCTCAAACTGACCCTAAGTTGAGTCGCCGCCCAGTTTCGGTGAGTACCACAGCCAACGCCGCCTACCCCCTCCTGATCCCACCGTGCCGCCCATGCTCACCCCTTCCAGTCGCTGTAAGTGTTAGTTTTTATTTATTTTTGTTTATTTTATGTTTTTTTAATTCAGTTCTATTTTATTTTGTAAAAATCTGATTTGTACTTATATAAAGCTAGGAAATTTCACAATACAAAGGTTTGATTTTTAACTATACAAAAGTTTGATTTTATATAGAATAATGTTTTATAAAAGTAAGATCTTTGTTCATATGAATGGAAATATAAAGGAATGATTTTTGTTTATGAAGTATAAAGTAGTGATCGTTAGCAACATAAAGATTAGATTTTGAATATGATAAAAATTCGATCTTTAAAGTAGAAGGAAAATATAATTCTTCTTTAATGGAATAGCGTATAGAAAGATTGGATTTTTATTTATATATAAACCATGTAAAGACTTGATTTTTAATGAATATAAAGGTTTGGTTTTTTAATATGATAATAATTCAATTTTTATCTATATAGTAGCGGCATAAAAATAGAATTTTTATCTATATAGTAGCGGTATAAAAATAGAATTTTATCCATATAGCGTAGTTATAAAAATATGATTTTTATATAATAGAGAATATAAAAATGGGATTTTTATATATGTAGTGAACACGGACGACGAAAGTGACAAAAGGCGAGTGGCGAAGATTTTCTACACAAGAGGAGTCGTGGCGTTTGGTTTATCGAATCGGTGAGAACTTCTCACCTATATTTTATTTTCTAGTTGAAAAATATACTAGGATGCAGACGGTGTTTAGTAGCACCCGACACCCGTCGTCCACAGACCATGGATGACTTGATTGTTTGATTGCTATGTTGTGAAATTTGATTGTGTGATGTGGAGTGAAATAAAATATTTTATAGTGGAAATTATTTTATAGTTAAAAATATGATTTTTATCATGTATATAAAATAAATAGTAATAAACAAATCGGAGATTTGTTTATATGCACTGATTTGACTGATATTGATTGGGACGATAAATTTTACACATCGCCCAACTGCACAAATAAAAATATGTGTTTGTTGATTTGAAACCCCACACGGGTATTGGGATGATATTTGGCGTGCACTAATCTCAATTATTTAGCTGTATGTCAATCGATTGATCGACATATTGTGTAAGTGTTAATCATTTATATTTAATGCTTATGCAGTTGTGTGGTGCACTCTGGATGATGGTTGATTATTTATCGTTGCTATTATATACATGTGTTGTAGAGAATCCATATAATTAACAATATATGGTAATTGATTGGGCCTCATTCCAATATAGAAAATAAATTCATGTATTGAATATAAGTATAAATTCATGTGTTGAATAGAAAAATAAACATTCATGTGCTGAAAAAAATATTCATTTGTTGAATAGAATAATGAAGTTATTGAAATATATAAAGCCGTGTTGGTTAGATATGCACCATTTTGACGTGAACGATATTTATATCGATTTTATTCATTTTTTTCAATGAATATTTAAAGTGATTTCAAAATTCGAATTAAATTGAAAAGATTTGAAATTCGAATTAAATTGAAAAGATTTGAAATATGAATTAAATTGAAATGAATTGAAATTCGAATTAAATAGAAAAGATTTGAAATCTGAATTAAATTGAAAAGATTTGCAATTTGAATTAAATTGAAATTCGAATTGAATTGAAATTCGAATTAAATTGAAATGAATTGAAATTCGAATTAAATTAAAATGAATTGAAATTCGAATTAAATTGAAATGAATTGAAATTCGAATTAAATTGAAATGAATTGAAATTCGAATTAAATTGAAATTGAATAGAAATCGATTTGAAATGAAATTAAAACAAATTTATATTGAAAAATTCAATCTTGATTAGAAATTGAATATGAAGTTGAAATCGTTTTGAAAACGAATTTAAAACGATTTATAAAATACGTTTTAAAAGGAAATCAATGAAGTATATATTATATATTATATATATATATATATATAATATAATGGCCTGAATAAAACGCGCCGCGCTGCGGCAGTTCGTGAATTTCGACCATTGACTTCAAGTGGACATTCGGGAGATCTGACCGTCGGATTCTCCTAACACCTAAACCGTTGGGTTTGTATCGAAAAGATCTTTCCAATTAATATTAGAAATTTGAATTCTAACAGTTGGATTTGGAATTATGTCCAAATCAAATTTGAAAAAGGTCGCTGTAAGTGCAGTTCGATGGCCGTTGATGGAAATCCACTGTACGGGCCTTGATAAAATTATTAAAAATAGTAATAATTTGTGTAAAATCATAAGAAATGATTTGTGAAGAATTGGGATGAAAAATTCCATATTTGAAAAGATAAAAATAGATTTTTATCGAAATGAACTAGTTTTGAACTAGAATTATAATTCTATTTATTTTTAAAATAAATAAAGTGGATTTGAAATGGTTTAAAAGTAACCAGAATTTCCAATAATTGAATTGGAATGGATTTGAATCGAAATTGTCTTTGGAATATTCCGATGTTAGATTTCGTGATGAAACAGATATAGTTATGGGAATTTGAAAGATATACTTATATCATTATTTCCAATACGATATTTGTTGGTCGTAGAATTTGATATTGAATATAAGCCGATATATTTTCTATTCAGAGCCTTGTATTTAATATCAAATGTGATTTGGGTTTATCGTGAATGGTGTCTTCATTAACACTGTTCTCAAACCCAGTTGAGGAAAAGATTAAATCTTTTTATTTAGAATTAATGAAGTGTACCAATTAAATGGAATTTAATTGGAATTGAATTTGAATTGATTTTTGGGTTTATCGTGAACGGTGTTGTAACAACCCGAAAATCTAGGCCAGTTTAAAATTTTTATTTTGGCAATTTTAGCGAATTTTGAACATTTAAAATAGATAATTTTAAATAATATCGACGAGAAATTTATTTTTGAATATAATTCGAACGTATATATTATACGCGTCGTCGTTAGAATATAAATATTTATATATAATTATAAATAGAATTGAAAATGGCGCGATAGTTCGATAATTCGATTTCAAACTTCAATTGAATGTACCTGGTGCAAAACAATCCGGATTTTAGTGAAACCAAAAACATTAGGATCTAAATGATGATATCTTTCCAACGAATCCGAAAAATCAAAATTTCATAGCGGGAATCAAAAGATATGTCCAGTTAAAAATTCTGAATAGTCGCTATGGAATTCAGGCCCTTAAAAATGGAAATTTTGCAAATGACCTCGGATTTCGACGAAACCACTTTTGTTGGATCCGCAGTGTCAAATTATTGCTAGGTTTCAAATTTCATAATTTTTCGAATCAATGTGTGAGCGTGGCAAAGGAAAACGCGTTTGACCAGTTGCAGTTGATTTTAATCGACTGGAAAATGGCCATTTTTCCAACGGTCTCAGAATTCGTCGAAACTAGTTTTGTTAGGACCGTATCGTCAATACGAAACTAGAAATTGTTTTTCTGTAATTTTTCTAATTAGTATGTGACCCCGGTAATTTGAAATGTACGTTTAAAATTCAATATAGTGATTTAAATATAAGTTAAACGGAAACTGATTCAAACGATCAAATCAGCTTACGATACATATCCCATTGTGTTCGGAATGGGGGTAAAACGCTATGGACGACAGTCGTTGGGTTGGATTTCGAGTTCAAATTAAAAGTCAACTTTTCGTGGAGAATTAAATAAAAAAATAATAATTTATTATATAAGTATCCCCCCCTTACTTTGACCGATTCAATTCAGAATAAAATTAAAAAAAAAGGGGAGGGGCACGATCGGAGAAGCCGGCGCCTACCTCGACAGTCGCGCCCACGTCAGCCTCTTCCGTCGGCCCCTTCTCTGGCGCCTCCCCTCCGTCCAAACTCCGCCCCGATCCTCTCTCCATCGATCCAAACCCCACCGCGACAGAACCCCCAAATCGACCACCCCAGGCCAGTCGCTCCCCTCCTCCATCGCTCGCAGAGCCACCGCGCCCCTCTACCCAGACCTCCGACGCCTGGCGCAGCCCTGAAGCCCTCCTCTTCCATCGCAGAACCCCCTGGCCCACACCAGACGCCGAGACCGCCCAACCCTAGACGCTACCGAAGCTCAGCCCTCCGCTACCAACGTCGAAGACAGCTCCGGCGACGGCTCCTCCTCCAGCGACGCTTCAATTAATCCAAACCCTAAATGTTGACTGTAAGTTTTATAACTCCTTTTTATTTATAAAATTCGATTTTTATATATTGAACTTTGAAGTAAAAATATGTTTTTTATATATTGAACTTTGAAATAAAAATATGATTTTTATATATTGAACTTCGAAATAAAAATTTGATTTTTATATATTGAACCTCGAAGTAAAAATATGATTTTTATATATTGAATTTCAAAATAAAAATATGATTTTTATATAATGAACTTCGAAATAAAAATATGATTTTTATATATTGAACTTCGAAATAAAAATATGATTTTTATATATTGAACCTCAAAGTAAAAATATGATTTTTATATATTGAACTTCGAAATAAAAATATGATTTTTATATATTGAACTTCGAAATAAAAATATGATTTTTATATATTGAACTTCGAAATAAAAATATGATTTTTATATATTGAACCTCGAAGTAAAAATATGATTTTTATATATTGAACTTCGAAATAAAAATATGATTTTTATATATTGAACTTCGAAATAAAAATATGATTTTTATATATTGAACCTCGAAGTAAAAATATGATTTTTATATATTGAACCTCGAAATAAAAATATGATTTTTATATATTGAACTTCGAAATAAAAATATGATTTTTATATATTGAACTTCGAAATAAAAATATGATTTTTATATATTGAACTTCGAAATAAAAATATGATTTTTATATATGGAATAGCGAAGTAAAAATTCGATTTTTACATAGGTAGTGAAAGCGGACAACGAAGGTAACAAAAAGGTGAGAACGAAAAAGATTTCTATCAAAGGAGAGTCAAGATGACGAAGATGCGATAGCGATGAAGATTTCTATCAATGAAGTGCCGTGGAGCTAGGATAGCTATCTGTGAGAATTTCTCACCTTTCAATTTCATTTCTATTTATATATATATACTAGGATGCAGACGGTGCTTAGTAGCACCCGACACAATCGTCCACAGACCATGGACTTGTTTGTTTGGTTGCATAGATTAGTTATATGATGTGATTGAAATTGAATTGTTTGGTGAAATGAATTGATTTGATTGATGTGTGAATGGCGTGGGCCTTCACTAGACCGGGGATAAGGCTAGGCCTCGTCCCGTTTCTAGTATCGTGCCGTTATGCCGCCGAAATTTTCTAAAATAAGTTAGAAAATAAAAATACCATTTTATTTAAAGAATGAACTGAATAGAAATTCATATGTTAAAATAAAATGTTTTATCGTTAAAAATATAATTTTTAACGTGAATATGAATATAGTGAATGTGAATAAAATAAAATATTCATTTACAAACCAGACGGTTTGTTTATGTACACCTATTTGAATGACATTGATTGGGACGATAAATTTTACACATCGCCCAACTGCACAAATAAAATCTGTGTTTGATTGTTTGAAACCCCACCCGGGTGTTGGGATGAAATTTGAAGTTCACTCATCCTGATTGATTAAATATGTCGATCGATTGATTGACAGGCTGTTATAAGCGTTAGATATCTATATTTGATGCTTATACAGTGTAGTGCACTTTGGTTGATGGTTGATTATTTTTCATTGCTATTATATGTGTGTAATGTATGAAAATCCATATAATTAACATTATATGGTGATTGATTGGGCCTCATTCCAATTTAGAAAATAAAGAATAATATAAAATAATGGTTCATGTGTTGACAATACTCATCCATTGAGATTGGTCATGTGTTGAACGAAATATTTTAGTAATAAAATTTACATCTTTATCAATATAAAATAAAGGTTCATGTGTTGACAATAATCATCCATTGAGATTGGTCATGTGTTGAACGAAATATTTTAGTAATAAAATTTACTTCTTTATCAATATAAAATAAAGGTTCATGTGTTGACAATACTCATCCATTGAGATTGGTCATGTGTTGAACGAAATAATTTAACAAATATAGTCACACGTGGACAGTACTCATTCGTTGAGATTAGTCGTGTGTTGACAAAAATAAATATTCATTTGTTGAATAGAATAAAGGAATATATGAAGCCGTGTTTATTAGATTGACGCCATTTTGACCTAAACGATATTTATATCGATTTTAGTCATTTTGAAATGAATTGAATTGAAAACGATTTCGAAATGAATTGAATTGAAAACGATTTCGAAATGAATTGAATTAAAAACGATTTCGAAATGAATTGAATTGAAAACGATTTCGAAATGAATTGAATTGAAAACGATTTCGAAATGAATTGAATTGAAAACGAATTCAAATTGAATTGAAAACGAATTGAAATGAATTCAAATTGAATTGAAATTTGAATTGAATAGAAATGAATTTTAAAACGAATTTATAAAGAAGAATTCAATTTTGATTTGAATTGAAAAGGAAGTTGAAATTGCTTTTGAAACGAATTTAAAACTATTCATATAATTCGTTTTAAATAGAAATCGACGAAATATATATTATATATATAATATATTGGCTTGAATAGAACGCGGCGCGCCGCGGCAGTTCGCGAATTTCGACCATTTATTTCAAACGGACATTACGGGAGATCCGACCGTCGGATTCTCCTAAAACCGGAACCGTTCGGTTCGTATCGAAAAGAGCTTTCTAATGAATATTAGAAATTAGAAATCTAACAGTTGGATTTGGAATTATGTCCAAATCAAATTTGAAAAAGGTCGCTATACGTGCAGTTCGATGGCCATTGGTGGAAATATTTGGGAAATTATTCTCTTGATTAATTTACGGTTAGTGACTGATGAATTGGAATGAGGCATATGTTGTGTTTGTGTAACACTTATTTAAAATATACGCGAGTTATTTGGAAAGACCGGGTTTATCCCATTCTGAATAACTGATACGACGATAAGTCGAAGTTGAAGACGATGGTCGAAGACCGGATGAAACACCCCACCTCCGTTAGGGTCACTCTCAAAGGGAATGCCCTAATTTTGGTGGAGGTTTATAAGTATAAGTCACAAATATACAAGACAGATATAAGAACACATATTTGTAAACAGCGGAAAATCAACAAACTTTTATTTCATGAAAGCAAATACGTGCTACAACAACATCACCATAATTGTCTTACATCTTTTCCAAAACATAACATAACTCTTTCATAATCTGTCTTGATTACATTATTTAAAGAAGCATAAATAAAACATAGATAAACTGCAAAAGCCCCATAGAGTTTGTCCAAAGCCATAGTTTCAAACGAAAAGGTCCAAGCAATACATTTCTCTTCTTCAAGCTGGATGTTAAGGCTGGTCAAGCTGCAGTGTTCCCTCCCTGTGGACCTGGGGAGGGGGGGGGGGAACGGAAGAAAAGAAGACGAAAGAAAAGTAGAGTCAGACATAAAGCCTGAGTAAGTCTAGTACTATTTTGTCTATGAATAAAGAACTGGGTATGATAAGTATAAACAAGAAGTGGGAAAGCACTATAAACTTGGTTAAGTTGTCTAGGGTCGAATATGCTATCGTACCCCATGTTAATCTCTGAACCCATATAAACTAGTTTCCAATTGGCACCCCATAATCAGGGTGATGTGATCCGTTCTATGATGATCGGCTCCTACTCGCATAGTTACATGTGTCTTACGGCCCCCGATGTTGTAGTTACCTATGCTGGTCCCACCATGGGGTGTATCAAGTCCCATGGCGGCGGCCCGACACAACCTTAGAATGCACAGGTATGCTACTGGTGCCCAGTGCTTTATTTTTCTGCGCCGGAGTGTGTGCACGCCCGCACCCCGTTAGAACCTACACTGCTACACCACTGCCGTCGATTTGACCTCTTACAATCAGCCCAGTAATCGTGCCCCACCCTGCCTAGTTTCAGGGTATCCTGATACACCTTCTAGGGTTACTGCTGAAAAGGGTCCCCCGTTACTAGGTTTTCTATCTCTAGCCAACATGCTAAGTTGGTTAAGTGTTTTCTAACCTAACCCCCACCAGTCCGTTTAGTTTAGCATGTTCCATTTTGATTAAGTCTTTAGTTCACATAATCCTAACAATCCTGACTCAGCCTTAATTGTCTTATTAAAGCCTTGACCTCTCACATTAGACAGGTATTGTTGTGGCTGCCTGTTGCCGGTTGGTTCCGGGCAGTCTTACGCCACAACTCAGTCTAACCTCGGGTCCTTATTGGGCTCCATGTTTAACCTCCCACATTGGATAGGTATTGTTGTGACTACTGGACAGCCGGGCGGTTCCGGGCAGGTTTACATCACAACTCAATCCAACCTCGGGTTAAACACATCGTATGTTCTACATTTACATATTTTGTCTTTCTTCTTTATTTTCTTATCCGTAAATATTTGCGGCCCATTATTAAGTTAATGGTGTAAAGGTTACACCAATCATGGGCCCAACCCATACTTGAATTTGGGCCCTTCTATTTTATATTTTCATTCATTAGTAATTTTAACCCAACGTTATTTTCCCCCGTTTAACTCGTCCGTTTATTATATATGTTGGGCTTAGGCTTTTAAGCCCAACTTAGCCATGCGAAAAGGGGAGGCTTAAAGCGTGATTACATACACGGAAAGGGGAATGTGAGCGCATGAACTTGCAATATGACGTTGGAAATACAAAATAGAAACTGGTGTACTTGCATAGTAGTGACATATACTTTGGTCCTAAAGCATAAGTGACATGAATCAAACCATGTAAACTTGCAGTTAAGTTAAGAATATCACTATCGACACATAGGCTTAACTACAACATAAACCTATATTTTTATTCAGGAATAATGTCAAACATAAGCAAATCATGTTCATAAGACTACTACATGCTTACAAAGGTGTCTACTTTTGTGACTAATACAAAAGTATAGTTAAATTTGTTCACATAACCATGGCATACATATTTCTAACATGAAATCATGATTTTTACTTTAGTCATGCAAACTTGCAAAAAGGGATTTTGAATCTAACCTAGCTATGTACCACATATGTCATCATATAATTCTTGTAAACAATATAGACTTAATTATGCAAAATAGCCTAGTCATATTCATAAGTTTACAAATAGGTTTTCTAGTACAAAAACATGTCTTAATTCATAAATCATGATGCCAAATTTTCAACATAATTTCATATGGACTATGATAACCCAAACTTATTCCAATTACTTCACAGAAATGATGTTTGTATAAAAATACACATTATGATGGCATAGTAGCAAAACCCCAAACTTGCATGAGTTTCAATTAAACAATTACATACATGTAGCTTCAACAAGGATTACATAATTTGCGAATATTCCAACGTATACTTGCATAAAACTACCGCATGTAGTTTTTCATAACTGAATAACATAATTCGAGAATATCCAAACGTATACAATATTCCAAATCGATAAGAATCATAGTAACGCACAAATTATGAATTATTTATCACCACAACAAAGTATACAAACCAACACAGTTATTTGTTCATACCAAAGTAATACTCTACTTACAATGGTGAGGCGAATTCTCAAATTTAGGGATTTGAAGATGCGGTTTGATTTGATTGAGTTGCTTTATGCCTTAGAATTTGCCTCCTAATCCTCTCTCCAATTGGTGGCTACCCCTAGTCGTTCCTCAGCAACATGGCGGATTTGTTCTTATTTTTGAATGAATAGATTAGGGTTGAGTCTAGGGTCCTTTTTATAGGGGTAATGAACTGATTAGGGCCATTGATGTTGCTTGGATTGATCGTAGCCATTCATCCTAAGGAGAGACCAATTAGAGCCTGCCACCTAGCCCTAATGACACAGCAGACCACGGAAAATCGACTAACATAGAATAGGCCAGCCAGGTTGGACTGGGTTCGACCTGGCTCTGGACCAGGTCGACATGCCTGTCGACAGCCCTGTCGACAGCCCTGTCGACCTGGTTAGACCAGGTCGACAGCCCAGTCGACCTGGGTGCCTTAGGCGGGTGTTTTTCCGCCCTGGCCCATTGGGCCCGATTTTGGAATTTTTAAACTGTTTTATTCTGTTTGAATTTTAAACTTAATTCAGAAACTTCCGAAGGCCATATCTTCTTCATACGGACTCCGTTTTTCAAAAACTCGGACTCTATTTCGCGTATTTTTCCGAGACGAACGCAATGGCGTATCCCGTTTCCCTTAGTTCTTTGATTTCAAATTAATTATACTTTAATTTGTTAATTTCACAGTTATAGAATTTTCGGGGTGTTACATTCTCCCCCACTTAAAAGGATTTCGTCCCCGAAATCTTCAAGTTAGGAGGAATGTATACCTAACATCCAATCATCCATCTACTCATCCATCAAACACGAGCATCCATTGTCCTTAAAAGACTTCTAATGCTTCATGATCATATGCGAAGTGTGTGTGGACATGTACTTATCTAATGCAAAATCAGGCGGTGTACTGATTCAGTTGACCTCCTTAATGCGAATTATGTAAGTGCCATGAATCCATTATGTATGCAAATTTTCCTATTCTTGATTCTACATGAGTGCACAATCATTCAATACAAATGCAACATCCACATGACAACACATTAGAGTTCAACCATATACGAATGCAAACATATATGCATATGCAATATGAAGTGACCGAGCCGATCTAAAACCTAGATTGTGTGTGTATATGCAACCACGAGCAACCACTAGCAATCACTTGCAACCACTTGCAACCATCATCCATAACATGTTTCAACTACATGTTTCCATCCAAAGGGTTTCTACCTAAAAGATAAGGTCGAGGAAATATACCTAAAAAGTTAGATAAAAGCGCAACTTAAGGAAAAGGAAAGATCAAGGATGTACCCTCGAACAGAAAAGGGTAGGCTGTACGGATTCTAGCTTCAGTTTCCCAAGTCGCGTCTCCCTCGGCGTCGCTCCACTGAACTTTGACGAGCTGGACTTCACGGTTGCGTAGCTTCTTCACTTCCGTTCCTAAGATGCGGGTTGGAACTTTCCTTATGGTTGCTTCGCGTTCCACTTCGGCCTCTTCGAGGATATTTGGCTCTACCACCTCGGCTGACTCATGTAGACATTTTCGGAGATGTGAAACGTGAAAAACGTTGTGGACTCCAGCCAACTTCTCGGGTAGCTCTAATCTATAGGCCATTTTCCCAATTTTCTCGATGATAGGGAATGGCCCTACGAACCTTGGTGCTAGCTTTCCTGTGGTTCCAAAACGAACAACGTTTCTTAGTGGTGATACCTTGAGAAAAACTCTGTCTCCAACCTCAAATTCAAGGTCGGTCCTTCTCTTGTCGGCATAGGACTTTTGTCTGTCTTGGGCCGTCTTCATCCTTCTTCGTATTAAGTCTACTTTCTCTGAAGTCTCTCGGATCATGTCTGGTCCAAGTATGAGCTTATCAGTAGACTCCCACCAACAAGTGGGCGATCGGCACGGTCTTCCATATAAAACTTCGAAGGGCGCCATTCCGATGGTTGCTTGATAGCTGTTGTTGTAGGCAAATTCCACCAAAGGAAGGTGGTCTTCCCATGTCCCTCCGAAGTCAAGGACGCACAATCTTAAAAGGTCTTCCAAAACTCTGTTCACTCTCTCTGTTTGGCCGTCGGTTTGGGGATGATAGGCTGTGCTTAAGCATACTTGCGTTCCTACTGCTTCTTGCAGACTCCGCCAAAACTCACTGGTGAAGATGGGGTCTCGGTCACTAACAATGCTAGATGGTATTCCATGGAGTCGAACGATTTCCTTAAGGTAAAGTGATGCTAGGGATGAGGCAGTTCTTTTACTTTTGACAGGTAAAAAGTGGGCGCTTTTAGTAAGCCTATCCACTATTACCCAAATGCTAGTGTTGCCTCTCCTAGACCTAGGCAGCCCATCGATGAAGTCCATTTAGATGCTATCCCACTTCCACTGCGGGACCTCCAGAGGATGTAGCTGTCCGCCAGGCTTTTTCTGTTCCGCCTTAACCTGTTGGCACACCATACACTTAGAAACGAATTCTGCCACGTCCTTTTTCATGCCGTTCCAGAAGAAAGTCCTTTTTATGTCTTTGTACATTTTATCTCCGCCTGGGTGTATCGTCATCTTGGAGTGATGTGCTTCCTCGAGAAGCTTCTTTATTAAATCTTTTGTCTGTGGGACGCATAGTCTTCCGTCTCGCCTTAGCAAACCCTTATCGTCGATGGAATATCTGTTGAGGTGACTTGAAGTCTCACCCCTAATTAGCCTATCAATTGTTTCCACAAGCTGAGGGTCTTCGCGTTGTGCTGCCCCTACTGAATCCACTAAAGTTGGGCGCACTTCGAGAGATGCTAGCAAGCCTGGTACGAAATCGGAGGAAGGCCTAAAGTCGAAGCTGGCTATAAACTCTAGGCTTTGTCTTTCAACAAACAACGGGCTTAGGGTCAATTTCTTTCGGCTCAACGCGTCTGCTACTACGTTGCCTTTGCCCGGAGTGTAGGAGATTTCGAAATCGTACGAGGCAAGAAACTCCATCCATCTTTGTTGCCTCAAGTTAAGATCCTTCTGCGAGAAAAGATATTTCAACGATTTATGGTCAGTGTAAAGTTCGAACTTCTCACCTAGGAGATAGTGTCGCCAAGACTTGAGTGCAAAGACGATGGCGGCTAACTCAAGATCGTGGGTTGGGTAGTTCTTTTCGTGCACTTTCAACTGCCTCCCGCCATAAGCTACTACCCTTCCTTCTTGCATTAAGACGGCGCTAAGCCCTGTCCCACATGCATCCGTATAAACAGTGAACATCTTGCTCCCATCTGGCAGCGTCAAAACTGGGGCTGTTGTGAGAGCCCTTTTCAGTCGTTGGAAAGCAAACTCGCAATCCAAATCCCAATTGAACACTGGATTCTTCTTAGTCAATTTCGTGAGCGGAGCTGAGATTTTCGCAAAATCCCTTATGAATTTTCGATAGAAACCCGCTAGTCCTAGAAAGCTTCGGACCTCAGTTGCATTCCTTGGTGTCTTCCAATCCTGTACCGCCACTACCTTAGCAGGGTCCACTGCTAACCCTTGTTTGGATACTATGTGCCCAAGGAACCTCACCTCTTCTCTCCAAAAGTGGCATTTGGAGAATTTGGCTTTTAGTTGATGGACTCGCAAAGTTTCCATGATTGCCCTTAAGTGCTGAGCATGTTCCTCTTCACTTTTTGAGAAGATAAGGATATCTTCAACGAAGACCACTACGAATTTGTTGAGGAAATCTCTAAATACCCTACTCATCAGGTCCACGAAGTAAGCAGGTGCATTTGTCAAGCCGAAAGGCATGACAAGCCATTCAAAGAAGCCATCTGGGGTTCTGAACGCCGTTTTATCGATGCTATCTTCAGCCACCCTTAGCTGATGAAAACCGGTTGCTAAATCGAGTTGGGAGAAAACAGACGCTCCTACAAGCTGGTCAAATAAATCGTCAATTCTAGGGAGAGGGTGCCTATTCTTTTTCGTTAGCTTGTTAAGCTCCCTATAGTCAACACATAGACGGAGTGAACCATCCGCCTTTGTAGCGAACACCACTGGAGCGCCCCATTCTGAAATGCTCCTCCTAATGAACCCCTTTTCTAGAAGCTCTTTAATCTGTTTACTGAGCTCTTTCCTTTCTCGTGGAGCCATGTGTCTAACGGGCAACGCAACGGGCTTTGCATTATCTACAAGATATATGCGGAAGTCTATTTCCCGCTTCGGAGGCAAGCCCTTCACCTCTTCGAAGACATCCGGATATTCCCGGACCACTCTAACTGATTGCAAATTTTCAACAGAGGCATCTAGCGATTCAAGATAACTAAGCATAACCGCATACGAGGGATTACAAGAAATTTCCAAGGTATTACCGAGCTGCGTTAGGAGCCTAACAACCCTTTTCTCACAATCAAGGATGGCCCCATTACTGGATAGCCAATCCATACCCAAAATCAAACCATAACCCGAGAAGCCCAAAACAAAGCCACTACATTGAAATTCTACACTTAGAATAGAAATTTTCAATCCCAAACAGATCATAGACAAATGAGCTGGGCCCCCAATTGGGTTTGAAACAATTAAGGGGTCCTCTACCATACTAGTTTTTAGGTGTAGAGATTCTACTAAAGCAGACGAGATAAAGGAGTGTGATGCGCCAGAATCAAATAAAGTGCGAACGGGGTGATCATAAAGATAAACTACACCTTCTACAGAAGTATTTATACCTCGCTGTTGCAGAGGTGGCGCTTCCAGCACATGAACCTGTGCCCCTGGGGTGGATCCAGCCCTCTGCCCCTGTCCTCGTTTCTTTGGGCAGTCCTTAGCCCTGTGGCCTGTCTCACCGCAAGAAAAGCACCCACCATTCTCCTTGGCCTTCTTTTTCCGGCAGTCCTTTACTAAGTGCCCCACTTTGCCACAGAAATTGCACTTCCTCTTCTCTTTGTTGCCTTTCCCGCCCTTCTTAAAGTCTGTCTTCTTAGGCTGCAAACCCTCTTTCTTCCCTTGAGAGCTTTCTGCCTTTGTCTCCTTCTTTCCCTTATCCTCTTCATTCAGCAATGCCATTTGCACCAATCTTTCATACGTGGCTTCCATGGGTATATGGGTCATGGACAAACTGTGTAATGGCTCATTCAACCCTTTGACGAAACGGAGAGCCTTCTTGTGCGGGTTGTTGACTAGGTCAAGCCCAAACCTAGCCAGCTCATCGAACTGATTCACATATTCTCTGACTGTCTTGTCCCCTTGCTTAAGAAATAAGAATTTTTCCAACTGCAAACTTCTTTCCGCACCTGAGAGAAATTTAGTCTCAAACCTTTCCCTAAAGTCCTCCCATGTCTCCACTGGTCTTTCAGCATTAGTGACTTCCCACCAGTAGGAAGCCTCGCCCTTCAATAGCCACACTGCCAATTGTACTTTTTGTCTATCCTCTACCTCAAAGATGATGAATAGGTCCTCCGTTTCTTTTAGCCAATTTCTAGCTGCCACGAAGGACTCAGTTCCATGGAAATCCCTTCCTCCCATAGCTTTAAAATCTTTACATATCTTAGCAAACGTGTTTCCCCGAGGAGGAGGTGGAGGAAAAGGTGTCGCTGCAGCTGGATGATTTCCGGCAGCTGGGGGAGGAGGAATGGTAGGACCTGGCTGAGTGGCTCTTGCTTCTAAGAACCGTCTAAACCAACCAGGTATTGGCACCCCTTCCGGCAAGTTAAGGTCTTCGGACATGCTGAAACAAAAAGGATAGGTTCAAAACGAAGGATAAGAGATAGTACCTATGGCTTTGGGGGGTAGACTTTGCCTTTTTAAAATAAAATAATATTTTTCTTTTAAAAAATGCTTCTTTAAATTTCCTTTTTGAAAATAATTTTTCAAAACTTTTTATCTTATCTAGTAAACCTATGCTCTGATACCAAGTGAAACACCCCACCTCCGTTAGGGTCACTCTCAAAGGGAATGCCCTAATTTTGGTGGAGGTTTATAAGTATAATTCACAAATATACAAGACAGATATAAGAACACATATTTGTAAACAGCGGAAAATCAACAAACTTTTATTTCATGAAAGCAAATACGTGCTACAACAACATCACCATAATTGTCTTACATATTTTCCAAAACATAACATAACTCTTTCATAATCTGTCTTGATTACATTATTTAAAGAAGCATAAATAAAACATAGATAAACTGCAAAAGCCCCATAGAGTTTGTCCAAAGCCATAGTTTCAAACGAAAAGGTCCAAGCAATACATTTCTCTTCTTCAAGCTGGATGTTAAGGCTGGTCAAGCTGCAGTGTTCCCTCCCTGTGGACCTGGGGGGGGGGGGAACAGAAGAAAAGAAGACGAAAGAAAAGTAGAGTCAGACATAAAGCCTGAGTAAGTCTAGTACTATTTTGTCTATGAATAAAGAACTGGGTGTGATAAGTATAAACAAGAAGTGGGAAAGCACTATAAACTTGGTTAAGTTGTCTAGGGTCGAATATGCTATCGTACCCCATGTTAATCTCTGAACCCATATAATCTAGTTTCCAATTGGCACCCCATAATCAGGGTGATGTGATCCGTTCTATGATGATCGGCTCCTACTCGCATAGTTACATGTGTCTTACGGCCCCCGATGTTGTAGTTACCTATGCTGGTCCCACCATGGGGTGTATCAAGTCCCATGGCGGCGGCCCGACACAACCTTAGAATGCACAGGTATGCTACTGGTGCCCAGTGCTTTATTTTTCTGCGCCGGAGTGTGTGCACGCCCGCACCCCGTTAGAACCTACACTGCTACACCACCGCCGTCGATTTGACCTCTTACAATCAGCCCAGTAATCGTGCCCCACCCTGCCTAGTTTTAGGGTATCCTGATACACCTTCTAGGGTTACTGCTGAAAAGGGTCCCCCGTTACTAGGTTTTCTATCTCTAGCCAACATGCTAAGTTGGTTAAGTGTTTTCTAACCTAACCCCCACCAGTCCGTTTAGTTTAGCATGTTCCATTTTGATTAAGTCTTTAGTTCACTTAATCCTAACAATCCTGACTCAGCCTTAATTGTCTTATTTAAGCCTTGGCCTCTCACATTAGACAGGTATTGTTGTGGCTGCCTGTTGCCGGTTGGTTCCGGGCAGTCTTACGCCACAACTCAGTCTAACCTCGGGTCCTTATTGGGCTCCATGTTTAACCTCCCACATTGGATAGGTATTGTTGTGACTACTGGACAGCCGGGCGGTTCCGGGCAGGTTTACATCACAACTCAATCCAACCTCGGGTTAAACACATCGTATGTTCTACATTTACATATTTTGTCTTTCTTCTTTATTTTCTTATATGTAAATATTTGCGGCCCATTATTAAGTTAATGGTGTAAAGGTTACACCAATCATGGGCCCAACCGATACTTGAATTTGGGCCCTTCTATTTTATATTTTCATTCATTAGTAATTTTAACCCAACGTTATTTTCCTCCGTTTAACTCGTCCGTTTTTTATATATGTTGGGCTTAGGCTTTTAAGCCCAACTTAGCCATGCGAAAAGGGGAGGCTTAAAGCGTGATTACATACACGGAAAGGGGAATGTGAGCGCATGAACTTGCAATATGACGTTGGAAATACAAAATAGAAACTGGTGTACTTGCATAGTAGTGACTTATACTTTGGTCCTAAAGCATAAGTGACATGAATCAAACCATGTAAACTTGCAGTTAAGTTAAGAATATCACTATCGACACATAGGCTTAACTACAACATAAACCTATATTTTTATTCAGGCATAATGTCAAACATAAGCAAATCATGTTCATAAGACTACTACATGCTTACAAAGGTGTCTACTTTTGTGACTAATACAAAAGTATACTTAAATTTGTTCACATAACCATGGCATAAATATTTCTAACATGAAATCATGATTTTTACTTTAGTCATGCAAACTTGCAAAAAGGGATTTTGAATCTAACCTAGCTATGTACCACATATGTCATCATATAATTCTTGTAAACAATATAGACTTAATTATGCAAAATAGCCTAGTCATATTCATAAGTTTACAAATAGGTTTTCTAGTACAAAAGCATGTCTTAATTCATAAATCATGATGCCAAATTTTCAACATAATTTCATATGGACTATGATAACCCAAACTTATTCCAATTACTTCACAAAAATGATGTTTGTATAAAAATACACATTATGATGGCATAGTAGTAAAACCCCAAACTTGCATGAGTTTCAATTAAACAATTACATACATGTAGCTTCAACAAGGATTACATAATTTGCGAATATTCCAACGTATACTTGCATAAAACTACCGCATGTAGTTTTTCATAACTGAATAACATAATTCGAGAATATCCAAACGTATACAATATCCCAAATCGATAAGAATCATAGTAACGCACAAATTATGAATTATTTATCACCACAACATAGTATACAAACCAACACAGTTATTTGTTCATACCAAAGTAATACTCTACTTACAATGGTGAGGCGAATTCTCAAATTTAGGGATTTGAAGATGCGGTTTGATTTGATTGAGTTGCTTTATGCCTTAGAATTTGCCTCCTAATCCTCTCTCCAATTGGTGGCTACCCCTAGTCGTTCCTCAGCAACATGGCGGCTTTGTTCTTATTTTTGAATGAATAGATTAGGGTTGAGTCTAGGGTCCTTTTTATAGGGGTAATGAACTGATTAGGGCCATTGATGTTGCTTGGATTGATCGTAGCCATTCATCCTAAGGAGAGACCAATTAGAGCCTGCCACCTAGCTCTAATGACACAGCAGACCACAGAAAATCGACCAACATAGAATAGGCCAGCCAGGTTGGACTGGGTTCGACCTGGCTCTGGACCAGGTCGACATGCCTGTCGACAGCCCTGTCGACCTGGTTAGACCAGGTCGACAGCCCAGTCGACCTTGGTGCCTTAGGCGGGTGTTTTTCCGCCCTGGCCCATTGGGCCCGATTTTGGAATTTTTAAACTGTTTTATTCTGTTTGAATTATAAACTTAATTCAGAAACTTCCGAAGGCCATATCTTCTTCATACGGACTCCGTTTTTCGAAAACTCAGACTCTATTTCGCGTATTTTTCCGAGACGAACGCAATGGCGTATCCCGTTTCCCTTAGTTCTTTGATTTCAAATTAATTATACTTTAATTTGTTAATTTCACAGTTATAGAATTTTCGGGGTGTTACACCGGAGGTCTTCACGTCGTTTGGGTGATTACTGATGATCTTGATTGGGCTGTACACCCAAGAAGATGGAAACAGTTGGTAATCGTCCAGACGTACTTGGAGATCGATGGACACGCGGGGTACTAGGTGCCTCCGGTTTCGTTCAGACCCAGAACGGATTTGTAAATGGTCTGTGTGTCTGACATTGGATTTTAGTCCGTGTGATTGATCTCTATTAAATATATATCTGTTTGGCGGTGGAGAATTTACTCTTTTGCTTAACGCCCTTCTCTGAGACGTACGAGCTCAGGGGTTATATATTGATTGATATCAAACGCATGGAGTGAATTGCCTGTGTGGCATGCCTAAGTGGCAATTGATCAAGGCTTCTGTTGAAAAGCAAAGTCTTGTGGTGATGATCAAAGCACGGCCTTTGTGGCGTAGCTTTGTGTAACGTTTACTTCGCGAGTTTCACACCCGGTATGAACCAAAAACGGGAGACGGACCTCAGGGGGGACATGCGTTTTCTTTCTAGCTAGAAGTGGCGTCAGTGGTTTTACACGCCCTGACGAGTTTGACTTATGTGCTTGTTGCTGTTGCGAGGCGCCTCGGATTGATCGGTCGTTCTCGAACTGATGGAGTCATTTAGTTGGCTCACCTATGCCCCAAAGGGCGGAGAAACGCATTGTTTAGGCATTATAATCCACATCGGTGGACCGGCCCTGACGATCCAAGGTACGGTTGCGGCTGTGCCTGAGACATGGGCTAGATTTTTTCGAATCGGTTGAGGACTATCTTTTGCCTCGGTTCATAGACGGAAATCCAATTTCCAAATACGTGACATTTGCGGTTTTATTTGTAAACCTATATATGGCGACATAGTGGCATGGGACGCTCATGTCGCCTATGATTGATACTTATGATTTGAAGTTGTTTCATACACTATGCACTTACTATAGTATCAAATGATTTACTTTAAACGTATCAAGCATTCTTTGGCTGTTATAAGGGAAAACCCTATCCTCGGCTGCGTTGCATTGTGTGATGGGACCTGGGTCTTATAACAGCTTCATTTTTCTTTATTTAGCATTGCGCTGTTTGTTTTATGCACTGGTATTCTTGGGAGGAAACCCGTTCCGTGTTATACGGCGTGGTCCCTTGATTTACCTAACTTTAAAATAAAGATTAATAACTGTTTTAGTTCTCACACCAGTCACATGACTGACCTGGAGTTTATTGTTTTAACCTAAACTCTGGGTGCCCTTATTTGGACACGGGCAGCTAGTAGTTTTGGTTTTGCAGATTTATATTCACAGGATCCTGGTTTACAGCTGGAACGATATCCGGAAAGCTTTGTATCCGTATATCTCCTTCTAGTTGTGTATTGTATTATTTTCCGCTGCAATGTATTTAAATGTAATTTAAATCTCTGATATTTCTGTGTAATATTCATTTATACTCCGTATATTCTTGTAATCTGATGCATTGTTGTAATATACAATGAAACGTTCTTCTGTATGTGTTCTTTTGTGGCTTGTTCTCGAACTATCCGACGCTTTCCTTTACGGGGAAGTTACGGGTTTTCACAGTTGGTATCAGAGCTTTGGTTTGCAAAGCTCAGAGAACAAGACACATTAGAACCGTACGAAAGAATTCATCAGATATTGGATTAGTAATATCCAATGGAATGACTCGTTAGAGATGGGATCAGTAGTATCCTAGAACGAGTGTAAAGAGTATATTTTTGAAAGTGAAAACAAATTTTGTTTTGAAAATTTAAAATCAATTATTCGTATTTGATTATTTATTTGTATTGATTTGGACAGTCCAGTATATAAAGAATTTGCTTATACGCCTTGCAAACGTATATTCAAAGTTTTAATATATTGGATAGATATAGCATCACACTCTAGTCGCCCGGAGATGATATTGATGATAGCGATCGCATCATCAACATTTATGTTCGAGTTTCGAAGGTGAGATTTCTATATATTTCCTATTGACTGGTGTGAGAACCAAAAGCTATATAGGATCTATTGTTGTGATTTGGCATCAAAAACATGATTTTTGTATATGTATCAAAATTATGAATTTGAAACGTTAATTCACTAATTGATTGATGTTTGTGTTGTTTGTTTATTTGGTTGATAATTTTGAACCATTTAGCCTAATTGAACCAAATATTGAACGGTATTGAAAATTGGTTGCGTTTGCTTGCATATACTTGTACTTACCTTGAACAGGTCATAGCAAGGAGGCTAGAGCCGAAGAATAAAATTTGTTTGCCCGACAAATAGGTACATGTTTACTACATAATTTACTGTTTTGTTTGGGTGATGATGATTTTATGAGCCTATTGGCTAGCCGCTTGGCTTTTTCTTTTTCTTTTTGAGATCTGAAGGACCGGGGAAGCTATTTGAAATTCCCCGATGCTCCCGGTGCAGGGGAGGTTATGGCGAAATTTTTCGAAAATTTAGGGTGTTAGCCAAATTTTTGAAAATTTGAAAATTCTCAGAAACTGAAAAGTTGGAGAATGGAAGCCAGATCGAACATAGAGTTAATTGATCAAACCACTTTCGACTTTGTTCCTTTTCGGGGATGAAAAGTTTTAAGTGGGGGAGATTGTAACAACCCGAAAATCTGGGCCAGTTTAAAATTTTTATTTTGGCAATTTTAGCGAATTTTGAACATTTAAAATAGATTATTTTAAATAATATCGACGAGAAATTTATTTTTGAATATAATTCGAATGTATATATTATACGCGTCGTCGTTAGAATATAAATATTTATATATAATTATAAACAGAATTGAAAATGGCGCGGTAGTTCGATAATTCGATTTCAAACTTCAATTGAATGTACCGGGTGCAAAACAATCCGGATTTTAGTGAAACCAAAAACATTAGGATCTAAATGATGATATCTTTCCAACGAATCCGAAAAATTAAAATTTCATGGCGGGAATCAAAAGATATGTCCAGTTGAAAATTCTGAATAGTCGCTATGGAATTCAGGCCCTTAAAAATGGAAATTTTGCAAATGACCTCGGATTTCGACGAAACCACTTTTGTTGGATCCGCAGTGTCAAATTATTGCTAGGTTTCAAATTTCATAATTTTTCGAATCAATGTGTGAGCGTGGCAAAGGAAAACGCGTTTGACCAGTTTCAGTTGATTTTAATCGACTGGAAAATGGCCATTTTTCCAACGGTCTCAGAATTCGTCGAAACTAGTTTTGTTAGGACCGTATCGTCAATACGAAACTAGAAATTATTTTTCTGGAATTTTTCTAATTAGTATGTGAACCCGGTAATTTGAAATGTACGTTTAAAATTCAATATAGTTATTTAAATATAAGTTAAACGGAAACTGATTCAAACGATCAAATCAGCTTACGATACATATCCCATTGTGTTCGGAATGGGGGTAAAACGCTATTGACGACAGTCGTTGGGTTGGATTTCGAGTTCAAATTAAAAGTCAACTTTTCGTGGAGAATTAAATAAAAATAATAATAATTTATTATATAAGTATCCCCCCTTACTTTGACCGATTCAATTCAGAATAAAATTAAAAAAAAAGGGGGAGGGGCACGATCGGAGAAGTCGGCGCCTACCTCGACAGTCGCGCCCACGTCAGCCTCTTCCGTCGGCCCCCTTCTCTGGCGCCTCCCCTCCGTCCAAACTCCGCCCCGATCCTCTCTCCATCGATCTAAACCCCACCGCGACAGAACCCCCAAATCGACCACCCCAGGCCAGTCGCTCCCCTCCTCCATCGCTCGCAGAGCCACCGCGCCTCTCTAACCAGACCTCCGACGCCTGGCGCAGCCCTGAAGCCCTCCTCTTCCATCGCAGAACCCCCTGGCCCACACCAGACGCCGAGACCGCCCAACCCTAGACGCTACCGAAGCTCAGCCCTCCGCTACCAACGTCGAAGACAGCTCCGGCGACGGCTCCTCCTCCAGCGACGCTTCGATTAATCCAAACCCTAAATGTTGACTGTAAGTTTTATAACTCCTTTTTATTTATAAAATTCGATTTTTATATATTGAACTTTGAAGTAAAAATATGATTTTTATATATTGAACTTTGAAATAAAAATATGATTTTTATATATTTAACTTCGAAATAAAAATATGATTTTTATATATTGAACCTCGAAGTAAAAATATGATTTTTATATATTGAACGTCAAAATAAAAATATGATTTTTATATATTGAACTTCGAAATAAAAATATGATTTTTATATATTGAACTTCGAAATAAAAATATGATTTTTATATATTGAACCTCGAAGTAAAAATATGATTTTTATATATTGAACCTCAAAATAAAAATATGATTTTTATATATTGAACCTCGAAATAAAAATATGATTTTTATATATTGAACTTCGAAATAAAAATATGATTTTTATATATTGAACCTCGAAGTAAAAATAAGATTTTTATATATTGAACCTCGAAATAAAAATATGATTTTTATATATTGAACTTCGAAGTAAAAATATGATTTTTATATATTGAACCTCGAAGTAAAAATATGATTTTTATATATTGAACCTCGAAGTAAAAATATGATTTTTATATATTGAACCTCGAAGTAAAAATATGATTTTTATATATTGAACTTCGAAATAAAAATATGCTTTTTATATATTGAACTTCGAAATAAAAATATGATTTTTATATATTGAACTTCGAAATAAAAATATGATTTTTATATATGGAATAGCGAAGTAAAAATTCGATTTTTACATAGGTAGTGAAAGCGGACAACGAAGGTAACAAAAAGGCGAGAACGAAAAAGATTTCTATCAAAGGAGAGTCAAGATGACGAAGATGCGATAGCGATGAAGATTTCTATCAATGAAGTGCCGTGGAGCTAGGATAGCTATCTATGAGAATTTCTCACCTTTCAATTTCATTTCTATTTATATATATATATTAGGATGTAGACGGTGCTTAGTAGCACCCGACACAATCGTCCACAGACCATGGACTTGTTTGTTTGGTTGCATAGATTAGTTATATGATGTGATTGAAATTGAATTGTTTGGTGAAATGAATTGATTTGATTGATGTGTGAATGACGTGGGCCTTCACTAGACCGGGGATAAGGCTAGGCCTCGTCCCGTTTCTAGTATCGTGCCGTTATGCCGCCGAAATTTTCTAAAATAAGTTAGAAAATAAAAATACCATTTTATTTAAAGAATGAACTGAATAGAAATTCATATGTTAAAATAAAATGTTTTATCGTTAAAAATATAATTTTTAACGTGAATATGAATATAATGAATGTGAATAAAATAAAATATTCATTTACAAACCAGACGGTTTGTTTATGTACACCTATTTGAATGACATTGATTGGGACGATAAATTTTGCACATCGCCCAACTGCACAAATAAAATCAGTGTTTGATTGTTTGAAACCCCACCCGGGTGTTGGGATGAAATTTGAAGTTCACTCATCCTGATTGATTAAATATGTCGATCGATTGATTGACAGGCTGTTATAAGCGTTAGATATCTATATTTGATGCTTATACAGTGTAGTGCACTTTGGTTGATGGTTGATTATTTTTTCAATGCTATTATATGTGTGTAATGTATGAAAATCCATATAATTAACATTATATGGTGATTGATTGGGCCTCATTCCAATTTAGAAAATAAAGAATAATATAAAATAAAGGTTCATGTGTTGACAATACTCATCCATTGAGATTGGTCATGTGTTGAACGAAATATTTTAGTAATAAAATTTACATCTTTATCAATATAAAATAAAGGTTCATGTGTTGACAATACTCATCCATTGAGATTGGTCATGTGTTGAACGAAATATTTTAGTAATAAAATTTACATCTTTATCAATATAAAATAAAGGTTCATGTGTTGACAATACTCATCCACTGAGATTGGTCATGTGTTGAACGAAATAATTTAACAAATATAGTCACACGTGGACAGTACTCATTCGTTGAGATTAGTCGTGTGTTGACAAAAATAAATATTCATTTGTTGAATAGAATAAAGGAATATATGAAGCCGTGTTTATTAGATTGACGCCATTTTGACTTAAACGATATTTATATCGATTTTAGTCATTTTGAAATGAATTGAATTGAAAACGATTTCGAAATGAATTGAATTGAAAACGATTTCGAAATGAATTGAATTGAAAACGATTTCGAAATGAATTGAATTGAAAACGATTTCGAAATGAATTGAATTGAAAACGAATTCAAATTGAATTGAAAACGAATTGAAATGAATTCAAATTGAATTGAAATTTGAATTGAATAGAAATGAATTTTAAAACGAATTTATAAAGAAGAATTCAATTTTGATTTGAATTGAAAAGGAAGTTGAAATTGCTTTTGAAACGAATTTAAAACTATTCATATAATTCGTTTTAAATAGAAATCGACGAAATATATATTATATATATTATATATATAATATAATGGCCTGAATAGAACGCGCCGCGCCACGGCAGTTCGCGAATTTCGACCATTTATTTCAAACGGACATTACGGGAGATCCGACCGTCGGATTCTCCTAAAACCGGAACCGTTCGGTTCGTATCGAAAAGAGCTTTCTAACGAATATTAGAAATCTAACGGTAGGATTTGGAATTATGTCCAAATCAAATTTGAAAAAGGTCGCTATACGTGCAGTTCGATGGCCATTGGTGGAAATCGACTGTACGGGCTTTATAAAATTATTAAAAATAGTAATTATTTGTGTAAAATCATAAGAAATGATTTAGAAAGAATTGGGATGAAAAACTCCATATTTGAAAAGATAAAAATAGATTTTTATCGAAATGAACTAGTTTTGAACTAGAATTACAATTCTATTTATTTTTAAATAAATAAATTGAATTTGAAATGGTTTTGAAAATAACCAGAATTTCCAATGATTGCATTGGAATGGATTCGAATCGAAATTGCCTTCGGAATATTTCGATGTTGGATTTCGTGATGATACAGATATTGTTATGGGAATTTGAAAGATATATATATATATTGTTATTTCCAATGCGATATTTGTTAGTCGTAGAATTTGATATTGAATATAAGCCGGTATATTTTCTATTCAGAGCCTTGTATTGAATATCAAATGTGATTTGGGTTTGTCGTGAATGGTGTCTTCACTAACACTGTTCTTGAACCCAGTTGAGAAAAGATTAAATCTTTTTATTTAGATTTAATGAAGTGTACTAATTCAATAATATTTAATTGGAATTGAATTGATATTGATATTGGGTTTATCATGAACAGTGTTTTAAATAACTCTTGTTCTTTAACCCGATAATTAATAGAATGATTTTTGGGTTTATCGTGAACAGTTTTTTAAATAACACTTGTTCTTTAACCCGATAATTAATGGAATGATTTTTGGGTTTATCGTGAACTATGTTTTAAATAACACTCGTTCTTTAACCCGATAATTAATGAATGTGATTTTGGGTTTATCGTGAACCGTGTTTTAAATGATACTGATTCTTTAACCCAGTCGAAGATTAAAACTAAGTGGAGTTTTAATGAATCTTTAATTAGATTGAAATGATCGAAAATGGAGTATCACCAGTTTTGCTCCAGCGATAGTTAAGTCTTTAATTAGATTTGAACGTGAAATGGTAATTGAATTTACCGATAACACCAGTGGTGTTAGATATGAAGTATTACCAGTTTTACTTCATGGGATGAATAAGTTGGGATTGGGAAATTAAAACCAATGATTACTACGGTAAGGTTCGCTAATTCCGACTAGTTGAATCGAAATTCAAAGGAAGATTAGAGAATAAATTCAAGAAATTATCTTGGATAAAATTAATGGGAACCTTTCCCTATGAATGTGAAATCAGAAACTAACCGTCGGTTGGCCAAGCAGAATGGTTTTCTGGATATCGATCTGATGTTGGTTTCGGCCTTCGGGGTTAATATTTGGGAAATTATTCTCTTGATTAATTTACGGTTAGTGACTGATGAATTGGAATGAGGCGTATGTTGTGTTTTTGTAACACTTATTTAAAATATACGCGAGTTATTTGGAAAGACCGGGTTTATCCCATTCTGAATAACTGATACGACGATAAGTCGAAGTTGAAGACGATGGTCGAAGACCGGAGGTCTTCACGTCGTTTGGGTGATTACTGATGATCTTGATTGGGCTGTACACCCAAGAAGATGGAAACAGTTGGTGATCGTCCAGACGTACTTGGAGATCGATGGATACGCGGGGTACTAGGTGCCTCCGGTTTCGTTCAGACCCAGAACGGACTTGTAAATGGACTGTGTGTCTGACATTGGATTTTAGTCCGTGTGATTGATCTCTATTAAATATATATTTGTTTGGCGGCGGAGAATTTATTCTTTTGCTTAACGCCCTTCTCTGAGACGTACGAGCTCAGGGGTTATATATTGATTGATATCAAACGCATGGAGTGAATTGCCTGTGTGGCATGCCTAAGTGGCAATTGATCAAGGCTTCTGTTGAAAAGCAAAGTCTTGTGGTGATGATCAAAGCATGGCCTTTGTGGCGTAGCTTTGTGTAACGTTTACTTCGCGAGTTTCACACCCGGTATGAACCAAAAACGGGAGACGGACCTCAGGGGGGACATGCGTTTTCTTTCTAGCTAGAAGTGGCGTCAGTGGTTTTACACGCCCTAACGAGTTTGACTTATGTGGTTGTTGCTGTTGCGAGGCGCCTCGGATTGATCGGTCGTTCTCGAACCGATGGAGTCATTTAGTTGGCTCACCTACGCCCCAAAGGGCAGAGAAACACATTGTTCAGGCATTATAATCCACATCGGTGGACCGGCCTTGACGATCAAAGGTACGGTTGCGGCTGTGCCTGAGACATGGGCTAGATTGTCTCGAATCGGTTGAGGACTATCTTTTGCCTCGGTTCATAGACGGAAATCCAATTTCCAAATACATGACATTTGCGGTTTTATTTGTAAACCTATATATGGCGACATAGTGGCATGGGACGCTCATGTCGCCTATGATTGATACTTATGATTTGAAGTTGTTTCATACACTATGCACTTACTATAGTATCAAATGATTTGTTTTAAACGTATCAAGCATTCTTTGGCTGTTATAAGGGAAAACCCTATCCTCGGCTGCGTTACATTGTGTGATGGGACCTGGGTCTTATAACAGCTTCATTTTTCTTTATTTAGCATTGCGCTGTTTGTTTTATGCACTGGTATTCTTGGGAGGAAACCCGTTCCGTGTTATACGGCGTGGTCCCTTGATTTACCTAACTTTAAAATAAAGATTAATAACTGTTTTAGTTCTCACACCAGTCACATGACTGACCTAGAGTTTATTGTTTTAACCTAAACTCTGGGTGCCCTTATTTGGACATGGGCAGCTAGTAGTTTTGGTTTTGCAGATTTGTATTCACAGGATCCTGGTTTACAGCTGGAACGATATCCGGAAAGCTTTGTATCCGTATATCTCCTTCTAGTTGTGTATTGTATTATTTTCCGCTGCAATGTATTTAAATGTAATTTAAATCTCTGATATTTCTGTGTAATATTCATTTATACTCCGTATATTCTTGTAATCTGATGCATTGTTGTAATATACAATGAAACGTTCTTCTGTATGTGTTCTTTTGTGGCTTGTTCTCGAACTATCCGACGCTTTCCTTTACGGGGAAGTTACGGGTTTTCACAGGTGTTTTAAATAACACTTGTTCTTTTACCCGATAATTAATGGGATGTGATTTTGGGTTTATCGTGAATCGTGTTTTAGATGACATTGGTTCTTTAACCCGTTAAAGACAGGATATTGATTTTTGGGAAGATTAAAACTAAGTGGAGTTTTAATGAATCTTTAATTAGATTGAAGTGATCGAGAATGGAGTACCACCAGTTTTGCTCGATGCGATAGTTAAATATTTAATTAGATTTGAACGTGAAATGGTAACTGAATTTACCCATAACACCGTGGTGTTAGATATGAAGTATGACCGGTTTTACTTCATGGGATGAATAGGTTGGGATTAGGAAATAAAGTAAATGATTACTTCGGTGTGGTTCGCTAATCCTGACTAGTTTGAATTGATATTCAAAAGAAGATTAAAGAATAAATTTAAAGAATTTATCTTTGATAAAATTAATGGGAACCTTTCCCTATAAATGTGATTATTTGAATAAAAGAATATTCTGAATTGGAATGAGGCGTATGTTGTGTTTGTGTAACACTTGTTTATTATATACGCGAGTTATTTAGAAAGACCGGGTTTAACCCATTCTGAATAACTGATTCGACGTGGTGTCGAGGATGAAGACGGTGGTCGAAGACCGGAAGTCTTCACATCGTTTGGGTGATTACTGATGATCTTGATTGGGCTGTACACCCAAAAGGAGGGAATCAGTCGGTGATCATCCAGACGTACTTGGAGATCGATGGATATGCGAGGCACCAGGTGCCTCCGGTTTCGTTCAGACCCAGAACGAACTTTTAAATGGACTGTGTGTCTGACATTGGATTTTATTCCGTGTGATTGATTTCTATTAAATGTATATCTGTTTGGTGGCGGAGAATTTATTCTCTTGCTTAACGCCCTTCTCTGAGACGTACGAGCTCAGGGGTTATATACTGATGAATATCAATCGCATGGAGTGAATTGCCTGTGTGGCATGCCTAAGTGGCAATTGATTAAGGCTTTTGTTGAAAAGCAAAGTCTTTTGGTTGATGATCAAAGCACCGCCTGTGTGGCATAGCTTTGTGTAATGTGAATTCGCGAGCCTCACACCCCGGTATCGACCAGAAATGGGAGAGGACATCAGGGAGGACATGCGTTTCTTTCTAGCTAGAGGTGGTGTCAGTGCTTAAACTGGTTGACATTTATATTATTTTCATCTGTGTGGTTGTTGCTGTTGCCAGGCGCCTCTTTTATATCGGTCGATCCGGGACCGATGGAGTCATTCGTTGGCTCGTTTACATCCCAAAGGGCAGGGAAACGTAGTGTTCAGGCATAATAATCCACATCAGTGGACCGGCCCTGACGATCCAAGGCTTGTCTGCGCGCTTGCCTGAGGCTCGGGCTAGAGAGTCTCGAATCGGTAGAGGACGATCCCTGGCCTCGGTTCATAGATGGAAATCCAATTTCCAAATACGTGACTTTGCTGTTTTGATTGTAGAGCCTAGTATGGCGACATGATACATGGTACCCATGCCGTCTATGATTGATATTTATGATTGAAATTGTTTCGACACTATACACTTATTGTAATATCAAAATAATCTGTTTTTAAATGTATCAAGCATCCTTTGGCTATTATAAGGTAAAACCCTATCCTCCGGCTTGTGTTGCATTGTGTGATGGGTCCTGGGTCTTATAATAGCTTCATTTCCCTTTATTTAGCATTGCGCTGTTTGTTCTATGCACTGGTATTCTTGGGAGGAAACCCGTTCCGTGTTATACGGCGTGGTCCCTTGATTTACCTAACTTTAAAAATAAAGATTAATAACTGTTTTAGTTCTCATACCAGTCACATGACTGACCTGGAGTTTATTGTTTTAACCTAAACTCTGGGTGCCCCTATTTTTGACACGGGCAGCTAGTAGTTTTGGTTTTGCAGATTTATATTCACAGGATCCTAATTTACAGTTGGAGCGATACTCGGAAAGCTCTGTATCCGTGTATTACTTCTAGTTGTGTATTGTATTAATTTCCGCTGCTATGTAATGTATTGTATTGTAATCTCTGATATTTTCTGTGTAATATTTATTTATACTATGTATATTCGTGTATTCTGATGGAATTGTTGTAATTAACAATGAAATGTTCTTTTGTTTGCGTTCCGATCTGTCTTGTCCTCAAAGCATCCGCTCTTTCCTTACCGGGGAAGTTACGGGTGTTTACATCCATTTTCAACTTAAATTTCATATTCGATTTCGAATATAAATTCTCAAATCTCATTTACCTTTCGAAGTTCAATTTCGACACAAAATTCCATTAACTAATTATGCTTCAAATTAGTTAATTCTATTTTATAGTTAAAAATCTAATTTTTTTTTTAAAATCAATCTATTTACTTCACTTGAGTTTATATTTATTTTTATAACTCAAGTCTAGATTTCTATAATGAAAATCCATATTTTATTTGTTAAGAATCCTAATATTAATTTACATTAACCGTTATGGTTTAATAGTCGTTATGGTATTGTTTTTCTGAAAATTTGATTTTGGCCTAACTCAAAATCTATAAGACGAAATTAGATTTTTCCCTTCCATTAGAAAACTATTATTCAATAAGTCCTGACGATTCTTGTTTCAAAGAATTCAGACTTAAATTGAGTTTTATATACTCAATTGAAGTTCGAAATGTCAAATTACGAACTACCGCACCGCGACGAGTTCGTTTTAATTATATTTAAATATAATCGTTTAAACTTCATTTATAAATAAATTTCAACTCCATTCTAATATATTTTAATATATATTAAACTAATTTTCCTAATTTAACTTAATATCCTTAATCGTTGATTATATCGTAACTCAGTTATAAATTTTTTTATAATTCAATCTTCTGTACTGAATTCTAATTAACTTTATAATAAATTACTTTGTAAATTTGATATAAATCGAACTTCAATTATAAATTCTTTAAATTTGTTTCAATTCAGTTTATATTCCGAATCCCCGAAATATAATCAATCGTTCTATTTTTCAACACATTTTCCAATTCACTTTTAAATTCATACTTCAATTTAAATTTTCAAATTCATACTTGAATTTAAATTTTCAAATTTGTTCAATGATAATTATCTCACTAATTTATAAACGTCATTTAAAAATTTAACTTGTTTTATAATTTAAAACATGTTTCCATTTCAAATCCATTTGAAACCCAATTCCTATTCTGGAATATTTTATTGATTTTTACTTATACATATATATATATATATATATATATATATATAAATAGAGATTTTATTTTTATATTTAAATTTAAACTTCTATTTAATACAATCCTAGTTTATTTATTTTTGAAAATAATTTATTTAAATAAATTTGATCTAATTGAATTCAGATCATACAGATTTATTTAATTCAACTTACATTCTAAATATCAGAATAGATTTCATCATTTCTTTTTGAAAATAATTTCATTTCCCTTTTTAAATTCACGTTTGAATTTAGATTTCCCAAATTATCCAAATGATAATGTTTCCTATTTCATTTATAAACACCGTTTATAAATTCATTTCAATTGCCTCCATTATTTAATTTATAAACACCATTTATAAATTCACTTCCATTTCCTGTATTATTTAATTTATAACAAGTGTTTATAAATTCATTTCCATCATATTTTTATAAATTAACATCTAGGCCCACTGATATTTAAACACCCAAATCACTTAATTATTAATCATAGGTTTTATGACATATTGTATATGATAATAAATGAAAACAAACAAATAAATAATAAATTTTGAGGAATCCTGTTGGATCCCTCCAACATGTTTTCCCCACATCCACATACGTTAGCCAACATAAATAATACCCATCCTACTTCCAGGCAGGATATAGCGGTATAGAAGGTCATACACTATCATATTGTGGGGCGCATAGGGTCATCCACTAATGATATTGCGGGAATTCGCTAATGGCACAACGGGAAATATCCAACACCAACATATATATATAATAGCCACAAGCACCAAGCCTAAATAACTAATATATTTATAATATATCCACAATAAAATTTCAATGAATGCAATCAACCAACAAGTAATTATTTTTAACTAATAAAAATAATTCTTGATAAAATCTGAGAGAGATTTTGTAACAACCCGGATTTTCAGAACCAATTTAAAATTTGTATTTTAGCTATTTTAATGGATTTTGAATATTTAAAATTTATTTTAAATAATAACGATTAAAAATTTATATAAATCGATGTTAGAACGTATAAATTTATTTTAATTATATAACGAGCCTGAAATGGCGAGGAGTTTGAAAATTCGATTTCAAATTTCAATTGAATGTATATGATTCAAAATAAATCCAATTTCAGTAAAGCTAGAAATATATGAATCTATTTAAAAATATCTTTCCAACGAATGTGAAAATTCCATATTTCATAACGGGAATGCAAAGTTATGTCAAGTTGAAAATTCAAAATAGTCGCTATGGAATTTAATATAAAATATAACCCTTAAAAAAGGCCATTTTGCAAATGACCTCCGTTTTCGATGAAACCACTTTTGTTGGATCAGGAATGTCAAATTATTGCTAGGTTTCAAAAATTATAATTTTTGGATTTAATATGTGAGCACAGTAAATTTAAACGTGTTTGGTAATTTAAATTTGAATTGGATCGACCAGAAAATGGCCATTTTTCCAATGGTCTCCAAATTCAACGAAATCATCTTTGCTAGGACCGTATCATCAAAACATAGCTAGATTTATTTTTCTAGAATTTTTGGAGTCGGTATGTGGCCCCAGTAAATTAAAATGTACGTTTGAGTTCAAAATATATTTATTATACTTTAAATTTAATGAAAAATGATCGTAACCATCGAATTGGCTTATGAGACATATTCCATTATGCCCAGAATGAGGGTAATTAGCTAGGGGCGACAGTCATTAGGTTTGATTTGGAGTTCGTGAATATTTTGACTTTTAAAACGAATTAAATATAATATATATATATTAAAATCTTAACCCTAGTCCATCTCATAAAACACACCGCCAAGAGCAAATATCGAGGGCAGAAATACTTCAGAATTTACTACCAAATTCTCTAAATCCGATCCAAGTTAAAACTCAACCTTTAAACGAAGATTGAAGAGGAAACCAAGCTCTTCACAAGGGTACGAGTTTGATCGATTTCTGTTTGGTAATTTGTTCGCAATCGTGGCTCAAAGCCCATATGTTTGAACACGGATTTTCGTGCCTATGAGGCTGTGAGCTCAACTCAACTCCCGGTGCAAGAAGGTAGTGACTAGGCCTTCGACGTCGTCACCTTAGATCGAGGACTGGTGCCTCGTACCGCATGCAAGGAGGAACCCTACGTTTTGGGCGATGGGTTCAAGTTTGTTCAATCAGACCTGGAGATACACGACGAAGGAAGAGGAAATGATTAGTTTTAATTAATTAATTATTATTTTTAATTAATGTGATCAAATGTAGTTAATGCAACATCTTTTGCATACGAAATCAGAATCCCAAAATTTCAGTTGCATTGGAATCAAAAAAAATGGGAGCTTCACGATGAAACTAAATGGAACATATTTGAAGCAAGCGACAGGTTTTGGTTAAATTAAACATCATGTTTTAATTTAATCAGAATAACCGTTATTTAACGATTCCGAAACCAATCAATGTGAGAACTTCTCTCACTATTAATTTTTGTACAATTATTTATTTTCTGTTAGCTCACCTCCCTGTCGTCCACAGACCGTAGACAATTTATTTGATTATGTTGTGATTGTGATTGTGATTGTGATGTACAAATATATATATATATATATATATATATATATGATGTGAAATATATATATACATGATGTGAATATATATATGAAATGTAATTATATATATATATATATATATATATGAATTTGGAAAATTATATATATATGAAATGAAAATTATATATATATATGAAATGAAAATGATATATATATTTATATATGAAATGAAAATAATATATAAATAAATGTGAAAAATATATATATGAAATGAAAATATTATATATATGAAATGTGTATAATATATATTTATAAAATGTGAAAAATATATATATGAAATGAAAATATTATATATATGAAAAGTGAATAATTAATATATATATATATATATATGAAGTGAAAATAATATATATACGAAGTGAAAATAATATATATGAAAAGAATATATATGTATGAAATGAAAATTATATATATATGAAATGTGGAAAAAAAATATGAAGTGTGAATAAAATATATATATGAAATGTGAATAAAATATGTATATGATATGTGAATGAAATATATACGATGTGAAAATAATATATATATGAAAAGAATATATATATATATATATATATGAATTGAAAATTATATATATATATATATTAATATACGTATAGAAAGGAAACTCTGGGGAAACTTGTTAATGGTGACAGGCGTTTCTACGCCTGATTTTGTTCATGCGTGAGTTTTCCCAAATCCATTATCTCTATCTGATTTCTATATGTTTTCTTTCTAATTTAAATCTTTTTTTCTATTTGATTTCTTATATTATAACTTTCAATGAAATTATATTTCGGTGATAAGCCGGTTTTCAATTTCTTCAAACATACCCTAGATCTCAGATCTATACATATCTGCGATTTCAGTACCGAATCCTAATTGCATCTAAATCATTTTTCGATCTGATTTATTACCAGATCTATCAATTTCTGATGCCAATTCGCTGTATCACCATGTTTAAGTCCGCTTTATCCCTTCGGTTTGGATTAGTTCAAAGATGGAAGGTCAAGCCTCTATGGATTTGGGTTCTGGCATTGCCGGCGTAACTGAACTTACTTCAGTTCCAAATTCTCCAACAGATCTCTCCTCCTGTTAAACTGAATCGATGTCAAAGGTGGTTTTTGGGTAAGACTATCTGGTGTATTTGGCTAACGGGATTTGTACAGTTTTTTCATATAGATCTGGTATACATGACTTGTTCTTTTTGGATTCGTTTCACGTATGGGATATGATCTGGTTTTGATGCAATCTGATTTTCTTCCTTTCATTCATTTGAATGAAGTAGTGTTATGTTGGGGTTAAGAATCTTCACCTGTAGTCAGTGTCAGTTTCATTATTGGCAGATTCACCATGATTCAAAGACTTGTTATAACTCTTATATCTTACGAAGTTGGCACTTGGATTCTCTATGTTTCTAAAGTCGATTTGGCACTAAGATTGATTCACTTTGTAGATAGCGAATCATCAACCAGATTCAGTGTTTGGATTGAGTTTTTCAGGATTTAGGTGCAGGTTTTCGTATGTGCAAGGGTTTTGATCTTCTCGTGTTTTTGTTGCATCCCATATCATGGTTGTTTGTTTATTTATTTGTACTCCCAATGATCAGATCCAGTTTTACACCAAATAACCCGATATCCATCTTGTTGTTTATTGCTTTGGTTTCTCTGTTCATAAGTTACCTACATATAGGGCTGATAATGCTTTGGAAAGAACATTTTCAAGGGTATCGAATTTTCATCAGAAATTTTGTTTGGTCTGAGAATATTTTTCGGGAATTCTGATAGTATACTCTTTATGATTTGATTTGGTCCTGGATATTAGCTCTATTATGGTTCAAAGTATGAGCTATTCATAAGGGTTTTTAGTTTTCCAGTATTTGGAGTATAGAATGTTAAGTATTCATGAGCAGTTCTTATATACATTGATGTGCTAATAGAATAAAATAGAATCAAATTGCTGGTTATGACAGTTTTAAGTTGCTTTTATGAGACATGCAAACCAATTTGATGTTTTGTAGAGGCATAATGATGGATTGGCAATAGTTAGTCGTTTGGTTCTCATATGAAATCGCCACTGTATAACAACAATTGGATTCAGGTTTGAGGAATTTTACATATTGTGTCATGAACAGTACTCATATGAAGAGCAATTATCATGGTGATATAGGATTTCTAAGGTGATGGCTCTTTTGTATGGCAGTTTCTTACTGTTGCTAATGATAAATGAACATGTTTGTCATAAGTGATATGTTTCTATGTTGTTCTCGGATTGGGTTTGGGGATGTTTGGAACTATCTGATAAGAGGTATTATATTCTTTTAAATTGGTATTGGAGAAGCTAATCAGATTGCTGTCCTGAAATTATTGCATATGAGGTTGAAGATATGTAAGAAGGGAGAGTTGTGGTGCAGCGAGAGTGTTGAATGGAGCATTAGGCTCAGGTGTAGCGTGTTATATGTGGAGTTGGTCTCATCATGGGACGGTTTCATTTTAGTTAATTTTAGATTCGCTTGTATTTTCATATATATATTTGTTTTTTCGCTTTTATTTTAGTAGTTAAGGTTAGTATGCTAACCTATCTTTTGTACTTCCTTTTCTATTAATAAAGTGAACCAATTTTCAAAAAAAAAATTATATATATATATATATATGGAACGTGAAATATATATATATGAAGTGTGAATAAAATATGTATATGATGTGAAAATAATATATATACAAAGTGGAAAATATATATACGTGGTGAGAATATATATATATATACACACACACGATGTGAAAATAATATATATATACACGATGTGAATATATATATATATATGCGGTATATAAAATCTATATATGCGATGTGAAAAATACTTGTTCGCTAAAAATATTATTTTTAGCTTATATATGCGATACATAAAATGGTCGTGTATTGAAATGATTATTAGATTGTTAAAAATATAATTTTTAACATATACATGCACTGTATAAAATTGACATGTAATGGAATATTCAATTTTAATTTAAAATTAAAATGGAAGTGGAAATCGTTTTTAAAATGAATTTAAAACAATTTATAAAATTCGTTTTAAATGAAAGTCGATGAAATATAATATATACATATATATATTATAATGGCCTAAATAGAACGCGTCGCGCAACGACCGTTCACGAATTTTGACCATTAACTTCAAATTGATGTTACGAGAGATCCGAACGTCGGATTCTCCTAAAACCAGAACTATTGGGTTCATATCGAAAAGAGCTTTCCAACGAATATAAGAGGATCTAACAGTTGGATTTTGAATTATATCCAAATAAAATTTGGAAAAGACCGATGTAAGTGCAGTTCAATGACCGTTTATAGAGATCGACTGAAAGAGCCTTAATAAAATTGTTAAAAATATCAGTATTTTTTGTAAAATCATAAGAAATGATTTGGAAAGATTTGGGATGAAAAATTCCATATTTGAAAAGATAAAAATATATTTTTATCGAAATGAACTAGTTATTAACTAGAATTATAATCCAATTATTTTTGAATAAATAAATTCGATTGAAATGGTTTTAAAATAATTGGAATTTTTCAGTGTATGAATTGGAATGAATTTGAATGGAAATAATCTTCAGAATATTTCGATATTGGATTCCGTGATTATATGGTTATTGTGGAGGGATTTGGAAGATATATATATCGTTATACCCAATTCAATATTTGTTGATTTCAGAATTTGATATTGAATATAAGCCAATATTATTTTCTATTCAGAAGCCTTGTATTTAATACCAAATTGGATTTTTGGTTTGTCGTTAATGGTGTCTTCATTAACACTGTTCTTAGGCCCAGTTGAGAAAAGAATAAATCTTTTAATTAAGATTTAAAGAATTTACCAATTAATTAATATTTAATTGGAATAGAATAAAAGAAATTGGATTTTAGGTTTGTTGGGAACTGTGTTTAAATGACATTAGTTCTTTAACCCGAGTAAAAGCAGGATTAATTTCCAGAAAGTTGAACAATCAATAAGAAATGATTTTTGGGATTAAAACCAATTGGAGTTTGAATAAATCTTTAATTAGATTGTGAATGAATAAATGGTGATTGAATTTACCAAAACACGTGATGTGATTAAACCAAATTTACTTGGTTGTTGATATTCATGATTGTGATTGATTGATTGTTTGGATTGTGCTCGACCAGTTTATGAGCAAGATATGCTTTTACATTTAGCATTGGGTTGGGTAGAAATACTGGTATGCTAACATCTTGTGAAACACTTTATGATTTGACTATGAGATGTGTAGCGATGTTGTTGTGTTCATTTCAAATTTAAGGAATGATTTTGAAATGATATTTTTCTTAAGTGAAAAGAAATTTATTCCCGATTTTGGACAGGGAACATTTTACAAAAATATTTTATAAAACAGAAAGGATTTTGAGGGCTAAACCCGATGATTTCGAAATGATTTGAAAGTGTATTATGGTTTTACATTGTAGTTCATCACATATTCGATTAGTTGCTATTAATGATGTATCTGTTTGGTGGCGGAGAGTTTATTTTCTTGCTTAACACCCTTCTTTGAGACGTACGAGCTCAAAGGTAATGTGATTAATAGTGACTAATCATATGTGTGAATTGCTGATGTGAAGTACTATAGATTTGATTATACTTGTGATTATGTTGTGAAATGATTTTCCCTACTTCGAGATATAAAATGGTTTAGTGTGTGGCTAAAGATTCGGTAGTATGGGCTGGATCCAGTGCCTTAGGATGAGTGGTAGTAGTGTAGCCTACTCCATGCGTGGGAGGTGCACATTTATATATATATCGAGTTGGAGAGGCGCGTACAACCTTGCCTGAGGGAAGATTCCCGATATTTGGTTGCATACTTGTTTGTATGCATTGTTATGTTTTGGAATTCATATTTCCAAACAATTTGGTTTGAGATCCCGAAGTGAAATCTACTTTGATATAAAAGTTAGATATGTATTTCAAATGATTTGAAATAGAAATCGAGAAATAAAGTCCAAAGGAATAATTTTTGTAAATTGAATTGGATTTGGAAAATCTAAGAGTGGTGGTTAATCTAAATGGGTAGATTAGGATATTGCATGTTGATTGACGCATAGTAGATCCATATCTCTATTACTGATTGTTGTTTATACACTGACACTCATGGGGGTAAACCCGTTCCGCTTTAGCGGCTTGTCCCTATGATTTGTCTTATGATTAAATAAGTTAATTTTAACTGTAGAGTTTCTCATACCAGTCCCATGACTAACTCGTAGTTTGCTTTTCCCTTGCAAACTCGGGTGCCCCTATTTTCCACACGGGTAGTCGAGTGGTTTGTTTTGAAGATATTTATTTAATGAGTAGGATTCTGGATTGAAGCTTTAAGCTATGTCTAGAGCATTGATAGTCTTCCGCTGTGTTAGTTTATTTGTTTCCGTTGCATTGTGTTACATTTACTGCAAATTTATTTTCCGCTATATTATATTTCGATATACTCTGATATATTCTGTACTCTAATGTAACATTATTATGATGTTTATAAAAGTCTTCTGTCATTTTTTCTGATGTGTTATATGTCCAGCGTTAGCGTATGCAGGATTCTAACGGTCTTGGTCGGTTTAGCGATCGATTAGGTCCGAGCGAAATCCATATCGTTACATATGGTATCAAAGCCTTGGTTAACTCAAATCTTTGGGGGTGCAACTCGTTAGAACAGAATAAAAGACTCATCAGAGATTGGATTAGTAATATCTATGAAAGAAAACTCACTAGAGATAGGATTAGTAGCATTCTACAATGAGCAACTCATTAGAGATGGGGTTAGTAATGCCTTAGAATGAGTTGAGAGTGACAAGTTTATAATTAACATATTTGTGTTTATATATATAACCCAGTCTTTAAAAATATGATTTTTGAATATATAAAAGTTATATATATTTGAAAAGCTAATCAACTAATGGACTGTTGGTTGTGTTGAGTGATTATTCATTTAAACCATATGTAAAAATTGAGACAAATTGAATCAAAATTTGAATTGGACTGAAATTTGATTGCATTTGCATATATGTACATGTATATAAATTGAACAGGTCGTAGCATGAAGCTAAGAAGAGGAATAAAATTGTTTGTCCGACAAATAGGTACATGTTTACTAATTTATTGGGTTTGGATGATTTTATGAGCCGATTGGCGAGCCTCTTTTTCTTTTGGATTGTTGAGGGCCCTGCGTGGCTAGTTGAGGTTTTAAACGTCTCACCATACAAAGGAGGTTATGGTGAAATTTTTCAAAAATTTAGGATGTTAGCCAAAATTTTGAAGAATTGGAAAATTCTTAGAAACGGAAAAGTTGAAGAATGAAAGTTGAGTTGGTTAGTTAAACAACTTTTAGCTCTGTTCCTTTTCGGGGATGAAAAGATTTTAAGTGGGGGAGATTATAGCAACCCGGATTTTCAGAACCAATTTAAAAATTTTATTTTAGTTATTTTAATGGATTTTGAATATTTAAAATGATTTATTTTAAATAATAATGACTAAAAATTCATATAAATCGAAATTAGAACGTATATGTAATAATCCAGAAATTATGAGCCAATTTAAAATTTTTATTTTGGCAATTTTGATGATATTTGAATATTTAAAATAAATTATTTTAAATAATAACGATGAGAAATTTATTTTGAATAGAATTCGAGCGTATATATTTATATAGATCGTCGTTAGAATATAATTATTTTATTTTAAATATAAAAGGAATTGAAAATGGCGCGGTAGTTTGAAAATCCGATTCCAAAGTTCAAATGAATGTACCGGGTGCAAAATAAACCGAATTTTGGCGAAACCAAAAATATTTGAATGTATTTGAGAATATCCTTCCAAGAATCCGAAGAATCGAAATTTCATAGCCGGAATCAAAAGATACGTCCCGTTGAAAATTCAGAATAGTCGCTATGGAATTTTGGCCCTTAAAAATGAAAATTTTGCAAACGACCTCGGTTTTAGATGAAACCACTTCTGTTGGATCCGGGATGTCAAATTATTGCTAGGTCTCAAAAGTCATAATTTTCTGAATCAACTTGTGAGCGTGGCAAAGAAAAACGCGTCTGACCAGTTTAAGTTGATTTTAATCGACTGGAGAATGACCATTTTTCAAACGGTCTCAAAAGATGACGAAATTAGTTTTGTTAGAACCGTATCATCAATACAAAGCTAGAAAATATTTTTCGGGAATTTTTAAAGTTCGTATGTGGCCTCGGTAATTTGAAATGTGCGTTTAAATTGAATATTAAATGATTTATATTTTAATTTCAGAGAAAACTGATCGAAATAGTCGAACTGGCTTACGAAACATATCCCATTGCGTTCGGAATGGGGGTTATTAGCTAGGGGCGATCGTCGGTGGGTTCAATTTGGGGTTCGATTTTTAAAGTAACTTTTTGAAGAAATAAAATAAAATAAATATATAATTGCCCCCCTTTGGTTTCTCTCTCATTACTTAGGTCAAAATAAAAAAAAATTGTGCCCCCATGTCTCAAATCCGTGACACCCTCCCCATTGCCACCGTCTCACGCCCTTCCAGCTCGCCTCTGGCCATCGCAGGGCCTGCCGCCACCCTCCCCCACGTCCATCGCCTGCCTAGAAGCCCCCTTCACCGTCAAACCCCCTTCCTCAGTATGAGACCCAAAACCTCTTCAAAACCGCCGCCGATTTACCCTGGCCCACCGCAGACCAGCGCCGCACCACCCCGACGCCGACTCCTCCCTTGGCCACCAGCGACGCGAGCCTCGCCCCCTCGGCCACCAACTCCAACCAGAAACTCTAGATTTCGGTAAGTTATTTGACTTTTGAATTTCGTAGAAAACAAATAGGATCTTTAGTTTATAGAAAATATGATTTATATGAAAAGATAATATTTTTAGTTACAGAAAAAGAAAAAAAAGGAAAACGTGATTTTTAGTTGTATAAAAATAGGATAGCGTTACGAAATGTGATTTTTATATGTAGGAGGTTAATAATAAAAAGAAGGGATTTTTATTTATACAAAGACTTGATTTTTTTTTAAACAAAAAGTAGGATTTTTAAAGGTGTAAAAATATGATTTTTATATTATATAGATAATAAAAATTCGATCTTTATATCATAGGAAGAATAAAAATATGATTTTTATTCATGTAGAGTAATAAAAATAGAATTTTTATCTATATAGTAGCGATGTAAAAATAGAATTTTTATCTATATAGTAGCGGTATAAAAATAGAATTTTTATCTATATAGTAGCGATGTAAAAATAGAATTTTTATTTATATAGTAGAGATGTAAAAATAGAATTTTTGTATATATAGTAGCGATGTAAAAATAGAATTTTTATCTCTATAGTAGCGATGTAAAACTAGTATTTTTATCTATATAGTAGCGGTATAAAAATAGAATTTTTATCCATATAGAGTGATTATAAAAATGCGATTTTTATATACATAGCAACACTATAAAAAATGTGATTTTTATATATGTAGTGGCTACGGACAATGAAATTGACAAAAGGCGAGCACGACGAAAATTTCTACATATGAAGTGTCGTGGTGTTTGGTTTAGCTAGTCGGTGAGAACTTCTCACTTTAAATCTTGTTTTCTAGTTAAAAATATATACTAGGATGCAGACGGTGCTTAGCAGCACCCGAAACTCATCGTCCATAGACCATGGACGACTTGTATGCTTGTTTGATGTGTTGTGAAGTTTGTTTGTGATGTTTATGTGAAATGGATAATAAAACATTCATGTTTTGAAATAAATATCTTATCGTTAAAAATATAATTTGTAACAGGAATGTGAATAAATAAATATTCATTTACAACCGGACGGTTTGTTTATGTACACCTATTTGAAGGATATTAATTGGGATGATAAATTTTACACGTCGCCCAACTACACAAATAATATTCAGTGTTTGTGGATTGAAACCCCGCATGGGTGTTGGGATGATATTTGGCGTACACTAATCCCAATTATTTAGTTGTATGTAGATCGATTGGTCGACAGACTGTGTAAGCGTTAATTATTTATATTTAATGCTTATGCAGTTGTGTGGTGCACTTTGGATGGTGGTTGATTATTTATCGTTGCTATTATATATATGTGTTGTATGGAATCCATATAATTAACATTATATGGTAATTGATTGGTCCTCATTCCAATTGGAAAAACAAAGAATAACAAAAATAGCCATGTGTTGACAGTACTCATGCGTTGAGAATAGTCATGTGTTGAAAGAAATATAGTCATGTATTGAAAATATTCATGTGTTGAGTAAAATATTTTAACAATATAATTTACGTTTTTATCATATATGAAATTAGAAACTAACTGGAAAATAGATAAGATGAGTGGTCTCCTGGGTATTGATCTGTTGTTGGTTTCGGCCTTCGGGGTTAATATTTAGGGAATCGTTCTCTTACTAATTTACGGTTGAAGTCTGATTAAGAATTAAACGATAGAAATCATAATTTTATAAAATATATTTAATAACAAAAATAGTCATGTGTTGACAGTACTCATGTGTCGAGAATAGTCATGTGTGTAGAAAGAAATATAGATTCATGTGTTGAATAGAATAAATATTCATTTGTTGAATAGAATAACGAAGTTATTGAAAAATATAAAGCCGTGTTGATTAGAGATGCGCTATTTTGACGCGAACGATATTTATATCGATTGTATTCGTTTTTATAATAATTATAGAAAAGGAAGTGATTTCAAAATATAATGTTTTGGAAATATTGTCATTTGTTTATCGATGATGTGGAATATTCAATTTTGATTCGAAATTGAATATGAAGTTGAAATCGTTTCGAAAATGAATTTAAAACGATTTACAAAATACATTTTAAAAGGAAATTGACGAAATATATATAATATATATATATATTATATATATTATATATATATATATATATTATATATATATATAATGGCCTGAATAGAACGCGCAGCGCCGCGGCTGTTCGCGAATTTCGACCATTGACTTCGAATGGACATTACGGGAGATCCGACCGTCGGATTCTCCTAAAACCGAAACCGTTGAGTTCATATCAAAAAGTGCTTTCCAATGAATATTAGAAATTTGAAATCTAACGGTTGGATTTGGAATTATGTCCAAATCAAATTTGGAAAAGTTCGCTGTAAGTGCAGTTCGGTGGCAGTTATTGAAAACCGACTGTACAGGCCTTGATAAAATTATTAAAAATATTAATAATTTGTGTAAAATCATAATATAGGTATTAGAAAAATCGGGATGAAAAGTTCCACATTTGAAAGGATACAAATATATTTTTATCGAAATGACTAGTTTTGAACTAGAATTAAAATCAATTTATTTTTGAAATAAATAAATTGAATTTGAAAGGGGCTTTAAAAGTAACCAGAATTTCCAATAATTGAATTGGAATGGATTTGAATCGAAATTATCTTCGGAATATTTCGATGTTGGATTTCGTGATTATACATATATGGTTGTGGAAATTTGAAAGATATATTTTATATCGTTATTTCTAATACGATATTTGTTGGTTTCAGAATTTGATATTGAATATAAGCCGGTATATTTTCTCTTCAGAGCTTTGTATTTAATATCAAATAGGATTTTGGGTTTGTCGTGAATAGTGTCTTAAATAACACAGTTCTTAACCCAGTTTAGAAAAGAATAAATCTTTTAATTAAAATTTAGAGAAATTGTCTAGTTAATTAGTATTTAATTGGAATTGAATTTGAATTGGTTTTTGGGGTTTATCGTGAGCGGTGTTTTGAATAACACCTGTTCTTTAACCCGATTAACAATAGAAAGTGATTTTGGGTTTATCGTGAATCGTGTTTTAGGTGACATTGGTTCTTTAACCCACTTAAAGACAGGATATTAATTTTTGAGAAGATTAAAACTAAGTGGAGTTTTAATTAATCTGTAATTAGATTGAAATGTGAATTGATAATTTAAATTATCAAATTTGGAAAGTGATCAAGAATGGATTATCACTAGTTTTGCTCCAAAGCGATAGTTAAATCTTTAATTAGATTTGAATGTGAAATGGTAATTAATTTTACCGATAACACCGTGGTGTTAGATATGGAGTATTACCAGTTTTGCTTCATGGGATGAATAGGTTGAGATTGGGAAATAAAATAAATAATTACGTCGGTGTGGTTCGCTAATCCTGACTAGTTTGGAAAACCATAATATGTTTTGAAATGATATCCAAAGGAAGATTAAAGAATAAATTTAGAAGAATTTATCTTTGATAAAATTAATGGGAACCTTTCCCTAAGCATGTGAAAATTTGAATAAAAGAATATTCTAAATTGGAATGAGGCGTATGTTGTGTTTGTGTAACATTTTTTTATTATATACGCGGTTATTCGGAAAGGCCGGGTTTATACCCATTCTGAATAACCGATTCGACGATATGTCGAAGAAGAAGATGGTGGTTGAAGACCGGAAGTCTTCACATCGTTTGGGTGATTACTGATGATCTTGATTGGGCTATACGCCCAAGATGAGGGAATCAGTTGGTGATCATCCAGACGTACTTGGAGATCGATGGATATGCGAGGAAAGTGCCTCCGGTTTCGTTCAGACCCAGAAAGGACTTGTAAATGGATTGTGTGTCTGACATTGGATTTTATTCTGTGCCAATTGATCTCTATTAAATATACATCTGTTTGGCGGCGGAGAATTTATTCTCTTGCTTAATGCCCTTCTATGAGACGTACGAGCTCAGAGGTTGTATATCGATGGACATCAATCGCATGGAGTGAATTGCCTATGTGGCATGCCTAAGTGGCAGATGATCTAGGCTTCTGTTGAGGAGCAAAGTCTTGTGGTTGATGATCAAAGCACGGCCTAAGTGGCACAGCTTTGTGTATAGCGTGGAATTGCGAGCCTTATACCTCGGTATGAGTCAAAAATGGGATAAGGACTGCAGGGAGAGCACGACGTTTCTTTCTAGCTATGGGTGGTGTCAGTGCTTAAACTGGCTGACATTTATATATATTTTTACCTATGTGGTTGTTGGAATGAGGCGCCTCGATTTTAGGTCTGTTAGGACTGGGAAACGAGTGTTCAGGAATACTAATCCACTAACGTGTGGACCGTCCCTGAAGCATCCATGGGTTACCCAGAGTGTGTAGTCCTGAGACATTTGCTAGAGTGTCTCGAAGCGGAGAGGAGCTTGCCCCTTGCCTCGACTCATGACGTTAATCCAATTTCCAATACGAGATATTTCGGTTTTATTTGTAGAACCCAGTATGGCGACATAGTGGTATGGGTCATTAAAGTAGTCTATGATTGATATTTATGATTGAAATTGTTTTAACACTATACACTTATAATAGTATCAACTGATTTGTTTTAAATGTACCAAGCATGTTTGGCTATTATAAGGGAAAACCCTATCCTCCGACTTGCGTTGCATTGTGTGATGGGACCTGGGTCTTATAATAGCTTCATTTTTTCAAAAAGCATTGCGCTGTTTTGTTATATGCACTAGTGTTCTTGGGAGGAAACCCGTTTCGTGTTATACAGCGTGGTCCCTTGAATTACTCTCTTTTAAGGTAAAGTTTTAAATAACTGTTTAGTTCTCACACCAGTCACATGACTGACCTGGAGTTTATTGTTTTAACCTAAACTCTGGGTGCCCTTATTTTCGACACGGGCAACTAGTAGTTGGGTTTTTGTAGATTTATATTCACAGGATCCTGATTTACAGCTGGAACGATACTCGGAAAGCTCCGTATCCGTGTATTACTTCTAGTTGTGTTTTGTATTATTTTCCGCTGCGATATATGTAAATGTAATTTAAATCTCTGATATCTGTCCAATGTGTAATATTTATTCATACTCTGTATATTCTTGTATTCTGATGGAATTGTTGTGATAAACAATGAAATGTTCTTCTGTTTGTGTTCCGATTAGTCTTGTCCTCAAAGCAATCCGTGCTTTCCTTACCGGGGAAGTTACGGGTTACTACATTTGGTATCAGAGCTTTGGTTTACAGAGATCGAGAACAAGACACATTAGAACCATACGAAAGAATTCATCAGATATTGGATTAGTAATATCCAATAAGAATGACTAGTTAGAGATAGGAACAGTAGTATCCTAGAACGAGTGTGAAGAGTATATTTTTCAAATGAAAACAATTTTGTTTTGAAATTTAAACCATTTTGTATGTATTTGAATATTTTATTTGTATTGAATTTGGACAATCGATTATATAAAGATTTTGTATATACGCGTCATGAACGTATATTCGAAGTTTTAATATACTGGATAGATATAGAATCAAACTCTAGTCGCCTGGAGATGATTCTACTGATGACGTCCGACATCAATAGTTTATGTTCGAGTTTCGAAGGTGGGATGTCTATATATTTCCATTAGACTGGTGTGAGAACCAAAATTAGATAGGATTATTTGTTGTGATTTGACATCAAAAACATGATTTTCAGTATATATATCAAAATGATGAATTTGAAACGATAATCCACTAATTGATTGAAGGTTGTGTTGTTTGATTATTTGTTTGAATTTTTTTACCATTATGCAAAATTGAATCAAATATTGAACTGTATGGAAAATTTGTTTGAAAATGCATGCATATACATGTACTTACATTGAACAGGTCATAGCAAGGAGGCTAGAGCAGAAGAATGAAATTGTTTGCCCGACAAATAGGTACATGTTTACTGATTTATTGGGTTTGGATGATTTTATGAGCCGATTAGCTAGCTGCTTGGCTGTTTCTTTTTCTTTTTGGATTGGTAAGGTCCATGGGAGGCTATTTGAGATATCCCGAAGTCCACGGTGCAGGGGAGGTTATGGCGAAATTTTTCGAAAATTTAGGGTGTTAGCCAAATTTTTGAAAAATTTGAAAGGTTCTTAGAAACTGAAAAGTTGAAGAACTTAAGCCGTAAAGAAAATATAGGAAGTTGAGTTGATTAGTTAAACAACTTTCGGCTTCGTTCCTTTTCGGGGACGAAAAGTTTTAAGTGGGGGAGATTGTAATAACCCGGAAATTCTGAGCCAATTTAAAATTTTTATTTTGGCAATTTTGTGAATTTTGAATATTTAAAATGAATTATCTTAAACAATAACGACGAGAAATTTATTTTGAATAAAATTCGAGCGTATATATTTATATTGATCGTCGTTAGAATATAAATATTTTATTCCAAATATAAAAGGAAATGAAAATGGCGCGGTAGTTTGAAAATTCGATTTCAAAGTTCAAATGAATGTACCGGGTGCAAAATAAACCGGATTTTGGCAAAACCAAAAATATTTGAATCTATATGAGAATATCCTTCCAAGAATCCGAAGAATCGAAATTTCATAGAGGGAATCAAAAGATACGTCCAGTTGAAAATTCAGAATAGTCGCTATGGAATTCTGGCCCTTAAAAATGAAAATTTTGCAAACGACCTCGGTTTTCGACGAAACCACTTTTGTTGGATCTTGGATGTCAAATTATTTCTAGGTTTCAAAAGTCATAATTTTCTGAATCAATTTGTGATCGTGGCAAAGAAAAACGCGTTTAACCAGTTTTAATTAATTTTAATCGACTGGAAAATGGCCATTTTTCAAACGGTCTCAGAATACGATGAAAATAGTTTTGTTAGAACCGTATCGTCAATACGAAGCTAGAAGATATTTTTTGGGAATTTTTAGAGTTCATATGTGGCCCCGGTAATTTGTAATGTGCGTTCAAATTGAATATTGAATGATTTATATTTTAATTTCAGAGAAAACTGATCGAAGCAGTCGAACTGGCTTACGAAACATATCCCTTGCGTTCGGAATGGGGGTAATTAGCTAGGGGCGATAGTCGGTGGGTTCAATTTGGGGTTCGAATTTTAAAGTAACTTTTTGGAGAAATAAAATAAAATAAATACATAATTTCCCCCCCTTTGGTTTCTCTCTCATTACTTAGGTCAAAATAATAAAAAAACTGCACCCCCATGTCTCAAATCCGCGACGCCATCCCCATTGCCACCGTCGCACGCCCTTCCAGCTCGCCTCCGGCCATCGCAGTGCCTGCCGCCACCCTCCCCCACGTCCGTCGCCTGCCTAGAAGCCCCCCTTCACAGTCAAACCCCCTTCCTCAGTACGAGACCCAAAACCTCTTCAAAACCGCTGCCGATTTACCCTGGCCCACCGCAGACCAGCGCCGCACCACCCCGACGCCGACTCCTCCCCTGGCCACCAGCAACGCGAGCCTCGCCCCCTCGGCCACCAACTCCGACCAGAAACCCTAGATTTTGGTAAGTTCTTTGACTTTTAATTTTCTTAGAAAAAAAAATAGGGTCTTTAGTTTAAAGAAAATATGATTTATATGAAAAGATATTATTTTTAGTTACAGAAAAAGTAAAAAAAGGAAAACGTGATTTTTAGTTGTATAAAAATAGGATCGCGTTACGAAATGTGATTTTTATATGGAGGAGGTTAATAATAAAAAGAAGGGATTTTTATTTATACAAAGACTTGATTTTTATTAAACAAAAAGTAAGATTTTTTAAGGTATAAAAATATGATTTTTATATTATTTAGATAATAAAAACTCGATCTTTATATCATAGGAAGAATAAAAATATGATTTTTATACATGTAGAGTAATAAAAATAGAATTTTTATCTATATCGTAGCGATGTAAAAAAAAAATTATCTATATAGTAGCGGTATAAAAATAGAATTTTTATCTATATAGTAGCGATGTAAAAATAGAATTTTTATCTATATAGTAGCGATGTAAAAATAGAATTTTTATCTATATAGCAGCGATGTAAAAATAGAATTTTTATCTATATAGTAGCGATGTAAAAATAGAATTTTTATCCATATAGAGTGATTATAAAAATGTGATTTTTATATACATAGCAACAATATAAAAATATGATTTTTATATATGTAGTGGCTACGGACAATGAAATAGACAAAAGGCGAGCACGACGAAAATTTCTACATATGAAGAGTCGTGGTGTTTGGTTTAGCTAGTCGGTGATAACTTCTCAATTTAAATCTTGTTTTCTAATTAAAAATATATACTAGGATGCAGACGGTGCTTAGCAGCACCCGACACCCGTCGTCCACAGACCATGGACGACTTGTATGCTTGTTTGATGTGTTGTAAAGTTTGTTGTGATGTTGATGTGAAATGGATAATAAAACATTCATGTGTTGAAATAAATATTTTATCGTTAAAAATATAATTTTTAATAGGAATGTGAATAAATAAATATTCATTTACAACCGGACGGTTTGTTTATGTACACCTATTTGAAAGATATTGATTGGGACGATAAATTTTACATGTCGCCCAACTACACAAATAATATTCAGTGTTTGTTGATTGAAACCCCACACGGGTGTTGGGATGATATTTGGCGTACATTAATCCCAATTATTTAGTTGTATGTCGATCGATTGGTCGATAGACTGTGTAAGCGTTAATTATTTATATTTAATGCTTATGCAGTTGTGTGGTGCACTTTGGATGGTGGTTGATTATTTATCATTGCTATCATATACATGTGTTGTATGGAATCCATAAAATTAACATTATATAGTAATTGATTGGGCCTCATTCCAATTGGGAAAACAAAGAATAACAAAAATAGTCATGTGTTGATAGTACTCATGCATTGAGAATAGTCATGTGTTGAAAGAAATATAATCATGTGTTGAAAATATTCATGTGTTGAGTAAAATATTTTAACAATAAAATTTACGTCTTTATCATATATGAAATTAGAAACTAACTGGAAAATAGATAAGATGAGTGGTCTCCTGGGTATTGATCTGATGTTGGTTTCGGCCTTCGGGATTAATATTTAGGGAATCGTTCTCTTACTAATTTACGGCTGGAGTCTGATTAAGCATTAAACGATAGAAATCATAATTTTATAAAATATATTAAATAACAAAAATAGTCATGTGTTGACAGTACTCATGTGTTGAGAATAGTCATGTGTTGAAAGAAATATAGATTCATGTGTTGAGTAGAATAAATATTCATTTGTTGAATAGAATAACGAAGTTATTGAAAAATATAAAGCCGTGTTAATTAGAGATGCGCTATTTTGACGCGAACGATATTTATATCGATTATATTCGTTTTTATAATAATTATAGAAAAGGAAGTGATTTCAAAATATAACGTTTTGGAAATATTGTCATTTGTATATCGATGATGTGGAATATTCAATTTCGATTCGAAATTGAATATGAAGTTGAAATCATTTCGAAAATGAATTTAAAACGATTTATTAAATACGTTTTAAAAGGAAATCGATGATATATATATATATATATTATATATATATAATGGCCTGAATAGAACGCGCCGCGCCCCGGCAGTTCGCGAATTTCGACTATTGACTTCGAATGGACGTTAGGGGAGATCCCACCGTCGGATTCTCCTAAAACCAGAACCGTTAGGTTCGTATCGAAAAAAGCTTTCCAATGAATATTAGAAATTTGAAATCTAAAGGATGGATTTGGAATTATATCCAAATCAAATTTGGAAAAGGTCGCTGTAAGTGCAGTTCGGTGGCAGTTATTGAAAACCGACTGTACAGGCCTTGATAAAATTATTAAAAATATTATTAATTTGTGTAAAATCATAATATAGGTATTGGAAAGAACTAGGATGAAAAATTCCACATTTGAAAGGATAAAAATATATTTTTATCGAAATGACTAGTTTTGAACTAGAATTAAAATCAATTTATTTTTGAAGTAAATAAATTGAATTTGAAAGGGGTTTTAAAAGTAACCAGAATTTCCAATAATTGAATTGGAATGGATTTGAATCGAAATTATTTTCGGAACATTTCGATGTTGGATTTCGTGATTATACATATATGGTTGTGGAAATTTGAAAGATATATTTTATATCATTATTTCTAATATGATATTTGTTGGTTCCAGAATTTGATATTGAATATAAGCCGGTATGTTTTCTATTCAGAGCCTTGTATTTAATATCAAATAGGATTTTGGGTTCGTCGTGAATGGTGTCTTAAATAACACTGTTCTTGAACCTAGTTTAGAAAAGAATAAATCTTTTAATTAAAATTTAGAGAAATTGTCCAGTTAATTAGTATTTAATTGGAATTGAATTTGAATTGGTTTTTGGGGTTTATCGTGAGCGGTGTTTTGAATAACACCTGTTCTTTAACCCGATTAACAATAGAAAGTGATTTTGGGTTTATCGTGAATCGTGTTTTAGGTGACATTGGTTCTTTAACCTGTTAAAGACAGGATATTGATTTTTTAGAAGTTTAAAACTAAGTCGAGTTTTAATGAATCTGTAATTAGATTGAAATGTGAATTGATAATTTAAATTATCAAATTTGGAAAGTGATCAAGAATGGAGTATCACCAGTTTTGCTCCAAAGCGATAGTTAAATCTTTAATTAGATTTGAACGTGAAATGGTATTTAATTTTACCAATAACACCGTAGTGTTAGATATGAAGTATTACCAGTTTTGCTTCATGGGATGAATAGGTTGGGATTGGGAAATAAAATAAATAATTACTTCGGTGTGGTTCGCTAATCCCGACTAGTTTGGAAAATCATAATATGGTTTGAAATGATATCCAAAGGAAGATTAAAGAATAAATTTAGAAGAATTTATCTATGATAAAATTAATGGGAACCTTTCCCTAAAAATGTGAAAATTTGAATAAAGGAATATTCTGAATTGGAATGAGGCGTATGTTGTGTTTGTGTAACATTTTTTTATTATATATGTGGGTTATTCGGAAAGGCCGGGTTTATACCCATTCTGAATAACCGATTCGATGATATGACGAAGAGGAAGACGGTGGTTGAAGACCGGAAGTCTTCACATCGTTTGGGTGATTACGGATGATCTTGATTGGGCTGTACACCCAAGATGAGGGAATCAGTTGGTGATCGTCAAGACGTACTTGGAGATCGATGGATATGCGAGGAAAGTGCCTCCGGTTTCGTTCAGACCCAGAATGGACTTGTAAATGGACTGTGTGTTTGACATTGGATTTTATTCTGTGCTGATTGATCTCTTTTAAATATACATCTGTTTGGCGTCGGAGAATTTATTCTCTTACTTAACGCCCTTCTCTGAGAAGTACGAGCTCAGAGGTTGTATATTGATGGACATCAATCGCATGGAGTGAATTGCCTGTGTTACATGCCTAGTGGCAGATATCAAGGCTTCTGTTGAAAAGCAAAGTCTTGTGGTTGATGATCAAACCACGGCCTAAGTGGCACAGCTTTGTGTATAGCGTGGATTCCCGAGCCTCACACCTCGGTATGAATCAAAAAATGGGATAAGGACTGCAGGGAGAGCATGACGTTTCCTTCTAGCTATGGGTGGTGTCATTGCTTAAACTAGCTGACATTTATATACATTTTTACCTATGTGGTTGTTGGAATGAGGCGCCTCGATTTTAGGTCTGTTAGGACCGGGAAACGTGTGTTCAGGAATACTAATCCACTAATGTAAGTGTGGACCGGCCCTGAAGCATCCAAGGGTTACCCAGAGTGTGCAGTCCTGAGACATTTGCTAGAGTGTCTCGAAGCGGAGAGGAGCTTGCCCCTTGCCTCGATTCATGATGGAAATCCAATTTCCAATACGAGATATTTCGGTTTTATTTGTAGAACCTAGTATGGTGACATATGGTATGGGTCATTAATGTCATCTATGATTGATATTTATGATTGAAATTGTTTTGACAGTATACACTTATAATAGTATCAACTAATTTTTTTAAAACGGACCAAGCATGTTTGGGTATTATAAGGGAAAACCCTATCCTCCGGCTTGCGTTGCATTGTGTGATGGGACCTGGGTCTTATAATAGCTTCATTTTTCCAAAAAGCATTGCGCTGTTCTGTTATATGCACTAGTGTTCTTGGGAGGAAACCCATTCCGTGTTATACGGCGTGGTCCCTTGAATTACTCTCTTTTAAGGTAAAGTTTTAAATAACTGTTTTAGTTCTCACTCCAGTCACATGACTGACCTGGAGTTTATTGTTTTAACCTAAACTTTAGGTGCCCTTATTTTCGACACGGGCAGCTAGTAGTTGGGTTTTTGCAGATTTATATTCACAGGATCCTGATTTACAGCTGGAACGATACTCGGAAAGCTCTATATCCGTGTATTACTTCTAGTTGTGTTTTGTATTATTTTCCACTGCGATGTATGTAAATGTAATTTAAATCTCTGATATCTGTCTAATGTGTAATATTTATTCATACTCTGTATATTCTTGTATTCTGATGAAATTGTTGTAATAAACAATGAAATGTTCTTCTATTTGTGTTCTGATTGGTCTTGTCCTCAAAGCAATCCGTGTTTTCCTTACCGGGGAAGTTACGGGTTACTACAGTATAAATTTATTTTAATTATATAACGAGCCTGAAATGGCGTGGTAGTTTGATAACTCGATTTCAAATTTCAATTGAATGTACATGATTCAAAGTAAATCGGATTTCAGTAAAACTAGAAATATATGAATCTGTTTAAAAATATCTTTCCAACGAATGTGAAAATTCAGTTACGGGAATAAAAAGTTATGTCTAGTAGAAAATTCAGAATAGACGATATGGAATTTAATACAAAATATAGCCCTTAAAAATAGCCATTTTGCAAACTACCTCCGTTTTCGACGAAACCACTTTTGTTAGATCCGAAAAGTCAAATTATTGCTAGTTTTCAAAAATCATAATTTTTGGATTTAATATGTGAGCGCAGTAAATTTAAATGTGTTTGGTAATTTAAATTTGAATTGGATCGACCAGAAAATGGCCATTTTTCAAATAGTCTCCAAATTCAACGAAATCTATTTTGTTAGGACTATATCATCAAAACATAGCTAGATTTATTTTTCTGAAATTTTTGGAGTCGGTATGTGGCCTTAGTAAATTAAAATGTATGTTTGAATTCAAAATATATTTATTATACTTTAAATTTAACGAAAACTGATCGTAACCGTCGAATTGGCTTACGGTACATATTCCATTGTGTTCGGAATGAGGGTAATTAGCTAGGGCGACAGTCGTTGGGTTTGATTTGGAGTTCGTGAAGATTTTAACTTTTAAAACGAATTAAATATAATAATATATATATATATATATATTAAAATCTTAACCCTAGTCCATTTCATAAAAACCGCCGCTAGGAGCAAATATCGAGGGCGGAAATACTCCGGAATTTACCCACCAAATTCTCTGAATTCGATCCAAGTTAAAACTCAACCCTTAAACGAAAATCGAAGAGGAATCCAAGCTCTTCACAAGGGTACAGGTTTGATCGATTTCTGTTTGGTAATTTGTTCGCAATCGTGGCTCAAAGCCCGTATGTTCGAACACGAATTTTCGTGCCTACGGGGCTGCGAGCTCGGCTCAACTCTCGGCGCAAGAAGGTGGTTCCTAAGCCTTCGACGTAGTCACCTTAGATCGGGGGCCGGTGCCTCGTACCGCATGCAAAGAGGAACCCTACGTTTTGGGAGATGGGTTCAAGTTTGTTCGGTCAGACGTGGAGATACACGATGGAGGAAGAGGAAAGGAAGTTTGTTCGGTCAGACCTGGCGATACACGATGGAGGAAGAGGAAAGGATTAGTTTAATTAATTATTATTTTTAATTAATGTGATCAAATGTAATTAATGCAATATATTTTGCATACGAAATCGAAATTCAGAAATTTCAGTTGCGTTGGAATCAGAAAAATGAGAGCTTCACAATGAAACTAACTGGAATAGATTTGGAGCAAGTGATAGTTTTTGGTTAAATTAAACATCATGTTTAATTTAATCAGAATAATCGTTATTTAATGATTCCGAAACCAATTAATGTGGGAACTTCCCTCGCTATAAATTTTTGTACAGTTATTTATTTTCTGTTAGATCACCTCCCTGTCGTCCATCGACCTTGGACGATTTATTTGATTGTGTTGTGATTGTGATTGTGATGTACAAATATATATATACACACACGCATGATGTGAAAATGATGTATATATGATGTGAGAAAATTATATATATATATATATATATACACGATGTGAAATATATATATATATATACGATGTGAAAATTATATATATATATATATATATATGAAATGTAATTATATATATATATATATGAATTGTGAAAATTATATATACATATATGAAATGAAAATTATATGTATATATATATATATATGAAAGGAAAACTATATATATATGAAATGTATATATAAAATGTGAAAAAATATATATATGAAATGAAATATGAAATGTGAATAATATATATATATATATAATGTGAAAAATATATATATGAAATGAAAATATTATACATATGAAAAGTGAATATATATATATATATATATGAAGTTAAAATAATATATATTTGAAGTGAAAATAACATATATATATATATACACATATATGAAAAGAGAATATATATATATATATATATGAAATGAATTATATATATATGAAACAAGAAAAAAAATATATAAAAAGTGTGAATAAAATATATATATATGTATATGAAATGTGAATAAAATATATACGATGTGAAAATAATATATGTATATGAAATGAAAAAATATATATATATATATGAAATGAAAAATATATATATATATATATGAAATGTGAAAAAAAAATATGAAGTGTGAATAAAATATATATATGAAATGTGAATAAAATATATACGATGTGAAAATAATATATATACGAAGTGGAAAATATATATATGCGGTGAGAATATATATATACACACACACGATGTGAAAATAATATATATATGATGTGAATATATATATATATGCGATGAATAAAATCTATATATGCGATGGGAAAAATATTTGTTCACTAAAAATATTATTTTTAGCTTATATATGTGATATATAAAATGGTCGTGTATTGAAGTGATTATTAGATTATTAAAAATATAATTTTTAACATATACTTGCACTTAATAAAATTGACATGTAATGGAATATTCAATTTTGATTTGAAATTGAAATGGAAGCGGAAATCGTTTTTAAAACGAATTTAAAACGATTTATAAAATTCATTTTAAATGGAAATCGATGAAATATAATATATATTATATATTATAATGGCCTGAATAGAACGCGCCGCGCAGCGACCGTTCGCGAATTTCGACCATTAGCTTCAAATTGATGTTATGGGAGATCCGACTGTCGGATTCTCCTAAACCCAAAACCGTTGGGTTCGTATCGAAAAGAGCTGCCAGTGAATATAAGAGATTTGAGATCTAATGGTTGGATTTGGAATTATGTCCAAATCTAATTTGGAAAAGGTCGCTGTAAGTGAAGTTCGATGACCGTTTATGGAAATCGACTGAAAGGGACTTAATAAAATTGTTAAAAATATCAATAATTTGTGCAAAATCATAAGAAATGGTTAGGAAAGAATTACGATTAAAAATTTCATATTTGAAAAGATAAAAATATATTTTTATCAAAATGAATAGTTATTAACTAGAATTATAATCCAATTATTTTTAAATAAATAAATTTGATTGAAATGGTTTTAAAATAACCGGAAATTTTCAATGTACGAATTGGAATGGATCTGAATGGACATAATCTTCAGAATATTTTGATATTGGATTCCATGATTATATGGAAATTGTGGAGGGATTTGGAAGATATATATTGTTATACCCAATAGAATATTTGTTGATTTCAGAATTTGATATTGACTATAACCCGATATTATTTTCTATTCAGAAGCCTTGTATTTAATATCAAATTAGATTTTGGATTTGTCGTGAATGGTTTCTTCATTAACACTGTTCTTAGGCCCAGTTGAGAAAAGAATAAATCTTTTTATTAAGATATAGAGAATTTTACCAATTAATTAATATTTAATTGGAATAGAATAAAAGAAATTGGATTTTGGGTCTGTCGTGAACTGTGTTTAAATGACATTAGTTCTTTAACCCCAGTAAAAGCAGGATTAATTTCCAGAAAGTTGAACAATCAATAAGAAATGATTTTTGGGATTAAAACCAACTGGAGTTTGAATAAATCTTTAATTAGATTGTAAATGAATAAATGGTAATTGAATTTACCAAAACACGTGATGTGATTAAACCAAATTTACATGGTTGTTGATATTCATGATTGTGATTGATTGTTTGGATTGTGCTCGACCAATTTATGAGCAAGATATGCTTTTACATTTAGCATTGGGTTGGGTAGAAATACTGGTACGCTAACGTATTGTGAAACACTTCATGATTTGACTATGAGATGTGTAGCGATGTTTTTGTGTTCATTTCAAATTTAATGAATGATTTTGAAATGATATTTTTCTTAAATGAAAAGAAATTTATTCTCGATTTTGGAAAGGGAACGTTTTATAAAAATGTTTTATAAAACAGAAAGGATTTCGAGGGCTAAACCCGATGATTTTGAAATGATTTGAAAGTGTATTATGGTTTTAAATTGTAGTTCATCACATATTCAGTTAGTTGCTATTAATGGTGTATCTGTTTGGTGGCGGAAAATTTATTCTCTTGCTTAAAACCCTTCTTTGAGACGTAGATCTCAAAGGTTATGCGATTAATAGTGACTAATCATATGTATGAATTGCTGATGTGAAGTACTATAGATTTCATTATACTTGTGATTATGTTGTGAAATAATTTTCCTTACTTCGGGATATAAAATGGTTTAGTGTATGACTAAAGATTCGGATGACCCGAGAGCGACTAAAAGTATGGGCTGGATCCAAGGCCTTAGGATGAGTGGTCAGCAGTGTAGCCTGCTCCATGCGTGGGATGTGCACATTTATATATATATCGAGTTGGAGAGGCGCATACAGCCTTGTCTGAGGGAAGATTCCCGATATTTGGTTGTATACTTGTTTGCATGCATTGTTATGTTTTGGAATTCATATTTCCAAACGATTTGGTTTGAGATCCCGAAGTGAAATCTACTTTGATATAAAAGTTAGATATGTATTTCAAATGATTTGAAATAGAAATCAGGAAATAAAGTCCAAAGGAATAATTTCTGCAAATTGAATTGGATTTGGAAAATCTAAGAGTGGTGATTAATCTAAATAGGTAGATTATGATATTTCATGTTGATTGATGCATAGTAGATCCATATCTCTATTACTGACTGCTGTTTATACGCTGACATTCATGGGGGTAAACCTGTTCTGCATTAGCAGCGTGGTCCTGTGATTTGTCTTATGATTAAATAAGTTAATTTTAACTGTAGAGTTTCTCATACCAGTCCCATGACTGACTCATAGTTTGCTTTTCCCTTTCAAACTCGGGTGCCCCTATTTTCCACATGGGCAGTCGAGTGGTTTGTTTTGCAAAAATTTATTTAATGAGCAGGATTTTGGGTTGAAGCTTAAAGCTGTGTCCAGAGCATTGATAGTCTTCTATTGTGCTGGTTTATTTATTTTTGCTGCATTGTATTACATTTACTACAAATTTATTTTCCATTGTATTATATTTCAATATACTCCGATATATTTTGTACTCTGATATAACATTATTATGATGTTTATAAAAGTCTTCTGTCAATTGTTCTGTATGTTGTATGCCCAGAGTTAGCGTATGTGGGATTCAAATGGTCTTGGTCGGTTTAGCGATCAACTAGGTTCGAGCGAAATCCGTATCGTTACTAATTTACTCACCGTTGTTTTTCTGATGATTTGCCATTGTTTTATCTAATTTTGAACAATAGTTTAAAATTATACAAAAATCTCTGAAAGCTTCAAAGCTCTCTAGATCAATTTCATATCGTCGTCTATGCCAATATTGATCTAACGAATTTGATATCATTTGATTCTGTAAATGTATACGAAGGTTATTCATTTTATACATTTGATATTTTATCGAATTATAATTAAAATCATTCATTCTCCTAATTAAACTAATTTAATTTAAGTAAGACAACTTTAACTAAACAAATTCATATTACCATAATAATTGAAAATAACCCAGCACTTAATTCTTTATCTTTCCTTTCTCTATCACTACAGTCTACTACTGCTGCTACTATCATGCCACCTGATTGATTCTAACATTCGCTGCAACTCCACAAAACTCAACAGACCAAAATCATCGCTGGAGCACCTTGCTACCCAATATCCTCACCCTGATCTGACGACAAAAAAGCAAACCGACTTCACCAATTATCTCCATACCGAACCTCATTTCCTGTCAGTCATCAACCCCAAAACTCAAGGAAATCTACTGTCGATCACACTCCAATCCATTCATCGAACACCAAATTTCCCCAATCAAAACTCGAAACCCTTCCTGCTATAAAAACTGAGTTTTGACCTTAATGATAGCTTCTCTTCTTCCTGAAATCCATTACCCAAATTCACGATATCAGCTACTCCATCAGTTATCACACCTTCTTAATCTTTACTATAAACTGTTATCAATGCCATCGTTTTACCTCTCACATGAACGAGTCATCTTATTCCCAGTTCTATAGCGAAGTCGCGATATCAGCAAGCTTCGAAACCCACACATCTTTGCAGAAAGATGTTAAACTTCGTTACAAACTCAAATTCATGCTTGAATCCTCCAACGATGATGATTGCCCCAAAAATCGATCACCCTAGCATGTTATCGAAAAAGGATAGCAGCTAAATAACATCGCACGCACTAGCTGATTCAAACTAAAAGAGGAAGCTTCGATCCATTTATACACTGATTTTTCATTTTCGAAAAGGAGTAGGGTACTTTCATTTATTTATTTTTAATGGGGAAGAGAGATTCATGGTTTTGGGCTGAGTTCGAACAAAAGAAAATGAATGAAGGAAATAGAATAAAGCCAGAGGTTTATATTGTGATATTTATAAAGATGAATACTTCGCCTTTATGTTATTCGTCTGTGTATAGTACTTGTCACTAAATTCGATTTGATCTTGGATTTAATGTGATTTGACTTTGTTCTTATCCATTTAAATTTTATAATAATATATTTCAGGGTTCTGAACTCCAATCGAATCACAACAACTGACACTTCTAGGGTTTAACAACTATTCTGAACACTCTGGAACAAGCTTCGAAGTCTAATTTGATCATATGGAGAAGATATCAATTTAAATCGATATAAATTCAATTAAATTCAAAACAATAAATTCCTTAAAATAAGTTGTTATTATTATCTTCTATATTCAAATAGAATACATATTAATCATTTGAATCATTTTGACTTGGTTTTAATTTCGAACCGAATTATTTCGGATTCTCATATTACAATAATTATATATATTCAAAATAAATCGTATTTCGATTATTAAATCGATAACTCAATATAAAATTCATTTATATTAATTAACTCAACATTTAAAATAATTTAAATAATTAAAATTAATCGACCAAAAATATGGGTCGTTACAATATACATAATATAAAATCGAAAACAGCGGGCGCTTATTAGAGTTTGGATTCCGACTATGACAAGGTTTGGAACCACCTGCTGATAGTGTATCTCTAGAGGAGAATACACTGGGTTCAACAAGAACTTCTTGCAACCCGACCACACATGACCAACCACTCATTTCGCTGAGTGTATCGAATGTATATCACCGGTTGGGATCAGCAACCGTTTCCCAAAAAAGGACAACATCAAACAGAATAAAGAAGGAAATGAATTTTCTCTAGATAGGTGATTATACACCCTAATCGGGAGCGACCCACTTAGCCATGCTGCCTGTCCAATTTTTTTCATTTCCGGTTGTGAGGCTTGAGGTTTAAATTACTTTTTTTAGAACATTCCACCATCATTCACTTTGAGTGCCACATCGTCAGATCCGTCAAATCATTAATTGACGTCCACAAAAATACTCTGGTTGTTAGTTTCACCAACAAAACTATGTTTGTAAAAATCAATGCATGTGACTCTTAAGAAATACTCAATCATACTTTCATCCATACAAGTCATTCAGGAACAGGATGAACCGAAGGTACCTTCCTACCACATCCTAGGTATCACCCTATAGATCAGTAGCGAGTAGCCCTTATAATCCGTAGATTTCAACCACGAAAAAATTACAGTACTTCTCTGGCCGCTAAACCATAGATTTTAAGTAGTCATTCTATTTTATGAAGATCCACGGTCGTCAATTGATCTGTCTTGATTAGCATCAGATATCTTCTACATTTCTTGTTTGTTGATCGAAATGATTTTCAAATATAAATTTGATCCCGGCCTTTCCGTACCAACAACCATATAGGTAGATTTGATAGTCGGTTATTTAACCATCAAGTAAACAACCATACAACCATAAAATAAAATGAATTCATTGGTTAAGTATCCAACATCACTTGGCCCCTTAAATTAAAAATAATTAACAAATGGTTAATTAAACTTCTAAATCTTTCAATATTTGTAATACGAAATCACTTCTTATTTTACTAGAAAAGTCTTCTCAAACTGTAATATTTTAATACTTGGAAAATATATTATAGCCGTATCTAATTTCTATTTTACAATTATTTCAAAACATTTATGACAACATTTTCTATGCTTTTCTATACCCCAACACTCATTGATCCCTGATCGTAATTTGGTAAGAGAGTAATTCCCTAAGTATCAAATCAACCATAGATTAACACTTCGAAAATCACTCAACTCAACCAATCTCCAGTTAGGTTCTAATTCTTACTTTAACTCGTTAACAACCCATATTATTCCACTTCTAATTCATTCAACCATTTTCCACTTTTGAAAATCTCGTTTTAAATCCCATTGTTAATTTGAACTTAACATTCTAGCCTCATATCCCTTTCTATAAACCTTGATTATACAACTCTAATTTAATATACAACCCCTTTTATCCAATTACAAATCTCCTTTTCTAATCCCTTTAATCATTCCTATTTGAAATCTTATTTCATCCATTTTCCCATAATTCCATTATTAAGTAATGTTAATTAACGTTATAACTTTACATCTCCTTTTATAACTTCGTTTATAAATCTTGGTTTTAATATAAGAACCGCTCATTAACTTGTAACAACCCGGAAAATCAGAACCAATTTAAAAATTTATTTTAAGGATATTTTTTTAGAAAATATGTCAAGAATAAAAAAAATTCCATTATTAGATTAAGATATTGAATCTGAAAAAAAAATTAAATTATTGAATAAAGAAAGAAAAAAAGAGAAGTTTTTAAATAAAATTATGATTTTATTTATGAATGATTTCAAATTTATTTCTAATAAACAATTTGTAATAAGATAAATGGTGATTTATAACAATTAAATTGCTTATGAATAATTGCATGAACGAATACTCAAAATAGTTAATTTTGATTTGACTGTGTAAATCAATTTATGATATTCAATTTGAAATTGTAAGTTTGAATTAGGATTTGAACGTAGAGATTTATACTTGAATTTCTACTTTGTTTAATTTAAATTGTTCTTGAAAAATTGAATTAAGTTTTAAGATTAAATGATTAAATTTATATTTTAATTTAAAATTTAAGTTTGTTGATTGTAAGATTACATTTATTGATGGAAAGCTTAAATCCTATGATTTAAATGTTGATTGACATAACTCATGTAGGCGCTTGTTTAATGCACATTCTAAATATACAGAGAGGAAAAAATAACTTTAAAAATATTTCCTCAATTAGATGTTAATATAAAGGATGTTATCCTTAAATTCCAATAATCTTTTGACTACATGCCAAGGAAAAAATGCCTTAGGAACTTTATTAAAGTTTATTAATTTATATTGAAATGTTATTTGAAAATAATGTGTAGGTTCTAAATGAAATAAATTCCGACAATATATATATATATATCTATGTATGTATGTATGTATATATATATATGTATGTATACATATATATCTTTGGCTATCCTCTTAAATATTTTCCCTGTCAATTCAAAATGTAACCGTTAGAAATTCAAAACGTGGATTACATGTTCAAACCTTCATTAATTAGTTAACTCTAAAACGTGAATAGTTGCATCCATTTTTAATGCCTTCCTCTATTTGTTATTTCCTTAATAACTACACCATTCCTATCCATCAAGAATGAAACATTCATTTTAATTGTCCTCTCCTTTATATTTACCATATTTCCTTATTCTCCTCTTATTTTCTTTTCCATTTCTACATCACGCAAATTCTCCTTTATTATAAAGTAACGCTTTCCCATTCAATTACTCAGACGACCCGAACTTCCCCGGTAAGGAAAGCCCGGATAGAATTGAGTACAAGACAAAATAGAATGCAGATGGAAGAACTTTTCATTGTTTATTACAACAATTCCATTAGATACAAGAATATACAGAGTATGAATGAATAAATTACACGATAAATATCAGAGATTACAATAAATTACATTGCAGCAGAAAAATATACAAAACACAACTAGAAGTAATGCACGGATACAGAGCTTTCCGAGCATCGTTCCAGCTGTAAATCAGGATCCTGTGAATATAAATCTACAAAACCAAAACTACTAGCTGCCCGTGTGGAAAATAGGGGCACCCAGAGTTTAGGTTAAAACAATAAACTCCAGATCAGTCATGTGACTGGTGTGAGAACTAAAACAGTTATTTAAAACTTTACTTTAAAAGAGTGTAATTCAAGGGACCACGCCGTATAACACGGAACGGGTTTCCTCCCAAGAATACTAGTGCATATAACAAAACAACGCAATGCTTTTTGGAAAAATGAAGCTATTATAAGACCCAGCTCCCATCACACAATGCAACGCAAGCCGGAGAATAGGGTTTTCCCTTATAATAGCCAAACATGCTTGGTACGTTTAAAACAAATCATTTGATACTATAATAAGTGTATATTGTCAAAACAATTCAATCATAAATATCAATCATAGGCGGCATGGGTACCATCTATCATGTCGCCATACTAGTTCTACAATTAAAACCGCAATATCACGTATTGGAAATTGGATTTCCGTCATGAGTCGAGGCAAGGGTCAAGCTCCTCTCCGCGTTCGAGACACTCTAGCAAATGTCTCAAGACCCCACTTTGATCCTTGGAATCAGCTGGGCCGGTCCTCTCTTACTTTTGAGGATTAGTTATTCCTGAACACACGTTTCCCGGTCCTTACAGACCTATATCCGAGGCGCCTCGCATTCCAACAACCACACAGGTGAAAAGTATATAAATGTCAGGGCTGGTAGGTCACTGACACCACCCTAGCTAGAAAGAAACGTCGTGCTCTCCCAGCGGTCCGTCTCCCGTTTTTGACTCATACCGAGGTGTGAGGCTCGCGAATTCACGTTATACACAAAGCTATGCCACATAGGCCGTGCTTTGATCATCAGCCACAAGACTTTGCTTTTCAACAGAAGCCTTGATCAATTGCCACTTATGAGTGCCACACTGGCAATTCAATCCCTGCGACCGATGTCCATCGATATACAACCTCTGAGCTCATACGTCTCAGAGAAGGGCGTTAAGCAAGATAATAAATTCTCCGCCGCCAAACAGATGTATATTTAATAGAGATCAATCAACATAGAATAAAATCCAATGTCAGACACACAATCCATTTACAAGTTCGTTCTGGGTCTGAACGAAACCGGAGGCAATTTCCTCGCATATCCATCCATCTCCAAGTACGTCTGGACGATCACCAACTGTTTCCCTCATCTTAGGTGTACAGCCCAATCGAGATTATTAGTAATCACCCAAACGATGTGAAGATTTCCGGTCTTCAACCACCGTCTTCATCTTAGACATCTCGTCGAATCGGTTATTCAGAATGGGTATAAACCCGGCCTTTCTGAATAACCCACATATATGATAAACAAATGTTACACAAATACAACAAACGCCTCATTCCAATTCAGAATATTCTTTTATTCACAAAATCACATTCTTAGGGCATAGGTTTCCATTAATTTTATCAAAGATAAATTCTTCTAAATTTATTCTTTAATCTTCCTTTGGATATCATTTCAAACTAGTCGGGATTAGCCAGCCACACCGAAGTAATTATTTATTTTATTTCCCAATCCCAACCTATATATCCCATGGAGAAAACTGGTAATACTCCATATCTAACTCCACGATGTTATCGGTAAAATTAATTACCATTTCACGTTCAAATCTAATTAAAGATTTAACTATCGCTTTGGAGCAAAACTGGTGGTACTCCATTCTCGATCACCTTTCAGATTTGATAATTTAAATTATCAATTCACATTTCAATCTAATTAAAGATTCGTTAAAACTCCACTTAGTTTTAATCTTTTCAAAAATCAATATCCTTTTTTTAACTGGGTTAAAGAACCAATGTCATCTAAAACACGATTCACGATAAACCCAAATCATACTTGATATTAAATACAAGGCTCTGAATAGAAAATATATTGGCTTATATTCAATATCAAATCCTAGAACCAACAAATATCGTATTGGAAATAACGATATAAAATATATCTTTCAAATTCCCATAACAATGTCTGTATAGTCACGGAATTCCAACATCGAAATATTCTGAAGATAATTTCGATTCAACTCCAGTCCAATTCACGTATTGGGAATATTGATTATTTTTAAAATCACTTTCAAATTCAATTTATTTATTTCAAAAATAAATTGATTTTAATTCTAGTTCAAAACTAGTTCATTTCGATAAAAATCTATTTTTATCTTTTCAAATGTGGAATTTTTCATCCCAGTTCTTTCCAATTCATATATTATGCTTTTACACAAATTAATAATATTTTTAATAATTTTATCAAGGCCCGTACATTCGATTTCCATCAATGGCCATCGAACTGAACTTACAGCGACCTTTTCCAAATTTGATTTGGACAAAATTCCAAATCCAACCGTTAGATTTCAAATTTTTAATATTCATCTGAAAGCTCTTTTCGATACGAACCCAATGGTTCTGGTTTTAGGAGAATCCGACGGTCGGATCTCCCGTAATGTCCGTTCGAAGTCAATGGTCGAAATTCACGAACTGCCGCGGCACGGCGCGTTCTATTCAGGCCATTATATATAATATATATATATATTATATTTCATCGATTTCCTTTTAAAACGTATTTTATAAATCGTTTTAAATTCGTTTTCAAAACCATTTCAACTCTTTATTCAATTTCAAATCAAAATTGAATATTTCATATCATTACTATATAAATGATAATATTTTCAAAACGTTATATTTTGAAATCACTATCTTTACTATATTCATTATAAAAACGAATATAATCGATATAAATATCGTTCACGTCAAAATAGTGCAACTCTAATCAACGCGACTTTATATATTTCAATAAATTCGTTATTCTATTCAACAAATGAATATTTATTCTATTCAACACATGAATCTATTTTTTTCAACCCACGACTAATCTCAACACATGAGTACTGTCAACACACAACTATTTTTATATTCAACACATGAATTTTCATTTATAATATTCATTATTTTCCCGATTGGAATGAGGCCCAATCAATCACCATATAACGTTAATTATATGGATTCCATACAATACATGTATATAATAGCAACGATAAACAATCAACCATCATCCAAAGTGCACCACACAACTGCATAAGCATCAAATATAAATAATTAACGCTTACACAGCCTGTCGACCTATCAATCGACATACAATTAAATAATTGGGATTAGTGTACGCAAAATTTCATCCCAATACCCGTGTGGGGTTTCAAATCAACAAACACAGATTTTTATTTGTGCAGTTGGGCGATGTGTAAAATTTATCGACCCAATCAATATCAGTCAAATGAGTGCATATAAACAAATCGGCCGATTTGTTTATAAATATTTATTTATTCACTTTCACGTTAAAAATTATATTTTTAACGATAATCGATTTATTTCAACCATCTACAATTTATATCGATTTCACATCAACATCACAAACAATTTTCACAACACATCAATCAAACAAACAAGCCATCCATGGTCTGTGGATGACGGGTGTCGGGTGCTACTAAGCACCGTCTTCATCCTAGTATATATATATAACTAGAAAAAGAAATTTAGAGTGAGAAGTTCTCACCAAAGCTATCCCAACTTCACGACAGTTCCAATGTAGGGAATCTTCACTGCTCTCGCCTTTTGTCACTTTCGTTGCCCGTAGCCACTACATATATAAAAATCACATTTTTATATTGTTGCTATGTATATAAAAATCATATTTTTATACTACTACTACATAGATAAAAATTCTATTTTTACACCGAAAATACCGCTACTATATAGATAAAAATTATATTTTTATACCGCTACTATATAGATAAAAATTCTATTTTTACATCGCTACTATATAGATAAAAATTCTATTTTTACATCAATACTATATAGATAAAAATTCTATTTTTACATCGCTACTATATAGATAAAAATTCTATTTTTACATCGGCGTTCATATAATAAAGATTATATTTTTATCACGCTATTCTTCATATAAAGATTTCGCCTTTTCAAATATAAAGATTTCGCCTTTATTTTCATGACTATATAAAAATTATATTTCTACTTTAATAAAAAAAACCATATTTTTATACTCTACACAAGTAAAAATCATATTTTTGATTCACTACATATATAAAGACCACATTTTTAACACTTCTATAATGTAAAAATTATATTTTTAACCTTCTACAATATAAAAGATTATATTTTTATCCTTCTACAATATAAAAGATTATATTTTTATCCTCCTACAATATAAAAGATTATATTTTTATCCTTCTACAATATAAAAGATTATATTTTTATCCTTCTACAATATAAAAGATTATATTTTTATCCTTCTACAATATAAAAGATTATTGAAATTGAATTAAAAACTGATTCAAAACAAAAATAAAAACTTACAGCGGCTTGGGGAGGGGGTTTGGGGCTGAGGATCGGCGGTGGGTCTCTAGAGGTGGCGGCGGAAGTGTCTGGGCGGCGGAAGGGGGACTGGCGGCGCTGAGGTTCGAACGGTGGCTAGGGGCTAGGGTTTTGGGTGGTGGCGGCTAAAGGGAAGGGGGTCTCGCACGAGGGAGGAGGAGCTGGGGGGGTCGCGGTGGAATGCGCCACCTTGGGCGGTGGAGGCGCTTCGATCGGAGGAGCTACCGCTGCTCCTCCGTCCTCTTCTTTTTTTCTTTTTTTTCCGATTTGGAATTAATCGAATCGGGGGGGGGCCCTGAATGAATAAAGGAAGAGGAGAGAGGAAGTTTTAATTTTTTATTTATTTAATTTCAAAAAGAAACTTTTATTTTCGACCTCAAAACGTGGCCCACCGCCTGTCGTCCATATCTAATTACCCCCATTGCGAACACAATGGGATATGTACCATAAGCTGATTCGACCGTTTCGATCAGTTTCCGTTAAAATCAACTTATAACTATATATATTGAATTTGAACGCGCATTTCAATTTACCGGGGCCACATACTAACCCGAAAAAATTCCAAAAAAATATTTTCTAGCTTCGTATTGACGATACAGTCCTAACAAAACTAGTTTCGTCGAATTCTAAGACCGTTGGAAAAATGGCCATTTTCCAGTCGATTAAAATCAACTAAAACTGGTCAAACGCGTTTTCCTTTGCCACACTCACATATTGATTCGAAAAGTTATGAAATTTGGAATCTAGCAATAATTTGACATCACGGATCCAACAAAAGTGGTTTCGTCGAAATCCGAGGTCGTTTGCAAAATGGCTATTTTTAAGGGCCTGAATTCCATAGCGACTATTCAGAATTTTCAACTGGACATATCTTTTGATTCCCGCTATGAAATCTTGATTTTTCAAATTCTTTGGAAAGATATTATCAAATAGATCCCATTGTTTTTGGTTTCACTAAAATTCGTTTTATTTTGCACCTGGTATGTTCAATTGAAGTTTGAAATCGAATTATCAAACTACTACGCCATTTTCAATTCCTTTTATAATATATAAATGAATATTTATAATCTAACGACAACGTATATAAATATATACGTTCTAATTATATTCAAAATAAATTTCTCGTCGATATTATCTAAAATAATTCATTTTAAATATGCAAAATTCATTAAAATGTCCAAAATAAAAAATTTAAACTGGCCCAGATTTTCGGGTTGTTACAATCTCCCCCACTTAAAACTTTTCATCCCCGAAAAGGAACAAAGTCGAAAGTAGTTTGATTAATCAACTCTACGTTCGATCTGGCTTCCATTCTCCAACCTTTCAGTTTCTGAGAATTTTTAAATTCTTCAAAAATTTGGCTAACACCCGGAATTTTCGAAAAATTTCGCCATAACCTCCTTTGTACGGGGAGAGGTTTTGAAATTTATTGGGCCGTATTAGGTACCCAATAAATCCTAATAAGCATACACATATTTGTAGTGATATATTCTGGTGTTTACAGGGGAGCGTGTATTGATAATAACTCAAGAGAATAAATTCTCGTCACCTTGTCAAAGCCTGAGGGAGTGTCTATTTTAAATGCTCCAGAGGATAAATCCTCGTCACCTCGTCCCATGTGGGAAATAAATAGTCCATGTGTTGTATCTAACAACTAGAGAGACGTGATTATTGTCGACTCTAGACCCGTGTGGGGTTTTTATTAATCTAGCAATTTTATCATTACAATTTAAATAGTCCATATCAGTCATCAGTTCAACCTGTAAGATATAGTCATCGCCATACAAGCCTCTCGCTCGTATGGTAAATCTTCCACCTCGTCACACAAGCTCCAAATGCTTATGTGGTATATGATGAAGTATGCCTATCTTCCAGAAGTATGCCATGTAATGTAGTTCAAAATTAATTGTTGCTATCCTATGGCGATGTTTATTATTTCACACAGAATAACCAGCACTCCGCATCCAATGGCATTCACAGGAGTTGATATAATAATATTTCACATCCAACTCATTAAGGTTTACCTATTTGTCGGGCACGCAAATAAAATCTTTACTCAACAGCTATCCAATTTCCTATTCAAACATATATAATGCACAAGTATATTTTTCTAACTATTTTCTTATCAGTTCAATGTGTGATTTAATTGAATAAATTTGTTCTGGTTTTTATTGATGATATTCTAATCTTCTCTAAATCAAAGGCCGAAAAGGAACATAACAATGGAAGCCGAAAAGGAACGAAGCCGAAAGTTGTTTAACAAATCAACTCAACTTCCATTATTTTGACTACGGCTTAAGTTCTTCAACTTTTCAGTTTCTAAGAACTTTTCAAATTTTCCAAAAATTTGGCTAACACCCTAAATTTTCGAAAAATTTCGCCATAACCTCCCCTGCACCGAGAGCAATGGGAAAATCCTGAAATTGCCATATAGGCCTTCTGATCTCAAAAAGAAAAAGAAAAAGCCAAGCGGCTAGCCAATCGGCTCATAAAATCATCATCACCCAAATAAAACAGTAAATTATGGTAAACATTTACCTATTTGTCGGGCAAACAAATTTTATTCTCTGCTCTAGCCTGCTTGCTATGACCTGTTCAATGTAAGTACATGTATATGCAAACAAATGCGACCAATTTTCAATACAATTCAATATTCGATTCAATTAGGCTAAATGGTTCAAAATTATCAAAAAAATAAACAAACAACACAAACATCAATCAATTAGTGAATTAGAGTTTCAAATTCATATTTTTGATACATATACAGAAAATCATGTTTTTGATGCCAAATCACAACAAATAATCTATGTAAGTTTTGGTTCTCACACCAGTCTGATGGAATTATATAGAAACCACACCTTCGAAACATGAACATAAATATTGATGATGCCATGGTCATTATCAACATCATCTCCGGGTGACTAGAGTGTGATTCTATATCTATCCAGTATATTAAAACTTCGAATATACGTTCATGACGCGTATAAGTGAAATCTCTATATACTCGATTGTCCAAATTCAAAATAAATAAATATTCAAATACGTATAAAGCGATTTAAATTTCAAAACAAAATTCATTTTCATTTGAAAAATATACTCTTCACACTCGTTCTAGGATACTACTGATCCTATCTCTAACGAGTCATTCTAATTGGATATTACTAATCCAATATCTGATGAATTCTTTTGTATAGTTCTAATGTGTTTTGTTCTCGAGCTCTGTAAACCAAAGCTCTGATACCAAACTGAGACGACCCGAACTTCCCCAGTAAGGAAAGCCCGGATAGAATTGAGTACAAGACAAAATAGAATGCAGACGGAAGAACATTTCATTGTTTATTACAACAATTCCATCAAATACAAGAATATACAGAGTATGAATGAATAAATTACACGATAAATATCAGAGATTATAATAAATTACATTACAGCGGAAAAATATACAAAACACAACTAGTAGTAATGCACGGATACAGAGCTTTCCGAGCATCGTTCCAGCTGTAAATCAGGATCCTGTGAATATAAATCTGCAAAACCAAAACTACTAGCTGCCCGTGTGGAAAATAGGGGCACCTAGAGTTTAGGTTAAAACAATAAACTCCAGGTCAGTCATGTGACTGGTGTGAGAACTAAAACAGTTATTTAAAACTTTACTTTAAAAGAGAGTAATTCAAGGGACCACGCCGTATAACACGGAACGGGTTTCCTCCCAAGAATACTAGTGCATATAACAAAACAGCACAATGCTTTTTGGAAAAACGAAGCTATTATAAGACCCAGGTCCCATCACACAATGCAACGCAAGCTGGAGGATAGGGTTTTCCCTTATAATAGCCAAACATGCTTGGTATGTTTAAAACAAATCATTTGATATTATAATAAGTGTATAGTGTCAAATCAATTCAATCATAAATATCAATCATAGGCGGCATGGGTACCATCTATCATGTCGCCATACTAGTTCTACAATTAAAACCGCAATATCACGTATTGGAAATTGGATTTCCGTCATGAGTCGAGGCAAGGGGCAACCTCCTCTCCGCGTTTGAGACACTCTAGCAAATGTCTCAGGACCCCACTTTGATCCTTGGAATCGGCTGGGCCGGTCCTCTCTTACTTTTGAGGATTAGTTATTCCTGAACACACGTTTCCCAGTCCTTACAGACCTATATCCGAGGCGCCTCGCATTCCAACAACCACACAGGTGAAAAGTATATAAATGTCAGGGCTGGTAGGTCACTGACACCACCCTAGCTAGAAAGAAACGTCGTGCTCTCCCAGCGGTCCGTCTCTCGTTTTTGACTCATACCGAGGTGTGAGGCTCGCGAATTCACGTTATACACAAAGCTACGCCACATAGGCCGTGCTTTGACCATCAACCACAAGACTTTGCTTTTCAATAGAAGCATTGATCAATTGCCAATTATGCGTGCCACACTGGCAATTCACTCCCTGCGACTGATGTCCATCGATATACAACCTCTGAGCTCGTACGTCTCAGAGAAGGGCGTTAAGCAAGAGAATAAATTCTCCGCCACCAAACAGATGTATATTTAATAGAGATCAATCAACACAGAATAAAATCTAATGTCAGACACACAATCCATTTACAAGTTCGTTCTGGGTCAGAACGAAATCGGAGGCACTTTCCTCGCATATCCATCCATCTCCAAGTACGTCTGGACGATCACCCACTGTTTCCCTCATCTTGGGTGTACAGCCCAATCGAGATTATTAGTAATAACCCAAACGATGTGAAGACTTCCGGTCTTCAACCACCATCTTCATCTTCGACATCTCGTCGAATCGATTATTCAGAATGGGTATAAACCCGGCCTTTCTGAATAACCCACGTATATGATAAAAAATGTTACAAAAATACAACAAACGCCTCATTCCAATTCAGAATATTCTTTTATTCACAAAATCACATTCTTAGGGAATAGGTTCCCATCAATTTTATCAAAGATAAATTCTTCTAAATTTATTCTTTAATCTTCCTTTGGATATCATTTCAAACTAGTCGGGATTAGCCAGCCACACCAAAGTAATTATTTATTTTATTTCCCAATCCCAACCTATATATCCCATGGAGAAAACTGGTAATACTCCATATCTAACACCACGGTGTTATCGGTAAAATTAATTACCATTTCACGTTCAAATCTAATTAAAGATTTAACTATCGCTTTGGAGCAAAACTGGTGGTACTCCATTCTCGATCACCTTTCAGATTTGAGAATTTAAATTATCAATTCACATTTCAATCTAATTAAAGATTTGTTAAAACTCCACTTAGTTTTAATCTTTTCAAAAATCAATATCCTGTTTTTAACTGGGTTAAAGAACCAATGTCATCTAAAACACGATTCACGATAAACCCAAATCATACTTGATATTAAATACAAGGCTCTGAATAGAAAATATATTGGCTTGTATTCAATATCAAATCCTGAAACCAACAAATATCGTATTGGAAATAATGATATAAAATATATCTTTCAAATTCCCATAACAATATCTGTATAGTCACGGAATTCCTACATCGAAATATTCCGAAGATAATTTCGATTCAACTCCAGTCCAATTCACGTATTGGGAATATTGATTATTTTTAAAATCACTTTCAAATTCAATTTATTTATTTCAAAAATAAATTGATTTTAATTCTAGTTCAAAACTAGTTCATTTCGATAAAAATCTATTTTTATCTTTTCAAATGTGGAATTTTTCATCCTAGTTCTTTCCAATTCATATATTATACTTTTACACAAATTATTAATATTTTTAATAATTTTATCAAGGCCCGTACAGTCGATTTCCATCAACGGCCATCGAACTGCACTTACAGCGACCTTTTCCAAATTTGATTTGGACATAATTCCAAATCCAACCATTAGATTTCAAATTTCTAATATTCATTGGAAAGCACTTTTCGATACGAACCCAATGGTTCCGGTTTTAGGAGAATCCGACGGTCGGATCTCCCGTAATGTCCGTTCGAAGTCAATGGTCGAAATTCACGAACTGCCGCGGCGTGACGCGTTTTTTTCAGGCCATTATATATATAATATATGTATATATTATATATTTCGTCGATTTCCTTTTAAAACGTATTTTATAAATCGTTTTAAATTCGTTTTCAAAACCATTTCAACTCTATATTCATTTTCAAATCAAAATTGAATATTTCATATCATTACTATATAAATGATAATATTTTCAAAACGTTATATTTTGAAATCACTATCTTTTCTATATTCATTATAAAAACGAATATAATCGATATAAATATCGTTCACGTCAAAATAGCGCAACTCTAATCAACACGGCTTTATATATTTCAATAAATTCGTTATTCTATTCAACAAATGAATATTTATTCTATTCAACACATGTATCTATTTTTTTCAACACACGACTAATCTCAACACATGAGTACTGTCAACACAAAACTATTTTTATATTCAACACATGAATTTTCATTTATAATATTCATTATTTTCCCGATTGGAATGATGCCCAATAAATCACCATATAACGTTAATTATATGGATTCCATACAACACATGTATATAATAGCAACGATAAATAATCAACCATCATCCAAAGTGTACCACACAACTGCATAAGCATCAAATATAAATAATTAACGCTTACACAGCCTGTCGACCTATCGATCGACATACAATTAAATAATTGGGATTAGTGTACGCCAAATTTCATCCCAATACCCGTGTGGGGTTTCAAATCAACAAACACAGATTTTTATTTGTGCAGTTGGGCGATGTGTAAAATTTATCGACCCAATCAATATCTGTCAAATCAGTGCATATAAACAAATCGGCCGATTTGTTTATAAATATTTATTTATTCACTTTCACATTAAAAATTATATTTTTAACGATAATCAATTTATTTCAACCATCTACAATTTATTATCGATTTCACATCAACATCACAAACAATTTTCACAACACATCAATCAAACAAACAAGCCATCCATGGTCTGTGGATGACGGGTGTCGGGTGCTACTAAGCACCGTCTGCATCCTAGTATATATATATAACTAGAAAAAGAAATTTAGAGTGAGAAGTTCTCACCAAAGCTATCCCAACTTCACGACAGTTCCAATGTAGGGAATCATCACTGCTCTCGCCTTTTGTCACTTTCGTTGCCCGTAGCCACTACATATATAAAAATCACATTTTTATATTGTTGCTACGTATATAAAAATCATATTTTTATACTACTACTACATAGATAAAAATTCTATTTTTACACCGAAAATACCGCAACTATATAGATAAAAATTCTATTTTTATACCGCTACTATATAGATAAAAATTCTATTTTTACATCGCTACTATATAGATAAAAATTCTATTTTTACATCACTACTATATAGATAAAAATTCTATTTTTACATCGCTACTATATAGATAAAAATTCTATTTTTACATCGGCGTTCATATAATAAAGATTATATTTTTATCACGCTATTGTTCATATAAAGATTTCGTCTTTTCAAATATAAAGATTTCTCCTTTTCAAATATAAAGATTTCGCCTTTTCAAATATAAAGATTTCGCCTTGTCAAATATAAAGATTTCGCCTTTATTATCATAACTATATAAAAATCATATTTCTACTTAAATAAAAAAACCATATTTTATATTCTACACAAGTAAAAATCATATTTTTGATTCACTACATATATAAAAACCACATTTTTAACACTTCTATAATGTAAAAATTATATTTTTAACCTTCTACAATATAAAAGATTATATTTTTATCCTTCTACAATATAAAAGATTATATTTTTATCCTTCTACAATATAAAAAATTATTGAAATTAAATTAAAAACTGATTTAAAACAAAAATAAAAACTTACAGCGGCTTGGGGAGGGGGTTTGGGGCTGAGGATCGGCGGTGGGTCTCTAGAGGTGGCGGCGGAAGTGTCTGGGCGGCGGAAGGGGGACTGGCGGCGTTGGGGTTCGAATGGTGGCTAGGGGCTAGGGTTTTGGGTGGTGGCGGCTACAGGGCAGGGGGTCTCGCACGAGGGAGGAGGAGCTGGGGGGGTCGCGGTGGAATGCGCCACCTTGGGCGTAGAGGCGCTCTGATCAGAGGAGCTACCACTGCTCCTCCGTCCTCTTCTTTTTTTTCTTTTTTTTTTGATATGAAATTAATTGAATCAGGGGGGGCTAAATGAATAAAGGAAGAGGAGAGAGGAAGTTTTAATTTATTTATTTATTTATTTAATTTCAAAAAGCAACTTTTATTTTCGACCTCAAAACGAGGCCCACCGCCTATCGTCCATAGCTAATTACCCCCATTGCGAACACAGTGGGATATGTACCATAAGCTGATTCGACCGTTTCGATCAGTTTCCGTTAAAATCAACATATAACTCTATATATTGAATTTGAACGCGCATTTCAATTTACCGGAGCCACATACTAACCCGAAAAAATTCCAGAAAAATATTTTCTAGCTTCGTATTGACGATACGGTCCTAATAGAACTAGTTTCGTCGAATTCTGAGACCGTTGGAAAAATGGCCATTTTCCAGTCGATTAAAATCAACTGAAACTAGTCAAACGCGTTTTCCTTTGCCACGCTCACATATTGATTCGAAAAATTATGAAATTTGGAATCTAGTAATAATTTGATATCACAGATCCAACAAAAGTGGTTTTGTCGAAATCCGAGGTCGTTTGCAAAATGGCTATTTTTAAGGGCTGAATTCCATGGCGACTATTCAGAATTTTCAACTGGACATATCTTTTGATTCCCGCTATGAAATCTTGATTTTTCGGATTCGTTGGAAAGATATTATCAAATAGATCCCATTATTTTTGGTTTCACTAAAATCCGGTTTATTTTGAACCCGGTATGTTCAATTGAAGTTTGAAATTGAATTATCGAACTACCACGCCATTTTCAATTCCTTTTATAATATATAAATGAATATTTATAGTCTAACGACAACGTATATAAATATATACGTTCTAATTATATTCAAAATAAATTTCTCATCGATATTATCTAAAATAATTCATTTTAAATATGCAAAATTCATTAAAATTTCCAAAATAAAATTTTTAAACTTGCCCAGATTTTCGGGTTGTTACAATTATTTTTAGAGACAATAAATCATGCATTAATTACATTCCCATTTTCTCTTTCCTTATGTTTTCTTTTAAATCTTTGAATATGAAATAAACGTTAAATAGATGAATACCTCATCCCTATCAGTTAATTTAATTTCTCTGTAGCATACAACATATGGATAAACGACTTTTTTTTGAAATAAAATAATTAAATAATAATATATATTTATATAAATACCCTAAGAAAATCAAACCCTAATTCTCATCCCCATTCCACAACCGCCGTCATATCATAAATCAGTGGCCAAAACGCTCCCAATTTCCCTCATTAAAATCTCTCAAATCATGGCAAATTAATTCACTAATTAAAAGTGAAAATGGTGGAGAATTTCATGCTTCTCAATTCTATACGGAGATGATGAAGTTCCATAGCAAGAATCAGGAGAAATCAAGGCCCAAAAGGGCGCCGCTTCCATTCTTTTTCCGCCAAGGAAGGGCCGCCGAGCTCAGCGCCAATCACGGCGGTTGGAGGAGCTGGTCACGGCTTCGCGGTGGTCAGGGTTGATCGAGGTCCGATCATCAAAATAGGGTGCGGCGTTGGATTTTAAAAGTCGAAGTTGGGTTCAGCTGATTTCAGAAAGGAATGAAGGAGGAGGATTATTCTCCTTAATAATGTAATTAGTTTAATTATAAATTAATTAATTATTTATTTAAGTAACAAATGTATTAAATAGTATAACTTCTTCATATAGAAACGAAATCAAACGATTTCAGAAGCGTTGGATTCGCAACGAAAAATTCTACATTTCAGAAGTAATTGGGACAGAAATGGAAGCACCAAAGATTTTTGACAAAAATTAAACATCTGTTTGATTCTATTAAAACAATCATTTTATAAACGATTTCTGAAACCGATCAAGGTGAAAACTCTCCAACTAAGTTCTCTTGTACAATTATTTATTTTATATAAACTATCATGATTTTTATCAGTATTTAATCATCACAAGTATTTTTTCGCTAAAATTATTATCTTTAGATTATATGTGAGATCTCTTATTTAAAGATTAAAAATTAATTGTTATTTGTAACAACCCGAAAATCTGGGCCAGTTTAAAATTTTTATTTTGGCAATTTTAGCGAAGTTTGAATATTTAAAATGAATTATTTTAAATAATATCAAGGAGAAATTTATTTTGAATAGAATAGAATGTATATATTATATACGTCGTCGTTAGAATATAAATAATTATATATAATTATAAAAGGAATTGAAAATGGCGCGGTAGTTCGATAATTCGATTTCAAACTTCAAATGAATGTACCGGGTGCAAAATAAAGCGGATTTTAGTGAAACCAAAAATATTTGAATGTAATTGCGAATATCTTTCCAACGAATCCGAAAAATCGAAATTTCATAGCGGGAATCAAAAGATATGTCCAGTTGAAAATTCTGAATAGTCGCTATGGAATTCAGGCCCTTAAAAATTGAAATTTTGCAAACGACCTCGGATTTCGACGAAACCACTTTTGTTGGGTCCGTGATGTCAAGTTATTGCTAGATTCCAATTTTCATAATTTTTAGAATCAATATGTGAGCGTGGCAAAGGAAAACGCGTTTGACCAGTTTTAGTTGAATTTAATCGACTGGAAAATGGCCATTTTTTCAACGGTCTCAGAATTCGATGAAACTTGTTTTGTTAGGACCATATCGTCAATACGAAGCTAGAAAATATTTCTCTGGGAATTATCGAGTTAGTATGTGGCCCCAGTGAATTGAAATGTACGTTTAAAATTGAATATATAGATTTAAATTTTAATTTAAATGAAAACTGATTGAAACAGTCGAATCAGCTTGCGAAACATATCCCATTGTGTTCGGAATGGGGGTAATTAGCTAGGGACGACAGACGGTGGGATCAATTTGAAGTTCGAATTAAAAAGTTACTTTTTATGGAATTAAAAATAATAAATTATAAACCCTTGGTCAATGCCCTCTTCCCCATTCACTCGTTCAACAGAAAACAAATAAAATAAAAAAAATAAAAAAACCCGGATCTGAAAATCCCCAAATCGAACTAGACTCCGCCTCCTTCATCGTCGCCTACCTCCGTCCTCTCCCTTCCGATTTGGCGTAGCCACCGAGAATCGAATCCGCTTCCGTTCATTTTCCTCCTCGTCGACCCGTCGCTCCTCTAGATCCTTTCATCCGAGACGAGCGTCGCCGCCACTGGCCTTAAGCCAGTCTCGCCTATCACCGCAGCCCCTGACTCCGCCTTCCATTCCTCCACTGCTCCAAAACAGTAGTCGCTGTCTTCCACCAGCGAACCCAGATCGCAAGCACCGTGACGCAGAACCCTCGCCGCGTCTTCCTCCGCCGTTAGCCAGCTGGACGTCCACATTCGGGCGAACACCATTGTCCGTCCCCGCAGTAAAATGTGAGTTCCTCTGAATTTTATTTTTCTTTGAATTTCCTAGAAATGAAATCTTAAATATATATAATACCGTTTTTATAAATATATAATACTGTTTTAATAAATATATAATACATTTTTTAAAGGAAATATAGGTATACAACAGTTTTAAAAAGATAAATAGCTTCGTTTTTAAATAATAAATAGCATTGTAAAATCAGATTTCTATGTGAATAAGATTGTTTTAAACCTCATATATTTATATGAATAAAAATATGATTTTTATATACATAGCAACAATATAAAAATTCGATTTTTATATATGTAGTGGCTACGGGCAACGAGAACGACGAAAGGCAAGAACGACGAAGATTTCTACTAATGAAGTGTCGTGGAGTTGGGATAGCTATTGGTGAGAACTTCTCACTCTAAATTTCTTTTTCTTGTTATATATATACTAGGATGCAGACGGTGCTTAGCAGCACCCGACACCCGTCGTCCACAGACTATGGACGGCTTGTATGCCTATTTGATGTGTTGTGGAATTTGTTTGTGATATTGATGTGAAATCGATAATAAAATGTAGATAGTTGAAATAAAATAATTATCGTTAAAAATATAATTTTAACGTGAAAGTGAATAAATGAATACTTATAAACAAATCGCCGATTTGTTTATATGCACTGATTTGACTAATATTGATTGGGTCGATAAATTTTACACATCATCCCGCTGCACAAATAAAAATCTGGTTTGTTGATTTGAAACCCCACACGGGTGTTGGGATGATATTTGGCGTACACTAATCCCAATTATTTCATTGTATGTCGATCGATTGGTCGACAGGCTGTGTAAGAGTTGATTATTTATATTTGATGCATATGCAGTTGTGTTGTGCACTTTGGATGATGGTTGATGGTTTATCGTTGCTATTATATACATGTGTTGTATGGAATCCATATAATTAACGTTATGTGGTAATTGATTGGGCCTCATTCCAATCGGGGAAAATATTCATGTGTTGACGATGTTCATGTGTTGAAACTATTCATGTGTTGAGTAAAATATTTTAAATAATAAAATTTACATCTTTATCATATTTAAAATTAGAACTACTTTACAGTAGGAGCCTAATTAAATAACAAACGATAGATACCATAGTTTTATAAAATATTTTACATAACAAAAATGGTGATGTGTTGACAGTACTCATGTGTTGAGATTAGTCGTGTGTTGAAAGAAATATAGATTCATGTGTTGAATGGGACAAATATTCATTTGTTGAATAGAATAATGAAATTATTGAAATATATAAAGCCGTGTTGATTAGAGTTGCGCTATTTTGACGTGAGCGATATTTATATCGATTATATTTGTTTTTATAATGAATATAGAAAAAGTGGTGATTTCAAAATATAACGTTTTGAAAATATTATCATTTATATAGTAATGATATAAAATATTCGATTTTGATTTGAAATTGAATATAGAGTTGAAATGGTTTTGAAAACGAATTTAAAATGATTTATAAAATATGTTTTAAAAAGGAAATCGACGAAATATATATAATATATATTATATATATATAATGGCCTGAACAGAACGCGCCGCGCCGCTTCAGATCGTGAACTTCGACCATTGACTTCGAATTGACGTTGCGGGAGATCCGACCATCGGATTCTCCTAAAACATGAACCGTTAGGTTCGTATCGAAAAGAGCTTTCCAATGAATATTAGGAATCTGAAATCTAACGGTTGGATTTGGAATTATGTCCAAATCAAATTTGGAAAAGGTCGCTATAAGTGCAGTTTGATGGCCGTTGATGGAAATCGACTGTACGGGCCTGGATTAAATTATTAAAAATATTAATAATTTGTGTAAAATCATAATATGTGAATTGGAAAGAACTGTGATGAAAAATTCCACATTTGAAAAGATAAAAATAGATTTTTATCGAAATGAACTAGTTTTGAACTAGAATTAAAATCAATTTATTTTTGAAATAAATAAATTGAATTTGAAAGTGATTTTAAAAATAATCAATATTCCCTATACGTGGATTGGACTAGAGTTGAATCGAAATTATCTTCGGAATATTTCGCTGTTGGATTTCGTGACTATACCGATATTGTTATGGGAATTTGAAAGATATATTTTACATCGTTATTTCCAATACGATATTTGTTGGTTTCAGAATTTGATATTGAATATAAGCTGGTATATTTTCTATTCAGAGCCTTGTATTTAATATGAAATGTTATTTGGGTTTATCGTGAATCATGTTTTAGATGACATTGGTTCTTTAATCCAGTTAAAGGCAAGATGTTGATTTTTGAAAGGATTAAAACTAAGTGGAGTTTTAATGAATCTTTAATTAGATTAAAATGCGATTTGATAATTTAAATTATCAAATATGAAAAGTGATCGAGAGTGGAGTATCACCAATTTTGCTCCAAAGCGATAGTTAAATCTTTAATTAGATTTGAACGTGAAATGGTAATTAATTTTACCGATAACACCGTGGTGTTAGGTATGGAGTATTACCAGTTTTGCTCCTGGGAATGAATAGGTTGGGATTGGGAAATAAAACAAATAATTACTTTGGTGTGGTTTGCTAATCCCGACTAGTTTGAAATGATATCCAAAGGAAGATCAAAGAATAAATTTAGAAGAATTTATCTTGGATAAAATTATTGGGAACCTTTCCCTAAGAATGTGATTTTGTGAATAAAAGAATATTCTGAATTGGAATGAGGCATTTGTTGTGTTTGTGTAACATTTGTTTATCACATACGTGGGTTAGTCAGAAAGGCCGGGTTTATACCCATTCTGAATAACCGATTCGACGAGATGTCGAAGATGAAGACGGTGGTTGAAGACCGGAAGTCTTCACATCGTTTGGGTGATTACTGATAATCACGATTGGGCTGTACACCCAAGATGAGGGAAACAGTTGGTGGTCGTCCAGACGTACTTGGAGATGGATTGATATGCGAGGAAAGTGCCTCCGGTTTCGTTCAGACCCAGAACGAACTTGTAAATGGATTGTGTGTCTGACATTGGATTTTATTCTGTGTTGGTTGATCTCTATTAAATATACATCTGTTTGGCGGCGGAGAATTTATTCTCTTGCTTAACGCCCTTCCCTGAGACGTACGAGCTCAGAGGTTGTATATCTATGGACATCAGTCACATGGAGTGAATTGCCAGTGTGGCACGCGTAAGTGGCAATTGAACAGGGCTTCTGTTGAAAAGCAAAGTCTTGTGGTTGATGATCAAAGCACGGCCTGTGTGGCATAGCTTTGTGTATAATGTGTATTCACGAGCCTCACCCCTCGGTTTGAGTCAAAAACGGGACACGCACCCAAGGAGTGCACGACGTTTCTTTCTAGCTAGGGTGGTGTCAGTGACCTACCAGCCCTGACATTTATATACTTTTCATCTGTGTGGTTGTTGGATACGAGGCGCCTCGGATATAGGTCTGTAAGGACCGAGAAACGTGTGTTCAGGAATAACTAATCCTCAAAAGTAAGAGAGGACCGGCCTTGGAGGTTCCAAAGGATTAGAGTGGGTCCTGAGGCATTGGTAGAGGTCTCGAACGCGGAGAGGAGCTTGCCCCTTGCCTCGACTCATGAAGGAAATCCAATTTCCAATACGTGATATTGCGGTTTTAATTGTAGAACTAGTACGGCGACATGATATATGGTACCCATGCCGTCTATAATTGATACTTATGATTGAAATTGTTTTGACACTATACACTTATAATAGTATCAAATGATTTGTTTTAGACGTACCAAGCATGTTTGGCTATTATAAGGGAAAACCCTATCCTCTGGCTTGCGTTGCATTGTGTGATGGGACCTGGGTCTTATAATAGCTTCATTTTTCCAAAAAGCATTGCGCTGTTTTGTTATATGTACTAGTATTCTTGGGAGGAAACCCGTTCCGTGTTATACGGCGTAGTCCCTTGAATTACTCTCTTTTAAAGTAAAGTTTTAAATAACTGGTTTAGTTCTCACACCAGTCACATGACTGACCTGGAGTTTATTGTTTTAACCTAAACTCTGGGTGCCCTTATTTTCGACACGGGCAGCTAGTAGTTTTGGTTTTGCAGATTTATATTCACAGGATCCTGATTTACAGCTGGAACGATGCTCAGAAAGCTCTGTATCCGTGCATTACTTCTAGTTGTGCTTTTGTATTATTTTCCGCTGCGATGTATTTAAATGTAATTTAAATCTTTGATATTTGTTGAATGTAATTTATTCATTTATACTATGTATATTCTTGTATCTGATGGAATTGTCGTAATAACAATGAAATGTTCTTCCGTCTGCGTCCTTTTGTGTGTTGTTCTCAAAGTATTCGTGCTTTCCTTCACGGGGAAGTTACAGGTCCTTACAGTGGTATCAGAGCTTTGGTTTACAGAGCTTGAGAACAAGACACGTTAGAACATACGAAAGAATTCATCAGATATTGGATTAGTAATATTCAATTAGAATGACTCGTTAAAGATAGGATCAGTAGTATCCTAGAACGAGTGTGAAGAGTATATTTTTCAAATGAAAATAATTTTGTTTTGAAAATTTAAATCGCTTTATACGTATTTCAATATTTATTTATTTTGAATATGGACAATCGAGTATATAAAGATTTCGCGTATACGCGTCATGAACGTATATTCGAAGTTTTAATATACTGGATAGATATAGAGTCACACTCTAGTCACCTAGAGATGATGTTGATAATGACCATGGCATCATCAATATTTATGTTCGTGTTTCGAAGGTGTGATTTCTATATATTTCCATTAGACTGGTGTGAGAACCAAAACTTATATAGATAGATTTATTTGTTGTGATTTGGCATCAAAAACATGATTTTCTGTATATATATATATATATATATATATCAAAATTATGAATTTGAAACGTTAATCCACTAATTGATTGCTGGTTGTGTTGTTTGTTTATTTGTTTGAAATTTTTAACCATTTAGGCTAATTGAATCAAATATTGAATTATATTGAAAATTAGTCGCATTTGCTTGCATATACATATACTTACATTGAACAGGTCATAGCAAGGAGGCTAGAGCAGAAGAATAAAATTTGTTTGCCCGACAAATAGGTACATGTTTACCATAATTTACTGTTTTGTTTGGGTGATGATGATTTTATGAGCCGATTGGCTTTTTCTTTTTCTTTTTGAGATCAAAGGGCCTGTATGGCAATTTCGGGATTTTCCCGGTGCTCCCGGTGCAGGGGAGGTTATGGCGAAATTTTTTCGAAAATTCCGGGTGTTAGCCAAATTTTTGAAGAATTTGAAAATTCTCAGAAACTGAAAAGTTGGAGAATGGAAGCCAGATCGAGCGTAGAGTTGATTAATCAAACCATTTTCGACTTTGTTCCTTTTCGGGGACGAAAAGTTTTAAGTGGGGGAGATTGTAACAACCCGAAAATCTGGGCCAGTTTAAAATTTTTATTTTGGCAATTTGAGCGAAGTTTGAATATTTAAAATGAATTATTTTAAATAATATCAAGGAGAAATTTATTCTGAATAGAATAGAACGTATATATTATATACGTCGTCGTTAGAATATAAATAATTATATATAATTATAAAAGGAATTGAAAATGGCGCGGTAGTTCGATAATTTGATTTCAAACTTCAAATGAATGTACCGGATGCAAAATAAACCGGATTTTAGTGAAACCAAAAATATTTGAATGTAATTGGGAATATCTTTCCAACGAATCCAAAAAATCGAAATTTCATAGCGGGAATCAAAAGATATGTCCAGTTGAAAATTCTGAATAGTCGCTATGGAATTCAGGCCCTTAAAAATTGAAATTTTGCAAACGACCTCGGATTTCGATGAAACCACTTTTGTTGGGTCCGTGATGTCAAGTTATTGCTAGATTCCAATTTTTATAATTTTTAGAATCAATATGTGAGCGTGGCAAAGGAAAACGCGTTTGACCAATTTCATTTGAATTTAATCGACTAGAAAATGGCCATTTTTCCAACGGTCTCAGAGTTCAACGAAACTAGTTTTGTTAGGACCATATCGTCAATACGAAGCTAGAAAATATTTTTTTGGGATTTATCGAGTTAGTATGTGGCTCCAGTGAATTGAAATGTACGTTTAAAATTGAATATATAGATTTAAATTTCAATTTAAACGAAAACTGATCAAAACAGTCGAATCAGCTTGCGAAACATATCCCATTGTGTTCGGAATGTGGGTAATTAGCTAGGGACGATAGTCGGTGGGATCAATTTGAAGTTCGAATTAAAAAGTTACTTTTTATGGAATTAAAAATAATAAATTATAAACCGTTGGTCAATGCCCTCTTCCCCATTCACTCGTTCAACAGAAAACAAATAAAAGAAAAAAACGAAAAAACCCGGATCTGAAAATCCCCAAATCGAACTAGACTCCGCCTCCTTCATCGTCGCCTACCTCCGGCCTCTCCCTTCCGATCCGGCGCAGCCACCGAGAATCGAATCTGCTTCCGTTCATTTTCCTCCTCGTCGACCCGTCGCTCCTCTAGATCCTTTCATCCGAGACGAGCGTCGCCGCCAATGGCCTTAAGCCAGTCTCGCCATCACCGCAGCCCCTGACTCCGCCTTCCATTCCTCCACTACTCCAAAACAGTAGTCGCTGTCTTCCACCAGCGAATCCAGATCGCAAGCACCGTGATGCGGAACCCTCGCCGCGTCTTCCTCCGCCGTTAGCCAGCTGGACGTCCACATTCGGGCGAACACCATTGTCCGTCTCCGTAGTAAAATGTGAGTTCCTCTGAATTTTATTTTTCTTTGAATTTCCTAGAAATGAAATCTTAAATATATATAATACCGTTTTTATAAATATATAATACTATTTTAATAAATATATAATACATTTTTTAAAGGAAATATAGGTATACAACAGTTTTAAAAAGATAAATAGCTTCGTTTTTAAATAATAAATCGCATTGTAAAATCAGATTTCTATGTGAATAAGATTGTTTTAAACCTCATATATTTATATGAATAAAAATATGATTTTTATATATGTAGTGGCTACGGGCAACGAAAATGACGAAAGGCGAGAACGACGAAGATTTCTACTAATGAAGTGTCGTGGAGTTAGGATAGCTATTGGTGAGAACTTCTCACTCTAAATTTCTTTTTCTAGTTATATATATATACTAGGATGCAGACGGTGCTTAGCAGCACCCGACACCCGACGTCCACAGACCATGGACGGCTTGTATGCCTGTTTGATGTGTTGTGGAATTTGTTTGTGATATTGATGTGAAATCGATAATAAAATGTAGATAGTTGAAATAAAATAATTATCGTTAAAAATATAATTTTAACGTGAAAGTGGATAAATGAATACTTATAAACAAATCGGCCGATTTGTTTATATGCATTGATTTGACTAATATCGATTGGGTCGATAAATTTTACACATCGCCCAACTGCACAAATAAAAATCTGGTTTGTTGATTTGAAACCCCACACGGGTGTTGGGATGATATTTGGCGTACACTAATCCCAATTATTTCATTGTATGTCGATCGATTGGTCGACAGGCTGTGTAAGCGTTGATTATTTATATTTGATGCTTATGCAGTTGTGTTGTGCACTTTGGATGATGGCTGATGGTTTATCATTGCTATTATATACATGTGTTGTATGGAATCCATATAATTAACGTTATGTGGTAATTGATTGGGCCTCATTCCAATCGGGGAAAATATTCATGTGTTGACGATGTTCATGTGTTGAAACTATTCATGTGTTGAGTAAAATATTTTAAATAATAAAATTTGCATCTTTATCATATTTAAAATTATAACTACTTTACAGTACGAGCCTAATTAAATATCAAACGATAGATACCATAGTTTTATAAAATATTTTACATAACAAAAATGGTGATGTGTTGACAGTACTCATGTGTTGAGATTAGTCGTGTGTTGAAAGAAATATAGATTCATGTGTTGAATGAGATAAATATTCATTTGTTGAATAGAATAATGAATTTATTGAAATATATAAAGCCGTGTTGATTAGAGTTGCGCTATTTTGATGTGAGCGATATTTATATCGATTATATTCGTTTTTATAATGAATATAGAAAAAGTGGTGATTTCAAAACATAACGTTTTGAAAATATTATCATTTATATAGTAATGATATGAAATATTCGATTTTGATTTGAAATTGAATATAGAGTTGAAATGGTTTTGAAAACGAATTTAAAACGATTTATAAAATACGTTTTAAAAGGGAAATCGACGAAATATATATAATATATATTATATATATATAATGGCCTGAATAGAACGCGCCGCGCCACGGTAGATCGTGAACTTCGACCATTGACTTCGAATTGACATTGCGGAAGATCCGACCGTCGGATTCTCCTAAAACCGGAACCGTTGGGTTCGTATCGAAAAGAGCTTTCCAATAAATATTAGGAATTTGAAATCTAACGGTTGGATTTGGAATTATGTCAATTTGGAAAAGGTCTCTATAAGTGCAGTTCGATGGCCGTTGATGGAAATCGACTGTACGGGCCTGGATAAAATTATTAAAAATATTAATAATTTGTGTAAAATCATAATATGTGAATTGGAAAGAACTGGGATGAAAAATTCCACATTTGAAAAGATAAAAATAGATTTTTATCGAAATGAAATCGTTTTGAACTAGAATTAAAATCAATTTATTTTTGAAATAAATAAATTGAATTTGAAAGTGATTTAAAAAATAATCAATATTCCTTATACGTGGATTGGACTGGAGTTGAATCGAAATTATCTTCGGAATATTTCGATGTTGGATTTCGTGACTATACCGATATTGTTATGGGAATTTGAAAGATATATTTTATATCGTTATTTCCAATACGATATTTGTTGGTTTCAGAATTTGATATTGAATATAAGTCGGTATATTTTCTATTCAAAGCCTTGTATTTAATATCAAATGTGATTTGGGTTTATCGTGAATCGTGTTTTAGATGACATTGGTTCTTTAACCCAGTTAAAGGCAAGATGTTGATTTTTGAAAGGATTAAAACTAAGTGGAGTTTTAATGAATCCTTAATTAGATTAAAATGTGATTTGATAATTTAAATTAACAAATCTAAAAACTGATCGAGAGTGGAGTATCACCAGTTTTGCTCAAAGCGATAGTTAAATCTTTAATTAGATTTGAACGTGAAATGGTAATTAATTTTACCGATAACACCGTGGTGTTAGGTATGGAGTATTACCAGTTTTGCTCTAGGGAATGAATAGGTTGGGATTGGGAAATAAAACAAATAATTACTTCGGTGTGGTTCGCTAATCCCGACTAGTTTGAAATGATATCCAAAGGAAGATCAAAGAATAAATTTAGAAGAATTTATCTTGGATAAAATTAAAGGGAACCTTTCCCTAAGAATGTGATTTTGTGAATAAAAGAATATTCTAAATTGGAATGAGGCGTTTGTTGTGTTTGTGTAATATTTGTTTATCATATACGTGGGTTATTCAGAAAGGCCGGGTTTATACCCATTCTGAATAACCGATTCGACGAGATGTCGAAGATGAAGACGGTGGTTGAAGACCGGAAGTCTTCACATCGTTTGGGTGATTACTGATAATCTCTATTGGGCTGTACACCCAAGATGAGGGAAACAATTGGTGGTCGTCCAGACGTACTTGGAGATGGATGGATATGCGAGGAAAGTGCCTCCGGTTTCGTTCAGACCCAGAACGAACTTGTAAATGGATTGTGTGTCTGACGTTTGATTTTATTCTGTGTTGATCGATCTCTATTAAATATACATCTGTTTGGCGGCGGAGAATTTATTCTCTTGCTTAACGCCCTTCCCTGAGACGTACGAGCTCAGAGGTTGTATATCGATGGACATCAGTCACATGGAGTGAATTGCCAGTGTGGCACGCGTAAGTGGCAATTGAACATGGCTTCTGTTGAAAAGCAAAGTCTTGTGGTTGATGATCAAAGCACGGCCTGTGTGGCATAGCTTTGTGTATAACGTGAATTCGCAAGCCTCACCCCTCGGTATGAGTCAAAAACGGGATACGGACCCAAGGAGTGCACGACGTTTCTTTCTAGCTAGGGTGGTGTCAGTGACCTACCAGCCCTGACATTTATATACTTTTCACCTGTGTGGTTGTTGGATACGAGGCGCCTTGGATATAGGTCTGTAAGGACCGGGAAACGTGTGTTCAGGAATAATTAATCCTCAAAAGTAAGAGAGGACCGGCCTTAGAGGTTCCAAAGGATCAGAGTGGGGTCCGGAGGCATTGCTAGCGTGTCTCGAACGCGGAGAGGAGCTTGCCCCTTGCCTCGACTCATGATGGAAATCCAATTTCCAATACGTGATATTGCGGTTTTAATTGTAGAACTAGTATGGCGACATGATATATGGTACCCATGCCGTCTATGATTGATACTTATGATTGAAATTGTTTTGACACTATACACTTATAATAGTATCAAATGATTTGTTTTAGACGTACCAAGCATGTTTGGCTATTATAAGGGAAAACCCTATCCTCCGGCTTGCGTTGCATTGTGTGATGGGACCTGGGTCTTATAATAGCTTCATTTTTCCAAAAAGCATTGCGCTGTTTTGTTATATGCACTAGTATTCTTGGGAGGAAACCCGTTTCGTGTTATACGGCGTGGTCCCTTGAATTACTCTCTTTTAAAGTAAAGTTTTAAATAACTGGTTTAGTTCTCACACCAGTCACATGACTGACCTGGAGTTTATTGTTTTAACCTAAACTCTGGGTGCCCTTATTTTCGACACGGGCAGCTAGTAGTTTTGGTTTTGCAGATTTATATTCACAGGATCCTGATTTCAACTGGAACGATGCTCGGAAAGCTCTGTATCCGTGCATTACTTCTAGTTGTGCTTTTGTATTATTTTCCGCTGCGATGTATTTAAATGTAATTTAAGTCTCTGATACTTCTTGAATGTAATTTATTCATTTATACTCTGTATATTCTTGTATCTGATGGAATTGTTGTAATAACAATGAAATGTTCTTCCGTCTGCGTCCTTTTGTGTGTTGTTCTCAAAGTATTTGTGCTTTCCTTCACGGGGAAGTTACGGGTCCTTACATTATTGCATTGGAAAAAATTATATATCCGATATTAAAGTTTAGTTGTGTGTTGTACATGATTTGAATTAAAATATTGTGATTGTGGTGATCTGTTGGATTTAATTGGATATGATAGAACTGGACAAAATTGTTAATACAACAAAAATATCTTTTTTTATTGTATGTACATGTATGATAGAACCTGACAAAATTGTTAATAAAATAAAAATAATTTTTTATTGTATATACATATATTTTAGAATTGAACAAAATTGTTAATACAATAAAAATATCTTTTATTATTGTATATACATTTATGATAGAACTTGACAAAATTGTTAATAAAATAAAAATGTCTTTTTTTATTGCGTATACATGAATCTTAGAATTAAGAAAATTTGTTAGACAATAAGTGTAGTGACCCGAACTTCGCCGTGAAGGAAAGCCCGAATTGCCTTTGAGAACACGATAAATCAGAACACAAATAGAAGAACATTTCATTGCTTGTTACAACAATATCATCAGAATACAAGAATATACAGAGTATGAATAAATATTTACATCAGAAAATATCAGAGTTTTAAATAGATTACTGCAGCGGAAAAATAATACAAAACACAACTGAAGGAGATATACGGATACAGAGCTTTCCGAATATCCTTCCAGCTGTAAACCAGGATCCTGTGAATATAAATCTGCAAAACCAAAACTACTAGTTGCCCGTGCGGAAATAGGGGAACCCAGAGTTTAGGTTAAAACAATAAACTCTAGGTCAGTCATATGACTGGTGTGAGAACTAAAACGGTTATTAATCTTTATTTTAAAGTTAGGTAAATCCAGGGACCACGCCGTATAACATGGAACGGGTTTTCTCCCTAGAATACCAGTGCATAAAACAATAGCGCAATGCAAAATAAAGAACAATGAAGCTATTATAAGACCCAGGTCCCATCACATAATGCAACGCAAGCCGGAGGATAGGGTTTTACCTTGTAGTAGCCAAATAATGCTTTAAAGGTGAAATTTCATATTTTATTATTACTATATGTGAAGAAAACAACTTTAAATATAAATGTATCAATCCTAGGCGGCATGGGTACCATATATCATGTCGCCAATACTAGGCTGTACAATCAAAACCGCAATTGTTACGTATTGGAAGTTGGATTTCCATCTGTGAACCAAGGCAAGGGATCGTCCTTACTTGTAATGACCCGCATTTGCAGAGGTATTATAATTAATTTATTTAATTATATAAATAGTGATATAGTGAATTAAATGGTTGTGGAATTAAATAATGATGAATATTTAATTAAAATAATAAATTTAATAATATATTTATTTCTTAAATAATAGAATTGGCTGAAATGACGATATGGTGTGAACCCAATCACCTGTGATATTTAATTCAGCTTGGAATTGAATTGGATAACGAATATATTATATAAACGACAGTTTGAAACATAGAATTATAATATAATTAAAATCGAGCTCGAAATGGCGCTGCAGTTCATAAATTGGTGATTCGAACTTCAACTGAAGGTACAGGATTCGTTTTAAGCCGGATTTCTGTGAAACAAGAAACGTGTGGAGCTGGTGGAGTATATCTTTCTAGTGGAAGAGAAAAATCGGGATTTCGTCGTGTAGATTTTGATTTATGTCCAAATCAAATTTTAGAAAAGTCGTTGTGGAATTCCTTTATAATTTATAAAGGAATTATTTATATTTTAAAAAGGAATTTCATTTTAAATCGAATATCGATTTAATCAGATTGAAATATCAAGTTATAGATCCCAATAGAACTGTATGGTATTCCACTGTGAATATAGACGATAATATTTATTTTTAAATATATTTAATTATTTAAATATATTTATATATTTAAATAGGCTATTTAGAGCGTTAAAAATAGCCAGTTTTGCAAACGAAGTCGGAATTCGATGAAACTAATTTTGTTGGATCCGCAATGTCAAATAGTTGCTAGATTTCAGTTTTCGTGATTTTTAGATTCACTGTGTGGTCGTACAAATTTTTAGAGTGATAAACAGTCAGTATTTTGATAGTTAAAAATACGCTATATGAGCATACGAAGTCGGAATTCGACGAAACCAGTTTAATTGGAACCGTAATGTCGAACTGTAGCTGTATGTCCAGTTTGGTGATTTTTAGGTATCGTGTGTGATCACACGGATTTTTAAAGGACAAAAATGGATAAAGAAAGAGGAAACTAAATATCTAAAATCTCTATAAATACTCCACAAAATTTCCCTTAACCTAATTTCTAACATTCCAAAGTCAAACAAAAGTGAGCCGCCGGTCTTTTGGTTCCAACATGAAAGAAATCCTCAATCAAATATCAAGATCAATTCATAGAAAAATATATTAATCATATAATAAGTATATTTTGATTTGTGAGATGTTTATCTACATTTCTATATGGGTTTTCTTCTGTTCGACTTCACTGTGTCGCACCCAAAAGTTCCAGCGGTGTCTAGGGTTTAAGAAATTGTGAATATAAAGCATTAAATCGAGTTTTTGAGTTTGGATTTGGGTTCAGGAAGTCGAATGGAAGTGGTTGTGATTTTCTTTGGAATTCTCGTCAACATTTCTATCGTTCGAAGTGGTTCGCTGGTCGAGGTCGCATTTCGGAGGGGTGGTGCGAGCGTGAGTTCGAGGACATGGAGGAGAAGCTTGTTCGAAGGAGATGAACTTGGTGTTGTTGGTTGAATTTTCGGTGAACAAATGAAGGAGTATTGGAATCTCAAAGAATCGGCTATGGAAGGAGCGGCTTCATGAGTTCCACGATGGGGAAGAAAGAGGTTGTGGCCTGGGCTTTATGGGGAGGTAGTGGGCCGGAGTTATATAAAGGTTAAGGCCTAATTCGTATAAAGAAATTCAAATTTTATTTAAAATAGATTTGTATGCATGAAATTGTAATATATGTATCTTCTACATACGATATCAGATTGACGAACCGTAAGTTACGTTGGGACCGTATGGACAAGAGCTTCACAACAAAGCTGACTGGAAGGGGATTGAAGCTCGTTTGAATTTACGGTGAAATAAATTGTTTGATTCAATCAAATAAATAGTTTATCATTCTTTAACGATGAACTGCCAATGTGAATAAATCTCACTAACTCTGAACAGTTTATAATTTCATGTTGTATTTTTAGAACTGTTAAATATTGGCTGATTGACTGCGTGTTGATTGTTTGATTGAACTGCTAATCAGTTAGTTAAATTTCTATGTTGATTTTGTTTAACAGAATATATCATATGGAAGTGAAAGTGATGTTGATTTTATATTGTATAACATCTGTGGATGCAGGCTGATTGACTGCGTGTTGACTGTTTGATTGAACTGCTAGTCAGTTAGTTGAATTTCTATATTGATTTTGTTTAATAGAATATATCATATGGAACTGAAAGCGATGTTGATTTTATATTGTATAACATCTGTTGATGCACGGAGATAGGTTGGAGGAATCCAACTAGATTCCTCAACATTTATTTTACTGTGATTCATATATTGTAATATATGATGTGATATATAATATGTTGTTGATTATATGTGTTTGAACGATATTGGTCATCGTGATTTGATGTGTTAAATACCATAACATACCGGAATGGTGAAAAGGGAATTTTCAAAATGAATATTGAAAATAGATTTTTATAAAATCAAAGGATTTTATAAAAGAGAATATTTATAAATAGTAATTTATTTATAAATGGGTTATTTATAAATAGAAAATACATAGAAATGAAACCCTAAAGGAATTATTTGCAAACCATTTGCAAATATATTAGAACGAGAAAGGTTTGTAAACCATTTACCAATCAATCAGAAAGAGAAATGTTTGTAAACCATTTACAAATGGAATTGAAAGAGGAATATTTGTAAAACCTTTTCAAATGAAATCGAAAAGGAGGTATTTGTAAAACCATTTACAAATAGAATTAAAAAGGAAATATTTAGAAAATAAATAGAGTTATAAAAAGGGAAATTTGTATATAACCAAATAGGATGTTATAAAAAGGAAAACGTTATAAAAAGGAAAACGTTACTAAAAAGGAAAACGTTTGTAAAGTGAAGAACCGTTACTAAAAGTAAATCTTTATAAATGAATAGTTTATTCGAAAAGGAGTTAATCGAATATTAGTTATTCGAATATTAGTTTATTCGAATAGAGTTAAAGGAAAGGAATTATCGATTATTAGTTAATCGAAAGGAATTATCGATTATTAGTTAATCGAAGGGGTTATCGATTATAGTTTTATCGAAAAGAGTTATCGATTTGTTCAATCGAAGTGAGTTATAGAATATTAGTTATGTGAAGGAGTTATCAAATTCAGTTATTCGATGGAGTTAATCGATTAGAGTTAAAATAATGGAGTTAATCGAATATAGTTTATTCAAATAAAATCAATTGAGTTAATCAAATATTAGTGATTCGATTAAAGTTAAAGGAGTTATCGAATATTAGTTATTCGAATAAGAGTTAAATAGAGTTATCGAATATTAGTTATTCGAATAGAGTTAAATGGAGTTAAAGGAATAAATCGAATATAGTTTATTCAAATGGAATTAAAGGAGTTAATCGAATTTAGTTTATTCGAATGGAGTTAAAGGAGTTATCGATTAGAGTTAAATCAAATAGAGTTAATCCAATAGCGTTAGTCCAATAGAGTTAATTGATAAGGGTTAATCGAATAGAGTAAATTGAATAGAGTTATCGAATATACCTAATCGAAGGAAAGAATTATCGAATAGAGATGATTCGAAAGAGAGTTACGTAAGGAAGTTTGTTAAAGAATTTAAAAGGTGAACTTTGTCTATTTCAAGGTTAGAAAGGTTGCTCGGTTAAGGTCTGAGAGGTAGTATTACACCAACTTGATTGACTTTGTTTTTAATTTAGAAATGGTTAAGGTTGGAGAGTGAAAGTGGTTAAGTGAATTTAGTATATTAGTATAGTGGTTTGAGTTGTCGTCGCAATGTTGATTTAAATATTTGTTTAAATCCAAGTAAAGAAGATTTGGAAACGTTTTCCAAATAGAATCAGAAACGTAATCAAATATTGAAATTTGGAAATATGGATTAGAAATGGAAATGTTTTCTAGTGTTAACGTATATTTTCTAAACATAAGAAATAAGGAAATATGAATATATATATATATATATATGATTGATGATTGATTGATAGAATTTCCATATGGAAATAATATCGTTGTTTGCACACCTGTTTTTCTTTGATGGTTAAATCACAGACTATCGAAGTTTTGACCATTTTAACGTTGTTAATATGGAGAGACCGGTTAGATTATTATCCAAAGAACCACTCTGTATTGGCATAAGCGTTGCGAATCATATATGCCAGAGATAATTAAAGACGGAGTAAAGTGCAACGGCTGTTGTATAAATCTTAGATAATAGTGCCTAAGATGGGTATACTGAATAGTGCCTTCGGTTCATTGTAACACCCCACCTCCATTAAGGTCACTCACAAAGGGAATGCCTTAACTTTGGTGGAGCATTTTAGTAAACAGAACAGAAACTTACAAGACAGATAAAACATTACTTGAAAAATTTTAACTTTATTACAGCGGAAATAGAAATTAATATGGTTACATCCTTTCAATTTCAGAATTCAAGTACAAAATATCAGTCTTGTACAAAAGCCTTCAAAATGCATAGTTTAAAATCATAATCCCCGTGGAACGGAAGCTATACAGAGCCAAGCCATACTTTAAGCACTTCAAGCAAAGAGAAATCCGGATCAAGCTAAAGTATTTCCCTCCTTGGATAACCTGGGGGAGGGGACGGAAGAAAGGAGGCGAAACAACAAGGGTCAGACAAAAAGTCTGGCAAGTCCAGTGACTTTCAGCATATGAACAGATAATAATAATATGATATGAACATAAAACTGGATGTGAGATAACTATAACAGGTGTAGCAGATATAACAGAAAAACAGAATGATATAAACTATTGTTTTACACTTCTCTGCACTAATACTAGTATAGCAGAATTAGGTGTCACCCTAATGTCTAAATTGAAGCAGGAACGGGTACAGAATACTTTAACAGAAACAGAATGCTAATAATGGGCATTTACTACCCGATCAGAAACAGACAGAAGAAGAAACAGATTTATCCCTATGGAGACAGAATGTGGAATTAGGTGTACACTAGTAATGGGCCTTTACCACCCGAACAGACGGTACCACACAGAAACAGACAGGTGTTACCACCCAACAGAAACAGACGGTACCAACAGAAACAGACAGAACTAAGCGTACCCTAAAACCCTACCCTAAGCGATCGGCTCCCTAATACATAAATATCCTGTGTCGGCCCCATAGTAGGGTGTATCACTCCTTAAAGTGACAACCAATTGTCACAGACCTATTTACAGATGTCACGGCGTCTTACATCCTCAGAGGCAGACCGGGATCCATGCACGCACATGACCCGGTTGGAACGCACCATCAACACCCCTCGCCATTATCAGAATGAACCACTTATAATTAGTTCAGTAAGCGAGCCCGGACCCTACCTACTGTTGGGTCAAAGTTTTGATACCAGAAAGGGTTACTGACTAATATGGGTCCAAAACAACAGATGACACAAGTAATTCCCCTCCTAACCTTGTGTCCCCAGACTAACAGATTTCAGATTAACTTGTTTACAAGTTCAGACATACAGAATTCAGGTTTACTAATTCACAAATTAAGTTAACAAGTTTTCAGACTAACAGGTCAGATGTACAGGTTTTTCAGATTTGTCTAACTTTGTATTGGGCCTACAGATTCATGGACGGGTTTTACTACATCTATTAATCCCTTTGGTTTAACCCTATTTTCCCCAATACGTTTTAGACGTCATTCTTATCTTAGATTTTGCATTAATTAATTATTAATGCACAGACCTCTCACATTAGGTCGGTAGCTTGTGGCCGCTGGATATGCCGGGCGGTTCCGGGCAGACTTCTGCCACAAGCCAGACCTAACCTCGTGTCTTACGCATGTTATGACTAACTTCTCACATTAGAACCTATTGTTTGCGGCCACTGGATGTGCCGGGCGGTTCCGGGCAGATTTACGCCGCAAACTCATTCTAACCTCGAGTTAGCCATGTTTATCTTTGCGGCCAATTAATTAATAATTTACCGTTTATGCGCACGCCCAATATATATGCCAATTCAGATTATATCAATAACAGGATGATTATATCAACATAGCAGATAACAGATTTTATATGACTTAACGGATTTAACAGATTTAGCAACTTAGCAGATTTTGGCATATAACAGGTTAGGCATTTCAACCGACAAATTTAACAGATTAGGCATTTCAATCTAATTAGCAGTCTAGGCAATATAACAAAACTAGTAGTTTAGGCAACTTGACAAATTAGCAGATTTAGCAAATTTAATATTTCTAAAAGTTCTATTTACATGCCTTGCCCAATCATAAATTGGCCTAAATTCATATACCTACATAATTGTCATGATTCACAACATATACTCCATGTTTGCATAAGCGCAGAATATGGACATAATTTGCCATATAACATATGTTCCAATTTTTTTGTTAAACTAGCATCTTACAGCAGATTCACATATAAATTATACCAAATATAACCATTAATTTCAATGCATGCCATATATCCAAAAATCCCTATTTAGGTGTAATCACAATAATATATATCCTAATTAATGTAAATCTTTACACCTAAGTTTCCATATCTTCTTCTTTTTGAGTCATGAATCATTATGCAAACTATACCCAACAATATAAATCTTTAAATCATATCTTCTAAAAATCAGATCTTGACTTTTATATGCATTTTGTCAAAAGTCTCAAATCATGTGCAATCTTACAATGGTTCCTCTTTTCTTCTATCATAGAATATGCATAGATCCAAATCTAGTTTACAACATATGCTCATTAATTACAGTTCTAAATTACAACATAACTATGCATACAACATGCATAAATTATATGTTCATAGTCAAATTTATGCATATGTCCAATATATTTTATGCCTCAGACCTAAAGTCATACATTCAATTTAGTCTTGTCAAATTTTGCATCATTCATTATTTATCCCAAAATTTGCGTTCATACGTTCATCTCTTATGAGATTAGGCACAGGCTCGTGGTAGCCTGGCTATAAAAACAGAAAAGAAGAAAAGGGATACAGAACAGTCACAGAAAAACAAATCTGACAGAAGAGAATATATATACAATCTCAGATTCAGAATTAAAAACATATCAAAATTATAATTAACGTTTATAGCGGAAAATAACTGTACTTGCCTTGATTGGATTAAAGAAAGAACTTTAACTTGTTGTAGAATCTTTGCAGAAACTTTAATCTCTAGTTTGAATTGAGTTTCTTAGGCTGATGTTGATTATCTTCTAGTTTTAATTCCAGCAGAGCAGCGATGCCATTTTTATTTTTTTATTTTTATTAGAAGAAGAGAGCAATGGAGGCTAGAGAATTGTGTAAGAAACCTAGGTAGAGTCTAGGGTCATTTTTATAGAGTTTATGAACTGATTAGGACCATCGATGTTGCTTGGATTGATCGTAGCCATTCATTCGAAAGAGAGACCAATTAGAGCCTGCCACCTAGCCCTAATGACAAAGCATGCTTCTGGAAATCGACCAATATAGACTAGGCCAGCCAGGGTGGACTGGGTTCGACCTGGGTCTGGACCAGGTCGACAGCCCTGTCGACAGCCCTGTCGACCTGGCTAGACCAGGTCGACAGCCCAATCGACCTGGGTGTCTTAGGCGGGACTTTTTCCCGCCCTGGCCAATTGGGCCCGATTTTTAATTTTAGACTTGATTCAGAAACTTCCGGAGGCTATATCTTCTTCATACGGACTCCGTTTTTCGAAAACTCGGACTCTATTTCGCGTATTTTTCCGAGACGAACGCAATGGCGTACCCCGTTTCCCTTAGTTCTTTGATTTCAAATTAATTATACTTTAATTTGTTAATTCCACAGTTATAGAATACACGGGGTGTTACATTCTCCCCCACTTAAAAGGATTTCGTCCCCGAAATCTTCAAGTTAAGAAGAATGTGTCCTACCATCCAATCACCCATCTACTCAACCATCATCCACAAGCATCCATTGTCCTTAGAAAACTTCTAATGTTGTATGAACATATGCAAAAGTGTGTGTATATGTTCCTTATCTAATGCAAAGATCAGGCGGTCTACTGATTCAGTTGACCTCCTTAATGCGAATTATGTCAGTGCCATGAGTCCAACATGTATGCAATAGAATTCTGATGATATATATTATTTCTATATGAGTGCACAACCATTCACTCAAATGCAACATCCATGTGCTGAATCAACCAATTTGCATCCACAAGAATTGAAAAATGCTCACCCATCCATATGCAGTATGAGAGTGTTTTCGAGCCGATCTAGTGCCTAGTGTGTGTATATGCATCCACGGGCAACCACTAGCAACCACTTGCATCCACTTGCAACCATCAAACATAACATGTTTCAAACACATGTTTACACCCATTAGTTTCTACCTAAAGTTCAAATATTCGATCGATAGGATACAGTCGAATGATGGAAGCGAGTACAGATAGGACGAAAATTTGGTTCCCATTAGACATGGGTCCTAAGTATCGGCCCCAAAGACCGAAACCAATATCAAATTGACACCCCATGAAAACTCAGAATGTATGCGTCATACTTGACGCCTAACACAGATATCCCTCAAACCCCAGTCTCAAACAGATGATCCATAACCCTTATGGGTCTGAGTCTATAGCGGAATTCAGAAATAATACTAGCATTAAAGTGCAGAGTATCGATTACAAAATCAAAATACCAAAATCAGAAAAAGTCACAATCAGATAAAGAAATTAAACCTACTATAGAAATTTTCCTATTTCTATCCTAGCCACTAGCCTCAAGAGTGTTCGCCTGCCCTCCTTGTCCTCGTCTCTTCGGGCAGTCCCTAGTGAAGTGTCCCATCTCCCCACAGTTGAAGCAAGCGCCCTTCCTTTTTCTGCAATCCTTGTTCAGATGAGTTGAGCTCCCACAAGTAAAGCACTTTTTCCCCTTCTTATCTTCAGGCTTCTCATCCTTCTTTTTTGTTTCCTTTTTGGGCCCCGCTTTCTTATTCTGTGGTTCTTCCTTCTTTGTCTCTTTCGGGCCCTTGTCTTCCTCGTGCAGTAGTGCCATATCCACCAATTTCTCGTAAGTTGCTCCCATGGGTACATGGGTCATGGCTAGGCTGTGCAGTGGCTCATTCAATCCTTTAACAAAGCGGAGAGCCTTTTTATGCTGAGTGTTGACTAAATCCAATCCGAATCTTGCTAGTTGGTTGAACTGGTTGACGTATTCCTTGACCGTCATACTTCCTTGCTTAAGAGACAAGAACTTTTCCAATTGTAAACTTCGTTCAGCTTGCAAGAGGAATTTTGTCTCAAACCTTGTTCTGAAATCCATCCATGTCTCAACCGGCCTCTCGGCGTTAGTGACTTCCCACCAGTAGGAAGCTTTGTCTTTGAGCAGCCATACTGCCAACTGTACCTTCTGCCTATCGTCCACCTCGAAGATAACGAATAGATCCTCAGTTTCTTTGAGCCAATTCCTTGCTTCTACGAATGATTCAGTTCCTTTGAAATCCTTCCCACCCATGGCCCTAAAATCTCTACAGATCTTTGAGAAAGCAATTGCACGAGGAGGGAGTGGAGGAGGGGGATCATTTGCTGGACCTGCAGCGGCGGTCCTAGCCTCAAGATATTGACGAAACCAACCGGGTACATGAACACCCTCTGGTATCTCAGATGCTTCAGACATGCTGGAACGAAAAAGGAAAGGTTCAACACAAAAAGGACTGAAAGAAAGATATATGGCTCTTGGGGATCATGTTTTTCAAAATAAGCTTTATTTTTGAAAATACTTCCTTTCAAAACCTTTTTAAACACAGTTTTCAAAAACTTTAACCAATCTGGTAACCTTCAGCTCTGATACCAAGTGTAACACCCCACCTCCGTTAAGGTCACTCACAAAGGGAATGCCTTAACTTTGGTGGAGCATTTTAGTAAACAGAACAGAAACTTACAAGACAGATAAAACAGTACTTGAAAATTTTTAACTTTATTACAGCGGAAACAGAAATTAATATGGTTACATCCTTTCAATTTCAGAATTCAAGTACAAAATATCAGTCTTGTACAAAAGCCTTCAAAATGCATAGTTTAAAATCATAATCCCCATGGAACGGAAGCTATACAGAGCCAAGCCATACTTTAAGCACTTCAAGCAAAGAGAAATCCGGATCAAGCTAAAGTATTTCCCTCCTTGGATAACCTGGGGGGGAACGGAAGAAAGGAGGCGAAAGAACAAGGGTCAGACAAAAAGTCTGGCAAGTCCAGTGACTTTCAGCATATGAACAGATAATAACAATATGATATGAACATAAAACTGGATGTGAGATAACTATAACAGGTGTAGCAGATATAACAGAAAAACAGAATGATATAAACTATTGTTTTACACTTCTCTGCACTAATACTAGTATAGCAGAATTAGGTGTCACCCTAATGTCTAAATTGAAGCAGGAACGGGTACAGAATACTTTAACAGAAACAGAATGCTAATAATGGGCCTTTACTACCCGATCAGAAACAGACAGAAGAAGAAACAGATTTATCCCTATGGAGACAAAATGTGGAATTAGGTGTACACTAGTAATGGGCCTTTACCACCCGAACAGACGGTACCACACAGAAACAGACAGGTGTTACCACCCAACAGAAACAGACGGTACCAACAGAAACAGACAGAACTAAGCGTACCCTAAAACCCTACCCCAAGCGATCGGCTCCCTAATACATAAATATCCTGTGTCGGCCCCACAGTAGGGTGTATCACTCCCTAAAGTGACAACTAATTGGCACAGACCTATTTACAGATGTCACGGCGTCTTACATCCTCAGAGGCAGACCGGGATCCATGCACGCACATGACCCGGTTGGAACGCACCATCAACACCCCTCGCCATTATCAGAATGAACCACTTATAATTAGTTCAGTAAGCGTGCCCGGACCCTACCTACTGTTGGGTCAAAGTTTTGATACCAGAAAGGGTTACTGACTAATATGAGTCCCAAACAACAGATGACACAAGTAATTCCCCTCCTAACCTTGTGTCCCCAGACTAACAGATTTCAGATTAACCTGTTTACAAGTTCAGACATACAGAATTCAGGTTTACTAATTCACAAATTAAGTTAACAAGTTTTCAGACTAACAGGTCAGATGTACAGGTTTTTCAGATTTGTCTAACTTTGTATTGGGCCTACAGATTCATGGACGGGTTTTACTACATCTATTAATCCCTTTGGTTTAACCCTATTTTCCCCAATACATTTTAGACGTCATTCTTATCTTAGATTTTGCATTAATTAATTATTAATGCACAGACCTCTCACATTAGGTCGGTAGCTTGTGGCCGCTGGATATGCCGGGCGGTTCCGGGCAGACTTCTGCCACAAGCCAGACCTAACCTCATGTCTTACGCATCTTATGACTAACTTCTCACATTAGAACCTATTGTTTGCGGCCACTGGATGTGCCGGGCGGTTCCGGGCAGATTTACGCCGCAAACTCATTCTAACCTCGAGTTAGCCATGTTTATCTTTGCGGCCAATTAATTAATAATTTACCGTTTATGCGCACGCCCAATATATATGCCAATTCAGATTATATCAATAACAGGATGATTATATCAACATAGCAGATAACAGATTTTATATGACTTAACGGATTTAACAGATTTAGCAACTTAGCAGATTTTGGCATATAACAGGTTAGGCATTTCAACCGACAAATTTAACAGATTAGGCATTTCAATCTAATTAGCAGTCTAGGCAATATAACAAAACTAGTAGTTTAGGCAACTTGACAAATTAGCAGATTTAGCAAATTTAATATTTCTAAAAGTTCTATTTACATGCCTTGCCCAATCATAAATTGGCCTAAATTCATATGCCTACATAATTGTCATGATTCACAACATATACTCCATGTTTGCATAAGCGCAGAATATGGACATAATTTGCCATATAACATATGTTCCAATTTTTTGTTAAACTAGCATCTTACAGCAGATTCACATATAAATTATACCAAATATAACCATTAATTTCAATGCATGCCATATATCCAAAAATCCCTATTTAGGTGTAATCACAATAATAGATATCCTAATTAATGTAAATCTTTACACCTAAGTTTCCATATCTTCTTCTTTTTGAGTCGTGAATCATTATGCAAACTATACCCAACAATATAAATCTTTAAATCATATCTTCTAAAAATCAGATCTTGACTTTTATATGCATTTTGTCCAAAGTCTCAAATCATATGTAATCTTAAAATGGTTCCTCTTTTCTTCTATCATAGAATATGCATAGATCCAAATCTAGTTTACAACATATGCTCATTAATTACAGTTCTAAATTACAACATAACTATGCATACAACATGCATAAATTATATGTTCATAGTCAAATTTATGCATATGTCGAATATATTTTATGCCTCAGACCTAAAGTCATACATTCAATTTAGTCTTGTCAAATTTTGCATCATTCATTATTTATCCCAAAATTTGCGTTCATACGTTCATCTCTTATGAGATTAGGCACAGGCTCGTGGTAGCCTGGCTATAAAAACAGAAAAGAAGAAAAGGGATACAGAACAGTCACAGAAAAACAAATCTGACAGAAGAGAATATATATACAATCTCAGATTCAGAATTAAAAACATATCAAAATTATAATTAACGTTTATAGCGGAAAATAACTGTACTTGCCTTGATTGGATTAAAGAAAGAACTTTAACTTGTTATAGAATCTTTGCAGAAACTTTAATCTCTAGTTTGAATTGAGTTGCTTAGGCTGATGTTGATTATCTTCTAGTTTTAATTCCAGCAGAGCAGCGACGCCATTTTTATTTTTTTATTTTATTAGAAGAAGAGAGCAATGGAGGCTAGAGAATTGTGTAAGAAACCAAGGTAGAGTCTAGGGTCATTTTTATAGAGTTTATGAACTGATTAGGACCATCGATGTTGCTTGGATTGATCGTAGCCATTCATTCGAAAGAGAGACCAATTAGAGCCTGCCACCTAGCCCTAATGACAAAGCATGCTTCTGGAAATCGACCAATATAGACTAGGCCAGCCAGGGTGGACTGGGTTCGACCTGGGTCTGGACCAGGTCGACAGCCCTGTCGACAGCCCTGTCGACCTGGCTAGACCAGGTCGACAGCCCAGTCGACCTGGGTGTCTTAGGCGGGACTTTTTCCCGCCCTGGCCAATTGGGCCCGATTTTTAATTTTAGACTTGATTCAGAAACTTCCGGAGGCTATATCTTCTTCATACGGACTCCGTTTTTCGAAAACTCGGACTCTATTTCGCGTATTTTTCCGAGACGAACGCAATGGCGTACCCTGTTTCCCTTAGTTCTTTGATTTCAAATTAATTATACTTTAATTTGTTAATTCCACAGTTATATAATACACGGGGTGTTACATTCATCCTGTTCCTGGATGACTTGTATGGATGAATGTCTGACAGAGTATTTCCAAAAAGGTCATGTACATTGATTTCTTCAACCGTACCAAGAGTGGAAGCGGAAAAGGAAACTTCTTTAGCTAACACGTAATGTACTATTGTAGACGTCAATTAGGGATTTTCTATGGATTTGACAATGTGGCATTCGAAGCGAATCTGATGTAATGATAAAGCGTAGCTTCTAGCCTCACATCCGGTAAATGACAGAAATTGGGTAGGCAGCATGGCTATGTAGGTCGCACCTATTAGGGTGTATAATCACCTGATCTAGAGTTTCATTTATTTCTAAAAATTTATTATTGATGCTGTCCCATTCGGGAAACGGTTGCTGATCCCAACCGTTGGTGATATACATTCGATACACTCAAGCGAAATGAGTGGTCGGTCATGTGTGGCCGGGTTGCAAGATGTTCTTGTTGAACCCAGTGTATTCCTTTCTAGAGGTACACTAGCGAAAGGTGGTTCCATACCTTGTCATAGTTGGAAATCCATTACTCAATACGTGCTTGCGGTTTTGATTGTATACTATATATGTAGTACGTTAGATGAAAGCGTTCTGCTAGATGATTATTATTATTGTGGTTGATAGACATTATTATAATATCAAAAGAGGTTTTTTGATATAAAGATTAGTTTGGATTCTCATAAGGGAAAAACTTGTTCCGTTATACGGCTTGGTCTTATGAGATATCGTTTAATGGCTCAAACTGTTTTAAACTGTTTTATTCACACGAGTCCCATGACTGACCCGGAGATTATTTTGTTTGTTTTCCCTAAACTCTTGGGTGCCCAATTTTGTACAGGCAGTCAAGTAGTCAGGATTTACAGATATACTGGAAGAGCTTGGAGCAGGAGGCTTTAGGATTATATAGCTATAGTTATTTCCGCTGTGTTGTATGTGCTGTACTTTGAAAATGATGTATATTCAAGTACAAAGTTACATTTCAAATTTATGTTATATGTTTTATGTTATTCGTCCCGCTGTGAGATTCGTGTTACTCTGATGTTGTGTTCTTCTTCTTCTTCTATTCTAAGTTTCTATCTTATCTTTCCTCACCCTCTAATTTCTTTCATTATTAACTGGTATTTTTGATCCTTGGATGCTCGATATGTATTGTATATCGGATAACCAAGAACATCATTTTTCCGGGTCGTTAAGTTGGTATCAGAGCATAAGGTTAAGTTAAGTGAATTACCTTGGCTCTGTGGCGTGATTCAGTAGAGATGGGGTTAGCAATACCCTAGATTGAGTTGAATGTATATATACGAGTGAACTTATTTGTTATTGATATAAAAATAGTTTTATATTGTGGAGATTTATTGGTTGAGTCGTTTATGAATTCTGGTCGATCAGTTTGATCCACTGTATCGGTAGGGATTTTGTAAACACTCGAATACGATGAACCGTCATGGTATGTTTTGAAAAGAGGGTAAATTAAAATAAGTTTACCCAAGGTATATCTTGATATAGGGAAGATATATATGTCAAAATTATAATGTAGTGGATATATTGGTTGTGATTATAATCGAGTAAGATTATAAATTAAATGGGTATGTAAATAACCAATCAGAATTCATATAAGTGAAATACGTGAAATCAGTTGAGTTAAATCTGAAATTAAAAACAGAATTGAAATTAAAATTCTGGAAAATTGGATAAGTGTTTGTAAATGGATTTGGATTAAAAATAAGGAAAATTTAAGATCCTAGGAGATTTTAAATTGTTTTACAAGCAGTGTGAATTATATTTTGAAATGAATTTCAAAGTGGAAATGTTTAGAAATGGTTTTATAGTATTGAACTCACTTCGATCGCTGGAAAATAGATTCTGATGATGATACCTGCATCATCAGTATTCATTTTCGAGTTGTAAGTGACGAATTACTACCAGAGATAATGTTTTGAATTTGTTTTGGGAAAGACAAGTTGTGTTGAATTTCAAAATGGAACTTATAATATCGAATTTGATATATAAATTTGAATAGAATTTGATATATAGAATTTGATATATAAATTTGAATAGAATTTGATATATAGAATTTGAATAGAATTTGATATATAGAATTTGAATAATAGAATTTGATATATAGAATTTGAATAATAGAAGTGAAATAGATTTGAATAATAGAAGTGATATGAAATTTGAATAGAAATTGAATAGAATTAACTAAGTCGAAGAGGAATTAGTTAATCGAGTTTTGAATTTGAAGTTGAACTTTGAAAGGTGAATTGGATTTGTAAATGGATATTCGAAATCGAATATAGAACTTAAATTTGGATTCAAATGATTTAATAAGCAAGTTAAAATATATTTGAACATGTCATGTTCAAATATAAAAGTGAAATAGACTAAAGAGTTAATTAACAAATTAATTAACGAATTGAGTTAAAACGATCAGGTATAGTTAAAATAGATTGGGCAGGTATAAATATACATGAGATAGGTATGGATAAGGTATGAAGGTATATAAATAGAATGCTCGACGAAAAGGTATGTATTTAATTCATATATGAGATTTTATGCACCGTATTGGCTAGCCGCTTGGCTTTTTCTTTTGGATGGGTGAGGGCCATGGGAGGCTATTTGAAATATCTCGATGCTCCTGGTACAAAGGAGGTTACGGCGAATTTTTCCGAGAATTTAAGGAGTTGGAATATTTTTAAGATAATTTGATAGTTAGAAATCAACGTGTATATATATATATATATATATATATATATATATATATATATATAGAAGTCGATAAGGAAACGAACTTAGAAATAGAATAGTAAAATCAAAAAGGTAGACTAAGAATAAAATCTAGTAAGAATAGAAAGAGGAAGCGTATACGTGTTTAAAAGTGAATAAGTAGTTATATGGTATTGATTATTCGAGTAAGTAGTCATATCTGTTTTGACGTTATAAATGTTATTCAGTCAAGGTCTGAGAGGTAGTTATACCTCAACTTGATTGATTTCATTATTAACAAATAAATAATAAGATTTCAGGCTCGAAGATCAATGTTGAATAAGAGTTAGTTGAATATAGTATTTGGGTTGTCGTAACGATGTTTTACACAACATCCGTTTTAACCCAAATAAGTGTAAGCTTGGAAATATAATAAAGAATATTTCCTAAGTACAGAAATAAATGAGATCGGAAAAGAGATAAGTAATTGGAATATTTTCCAATTGTGAATAGCATATATTTTCTAAAGTTTAGAAAATAAAGGAAGGCGATATTCAGAAATGTTTTCCAAATAACATAAAAGGCCAATATGGTTATTGAAAATATTTGGTTAACAAATATTGATAAAGAAATAGAGAAGTGATTAAACTAATGGAATATTAATTAAGGGCTCAGTGACATGTTCAAAAGGAAATTTTGATTCTTGAAAAGAGTAAACTGTTTGAAAACTCCCAGGGAAAGACTGTTTGAATTAAAAACAAATTTAACAGAAATTTGTGAAAGCAAAATTGAATTAAAGTAAAGCCAGTAAAGTGGTAACTGAGGTTGAATTAGAATGATATCAAGACAAATTGGATTGTGAGATTTAAATTTGAAGTGTGATGTGATAATCAAGTTAAGAGTTGGGAATCAAGAATGAAACTCGAGTTTGAAATGAAATTTGGCTCGGATATAAGCGAATGGTTGTGTTGTGGATAAAAGCAGATTGGAATTTGATTGGGATGACCCTTGTATCCGCTGAATTGATAACAGGTGGAAAGGATATAATGATATGTCGACAAAAGGTACTACTTTATATTTCTATTGGATATAAGATTTATGAGCCGAATTGGCAAGCCGCTTGGCTGTTTGATTTTCTTTTGGGATGGAGATGGCCCAGAGACGCGAGTGGGAGTTTGACTGATTGACCAGTACAATGGAGGTGCTGGCGAAATTTTTCGAAGAGTTAAGGCATTAGAAAATTTTCAGGATTTTTGGAAATTTTCGTTGACAAGAATTAAATAAATTTTTAATTGAAATTAAATTGGTTCATTTGAAACTGAAGTTAAGAAGTGAACAAATATGTTCTAACCAGTCGATAGGGTCGTTCTCTACCTTAGCAATTTCGAGGACGAAATTATTTTAAGTGGGGAAGATTGTAATGACCCGCATTTGCAGAGGTATTATAATTAATTTATTTAATTGTATAAATAGTGATATAGTGAATTAAATGGTCGTGGAATTAAATAATGATGAATATTTAATTAAAATAATTAATTTAATAATATATTTAATTCTGAAATAATCAGAATTGGCTGAAATGACGATATGGTGTGAACCAGATCATCTGTGATATTTAATTCAGCTTGGAATTGAATTTGAATAACGAATATATTATATAAACGAAAGTTTGAAACATAGAATTATAAAATAATTTAAATCGAGCTCGAAATGGCACTGCAATTCGTAAATTGGCGATTCGAACTTCAACTCAATGTACAGGATTCGTTTTAAGCTGGATTTCTGTGAAACAAGAAATGTGTGGAGATGGTGGAGTATATCTTTTTAGTGGAAGAGAAAAATTGGGATTTCGTCGTGTAGATTTTGATTTATGTCCAAATCAAATTTTAGAAAAGTCGCTGTGGAATTCCTTTATAATTTATAAAGGAATTATTTATATTTTAAAAACAAATTTCATTTTAAATCGAATATCGATTTAATCAGATTGAAATATTAAGTTATAGATCCCAGTAGAACTGTATGGTATTCCACTGTGAATATAGACGATAATATTTATTTTTAAATATCAAATTTAATTATTTAAATATATTTATATATTTAAATAGGCTATTTAGAGCGTTAAAAATAGCCAGTTTTGCAAACGAAGTCGGAATTCGACGAAACTAATTTTGTTGGATCCGCATTGTCAAATAGTTGCTAGATTTCAGTTTTCGTGATTTTTAGAGTCACTGTGTGGTCGTACGAATTTTTAGAGTGAGAAACAGTTAATATTTTGATAGTTAAAAATACGCTATATGAGCATACGAAGTCGGAATTCGACGAAACCCGTTTCGTTGGAACCATAATGTCGAACTATAGCTGTATGTCCAGTTTGGTGATTTTTAGGTATCGTGTGTGATCACATAGATTTTTAAAGGACAAAAACGGATAAAGAAAGAGGAAAATAAATATCTAAAATCTCTATAAATGTAACGACCCAGAAAATCTGAACCAATTTAAAATTTTTAAATTGGCTAAAATAATGGATTTTAAATATTTAAAATAAATATTTTAAATTATAGCAATGAAAACTGAGTTTGAATCGACAATTGAAAACGAATATAATTAATTCTAATTATAAACAAGGCCTGAAATGGCGCTGCAGTTTCAAAAATTGAATTCAAACTTTGTCGGACTGTACCGGGTGCAAAACAAAACGGATTTGAGTGAAACCAAAAATATTTAAATCTGTTAGTGAATACCTTTCTAACGAATCTAAAAAATCAAATTTTCATAGCGGAAAGCAAAAGTTATGGCCAAATGAATTTTCAGAAAGGTCGCTATGGAATTTATATAGCCCGTGAAATTGGCCATTTTGCAAACGACCTCGAAATTCGACGAAACCACTTTTGTTGGATCCGGGATGTGAAGTTATTGCTAGGTTTCAAATTTCATAATTTTTGAAGCTAGTATGTGAGCGTGGGAAAGAAAGATGTGTTTTGGTCAATTATAGTTAAATTGGATCGACCAGAAATGGGCCTTTTTGCAAATGGCCTCAGAATTCGACGAAACTAGTTTTTTTGGGACCGTATCGTCAAAACATAGCTAGATTTATTTTTCTAGAATTTTTCGAATCAGTTTGTGGTCCTGGCAAATTCAAATGTACGTTCAAATTGAATATTGAATATAATATATTTTAATTTGAAGGAAAACTGACTGAAACAGTTGAATGGGCCTACGAAACATATCCCATTGTGTTCGGAATGGGGGTAAAACGCTAGGGACGACAGTCGTTGGCTTTGGATTGGTGGTCGCGTCCGAAAACCCCTTTATAAAACCTCCCGGCCAATCAGAATAAAAAAAAGGGAATTTCTCTTTCTCCCCCCCTCCCCCCCCCCCGGATAGACGGCGGAAAGCCTTCAAAACTTCCCGACTCGATTTCTCTTTCAATTCCAAACGAAATCGAGCGCTCTATGATTCATTTTGAAGCTCTCACCGCCCTCTTCAAATCCATATAGGAATCATCTCGTATCGTGCAGTATCCCTCGAGTTGCGAGCCCTCAAAGAGCTCGAGTTGCGAGCCCTCAAAGAGCTCGACTTTCGAGCTCCGCCACGGTCAACTCCGACCACCGAGCTAGGTCCCACCACCGGACGTGGATAGCCCTTTCCTCCCTCTTCGACGTCGCGCAGGTCGATCGGCCCCTCGATACACGGATTGCCTGAAATATCGAGACCTAGGTTTGAACCTTCAACGAAGGTATACGGTTTGAAATCTTTGAATTGAAAATAACACTTTTAAGTGTTGCAAACCTTTGAAAAATCATATCTTTTTACTACATTAACGAAATTTGATGAAACAGGAAACACCGGGACCGTGAGGACGTCTTCTACATTTTAGAAGAGACCGGATATTTTTCTGAGCTTCCTACAATTTTTAGCAAAGCAAAGAGCTAGGTGAGATTTCTAATTTATAAACGATTTGGAAAACGATGATGTATAAATTATATAGTCGATGTATGAGTTATATAAGCGTTGTACACCTTTTGTATAAGCGTTGTATAAGTTGTACGTTCGATGTATAAGTTATATATGCGTTGTAAAAATTATACATATGTTGAAATAGAAGTGAATTGCTATATATATATATATATATATATATATATATATATATATATATACGCCCCTCGTCCACAAACCATGGACGATATTTATTTGGTTGTGATTGTTGTGAAAATTGATTGATAGCGAATGGTTGATTGGGATTGTTTGTGGTTGATATTGATTGATTGTGGTTGAAAAATACCCATTTGTAGTTGAGAAATATTTGGTTGACACCACATAGGGTTAGTTTGTGGAAATGTAATAAATATATACATGCCGCCTGCGTGCGAACTAGATGCATGATCCCCATTGTCAAAAACCACGAGGTTTTAAGGTAGAGCGAGGAGCCGTACTAGAGACGGTCCCGGTTTTAACTACCCTGCCGTTATGCTGCCGAAATTTTGAATAATATTCATGTGTTTGAATTATTTTCATTTGCTGAAACTATATTTATTCGTTGAATAGAAAACCTTCATGTGTTGAATCGATATTCATTCGTTGAATAGAAATTCATGTGTTGAATGGTATTCGTGTTTTAAATATAAAAATCACATTTTTATCTATATATATAAACTATAGAAAACCTTCATGTGTTGAATTGATATTCATTCGTTGAATTGAAATTCATGTGTTGAATGGTATTCATATTTTGAAAGAAATTGTTTTATAATAAAAATCCCATTTTTAACATCAATATGAAAAGTATAAAATAACCCTGTTTTGAAATAAATTGTTTTATAATAAAATCACCTTTTTATCATATATATAAACTATATGAAATAATAGTTTTTTGGAATGAATTGTTTTACAATAAAAATCACATTTTTATTATATACATGACTTGTTAAATATAGTGAAGTGTTGAAATAGAAGAGAGTTAGATAAAAATATCATTTTTATCTAATGTATGAAAAGAAATATAGTTTTGAAATCGAAGAATCGATATATATATTTAAATAGAATTGAAATATATCGAATAACGATGCTGCAGTTCGTATTTTGAAACCGTGATTTCAAATGATTAGTACGGGAGAACCGACCATCGGATTTTCCTAAAATCGCAACCGTTGGGTTCGCTTTGGAAAAATCTTTCCAACGGCACCAACTTTGTAAAAATCAAACGGTTGGATTGTCTGGAATGTTTAATTCAAATCTAAAGAAAAAAAGCGCCAGAATCGATTATATTTATATATATATATATATATAATTATATTTAATCGAATAACGCGCTGCAGTTCGTATTTTGAAATCGAAACTTCAAACGATTGTACCGGGAGATCCGACCGACGGAATTTTCCGAAACTGGAACCGTTGGATTCGTTTTGAAAAGATCTTCCTAATGATGTAAATTTTTAAAGATCCAATGGTTAGATTTTCAGATATGTGTAAATCAAATCTGAAGAAAAACAGCGCCACGGCCGCGTTATTGCCCGAAGCGTCGTTTTGAATAAATTGGCTATTTTGAAATAAATAAAAATAGCGATAAATCGTTATAAAATATTATAAATGATATGGATGTGATTTAGAAATTAACTGAAGGTTGGCTAAGACGAATGGTTTCCTGGTGTTGATCTGATGTTGGTTTCGGCCTTCGGGGTTAATATTTGGGAAATCGTTCTCTTACTGATTGACGGTTAGTGACTAATGAATTGAAATGATGTGTGTATATGTTAGTGTTGCACTTGTTTATTTTATACGCGAGTTGCTCAGAAAGACCGGGTTTATCCCATTCTGAATAACTGAACCGACGATAAGAAATCGAAGATGAATACGGTGGTCGAAGACCGGAGATCTTCACTTCGTTTGGATGGTAACCGAGGTCCTGATTGGGAGGCATCCCGAAATATGGATAATGAGTGGTGATCGTCCAGACGTACGTGGTGATCGATGGGTTTGCGACGTATTTAGTGCCTCCGGTTTCGTTCAGACCCAGAACGGACTTGTAAATGGACTATTTGTCTGACATTGGATTTTATTCTGTGTTGGTTGATCTCTATTAAATATACATCTGTTTGGCGGTAGAGAATTTATTCTTTTGCTTAACGCCCTTCTCTGAAAAGTATGAGCTCAGAGGTTGTATATCGATGGACATCAGTCGCATGGCATGAATTGCTAGTGTGGCATGCCTAAGTGGCAAATGATCAAGGCTTCTGTTGAAAAGAAAAGTCTTGTGGTGATGATCAAAGACCCGCCTGTGTGGCGTAGCTTTGTGTATAATGTGAATTCGCGAGCCTCACACCCCGGTATGAACCAGAAACGGGAGAAGGACCTCAGGGAGGGCATGCGTTTCTTTCTAGCTAGGGTGGTGCCAGTGACCTACCAGCCCTGACATTTATATACTTTCCACCTGTGTGGTTGTTGCGAGGCGCCTCGGTTTGATCGGACGATCTGGGTCCGATGGAGTCATTCATTGGCTCATTTACGCCCCAAAGGGCGGGGAAACGTATTTTTCAGGCATAATAATCCACATCGGTGGACCGGATCTATCGCTCCAAGGCTTGCCTGCATGCTTGCCTATGGCTCGGGCTAGAGAGTCACGAATTCGGTAAGGACTATCTTTTGCCTTGGTTCATGACGGAAATCCAATTCCCAAATACGTGACTGTGCGGTTTTGATTGTATATATATATATATATGGCGACATGATATATGGTACCCATGCCGTCTATGATTGATAGTTATGATTGAAATGGTTTTTGAAACATATAAACACTAGTAATAATATCAAATGCTTTTGTTTTATTCGTATCAATCATATTTTGGCCATTATAAGGTAAAACTCTATCCTCCGGTTTGCGTTGCATTGTGTGATGGGAACTGAGTCTTATAATGGCTTCATTTTTATAAAAAGCATTGCGTTGTTTAAAAGAAAGATTTGTTCTAAAGCACTGGCAATCCAATGAAGTAAACCCGTTCCACGAAAGTGGCGTGGTCCTATGATTAGCCATATTTTGAATGTGTTGAGTAGATTTCTCATACCAGTCCCATCACTGACTCGTAGTTTGTTTCACTTTCAAACTCGGGTGCCCCTTTTTCTACACGGGCAGCCTTGTATTCAGGTCTAGCCGGTTCTTTCTGGATAGCTGGAGCTGAAGGTGGATTCTATCATTTATCTCTTTTTATGCTGTTCAGCTCCTATTATACATATTTTGTTTGTTTCCGCTGTAGACATTTATGTATAACTGAACTTTATTTGTACTAAGTATGATCCTGTATACTGTGTAACTCTGATGATTACATTTATCCTGTATATTCTATTGTTCATTATCTAGTGTATTTATTTAATTCTGTTCTGCTATTATCTGTTTCTGTGTTATATTCCAAAGATAACCCGTGTTTCCGTCTGTACGGGATTTGGGGTCGTCACAACGTGGTATCAGAGCTTTGGTTAAGCTTAGTTCTGGAATATAACATATTAACGATCTCGTCAGAAATAGAACCAGTAGTGTTCTAGGATGGGCAACTCAATACAGATAGGATCAGTAATATCCTATTATGAGTAGCAGAATGAAATAACACCTTGATAGACACATTTACATTCAAGTATTTGTCTTTATATTTTGAAATATCTTTTCTGTTGACCTGACACTTTGTCTGCTAATTGCAGATGTACTAGAAAATGAATGCCAGAAACAGAAGAAGTGATACTGACCCGGATATAGAGGCTCTATTTATAAAATATAGAAATCTGGGTGGAAAACCTTTCTCGGGTGAAGAATCAATTATGAAAACACAAGCTTGGTTCGTTTTGCTGAGAAATTTTTTGAAGGATTAAAGATGAGGGATGACCAGAAAAGATTACTGGCCTCCTAGGCACTCAAAGACGAAGCTTTGTTCTGGTGGGATTCAGTTATCAAAGATAATCCAGAAGGTGATATCACCTGGGATAGATTCAAAGTGATTTTCCTGGAAAGATTTACTCCTCCAGAAGCAATTGAGCGACTATGTGATGAATTTTCATATTTGATACAAGGAGATATGACCATTCCTGAATATCATAAGAAATTCAATGAACTTTCCCACTTTTCTCCTCATCTAATTGAGAATCCGAAGAGGAAGAATATGAGATTTATCAACGGGCTTCAAAGAAAATATCAGAACAGTGTAATGAGGAATGTGAAGCTCCCCTTCTCTGAAATGATATACATGGCTTACCAGTACGAAGATCTAGACAAGAAAGGTATGTTACAGTACGAAGAGGAAGTCAGCTCTAGTAATAAAATTGAGTCTGAAACTGATCGTCCTGAGGCAAGTACAACGTCTGAGGTCAGTAAGAAGCCCAATGCCAAGAGGAAAAGGGCCAAATCTGAGAAGAAACCAGTAACGACAACTGTATGCTCTAACTGCAATAAGCAAGGACATCTCTCGATAAGTTGTCGATCTCTAAAGAAACCAAAAAGGGATGAATCTAAATCCAAGAATAAGTTTCAAGTGACCCGAGAGTGCAATCTTTGTCATAAGACTAGTCATATAAAGAGAGACTGCTGGATGTTGAAAAAGACCAAAACGGTTCAAGTAAATGAAGTAGCAGAAACCTCAACACCCTCAGATAGTCAGGGAAGGTCTGATGTTTTAGAAGGCACGCTTAATGTCAAAAATATTCTAGTTAAAGTACTGTTTGACACCGGCGCGTCACGAAGCTTTATTTCAAAGAATGCAGCTAAGAAGTTAGATTTGAAATTGAGGAAGCTCAAAGAACCAATGACTGTCCAAAATCCGGTTGGGGGTTCCATCGATCCCAGTTGGGTTTGTGCAGTACCTGTCTCTTTCTCCTGCTATAAATTCCCTACTATCTCCATCGTCATGAATTTTAAGGAGTTTGATCTTATATTGGGGTTGGATTGGCTAACCAAATATGAAGCTGAGGTTAGATGCGCCGAGAGAGTGGTTAAAGCAAAGGCCCAATCGGGGAATTATATAACCATACCATGTGAAGGCCCGACTTCAAATAGAAAAGATTTCTGGACAGCTCTCGATGTTTCTCCAGCTCAAATAGAAAATATCCCAGAAGTCACAGAGAATATTCCTGACCTCATCAAAGACATTCCTATCGTCAAGAACTATGCGAATGTGTTCGAAGAAGTTGTTCGCTTACCTCCGCAGAGAGAAATAGATTTCAAAATTGCTTTAATTCCGAATGCAAGGCCGGTAGTTCACGCTATTCGAAGAATGTCCTTGAAAGAGAAAGAGGAATTAGACAATCAAACATGACAGCTAGTATGGAAAGGTCTGATCAGGCCTAGTTTCTCTGATTGGGGAGCAGCAATGGTTTTTGTCCCAAAATCTGACGGTACTCTATGGTTATGTGTGGATTATCATGATTTGAACAAGCAGACAATAAAGAACAAATATCCATTGCCGCAGATTGATGATTTGTTGGATCGATTAAATGGAGCACAAGTATTTTCACGAATGGACCTAGCTACAGGCTTCCATCAACTTCGAATTTCCGAAGAGTGTGTTCCAATGACAGCATTCAGAGGTCCCGACTTATTCTACGAGTGGTTAGTAATGCCATTCAGCTTATGTAACGCTCCAGCTTACTTTGTCGATCTGATGAATAGAGTATTCAGAGGAGTTTTGAATAAATTTGTTCTGGTTTTTATTGACAATATTCTAATCTTCTCTAAATCAAAGGCCGAACATGAAAAGCATCTGGAACAGGTTTTAGAAATTCTGAGATGGAATGTATTAAAAGCCAAACTATCCAAATGTATATTCTGTCAAGATGAAGTGAAATTTCTAGGCCACGTAGTATTGAAAGAAGGAATTGTTGTGGATCCAAGCAAAATCACATCTATTCAGAATTGGAAACAGCCCAGTACCCCCACTGAAGTATGCAGTTTTCTCGGATTGGCTAGCTATTACCGGAAGTTCGTTAAAAACTTTTCAAAGATATCTGGTCACTTAACGAAGCTTACAAAGAAGCACTCTAAATTCAAATGGACTCCAGAAAGTGAGGAGGCTTTTGAAGAGCTAAAGTTAAGACTAACGACTGCTCCAGTGTTAACCATCATCGATGGCAATCAGGATTTGAAAGTCTGGACTGATGCTTCTAGAGAAGGCCTTGGCGCAGTGTTAATGCAAAGAGTTCAAGTGATTGCTTATGCTAGCCGTCAGCTGAAGCCACACGAAAAGAACTACGTAACTCATGATCTTGAGTTATTGGCTATAGTATTCGCTTTGAAAATCTGGAGGCATTATCTTCTGGGTGAGAGATTCAAACTGTTTACAGATCATCAGTCGCTGAAGTATCTGTTCACCCAGAAGGAGTTAAATATGAGGCCGCAACGTTGGCTGGAGTTTCTAGCAGCATATGACTTTGAAATTATATACACTCCAGGGAAAGCCAATGTCGTGGCCGATGCGTTAAGCCGAAAGAATGAGATGATCGCCAGCTTTATTATCACGACTTCATTGATAGATAAAATATCTGCTCTTCAAAAGGATGATCACTTCATTCAGAAGATCAGAGAGATAATTCAGAAAGGCGAACCCTCGAATTTTCAAGTTGATAATGATGGAATTCTAAGGCTCAAAGGTCGAATCTGTCTCCCTAACATTCCTGAGCTTCGAAAGGAAGTACTAGATGAATGCCACAAGTCAAAACTTAGTATCCATCTGGGAGTAAGCAAAATGTACAATGACATTAAACGCACTTTCTGGTGGAAGTCGATGAAGAGGGACATTTCTTTATATGTTAGCTGATGCCCTACTTGCCAGCTAGTCAAAAGCGACCAACAGAAACTTGCTAGACTGTTACAACTGCTATACGTTCCTGGTTGGAAGTGGGAACATATTTCCATGGACTTCATTGATGGTCTGCCCAGAACCAGAAAAGGAAATGATAGTATTTGGGTGATCGTAGATCGCTTCACGAAGACCGCCCATTTCATACCTGTCAGGTCAAACAGAACTGCTCAGAGTCTGGCGCAGATATACTTCAGGGAAATAGTTAGAGTACATGGAGTGTCGCTCAGTATAGTCAGTGATAGAGATACAATATTTACTAGCAAATTCTGGGAGGCAATTCGAGTCGAGCTGGGAACGAAGTTGAATTTGAGCACCGCTTATCATCCTCAGACAGACGGTTAGACTGAGAGGGTGAATCGTATTTTAGAAGATCTATTGCGGGCTTGTGCTATAGATTTCGGTGGATCATGGGAAGACCATCTGCATTTGGCTGAGTTCTCATATAACAACAGCTACCAGGCGAGCCTGACAATGTCGCCATTCGAAGCGTTGTATGGTAGACCGTGCCGATCTCCTGCTTGTTGGGTCGAACCAGGTAATAGACTTGTGTTGGGGCCTGATATGATTCGAGAAGCTGCCGACAAAGTCGATTTTATCAAGAAGCGATTACTCGCCGCTCAAAGCCGACAAAAGAGCTATGCCGATAAAAGAAGAAGAGATATATCCTTTGCTGTTGGCGACTACGTATATTTGAAGGTATCGCCAATGAGAGGAGTTATCCGGTTCGGTAAAACTGGAAAGTTGGCACCCAAATTCATTGGTCCGTTTCCTATTCTGGAACGGATTGGAACTCTCGCTTATAGGGTCAAATTGCCTGACTGGTTGCCTGGAGTACATGATGTATTTCACATATCTCAACTTCGAAAGCACGTTCATGATCCAGACTTGATTGTGGAAGAAGCAGCTCAATAGGATATTGAAATTACCCCTGAATTAGCTGTGAGACGAGAGCCGCTAAAGATCATCGGCAAAGAGACCAAAGAGCTGAGGAACAAGAAGGTTCGCTTAGTCAAAATGCAATGGAGTGGAGATCCACGATATTGTACTTGGGAAACTAAGGGGAGCATTCAGAAAGCCTATCCCAGATACCGAGTAGATATCTCTGATTGACTCCGGTGCAAGGTATATTTACCATACTTTGCATTACCATTTAATTCTCTACTCTGTTGTTATTTTCTTTCCATGGATGTACACTTTTAATTCTATAGTCTGAATGATTTTAAAAGAGTATAGGAATTGATTAGTATATTTTTGAAAAGTTAAAAACAATTTGATTTTTGTTTGAGTTGTGTGATAGTAAATTTGATTAATTTAATTGTTGAAACGATAGTTAATTTAATCAACAATAGAATAATGGTAGAATTTATTCGATTAAACCACACATTGAACTGATTAGAAAATGAATAGAAATATATACATGTGTATTATATATGTTTGAATAGGTAAATGGACTAGCTATTGAGTAAAGATTTTATTTGCGTGCCCGACAAATAGGTAAACCTTAATGAGTTGGATGCGAAATATTATTATATCAACTCCTGTGAATGCCATTGGATGCGGAGTGCTGGTTTTTCTGTGTGAAATAATAAATGTCGCCATAGGACAGTAACAATTAATTTTGAACTACATTACATGGCATACTTCAGAAGATAGGCATACTTCATCATATACCACATAAGCATTTGGAGCTTGTGTGACGAGGTGGAAGATTTACCATACGAGCGAGAGGCTTGTATGGCAATGACTATATTTTACAGGTCGAACTGATGACTGATATGGACTATTTAAATTGTAATGATTAAATTGCCAGATTAATAAAAAAAACCACACGGGTCTGGAGTTGACAATAATCACGTCTCTTTAGTTATTAGATACGGCACATGGACTATTTATTTCCCACACGGGACAGGGTGACGAGAATTTATTCTCTGGAGTTATTATCAATACACGCCCCCTTGTAAACACCAGAATATATCACTATAAATATGTGTATGCTTATTAGGATTTATTGGGTACCTAATACGACCCAATAAATTTCCAAACCTCTCTCCGTACAAAGGGGGTTATGGCGAAATTTTTCGAAAATTCCGGGTGTTAGCCAAATTTTTGAAGAACTTGAAAATTCTCAGAAACTGAAAAGTTGGAGAATGGAAGCCAGATCGAACGTACAGTTGATTAATCAAACCACCTTCGACTTTGTTCCTTTTCGGGGACGAAAAGTTTTAAGTGGGGGAGATTGTAACGACCCAGAAAATCTGAACCAATTAAAATTTTTTAAATTGGCTAAAATAATGGATTTTAAATATTTAAAATAAATATTTTAAATTATAGCAATGAAAACTGAGTTTGAATCGACAATTGAAAACGAATTTAATTAATTCTAATTATAAACAAGGCCTGAAATGGCGCTGCAGTTTCAAAAATTGAATTCAAACTTCGTCGGACTGTACCGGGTGCAAAACAAAACGGATTTGAGTGAAACCAAAAATATTTAAATCTGCTAGTGAATAACTTTCTAACGAATTTGAAAAATCGAATTTTCATAGCGAAAAGCAAAAGTTATGGCCAAATGAATTTTAAGAAAGGTCGTTATGGAATTTATATAGCCCGTGAAATTGGCCATTTTGCAAACGACCTCGGAATTCGACGAAACCACTTTTGTTGGATCCGGGATGTGAAGTTATTGCTAGGTTTCAAATTTCATAATTTTTGAAGCTAGTATGTGAGCGTGGGAAAGGAAGATGTGTTTTGGTCAATTACAGTTAAATTGGATCGACCAGAAATGGGCCTTTTTGCAAACGGTCTCAGAATTCGACGAAACTTGTTTTGTTGGGACCGTATTGTCAAAACATAGTTAGATTTATTTTTCTGGAATTTTTCGAATTAGTTTGTGGCCCTGGCAAATTGAAATGTACGTCCAAATTGAATATTGAATATAATATATTTTAATTTGAAGGAAAACTGAATGAAACAGTCGAATGGGCCTATGAAACATATCCCATTGTGTTCGGAATGGGGGTAAAACGGTAGGGACGATAGTCGTTGGGTTTGGATTGGTGGTCGCGTCCGAAAACCCCTTTATAAAACCTCCCGGCCAATCAGAATAAATAAATAAAAAGGGGAATTTCTCTTTCTCCCCCCCCCCCCCCCCGATAGACGGCGGAAAGCCTTCAAAACTTCCCGACTCGATTTCTCTTTCAATTACAAATGAAATCGAGCGCTCTATGATTCAATTTGAAGCTCTCACCGCCCTCTTCAAATCCACATAGGAATCATCTCGTATCGTGCAATATCCCTCGAGTTGCGAGCCCTCAAAGAGCTCGACTTTCGAGCTCCGCCACGGTCAACTCCGACCGCCGATCTGGGTCCCACCATCGGGCGTGAATAGCTCTTTCCTCCTTCTTCGACGTCGCGCAGGTCGATCGGCCCCTCGATACACGGATTGCCTGAAAGATCGAGACCTAGGTTTGAACCTTCAACGAAGGTATACGGTTTGAAATCTTTGAATTTAAAATAACACTTTTAAGTGTTGCAAACCTTTGAAAAATCATATCTTCTTACAACGTTAATGAAATTCGATGAAACAGGAAACACCGGGACCGTGAGGACGTCTTCTACATTTTAGAAGAGACCGGATATTTTTCTGAGCTTCCTACAATTTTTAGCAAAGCAAAGAGCTAGGTGAGATTTCTAATTTATAAACGATATGGAAAACGACGATGTATAAATTTTATAGTCGATGTTTGAGTTATATAAGCGTTGTACACCTTTTGTATAAGCGTTGTATAAGTTGTACGTTCGATGTATAAGTTATATATGTGTTGTAAAAATTATATATGTGTTGAAATAGAAGTGAATTGCTATATATATTTATATATATATATATATACGCCCCTCGTCCACAAACCATGGACGATATTTATTTGGTTGTGATTGGTGTGAAAATTGATTGATAGCGAATGGTTGATTGGGATTGTTTGTGGTTGATATTGATTGATTGTGGTTGAAAAATACCCATTTGTGGTTGAGAAATATTTGGTTGACACCACATAGGATTAGTTTTTGGAAATGAAATAAATATATACATGCCGCCTGCGTGCGAACTAGATGCATGATCCCCATTGTCAAAAACCGCGAGGTTTTAAGGTAGAGCGAGGAGCCGTACTAGGGACGGTCCGGTTTTAACTACCCTGCCGTTATGCTGCCGAAATTTTGAATAATATTCATGTGTTTGAATTATTTTCATTTGCTGAAACTATATTTATTCGTTGAATAGAAAACCTTAATGTGTTGAATCAATATTCATTCGTTGATTAAAAATTTATGTGTTGAATGGTATTCATGTTTTAAATATAAAAATCACATTTTTATATATATATATATATAAACTATAGAAAACCTTCATGTGTTGAATCGATATTCATTCATTGAATTGAAATTCATGTGTTGAATGGTATTCATATTTTGAAAGAAATTGTTTTATAATAAAATTCCCATTTTTAACATCAATATGAAGTATAAAATAATCCTATTTTGAAATAAATTGTTTTACAATAAAATCACCTTTTTATCATCTATATAAACTATATGAAATAATAGTGTTTTGAAATGAATTTTTTTACAATAAAAATCACATTTTTATTATATACATGACTTGTTAAATATAGTGAAGTGTTGAAATAGAAGAGAGTTAGATAAAAATATCATTTTTATCTAATGTATGAAAAGAAATATAGTTTTGAAATCGAAGAATCGATATATATATTTAAATAGAATTGAAATATATCGAATAACGACGCTGCAGTTCGTATTTTGAAACCGTGATTTTAAACGATTAGTACGGGAGATCCGACCATCGGATTTTCCTGAAATCGCAACCGTTGGGTTCGCTTTGGAAAAATCTTTCCAACGGCACCAACTTTGTAAAAATCCAACGGTTGGATTGTCTGGAATGTTCAACTCAAATCTGAAGAAAAACAGCGCCAGAATCGATTATATTTATATATATATAAATATAATTATATTTAATCGAATAACGACGCTGCAGTTCGTATTTTGAAATTGAAACTTCAAACGATTGTACCGGGAGATCCGACCGACGGAATTTTCCGAAACTGGAACCGTTGGATTCGTTTTGATAAGATCTTCCTAATGATGTAAATTTTGTAAAGATCCAACGGTTAGATTTTCAGATATGTGTAAATCAAATCTGAAGAAAAACAGCGCCACGACCGCGTTATGGCCCGAAGCGTCGTTTTGAATAAATTGGCTATTTTAAAATAAATAAAAATAGCGATAAATCGTTATAAAATATTATAAACGATATGGATGTGATTTAGAAATTAACTGAAGGTTGGCTAAGACGAATGGTTTCCTGGGTGTTGATCTGATGTTTGTTTCGGCCTTCGGGGTTAATATTTGGGAAATCGTTCTCTTACTGATTGACGGTTAGTGACTAATGAATTGAAATGATGCGTGTATATGTTAGTGTTGCACTTGTTTATTATATACGAGAGTTGCTCGGAAAGACCGGGTTTATCCCATTCTGAATAACTGAACCGACGATAAGAAATCGAAGATGAAGAGGGTGGTCGAAGACCGGAGATCTTCACCTCGTTTGGATGGTAACCGAGGTCCTGATTGGGAGGCATCCCGAAATATGGATAATGAGTGGTGATGGTCCAGACGTACGTGGTAATCGATGGGTTTGCGAGGTATTTAGTGCCTCCGGTTTCGTTCAGACCCAGAACGGACTTGTAAATGGACTGTGTGTCTGACATTGGATTTTATTCTGTGTTGGTTGATCTCTATTAAATATACATCTGTTTGGCGGCGGAGAATTTATTCTTTTGCTTAACGCCCTTCTCTGAAACGTATGAGCTCAGAGGTTGTATATCGATGGACATCAGTCGCATGGCATGAATTGCTAGTGTGGCATGCCTAAGTGGCAAATGATCAAGGCTTCTGTTGAAAAGCAAAGTCTTGTGGTGATGATCAAAGCCCCGCCTGTGTGGCGTAGCTTTGTGTATAATGTGAATTCGCGAGCCTCACACCCCGGTATGAACCAGAAATGGGAGAAGGACCTCAGGGAGGGCATGCGTTTCTTTCTAGCTAGGGTGGTGTCAGTGACCTACCAGCCCTGACATTTATATACTTTTCACCTGTGTGGTTGTTGCTGTTGCGAGGCGCCTCGGTTTGATCGGACGATCCGGGTCCGATGGAGTCATTCGTTGGCTCATTTACGCCCCAAAGGGCGGGGAAACGTATTGTTCAGGCATAATAATCCACATCGGTGGACCGGCCCTGTCGCTCCAAGGCTTGCCTGCGCGCTTGCCTATGGCTCGGGCTAGAGAGTCACGAATTCGGTAAGGACTATCTTTTGCCTTGGTTCATGATGGAAATCCAATTCCCAAATACGTGACTGTGCGGTTTTGATTGTATATATATATATATATATATATATCTATGGCGACATGATATATGGTACCCATGCCGTCTATGATTGATAGTTATGATTGAAATGGTTTTTGAAACATATAAACACTAGTAATAATATTAAATGCTTTTGTTTTATTCGTATCAATCATATTTTGGCCATTATAAGGTAAACTCTATCCTCCGGTTTGCGTTGCATTGTGTGATGGGAACTGAGTCTTATAATGGCTTCATTTTTATAAAAAGCATTGCGTTGTTTAAAAGAAAGATTTGTTCTAAAGCACTGGCAATCCAATGGGGTAAACCCGTTCCACGAAAGTGGCGTGGTCCTATGATTAGCCATATTTTGAATGTGTTGAGTAGATTTCTCATACCAGTCCCATCACTGACTCGTAGTTTGTTTCACTTTCAAACTCGGGTGCCCCTTTTTCTACACGGGCAGCCTTGTATTCAGGTCTAGCCGGTTCTTTCTGGATAGCTGGAGCTGAAGGTGGATTCTATCATTTATCTCTTTTTATGTTGTTCAGCTCCTATTGTACATATTTTGTTTGTTTCCGCTGTAGACATTTATGTATAACTGAACTGTATTTGTACTAAGTATGATCCTGTATACTGTGTAACTCTGATGATTACATTTATCCAGTATATTCTATTGTTCATTATCTGGTGTATTTATTTAATTATGTTCTGCTATTATCTGTTTCTGTGTTATATTCCAAAGATAACCCGTGTCTCCGTCTGTACGGGATTTGGGGTCGTCACAATAAATACCCCACAAAATTTCCCTTAACCTAATTTCTAACATTCCAAAGTCAAACAAAAGTGAGCCGCCGGTCTTTTGGTTCCAAGGTGAAAGAAATCCTCAATCAAAAATCAAGATCAATTCATAGAAAAATATATTAACCATATAATAAGCGTATTTGGATTTGTGAGATGTTTATCTACATTTCTATATGGGTTTGCTCCTGTTCGACTTCACTGTGTCGCACCCAATAGTTCCAACGATGTCTAGGGTTTAAGAAATTGTGAATATGAAGCATTGAATCGAGTTTTTGAGTTTGGATTTGTGTTCAGAAAGTCGAATGGAAGTGGTTGTGATTTTCTTTGGAATTCTGGTCAACATTTTTATCGTTCGAAGTGGTTCGCTGGTCGAGGTCGCGTTTCGGAGGGGTGGTGCGAGCGTGAGTTCGAGGACATGGAGGAGAAGCTTGTTCGAAGGAGATGAACTTGGTGTTGTTGGTTGAATTTTGGGTGAACAGATGAAGGAGTATTGGAAGCTCAAAGAATCGACTATGTAAGGAGCGGCTTCGAGAGTTCCACGATGGGGAAGAAAGAGGTTGTGGCCTGGGATTTATGGGGAGGTAGTGGGCCGGTGTTATATAAAGGTTAAAGCCTAATTCATATAAAGAAATTCAAGTTTTATTTAAAATAGATATGTATGCATGAACTTGTAAAATACGTATCTTCTACATACGATATCAGATTGACAAACCGTAAGTTGCGTTGGGACCGTATGGACGAGAGCTTCACAACGAAGCTGACTGGAAGGAGATTGAAGCTCGTTTGAATTTATGGCAAAATAAATTGTTTGATTCAATCAAACAAATAGTTTATCGTTCTTTAACGATGAACTGCCAATGTGAGTAAATCTCACTAACTTTGAACAGTTTATAATTTCATATTGTATTTTTAGAACTGTTAAATATTGGCTGATTGACTGTGTGTTGACTGTTTGATTGAACTGCTAGTCAGTTAGTTGAATTTCTGTATTGATTTTGTTTATCAGAATATATCATTTGGAACTGAAAGTGATGTTGATTTTATATTGTATAACATCTGTGGATGCAGGGAGACAGGTTGGAGGAATCCAACTTGATTCCTCAACATTTATTTTACTGTGATTCATATATTGTAATATATAATGTGATATATAATCTGTTGTTGATTATATGTGTTTGAACGATATTGGTCAGCGTGATTTGACGTGTTAAATACCATAACATACCGGAATGGCGAAAAGGGAATTTTCAAAATGAATATTGAAAATAGATTTTTTATAAAATAAGAGGATTTTATAAAAGAGAATATTTGTAAATAGATTATTTATAAATAGAAATTTATTTATAAATGGGTTATTTATAAATAGAAAATACTTAGAAATGAAACCCTAAAGGAATTATTTGCAAACCATTTGCAAATAGATTAGAACGAGAAAGGTTTGTAAACCATTTACAAATCAATCAGAAAGAGAAATGTTTGTAAACTATTTACAAATGGAATCGAAAGAGGAATATTTGTAAAACCTTTTCTAATGAAATCGAAAAGGAGGTATTTGTAAAACCATTTACAAATAGAATTAAAAAGGAAATATTTAGAAAATAAATATAGTTATAAAAAGGGAAATTTGTTTATAACCAAATAGGATGTAATAAAAAGGAAAACGTTAAAAAAGGAAAACGTTACTAAAAAGGAAATCATTTGTAAAGTGAAGAACCATTACTAAAAGTAAATCTTTATAAATGAATAGTTTATTCGAAAAGGATTTAATCGAATATTAGTTATTCAAATATTAGTTTATTCGAATAGAGTTAAAGGAAAGGAATTATCGATTATTAGTTAATCGAAATGGGTTATCGATTATTAGTTAATCGAAGGGGTTATCGATTATAGTTTAATGGAAAAAGTTATCGATTTGTTTAATCGGAGCGAGTTATAGAATATTGGTTATTCGAAGGAGTTATCGAATTTAGTTATTCGATGGAGTTAATCGATTAGAGTTAAAATAAAGGAGTTAATCGAATATAGTTTATTCGAATAAAATAGATTGAGTTAATCGAATATTAGTGATTCGAATAAAGTAAAAGGAGTTATCGAATATTAGTTATTCGAATAAGAGTTAAATAGAGTTATCGAATATTAGTTATTCAAATAGAGTTAAATGGAGTTAAAGGAATAAATCGAATATAGTTTATTCGAATGGAATTAAAGGAGTTAATCGAATTTGGTTTATTCGAATAGAGTTAAAGGAGTTATCGACTAGAGTTAAATCAAATAGAGTTAATCCAGTAGCGTTAGTCCAATAGAGTTAATTGATAAGGGTTAATCGAATAGAGTAAATTGAATAGAGTTATCGAATATACCTTATATAAGGAAAGAATTATCGAATAGAGATGATTCGAAAGAGAGTTACGTAAGGAAGTTTGTTAAAGAATTTAAAAGGTGAACTTTGTCTATTTCAAGGTTAGAAACGTTGTTCGGTTAAGGTCTGAGAGGTAGTATTACCCCAACTTGATTGACTTCGCTTTTAATTTAGAAATGGTTAAGGTTCGAGAGTGAAAGTGGTTAAGCGAATTTAGTAAATTAGTATAGTGGTTTGAGTTGTCGTCGCGATGTTGATTTAAACATATGTTTAAATCCAAGTAAAGAAGATCTGTAAATGTTTTCAAAATAGAATTAGAAACGTAATCAAATATTGAAATTTGGAAATATGGATTAGAAATGGAAATGTTTTCCAGTGTTAACGTATATTTTCTATATATATATATATATATATATATATATATATATATATATATGATTGATGATTGATTGATAGAATTTCCATCTCGAAATAATATCGTTGTTTGCACACCTATTTTTCTTTGATTGTTAAATCACAGACTATCGAAGTTTTGACCATTTTAACGTTGTTAATATGGAGAAACCGGTTGGATTATTATCCAAAGAACCACTCTGTATTGGCATAAGCGTTAAGAATCATATATGCCAAAGATAATTAAAGACGGAGTAAAGTGCAAGGGCTGTTGTATAAATCTTAGATAACAGTGCCTAAGATGGATATACTGAATAGTGCCTTCGGTTCATCCTGTTCCTGGATGACTTTTATGGATAAATGTCTGACAGAGTATTTCCAGAAAGGTCACGACATTGATTTCTTCAACCGTACCAAGAGTGGAAGCGGAGAAGGAAACTTCTTTAGCTAACACGTAATGTACTGTTGTAGACGTCAATTAGTGATTTTCTATGGATCTGACAATGTGGCATTCGAAGCGAATCTGATGTGATGATAAAGCGTAGCTTCTGGCCTCACATCCGGTAAATGACAGAAATCGGGCAGGCAGCATGGCTATGTAGGTCGCACCTATTAGGGTGTATAATCACCTGATCTAGAGTTTCATTTATTTCTAAAATTCTATTGTTGATGCTGTCCCATTCGGGAAACGGTTGCTGATCCCAACCAGTGGTGATATACATTCGATACACTTAAGCGAAATTAGTGGTCGGTCATGTGTGGCCGGGTTAAAATATGTTCTTATTGAACCCAGTGTATTCCTTTCTGGAGGTACACTAGCGAAAGGTGGTTCCATACCTTGTCATAGTTGGAAATCCATTACCCAATACGTGCTTGCAGTTTTGATTGTATACTATAAATGTAGAACGTGAGATGAAAGCGTTCTTCTAGAAGATTATTATTATTGTGGTTGATAGACATTATTATAATATCAAAAGAGTTTTGATATAAAGATTAGTTTGGATTCTCATAAGGGAAAAACCGGTTCCATTATACGGCGTGGTCTTATGAGATATCATTTAATGACTCAAACTGTTTTAAACTGTTTTACTCACACCAGTCCCATGACTGACCCAGAGTTTATTTTGTTTGTTTTCCTTAAACTCTTGGGTGCCCAATTTTGTACGGGCAGTCAAGTAGTTAGGATTTATAGATATACTGGAAGAGTTTGGAGCAGGAGGATTTAGGATTATATAGCTATAGTTATTTCCGATGTGTTGTAAATACTATACTTTGAAAATGATGTATATTCAAGTACAAAGTTATATTTCAAAGTTATGTTATATATTATATGTTATTCGTTCCGCTGTGAGCTTCGTGTTACTCTGATGTTGTGTTCTTCTTCTTCTTCTTCTTCTTCTATTCTAAGTTTCTATCTTATCTTTCCTTACCCTCTAATTTCTTTCATTAATAACCAATATTTTCGATCCTTGGATGTTCGATATGTGTTGTATATCGGATAATCAAGATCGTCATTTTTCCGGGTCGTTACATTACTGCTTCGAGACAATCTAGCCTATATCTCAGGAACAGAATGCATAATCCCTTGGATCGTCACAGCCGGTCCACTCGATGTGGATTAAAATGCCTGAACACTGCGTTTCCCCGCTCTATGGGGCGTAAATGAGCCAAATCACTCCATCGGCGGCGCCTCATATCCATCATCCACGTAAGTAAAATGCTAGGGATGCTGACACCACTCCTAGCTAGAAGGAAATGCATGCCCTCCCTGAGGTCCTCTCTCGTTTCTGGTTCACACCGGTGTGTGAGGCTCGCGAATTAACGCTACACAAAGCTACGCTATATCAAAGCCGTGCTTTGATCATCAACCACAAGACTCTGCTTTTCAATAGAAGCCTTGATCATTTGCATCTCAGCATGCCACACAGGCAATTCATGCTATGCAACCGATATCTATCAATCACACAGAATGAAATTCGATGTCAGACACACATCCATTTACAAGTCCGTTCTGGGTCTGAACGAAACCGGAGGCACCTTATTCCTCCCCCATATGTCCAATACAGGGGAGAGGCCCTCGCATATCCATCGATCTCCACGTCTGGACGATCACTACTTATTACCTCGCCTTGGGTGTACAGCCCAATCAAGACATCAGTAATCATCCAAACGATGTGAAGACCTCCTGTCTTCAACCACCGTCTTCATCCTTGACACATCGTCGAATCAGTTATTCAGAATTGGATAAACCCGGTCTTTCCGAATAACTCGCATATATAATAAACAAGTGCCATAAAAACACAACATATGCCTCCTTCCAATCCAGAATATTTCTTTATCCAAATATTCATATACTTTGGGAAAGTTTCCCATTAGTTTTACCAAAGATAAATTCTTTAAATTTATTCTTCAATCTTCCTTTGGATATCATTTCAATCTATTTAAAGACGCATTAAAACTGCACTTGGTTTTAATCTTCCCAAAAACCAATATTAACGATTGTTGAACTTGGGAAATCATATCCTGACTTTAACTGGGTTAAAGAACCAATGTCCTTTAAAACACAGTTCACGATAAACCCAAAATCACATTCCATTCCATCCGCCTTTAACCGTAAATTAGCAAGTGAACAATTCCCTACGTATTAACCTCGAAGGCCGAAACCAACATCAGATCAATACCCAGGAAACCATTCAACTTAACTAATTTCCAGTTAATTACTGATTTTCTTAACTATGTTGGGTCTAAGAATAGTATTATTAAAGATAACATTCACGACAACCCAAATCACATTCCATTAATTATGGAATCTTCACGGAAAAAAAAATCAATATATATAATCAATATCAATTTCCATATCCGACCAATAATATAAATGGAATAACGGCAACACCTCTTAAATTACATGTGTATTAACAGTCTTCCTCCACGGAAGTTCACTTCGATTATTATCAAATCGAATTCCATTCAATTCCAATTTAATATATTAAATTGGAAAACGTTACCTTGGAAATTCCCGTTAAATCTTAATAAAAAGATTTATAAATCTCAAATCACATTTCACTATAAATCGGATTAAAGAACGAATGTCGTTAAAAACACAGTTCACAATAAACCCAATTCACATTAGCCTCTAACAGTAAATTAGTAAGAGAACAATCCCCTAAATTAGCCCCGAAGGCCGAAACCAACATCATATCAATTCCCAGGAAACCATTCAACTTAACTAATCTGCCGTCAGCTTCTAATTTTCTTAAATCCATTCGGTTCAAGAACAGTATTATTAAAGATACCATTCACGACGAGCCAAAAATCCAATTTGACATTAAATACAAGGCTCTGAATAGAAAATATATCGGCTTACATTCGATATCAAATTCTGATATCAACAAATATCGTATTGGAAATAATGATATATATATATATATATGTCTTTCAAATTTCCATAACAAGATCTGTATACACACGAAATCTAACATCAAAATATTCCGAAGACAATTTCGATTCAAATCCATTTCCAATTTATATATTGGAAATTCTGGTTACTTTTAAAACCATTTAAAATCCAATTTATTTATTTTAAAAATATTTGGATTATAATCCTAGTTCATTTCGATAAAAAATTATTTTTATCTTTTCAAATATGGAATTTTTCACCCCAATACTTCCCAAATCATTTCTTATGATTTTACACTAATTATTGATATTTTTAATAATTTTATCAAGGCCCGTACAGTCGATTTCCATAAACGGCCATCGAACTGCACTTACAACGACATTTTCCAAATTTGATTTGGACATAATTCCAAATCCAACCGTTAGATTTCAAATCTCTGATATTCTTTTGAAAGCTCTTTTCGATATGAACCCAACGGTTTCACTTTTAGGAGAATCCGATGGTCGGATCTCCCGTAATGTCTATTCGAAGTCAATGGTCGAAATTCACGAACTGCCGCAGCGCGGCACGTTCTGTTCAGGCCATTATATTATATATAATATATATATTTCATCGATTTCCTTTAAAACATATTTTATAAATCGTTTTAAATTCGTTTGCAAAACGATTTCAACTTCATATTCAATTTCAAATCAAAATTGAATATTCCATATCATTGATATATAAATGGTAATATTTTCAAAACATTAAATTTTGAAATCAATTCCTTTTCGATATTCATCATAAAAATGAGTAAAATCGATATAAATATTGTTCACGTCAAAATGGCGTTAATCTAATAAACACGGCTTTATATATTTAAATATATTCGTGTCCATTCCAAATCGGACATCAAAATCAGATTTTGATTCTTTTCTGAATATTATTTTAAAATATTCATTATTTTAAAATAATTGTTATTTTAAAATATTCATTCTTTCTGAATTGGAATCAGACAAAGTCAATTACCATATAATTTGATTTATATGGATTTCATGCACACGTGTACACAACAACAACGATAAACAATCATCCATCATCCAGAGTGCATTTTACACTGCATAAGCATCAAATATGAATATTCAACGCTTATAACAGCTTGTCAATTAATCAATCGACATACAACTAATTATTGGGACTACTGTACATAAACAAATCATTTGATTTGTTTATAAATATTCGTTTTATTATATATATGTTAAAAATTATATTTTTAACTATACAATATTTTTAACTATAAAATATTTTATTCCATTCCACATCACACAATCAATTTTCACAACACAGTCAAACAAACAAACAAGTCGTCCATGGTATGTGGACGACGGGTGTCGGGTGTTGCTAAGCACCGTCTGCATCCTAGTATAGATATTAACTAGAAAATAAAATTAAAGTGAGCAGTTCTCACCTTTGGGTTCCAATCCGCCAGTCTCTATTACTGAACGGTTCGGACTTGCCCAAATTTCCACTGCGATCTTTTGCCGCTGTTCATAGTAAAAAGCGTATTTTTAATATGTTGTTTATTTTAAAATCATGTTTTTAAAATGGCACTTCATATATAGAAATCATATATTTTTACAATGCTTCTTTCTACATAAAAATTATACTTTTATTTTTTCTACTTCTCATATAAAGATCTAATTTTTATCGCTACTTCATATATGTAAAAATCGATTTTTTCTACAATGAAAAATCTAATTTTTCTACAATGAAAAATCTAATCTTTTTTTATTATAAAAATCTAATCTTTTTATTCGCTACTGTTTATATAATAAAAATTATATTTTTATTATGATTCTTTCTATATAAAAATCATATTTTTATTTCGATACATATAAAGAAATTCTATTTTTATCCTACCCAAAATATTATTCCATACATACGATAAAATTATATTTTTATCTAACTAAAAATAATATTTTCATATCGTTATTCATATTATAAACAATCATATTTTTATCATCTATATAATATAAAAATCATATTTTATTATCTATATAATATAAAAATCATATTTTTATAATGCTAATCTATATACAAAGATCCCATTTTTTTTCCATAACAATATATAGGAATCAAAATTATTCTTATAACCTCTATAAATATATAAAACTAAAATAAAAATATATACTATAAAAACTCACATTTTTGCTTGTAAAAATCGAATCTTTGTCAGTCGAGAAGGCTTCACGTCAGAGCTATGGCCTTGGGGAGCTGCTGCAGGTGGTGGGGGTCCTTTTTCCGGCGGTGGAAGGTTGGCATTGCTTGCTTTTAGGTGGTTTCGGGGGGGAGGGGGAATTTAATGGAGGAGGACGATGGGGATACTGTCGGCGGCGTGGTCAGAAGGGGGTCTGGAGTGGTGGCGTGGCGGTAGGGATGGCCGACGGTGGCGAAATAGGGTGACGGCGGTTTGATTTTGGCTGTGGGGCGTGACGTTGATCGTCGCATCGAAGGGTAGGGCGAGGAGATAGAGGAGGGGAAGGCGATGGAGATGGTGGCGGCAGGGGCGATTGCGGCGGAGGAGGGTGGAGGGGAAGTCGTCGTTGACGAGGGCTAGAGGTGCGGGTTTCTTTACAGAAAAGGGGGCGGGATTTTTTTAATTGAAGAGATTTAGGTTTAGCACCACCCCAATGTATGATTATATATTTAAATTATTTAATTATTTTTATCATCCAAAAAGTAACTTTTTCATTTAAACCCCAAATCGAACCCACCGACTATTGCCCCTAGCTAATTACCCCGATTTCGAACACAATGGGATATGTATCGTAGGCTGATTCGACTGTTTCGCTCAGTTTCCGTCAAAATCAAAATATAAATCTATATATTGAATTTGAATGCACATTTCAATTTACCGGGGCCACATACTAACTCTAAAAATTCCCGAAAATTATTTCTAGATTCGTATTGACGATACGGTTCTAACAAAACTGATTTCGTCAAATTTGGAGACCATTTGAAAAATGGCCATTTTCTGGTCGATCCAAATTGACTGAAAGTGTCAAAACACGTTTTATTTTGCCACGCTCACTTATTGATTCAAAAAATTATGAATTTTTGGAATCTAGTAATAAATTGACATCCCACAAAAGTGGTTTTGTCAAAAATGGAGGTCGTTTGCAAAATTTCCATTTTTAAGGGTTATAATTCCATAGCGACTATTCTGAATTTTCAACTGGGCATAACTTTTTATTCCCGCTACAAAATTTCAATTTTTCGGATTCGTTGGAAAGATATTTTCAAATAGATTTAAATATTTTTGGTTTCGCTAAAATCTAGTTTATCGAATCCTGTACATTCATTTGAAATTTGAAATCGAATTTTCAAACTACCGCGCCATTTTCAATTCCTTTTATAATTAAAAATAAATAATTGTATTGTAACGTCGATTCAATTAAATATATACGTTCTAATTCTATTCAAAGTAAATTTCTCATCGTTATTATTTGAAGTAAATCATTTTAAATATTCAAAATTCATTAAAATTGCCAAAATAAAAAATTTAAGTTAGCTCAGATTTCCGGGTTATTACAATCTCCCCCACTTAAAATCTTTTTGTCCTCGAAATGGAACGGAGCTGAAAATTGTTTAACTAACCAACTCAACTTTCATTATTTTAATTATGGCTTTAATTCTTCAACTTTTCAGTCTCTAAAAACTTTTCAAATTTTTCATAAATTTGGCTAAAACCCTAAATTTTCGAAAAATTTCGCCATAACCTCCCCTGTACGAGATCACCAGGAAAATCCCGAAGTTGCCATACAGGCTTCTCCAATCCAAAAAGAAAAAGAAACAGCCAAGCGGCTAGCCAATGGGCTTATAAAATCATCATAAACCCCAACAAATTAGTAAACATGTACCTATTTGTCGGGCATACAATTTTATTCCTCTTCTCTAGCCTCCTTGCAATGACCTGTTCAATGCAAGTACATGTATATGCATGCAAATGCGATAAATTTTCAACACAATTCACTATTTGGTTCAATTTGGCTAAAGGTTCAACATTTAACTAATCAAACAACATAACCAGCAATCAATTAGTTGATTATCTTTTCAAATTCATAACTTGGATACATAGTCAAAAAATCACATTTTTGGTGCCAAATCACAATACTAGACCCTATCTAGTTTTGGTTCTCACACGAGTCAATTGGAAATATATAAATATCACACCTTCGAATCTCGAACACAAACTGCTGATGCTATGTAGTCATCAACAGAATCATCTCTGGGTGACTAGAGTGTAATTCTATATCTATCCAGTATATTAAAACTTCAAATACACGTGGATCAGACATATATGCAAAATCTTTATATATTGGATTGTCCAAATCAATATAAAAATAATATTCAAATACGAATAATTGATTTAAATTTTCAAAACAAAATTGGTTTTCATTTTATTTTTTAAAAATAATACTCTTCACACTCGTTCTAGGACACTACTGATCCTATCTATAAAGAGTCGATATCATTGGATATTACTAGTCCAATCTCTAATGAATTCTTTCGTATGTTTTAATGTGTCTTGTTCTCCGAGCTCTGTAAACCTGGCTCTGATACCAAAATGTAATGACCAGAACTTCCCAGTGAAGGAAAGCTCGGATTGCCTTTGAGAACACGACAAATCAGACCACAAACAGAAGAACATTTCATTGCTTATTACAACAATATCATCAAAATACAAGAATATACAGAGTATGAATAAATATTATACATCATAAAATATCAGAGATTTAAATACATTACTGCAGCGGAAAAATAATACAAAACACAATTGAAGGAGATATATGGATACAGAGCTTTCTGAATATCGTTCTAGCTTTAAACCAGGATCCTGTGAATATAAATCTGCAAAACCAAAACTACTAGCTGCCTGTGCGGAAAATAGGGGGACCCAGAGTTTAGGTTAGAACAATAAACTCCAGGTTAGTCATGTGACTGGTGTGAGAACTAAAATAGTTATTAATCTTTATTTTAAAGTTAGGTAAATCCAGGGACCACGCCGTATAACACGGAACGGGTTTCCTTCCCAGAATACCAGTGCACAAAACTACAGCGCAATGGTAAATAAAGTACAATGAAGCTATTATAAGACCAAGGTCCCATCACACAATGCAACGCAGGCCGGAGGATAGAGTTTTACCTTATAATAGACAAATAATGCTTGATATGTGAAATTTCATATTTTATTATTAATATAAGTGAAGAAAACAACTTCAAATATAAATATATCAATCCAAGGCGGCATGGGTACCATATATTATGTCGCCGATACTAGGCTCTACAATCAAAACCGCAATTGTCACGTATTGGAAGTTCGATTTCCATCTGTGAACCAAGGCAAGGGATCGTCCTTAACGCTTCAAGACAATCTAGCCCATGTCTCAGGAACAGAATGCATCGTCCCTTGGATCGTCAGGGCCAGTCCACTCGATGTGGATTAAAATGCATGAACACTGCGTTTCCCCGCCCTATGGGGCATACATGAGCCAATTGACTCCATCGGCCCCGGATCGACCGATATAACTGAGGCGCCTCCTGTCCATCATCCACATAAGTAAAATGCTAGGGTGTGCAAAACTATGACACTACTCCTAGCTAGAAGGAAACGCATGCCCTCCTTGAGGTCCTCCCCCGTTTCTAGTTCACACCGGTGTGTGAGGCTCGTGAATTAACGCTACACAAAGCTACGCTATATCAAAGCCGTGCTTTGATCATCAACCATAAGACTCTGCTTCTCAATAGTAGCCTTGATCATTTGCATCTCAGCATGCCACACAGGAAATTCACACTATGCAACTGATGTCTATCAATCACACAGAATGAAATCCGATGTCAGACACACATCCATTTACAAGTTCGTTATGGGTCTGAACGAAACCGGAGGCACCTTATTCCTCCCCCATATGTCCAATACAGGGGAGAGGCCCTCTCATATCCGTCGATCTCTAAGTACGTCTGGACGATCACCACTTATTACATCGCCTTGGATGTACAGCCCAATCAAGACATCAGTAATCATCCAAACGATGTGAAGACCTCCGGCCTTCAACCACCGTATTCATCCTTGACACATCGTCGAATCAGTTATTCAGAAAGGGATAAACCTGGTCTTTCTGAATAACTCGCGTATATAATAAACAAGTGCCATAAAAACACAACATACGCCTCATTCCAATCCAGAATATTTCTTTATCCAAATATCCATATACTTTGGGAAAGGTTCCCATTAGTTTTATCGAAGATAAATTCTTTAAATTTATTCTTTAATCTTCCTTTGGATATCATTTCAATCTAATTAAAGATGCATTAAAACTCCACTTGGTTTTAATCTTCCCAAAAACCAATATTAACGATTGTTTAACTTGGGAAATCATATCCTGACTTTAACTGGGTTAAAGAACCAATGTCATTTAAAACACAGTTCATGGCAAACCCAAAATCACATTCCATTCCATCGGCCTTTAACCGTAAATTAGCAAGTGAACAATTCCCTAAGTATTCGCCCCGAAGGCCGAAACCAACATCAGATCAATACCCAGGAAACCATTCAACTTAACTAATTTCCAGTTAGTTACTGATTTTCTTAACTTTGTTGGGTCTAAGAAAAGTATTATTAAAGATACCATTCACGACAACCCAAATCACATTCCATTAATTATGGAATCTTCACGGAAAAACAAATCAATATATATAATCGATATCAATTTCCATATCCGACTAATAATATAAATGCAATACCGGCAACACCTCTTAAATTCCATATGTATTAACAGTCTTCCTTCACGGAAGTTCACTTTGATTATTATCAAATTGAATTCCAATTTAGTATATTAAATTTGAAAATGTTACCTTGGAAAATTCCCATTAAATCTTGATAAAATGATTTATAAATCTCAAATCACATTTCACTTTAAATCGGGTTAAAGAACGAATGTCATTAAAAACACAGTTCATAATAAACCCAATTCACATTAGCCTCTAACCGTAAATTAGTAAGAGAACAATCTCCTAAGTATTAACCCCGAAGGCCGAAATCAACATCAGATCGATACCCTGGAAACCATTCAACTTAACTAATCTGCAGTCAGCTTCTAATTTTCTTAACTCCATTCGGTTCAAGAACAGTATTATTAAAGATACCATTCACGACGGACCAAAAATCCTATTGGACATTAAATACAAGGCTCTGAATTGAAAATATATCGGCTTAAATTCAATATCAAATTCTGAAATCAACAAATATCGTATTGGAAATAACGATATATATATGTCTTTCAAATTTCCATAACAATATCTGTATAATCACGAAATCCAACATCAAAATATTCCGAGGACAATTTCGATTCGAATCCGTCACCAATTTATATATGGGAAATTCTGGTTATTTTTAAAACCATTTCCAATCCAATTTATTTATTTTAAAAATATTTGGATTATAATTCTAGTTCATTTCGATAAAAATCTATTTTTATCTTTTCAAATATGGTATTTTTCACCCCAATTCTTCTCAAATCATTTCTTAGGAATCTACACTAATTATTGATATTTTTAATAATTTTATCAAGGCCCGTACAGTCGATTTCCATAAACGGCCATCGAACTGCACTTATAGTGACTTTTTCCAAATTTGATTTGGACATAATTCCAAATCTAACAGTTAGATTTCAAATCTCTAATATTCTTTAGAAAGCTCTTTTCGATATGAACCAAACGGTTCCGGTTTTAGGAGAATCCGACGGTCGGATCTCCCGTAATGTTCGTTCGAAGTCAATGGTCAAAATTCGCGAACTGCCGCAGCGCGGCGCGTTCTATTCTGGCCATTATATTATATATATAATATATATTTCGTCGATTTCCTTTAAAACGTATTTTATAAATCATTTTAAATTCGTTTTCAAAACGATTTCAACTTCATATTCAATTTCAAATCAAAATTGAATATTCCATATCATCGATATATAAATGATAATATTTTCAAAACATTAGATTTTGAAATCAATTCCTTTTTGATATTCATTATAAAAGTGAATAAAATCGATATAAATATCATTCTTTTCAAAATGGCGTTAAAATCAACACGGCTTTATATATTAAAATATATTCGTGTCCATCCCAAATCGGACATTAAAATCAGATTTTGATTCTTTTCTGAATATTATTTTAAAATAATCATTATTTTAAAATATTCATTCTTTCTGAACTGGAATCAGACACAGTCAATTACCATATAATTTGATTTATATGGATTTCATGCATACGTATACACAACAACAACGATAAACAATCATCCATCATCCAGAGTGCATTCGACACTGCATAAGCATCAAATATGAATATTCAACGCTTATAACAGCTTGTCAATCAATCGATCAACATACAACTAATTATTGGGACTAGTGTATGTCCAATATCTTCCCAATAACCGTGTGGGGTTTCAAACAATCAAAAACATGTTTTATTTATGCAGTTGGGCAATGTGTAAAATTTATCGTCCCAATCAATATCAGTCAAATGTGTGTACATAAACAAATCGTCCGATTTATTTATAAATATTTGTTTTATTTTATTTACACGTTAAAAATTATATTTTTAACTATAAAATATTTTTAACTATAAAATATTTTATTCCATTACATATCACACAATCAATTTTCACAACACAGTCAAACAAACAATCAAGTCGTCCATGGTCCGTGGACAATGGGTGTCAGGTGCTGCTAAGCACCGTCTGCATCCTAGTATAGATATCAACTAGCAAATAAAATTAAAGTGAGCAGTTCTCACCTTTGGGTTCCACTCCGCCGGTCTCTATTACTGAACGGTTCGGATTTGCCCAAATTTCCACTGCGATCTTTTCCCGCTATACATAGTAAAAAGCGCATTTTTAATATGATGTTTATTTTAAAAATCATGTTTTTAAAATGGAATTTCATATATAAAAAGCATATATTTTTACAATGCTTCTTTCTACATAAAAATTATACTTTTATTTTTTCTCCTCTCATATAAAGATCGAATTTTTATCGCTACTTCATATATAAAAATCGAATTTTTCTACAATGAAAATCTAGTTTTTCTACAATGAAAAATCTAATCTTTTTAATTTTAAAAATCTAAATCTTTTTATTCGCTACTGTTTATATAATAAAAATTATATTTTTATTATTCTTCTTTCTATATAAAAATCATATTTTTATTTCGATACATATATAGAAATTCTATTTTTATCCTACTCAAAATATTATTCCATGCATACGATAAAATTATATTTTTATCTAACTAAAAATAATATTTTCATATCGTTATTCATATTATAAAAAATCATATTTTTATCATCTATATAATATAAAAATCATATTTTTTTTGTCTATATAATATAAAAATCATATTTTTATAATGCTAATCTATATACAAAGATCCCATTTTTTTCCATAACAATATATAGGAATTAAAATTATTTTTAAAACCTCTACAAATATTTAAAACTGGAATAAAAACATATACTGTTAAAACTCTCATTTTTACTTGTAAAAATCGAATCTTTGTCGGTCGAGGAGGTTTCACGTCAAAGCTATGGCCTTAGAGAGCTGCTGCAGGTGGTGGGGGTCCTTTTTCTGGTGGTGGAAGGTTGGCATTGCTCGCTTTTAGGTGGTTGGGGGGGCAATTTAATGGAGGAGGACAATGGGGACACTGTCGACGGCGTGGTCAGAAGGGGGGTCTGGCATGGTGGCGTGGCAGCAGGGATGGCTGGCGGCGGTGAAATAGAGTGGCGGCAGTTTGATTTTGGCTGTGGGACGTGACGTTGATCGTCGCATCATAGGGTAAGGCGAGGAGATGGAGGAGGGGAAGGCGATGGAGATGGTGGTGGCAGGGGCGATTGCGACGGAGGAGGGTGGAGGGGAAGTCGTTGTCGACGAGGGCGAGAGGTGCGGGTTTCTTTACAGAAAAAGGGGGCAAGATTTTTTTAATTGAAGAGATTTAGGGTTAGCACCCCCAATGATTATATATTTAAATTATTTAATTATTTTTATCATCCAAAAAGTAACTTTTTCATTTAAACCCCAAATCGAACCTATCGACTACCCAAAACAACGGGATATGTATCGTAGGCTGATTCGACCGTTTCGCCCAGTTTCCGTCAAAATCAAAATATAAATCTATATATTGAATTTAAACGGACATTTCAATTTACTGGGGCCACATACTAACTCTAAAAATTCTCGAAAAATTATTTCTAGCTTCATATTGACGATACGGCTCTAACAAAACTGATTTCGTCAAATTTGGAGACCGTTTGAACAATGGCCATTTTCTGGTCGATCCAAATTGACTAAAATTGTCATAACACATTTTCTTATTCCATGCTCACATATTGATTCAAAAAATTATGAATTTTTTTAATCTAGCAATAACTTGACATCCTGGATCCAACAAAAGTGGTTTCATCGAAAACGGAGGTCGTTTGCAAAATTTCCATTTTAAGGGCTATAATTCCATAGGGACTATTCTGAATTTTCAACTGGCATAACTTTTTATTCCCACTATGAAATTCCAATTTTTCGGATTCGTTGGAAAGATATTTTCAAATAGATTCAAATATTTTTGGTTTCGCTAAAATCCGGTTTATTTTGAATCATGTACATTCATTTGAAATTTGAAATCGAATTTTCAAACTACCGCGCCATTTTCAATTCCTTTTATAATTAAAAATAAATAATTATATTCTAACGTCGATTCAAATAAATATATACATTCTAATTCTATTCAAAGTAAATTTCTCATCATTATTATTAAAATAAATCATTTTAAATATTCAGAATTCATTAAAATTACCAAAATAAAAATTTTAAATTGGCTGAGATTTCCGGGTTATTACAATAAGATTCCTTTTATTGTAAATATGTGAATCTTAGAATTCATAGAAAGTGTTGTATGAATAAAATTCTCTTTTTATTTATACATATGAAACATAGAAAGTGTTGTATGAATAAAATTCTCTTTTTATTTATACATATGAAACATAGAAAGTGTTGTATGAATAAAATTCTTTTTTTATTTATATGTATGAAACATAGAAAGTGTTGTATGAATAAAATTCTCTTTTTATTTATACATATGAAACATAGAAAGTGTTGTATGAATAAAATTCTCTTTTTACTTATACATACGAAACATAGAAAGTGTTGTATGAATAAAATTCTTTTTTTTATTTATACATATGAAACATAGAAAGTGTTATATGAATAAAATTCTTTTTTTTATTTATACATATGATACCTAGAAAGTGTTGTATGAATACAATTCCTTTTTTTATTTATACATATGGAAACATAGAAAGTGTTGTATGAATAAAATTCTTTTTTCTATTTATACATATGATACATAGAAAATTTTGTATAAATCAAATTCTCTTTTTATTTATACATATGAAACATAGAAATTGTTGTATACATAAAATTCTCTTTTTATTTGTACATATAGAACATAGAATTGGTTAAAAAATAAAAATACTCTTTTTATTGTATATACATGAATAATAGAATTTGTTAGAAATTGTCACAAAATAGAAATATTATTTTTTATTGTAACATGTTAATGTTAGAATTTGTAAAACAATAAAAATATTCTTTTTAATGTACATGTTAATCTTAGAATTGTTAGAATTTATAAAACAATAAAATATTCTTTTTTATTGTAACATATTAATGTTAGAATTTGTAAAACAATAAAAATATTCTTTTATTGCACATGTTAATCATAGAATTGTTAGAATTTGTAGAACAGTAAAAATATTCTTTTTATTGTACATGTTAATCTTAGAATTGTTAGAATTGGTAAAACAATAAAAATATTCTTTTTATTGTACATATTAATATAAGGATTTGTTAGAATTTGTTAAAAAATAAAAAATACTCTTTTTATTGTAACATGTAAGTCGTAGAATTGGACAAAATTGTTTATATAAATAAAATTCCCTTTTTTATTATATATATATGAAACATAGAAATTGTGTAGATAATAAAATATTCTTTTTATTTGTTCATATGGAATATAGAAATTGTGTAGACAACAAAATATTCTTTTTATTTGTTCATATGAAATGTAGAAATTGTGTAGACAATAGAATATCTTTTTATTATATACATATGAAATATAGAAATTATGTAGACAATAAAATATTCTTTTTATTTGTTCATATGAAATATAGAAATTGTGTAGACAATAAAATATTCTTTTTATTTGTTCATACGAAATATAGAAATTGTGTAGACAATAAAATATTCTTTTTATTTTTTCATATGAAATATAGAAATTGTGTAGACAATAAAATATTCTTTTATTTGTTCATATGAAATATAGAAATTGTGTAGACAATAAAATATTCTTTTTATTTGTTCATATGAAATATAGAAATTGTGTAGACAATAAAACATTCTTTTTCTTTGTTCATATAAAGCATAGAAATTGTGCAGACAATAAGATTTTCTTTTTATTGTATATATGTGAACATAGAAATTGTCAAAATAGTTTATACAATAAGATTTTCTTTTTATTGTATATATGTTAACATAGGAATTGTCAAAATTATTAAACATTAAAAAGAAACTTGTTTAGGGAAAATTATTGAAAGATTAAAAATGATACATTTTTAATGTAAAATTAGTCTCATTAAAAATGATTCATTAATAAAATTGACATGTTCATTAGAAATTATTTAGAGATTAAAAAGTACATTTTTAATGTTTATTTAGTTTCATCAAAAATGACATTTTTCATGTTTATTTAGATAAAAAGGATTACATGTTAAAATAAGATTTGTAATAAAAAATGTTACATTAAACATCTTTGTTTAGATAAGAAGAATAACATCTTTTGATTCATTAAAATGTAATCACTTACATGTTAGCAAAGTAGTAAAAATGTTTATATGCTAATATACATTTTGTTTGTTGAAAACATCACTTTTAACATGTTAGTGAAATCGTCGAACGATTTATATTAATATATATATATATAGTATACAAATAAAAATAAAAATTAAACGAATCGCGCGTGGTAGTTCGCGTTTCGGAATCGTAACTTTAAACAATTATACCGAAAGATTTGACCATCGAATTTTTCCAAAACTAGAACCGCTAGGTTCGCTTTGGAAAGATCTTTCCAACGATATAAAATTTGTTAAGATCCGATGGTTAGATTTTGAGAAATGTGTAATTCAAATATGGATAAAAACAACGTTAGGGCCACATAACGACCTGAAGCGTCATTTGAATTAAATGGCTATTTTTATGTAAATAAAAATAGTGATAAATCGTTATAAAATAGTATTAACAATATGAAATGATTTGAATTATATATATTCGAGAATTATTTGAAAAGACCGAGTTCAATCTCATTTCAAATAATTATACAACAATTTAAAATTGAAGACATTGAAGACGGTGGTTGAGGACCGGCGATCTTCACATCGAATGGACATCTATTGATGCCTTTGATTGGAGTTGCTGCCTTGTAAGGGTTAAAGTGGTAGTTGTCCGGACGTACTTGTTGATTGTCCGAATATGCGAGAACCTCTCTCCCATATTGGACATAAGGGACGAGAAATAAGGTGTCTCTGGTTTCGTTCAGACCCAGAACGGACTTGTAAATGGATATGTTTCTGACATTGGATTTCGTTCTGTGTTAATTGATTTCTATTAAATATATAACTGTTTGATGCTGGAGAATTTATTCTCTTGCTTAACACCCTTCTCTAAGACGTACGAGATTAGAGGTTATATATTGATAGGCATCAATTGCTTGGCGTGGATTGTCAATGTGGCATGCTAAGATGCAAATGATCAAGACTTTTGTTGAAAAGTAGAGTCTTGTGGTTGATGATCAAAGCACAGCTTAAATTAGCATAGCTTTGTGTATAGCGTTACTTCGCGAGCCTCACAGCCCGGTAATTGTCAAAAACGGGATAAGGGAACGCAGGGAGTGCACGACATTTCTTTTTAGCTAGAAGTGGTGTCATAGTATGGAGCCTAGATATTTTTACTTATGTGGATGATGGAATGAGGTGCCTCGGATATTGAGTCTCCAATGGCTCAGAGATAGGTCCGATAGTACCGGGAAACATGTGTTCAGGCATAACTAATCCACTAAAGTATTTGTGGACCGGTCCTGCATGATCCAAGGGTTCGCCAACGTCCGAGCCCTGACACATTTGCTAGGGTGTATCGAATCGGTAGCCTTGACTCATGATGGAAACCCAATTTCCAATACGACATTACAGATTTGATTGTAAACCTATATGTGGCGACATAGTAGGATGGGGTACTATGTCGTCTAGGATTGATACATTTACTTTGAAAAGCATTTTAAAATGACTAGACACTAATAATAATATCAAATGATTATTGTTTTATACGTATCAATCATGTTTGATCATTATAAGGTAAAACTCCATCCTTCGGTTTGCGTTGCATTGTGTGATGGGACTTGAGTCTTATAATGGTTTCATTTTTCTAAAAAGCATTGCATTGTTTATAAGATTTACTTATTTTATGCATTGGCAATCCAACGGAGTAAACCCGTTCCACGTTAGCGGTGTGGTCCGGTGATTAGCCTTATTATTAGATAAGTTAAGTAAGATTTCTCATATCAGTCCCATGACTGACTCGTAGTTTGTTTCACTTGCAAACTCAGGTGCTTTTATTTTCCACACGAGCTGTGTAGTGGCTTATTTTGCAGATATTTATTCATTGAGCAGGATTCTGGATTGAAACTTAAAGTTGTGTCCAGAGCATTTATAGTCATCCGTTGTGTTAGTTTATTGATTTTGCTGCATTATATTAAATTTATTGTAAATTAATCTTCCGCTGTATTATATTTCGATGTACTCTGATATATTTTGTACTTTGATGTAACATTATTATGATGTTTATAAAAGTCTTCTGTTATTTGTTCTAATGTGTTGTATGCCCAGAGTTAGCGTATGCGGGATTCGAACGGTCTTGGTCGATTTAGCGATCGATTAGGTCCGGGCGAAATCCACGTCCTTACAGCTAGTATCAGAGATTTGGTTAACTGAAATCTTTGGGGTACAACTTGTTAGAACTGAACAAAAGACTCATCAGAGTAGGATTAGAGATATCCTATAAAATAATACTCATTAGAGATAGGATCAATAGTATCCAAGAATGAGAAAACTCATTAGAGATGGGGTTAGAAATGCCGTAGAATGAGTTGAGAGTGACAAGTTTATAATTAACGTATTTGTGATTATATATATGATTCGATCTTAGAAAACATGATTTTTGAATATATAAAGTTATATATATTTGAATATCTAATCAACTAATTGATTGATGATTGTGTTGTGTGATTATTAGTACAACTAATAAAATTACTGAAACTAATAAAAGAATGAAAATTGAGTTGGTTAGTCAAACAACTTTCAACACCATTCCTTTTCGAGGACGAAAAGATTTTAAGTGGTGCTGATTGTAACAACCACGGAAAATCAGAACCAAATGAAAAATTTATTTTAAGGAAATTTTTTTAGAAAATGTCTTGAGAATAAAAAAATTCATTATTAGATTAAGATATTGAATCTGAAAAAAAAATAAAAAAATGAATTATTGAATAAAGAAAGAGAAAAAATGAGAAGTTTTTAAATAAAATTATGATGTTATTTATGAATGATTTCAAATTTATTTCTGTTAGATAATTGGTTATTTATAACAATTAAATTGTTTATGAATAATTGCAAGAATGAATACTCAAAATAGTTAATTTTGATTTGACTGTGTAAATCAATTCATGATATTCAATTTGAAAATGTAAGTTTGAATTAGGATTTGAACGTAGAGATTCATACTTGAATTTCTGGTTTGTTTAATTTTAATTTTTCTTGAAAGATCTAATTAAATTTTAAGATTAAATGATTAAATTTATATTTTAATTTAAAATTTAAGTTTGTTGATTGTGTTACGTTTATTGATGGAAATCTTAAATCCTAAGATTCAAATGTTGATTGACATAACTCATGTAGGCGCTTGTTTAATGCACATTCTAAATATACAAAGAGGAAAAAATAACTTTAAAAATATTTCCTCAATTAGATGTTAATAGTAAGGATGTTATCCTTAAATTCCAACATTCTTTTTACTAGATTCCTAGGAAAAAATGCCTTAGGAACTTTAAAATTTATTAATTTATATTGAAATGTTGATTGAAAATAATGTGTAGGTCCTAAATGAAATAAATTCTAACAATATGTATATAAGTTTGTATGTATATATGTATGTGTGTGTGTATATATATATCTTTGGCTATCCTCTTAAATATGTCCCCTGTCATTTCAGAATGTAACCGTTAGGAATTCAAAACGTGGATTACATGTTCAAACCTTTGATTAATTAGTTTATTCTGGAATAGTTGCATCCATTTTTAATGCCTTCCTCTATTTTTTATTTCCTTAATAACTACACCATTCCTATCCATCAAGATTGACGAATTCATTTTATTTATCTTCTCCTTTATATTTCCTTCTTCTCCTCTTATTTTCTTTTCCATTTCTATGAAACAACCCACCTCCGTTAAGGTCACTCACATGGGAACGCATTAACTTTTGTGAAGCATTATAGGTAAAAGATACAGGTAATTTACAAGACAGACATACAAACAGCGGAAAAATTGAAATCATTTCATAAGCAGCGTGGTTCAGTCAAAACATTACAACCATTATCTTAAACCCAATTTCCATATCATTACAATAAAACCTTTGTCTTGATTAAAAACTCCAAATACATAAAGAAGCATAAAACAGTGGTAAAGCAGCATAAATCCCCAATAAAAGTGTAACCACAGCCATAGCCAAGGAATAGAGAATCCAAGCAATACATCTACTCTCTTTAAGCTGGAAAAAGTCTAAACTAAGCTGAAGTATTCCCTCCCTATGGACCTGGGGAGGGGAATGGAAGAAAAGAAGACAAAAGCAAATGGGTCAGACATAAAGCCTGGTAGGCCCATTGATTTTCAGCATGTAAACAAGAAAAAGGATCATGACATGAATAAACCGAATGTAAGACAATACCATAGTAACAAGATAACATAAGGCAAGATAGACTGAATATGCTATCGCACCCATTTCTATTTCTCTACACCAACTAACAATTGTTACAACTAGCCTCATGTGTTCATAATAAAATGATCCCTTTATCGATCGGCTTCTACTCACGTGTATTTATTACTTGTGTCATTCGGCCCCGCTTGTTTGTAGATACCTGTGCTGGTCCCACCATGGGGTGCATCAATCCCTATGATGGCAACCGACATAATTCAAGATGCACAGTGTATAACTACTGATGCCCAGTGCCTGATTTTTCCACTCCGGGGCACGTGCACGCCCGTACTCCATCGGAACCTACTAGAATGCACCACCCACCGCTATTTTGACCGCTTATAATCAGCCCAGTAATCGTGCACCACCCTGCCTAGTTCAGGGTACTGTGATACATCTATGTAGGTTATCGCTGAAATGGGTCCCCGTTACTAGGGTTTCCTAACCAACATGTTATAACGGTTAAGTGTTCTCAACTTAACTTAACCCCACCCATTTGTTTAATTAACATGTTGCATTGGTTAAGTGTTGCCTATGTTAACTTAACCCTACCTTTCTTAGCATGTCTATTCATTAGCATTAATTGATTTATTAATGCACCAACCTCTCACATTAGAACTATTGTTTGTGGTTGCTGGATGTGCTGGGCAGTTTCGGGCAGACTTCTACCATAATCTCATTCTAATCTCGGGTTTTGGGCTTAATGCGCTAACCTCTCACATTAGATCTGTTGTTGTAGTCGCTGGATGTGCCGGGCGGTTCCGGGCAGTCTTACACCGTAACTCAATCTAACCTCGGGTTAGGCATGTTCATCTTTTAGCCAATTTACATATTTACCAAACATGTCCAAGTCTATATGTCAATTATCCACAAGTGTAGTCAATTCAAGTTATATCACATTTACTTGTTATGCCCAAAATTACTCAATTAAGTTATACCCAATTCCCAGCGCTATAATCGCACGTACTACAAGATTCAAACTAGGTTTCCAAGTGAACCTAGTATTCATAAAATAAAACGAAAAGGGGAATAAAGAAGAAATGCAAGAATTGACATAAGAGAATAAACATGTAAAGGTGTATTGTAGGCTAGCTTTTGGATCAAGCCACCAAGATTCACACATATGGAGTTTTACTCATAAAAGCCATGAAACCCCGATCGTGGTCACCAAGCCCTTGCCGGATCGTGACACTACTACTACGCCACCTCGATCGCGGTTCTCTACAGCGATCCAATCCATCCACACCTGAGTCATTACCATGATCCGATCCCTGAAACTGAGAGATGAAGGCCATGACCAAGTCATTCACGATCCGAAGATGAAAGATCTTATGCCACCTGTCCATAACTGTCATTTTGACCATTTCTCCATTAGGCTACGAACCCGTCCGAGATTATCGGGATTTGTGACACGTATGACCACGATCCGCCTGAAGAAATCAGCTATAAATAGTCCTAGATTTGGCATTTTTCAGGATTTTTTTGGCAATTCGGAGCTCTGATTCCACCATTATCATATCTCCATTATTTCTAATCAGAGTTATCTCGAATTTACTGAGTGAATCAATATTGTAAAAGTGAGGTTGAGAGATAAATCATTGGTTGTACTTGAATCTTAAGTATAATCATTGATATAAAGTGGAAGTAGGCTCATTAACACCGAACCACTATAAACCCTATGTCTTTTCTGTTTTTTCTTGCATTTTTTCTGATATTAATCTTCCCCAAATTAAAATAATTTGGGTGTTAGACTTAATTTTGGATCTAACATTTTGGTGCTTTCACTGAGACTCGAAGTCTCAGCATATTGGATTGTAGTTCTATTGTTTGGATAGTAAAGTCCAAAGAAAACAGTCCAAAACTCCACTGTTACGATTTTTGAAGATTTCAGTAAAGCTCATATATCATGCCTGGAAAGAAGTCTAAGGAAGTACGAACTTCGCAGGCAAATGAAGCTGCAAACGAAGCAATTGAAGAAAGTGTGCACGAACAGGTCGAAGAAGAGCTCTCGGATCGTGGTAATGTAGAAGCGATCAGATCCAGTGATGGTGTGACGAACCAGACGGCTGAAGGAGTTACTACCTGATCGCAGGACCACGCTGCGATCCCCTTGCACCTATCACCACGAATCGACATCAAGGGGGTACGACGATCCACCAGCCTAGGAGGACCACGATCCGAACTGACAATCAGACTACTACCCGACCTGGGAAGGAAATTAGGGCTCGTTCCGCTCGTGTCGGTACTTCTGCTCAATCCGGTTCAAGTTCCTTGCGTATAAGAGAAGATGAAGATGACCAGTTTGACCCTTCTGCTCTAGTTACCGAAGGACATCTGACTCGGATACTTGAAGCATTGGACAGGCAAACTGATGAATTGGCCGCTCAAAGGCAGGAGAGCTCGTTGCTGCGTCAGAATATTACTGCCTTAGGCAGACGAATTGACGATATTCAAAGGCAAGTTTTGCTACCTCCAGCTTACCCTTTATCCCCGGAACGTACATCCTCATCTGAAGAACCTCGGAGAAAACGACGATGGCCTCCATTGGAAAGTGCTGAGAATATAGAAGTGCTTAATCAGGAAACCAATAACCATAATTTAAATGAGCCCATCCTGCCACCTAGGAATGGAGGCGTTATTGATCCTACTCAGAATCAATCTGTTCCTTCTGCTCGTCATGCGACTGATCGCGGAAATAAGGGCAAGGGAGTTCTGTCTAGGACCCAGACATTGCTGCAGTATGTCAAAGAAATGCTTGAGGGGCTCGCCGGGCAAGAAGTGCTGATCCTGAATCCACTCTGACCCATGCGGATGTCGAAGCTATGATCAGGCAAATGATGGTGGAAAATCGCGGACAAAGAACGAAAGATTGGGGTATAGGCCGTAGTCATTCACCTTTTACAGATGATATTTTAGAGGTTCGATTCCCAAGGAAATTTAACATTACATCCATGAACCGTTATGCGGGAAAGGCTGATCCAGTTCAGCACTTGATGAGATATTCATGGTACATGAATGCAGCTGCCGCTTCCGATGCCATGAAGTGTAAGGCATTCCCGATATTCCTGGAGGATACGGTGTTAATGTGGTTCATTTGTTTGCCAACACGACGATCTCCAGTTTCAGGGAATTAAGTGAACAGTTTGTAAATCAGTTCCGATTACATACCCAGAGATCTAAGAATGTCATTAAGTCGTCCCTCATTAGGCAATGTCCGGACGAATCTTTGAGGTCCTGCTTAGATTGATTCAACTTAGTGGTCACAGAGGTTAGAGATCCCAATGAACAAACTGTTTTGATGGCTCTGCTTGACGGAGTGGATAAGGATACTGAGTTTGGAAGGTGCCTGGTCGGTAAACCACCGTTAACCAGAGAGATATTTTACGAAATGGCCAACATCCACATGCGTCGAGAGGAAATTTACGCCAACCGAAAGAGGAAGGCAGTGGATAAGGAGGATATCCCAAGTAGTGTGGCCATTAAACAAATGGGAGACAGCTCAGGAAAAGTTGAAGTTAATGTTGGGAACAAGAATCAAGGCAATGGTCGCCAATCAGGGAATAGTAATAACAATAATCGGAAGAGAAATCGAGGAAATGACTCTCAGAGAAGATCCCGGCCTAGACCGTTTGAGAGCTTCACACCGTTAAATGATACGTTGGAAAACATCTTCTTGGATACATATAATGTCCTCCAATACAAAAGGCCTCCTCCGAGAGATTCTACAGAAAAAGAGCGTGAAACTGGGAAATTCTGTCTTTTTCATCAGGTTCATGGTCCTTCCACAAACGAATGTCATCATTTGAGAGATGTGATTGTAAAACTTCTCCAAGAAGGAAAGCTTGACGAATATAAGGTGACTCCTAGGGATAGGGGGCAAGCCGTACAAGCTCCAAACCAAAGCCAACCTACTGCCAAACCAACGACTCAGCAAAAAGGAAAAAATATCGTTATCAATACCATAGTTGGTGGACTTCACCTGACAGGGCATAGTTTCAGAGCTATTGATCAGTACGTGAATGCAGCTAAACAACATTTTGAAGTGGGGGAATGTAGCAACCCCGAGGATAACGCTCTGGTTAAGCAATAAAAGACGATGTCTGATGACATCATATTTCGCGAGCGAGAGAGTATTGGGGTACATCCCCAACTGAAGACCCATTAGTGATCACCATCACTATCGGTCCAGCTATAGTTCATAAAGTTTTAGTGGATAACGGGAGTTCGGTCAACATTCTGTTCAAGAAAACATTTGACCAAATGAAACTCGAGCCAAAGGATTTGAAACCATGGGAGGGTTGGATACGTGGATTTAGTGGGGCCTCGACCGCTCCAATGGGATACGTGGAATTGTTAGTAACCCTTGGGAAAGGAAAATGCCAGAGAGCGAGAATTCTCCCCTTTGTAGTCCTGGACATTGAGTCGTCATACAATGCCTTTTTGGGTCGGCAAGCCCTAGCGAAATTCAGGGCCTGCATTGCACCCTGGTGCCTGTTGTTGAAGTTCCCGACGGATGTCGGCATAGGCATAGTCAGAGGAGATCAAGTTATTGCACGAGCATGCTACATTGCAGAGTTAAAATTGCTCCGCAAAGGGAAAGATGTAGAAACAAAAGGTGGTTCTTCACCTCTGAGGGAGGAATCGTCATAGCAACAAAAGAAAATACCTCCGGGAGGGTCGCCCAGAGAGTTGCCTGAGGACATAGATCCCAAAGAGGACGAAGAGCCTGGGGGCAGAACGGCGACTCCAAATGAAGTGACTATGGATGTACTAATCGATGATAGTGACCCAGAGAAGGTCCTGAAGATTGGATCCCAGTTGGATCCTGTTCGAGCTAAAGAATTAACAAATTTCCTGAAATCTAACTTGGATGTATTCGCCTGGACCTATGCGGACATGTGTTGAATATCTCCCTTGATTATGAGTCATTCGTTAAGCATCAACCCGAAACATCCTCCTGTTAAACAGAAAAGGCGAATGCTTGGCCCAAAGAGGTCTGCCGCCTTGAAGGAAGAAGTTGAAAAGCTGAGGAGTAATGGATTTATTAAAGATTCAACATACCCTGACTGGATTTCAAACCCGGTTTTGGTAAAAAAAGGCCAATGGAAAGTGGCGTACATGCATCGAATTCTCAGATCTAAACAAAGCCTGCCCAAAAGGATAGCTTTCCGTTACCTCAAATCGATCAGTTGGTAGATTCAACCGCGGGTCATGAACTTCTTTCTTTTATGGATGCATACTCGGGGTACAATCAAATCCCCATGCATGTCCCAGACCAAGAGCATACCAGTTTCATTACAGATTTTGGATTATACTGCTATGTGGTGATGCCTTTTGGTTTGAAGGATGCCGGCGCTATATATCAGCGATTGTTGAATAGAATGTTCTACAACCAAATCGGGAAAACGATGCAAGTATACGTTAACGACATGTTGCTAAAGTCCAGGCAATCATCAGATCATACTACCGATTTAGTAGAGATGTTTGGGATTCTCCGAAAGTATGGGATGAAACTGAATTCTTTGAAATGTTCGTTTGGGGTAGCATCTGGAAAATTCCTAGGATTCATCGTCAGCTCGCGTGGAATCGAAATCAATCCAGATCAAATTACAGCAATCCGAAATATCCAAGAACCGAAGCAGATTAAGGATGTCCAAACCCTCGCTGGAAAGGTGGCGGTGCTGAGTAGGTTCATCTCCAAAGCTACAGATAAATGCATCCCCTTTTTCGAGCTGATAAAGCGAGGCAAGCACAACTTTAAATGGACTCCTGATTGTATAGAAGCATTCCAGAATCTGTTGAACCATCTGGAAAGACCCCTGATACTGTCTAAGCCCGTGGATCGCGAGGATTTATTTGTGTACTTGGCAATATCATCTCACGCAATCACTTTGGCTTTAGTAAGAGAAGAGAATAAGGTACAAAGACCAGTGTACTATGTGAGTAAGAAATTGGCGGCCGTAGAACAGAATTATCCAAAAATAGAAAAGCTGGCGTATAGCTTACTAATTGCGTCTTGAAAACTTCGCCACTACTTCCAGGCTCATCCCATTACTGTGTACAGCGATCACCCACTAAAGCCAGTTCTGCAAAGGCCAGAAGCATTAGGAAGGTTGCTCAAATGGAACATCGAGTTGAGTCAATTCGACCTGAACTTCCAACCCCGAAGGTCAATAAGAGGGCAGGAACTTGCAGATTTTATAGCAGAATTCACCATCCTAGAAGATGATGTAGTAACCGAAGAGGATGATCCACCAAAGCTACTCCTCGACCCTAATGCCTGGAAACTATACACTGATGGAGCTAAAAATGATAGACGATCTGGCGCTGGAGTGGTTCTCGAAACTCCAGAGAAACGGTTAATATATTCCCTTTTAGACTGGAGTTCCATTCCACTAATAACGACTCCGAGTACGAAGCCCTAATTTCCGGACTGGAACTCGCAAAAGAATTGGATATCACAAATTTAGACATCTTTTGTGATTCCAAGATAGTCGTAAACCAGGTCATTGGAAAGTTCCAGGCCAAGAGTCCAAGGCAGATATCATACTTGGAAAAAGTGAAGAAGTTGTTATATTGTTTTGACCACCATATCATATCTCATATTCCCCGAACGGAGAATCAAAAGGCAGACAAGTTAGAGAAAATGGCTAGTTTAGATAATCCTTAGGATACGGAGCTGGTCCCAATTGAAGTACTACAGTCTCCCAGCATAGATCAGATGGAAGTTGATCTGGTACTAGAGATTGAACCTGAGAGGGAGTCATGGATGACTCCTCTAAAGAAGTTTTTGATAAATGGAATGCTTCCAACGAAGAAAAGTGTGAGGCGTGTAGTTGTACGAAAAGCTTCCCGATATGTGTTGCAAGGCAATGTCCTATACAGACAAGGTTTCTCGATGCCCCTCCTCCAGTGCATCGCCCATGATGACATCAAGCGTGTGCTGAAAGAGGTTCACGAAGGCGAATGTGGCGATCACACTAGAGGCCAAACGCTGGCAAAGAAGATATTGCGGTATGGCTATTTCTGGCCTACCATAAACAAGGATGCAGCCAAGTATGCACGACGTTGTGACGCTTGTCAGAAATTCTCCAAGATACCTAGGGCGACACCTAGCCATTTGAAGACAATGACAAGCCCATGGCCTTTTTTTATGTGAGAGATTGACATTATTGGGAGCCTTCCCATAGCAAAGGATGGAGCAAAGTTCGCTATTGTGGCCGTGGATTATTTCACTAAATGGGTAGAAGCAGAGCCTTTGACCATGATCACAACCAAGCGAGTGATCAATTTTGTTATCAAGAACATTATATGTCGATTTGGGATTCCAAAAATCATCGTAATCGATAATGGGACCCAATTCGATAGTACCAAGTTTCAAGATTTCTGTTAGAAGTATCATATCGAGAAAAGATACACCTCTGTGGCACATTCGCAATTGAATGGACAAGTCGAAGCGGCGAACAAGGTGATTAAATCCATTCTAAAGAAAAGATTGAAGAGGGCCAAAGTCATGTGGGTTGATGAATTACCCTGGGCACCATGGGCCTATAGGACAACTTACAAGTCGGCGACGGGTGACACCCCGTTTTCCCTTGCTTTTGGAGCTGAAGCGGTCATTCCGGTCGAGTTGGAAGTACCATCTCATCGAACCACTTATTATGATCCGATGACCAACAATGAGCTGCTCCTTGAGTCTTTAGACATGGTTGAAGAAAAGAGGGATGAAGCCGATCTACGCGCCTTGAGGCACAAGCAACAAGTTGCTCGGTATTACAACAAGAAAGTCCGAGCTCGAACCTTCGAACCTGGAGACTTGGTTCTGAAGTGCGTCTTTCCATCCCCAGTACATATGGGCCCAAAATGGGAAGGACCATACTCCATTTTACGAAGGCTTGATAATGGAACCTTCAAGATAGCAATCGTGGATGGGGATGAAATCCCCAGAGTGTGGAATGCCTAACATTTGCGGCCTTATCTGATATGAAATTGTCAGTTTTACTCTTTTTATTAGGACCATGTAAGAAGGTCTGACTTGTCTAGAACAGTCTGCTTACTTGAACAAAAGATTATAAAGTGGACGAGGTCATGATTCGACTAAACCACTATAAAAATATCGCATGTCATTTACCTTTTCTGCACTGTTTCTTGTTTTCTCTTTTTATTTTAATTAAATTAGATCATTACCATTTTGAGATTTGTTTTAAGCTAGAGAGCGATCACAATATACCTAATTCAAAACGCCATCTATCAAGATCGGAAGACTAACAGTAATTAAAGCTCCAAATGGTGCGGCAAGGTAAATCACACTACTGCTTGTACTTTAACTCTCAAGATTAGGGAAAGAGTATGAAGGACGCAAAAATTACGTCCCCAAGGCATTCAAGTGCACCGCGACAAAAGATTATAAAGTGGACGTGGTCATGATTTGACCAAACCACTATAAAAATATCGCGTGTCATTTACCTTTTCTGCACTGTTTCTTGTTTTCTCTTTTTATTTTAATTAAAATAGATCATTACCATTTTGAGATTTTTTTTAAGCTAGACAACGATCACAATATACCTAATTCAAAATGCCATCTATCAAGATTGGAAGACTAACGGTAACTAAAGCTCCAAAAGGTGCGGCAAGGTAAATCACACTACTGCTTGTACTTTAACTCTCAAGATTAGGGAGAAAGTATGAAGGACGCAAAAAATAACGTCCCCAAGGCATTCAGGTGCACCGCGATAAAATCGCCTTGATAACACTCTAACTCGCTGAAGGATCGGGAGAGTATAAAGGCGCTAGAGACTTAGCGCCCCCGGAACTTCTGCCCCGCTAAAGGACCGGTGAGCAGACCAAGATCGAGCTCGAACTCTGACCCGCTGAAGGATCGGGAGAGTATAAAGGTGCTAGAGACTTAGCGCCACTCAAACTCTAACCCGCTGAAGGATCAGGAGAGTATAAAGGTGCTAGAGACTTAGCTCCACTCGAACTCTAACCCGTTGAAGGATCGGGAGAGTATAAAGGTGCTAGAGACTTAGCACCATAAGAAATCTTACCCCGCTGAAGGATCGGGAGAATATAAAGGCACAGTGACATATGCCACTCAAGGGCTCTCATCCCAACACACGAGTGGGGACAAGAGTGAAAAAGGGGGCCCGATGTGATGGCCCGAAAATCCGTACCAATTTGAGCTGACTAATATCCTATACATTCAACTCAAAGTGCACGAAAATTCAGATCATTAATAGAAAGAATTTAGAGGATGAGATAGAAAAGATAGAACTAATAGAATGGAAAAAGAAGAAGAACATCAAAATCAGAGTAAACACGAATCTCACAGCGGAACGAATAACATGTATTATAACATAACTTTGAAATACACAAACTGAAATTGTATATACATACCATATCAGAGTACAACTCATATATATTACAGCGGAAACAATCTCTAACTAACTAATGGTGAAGCCTTCTGCTTCCAGCTCCTCTAAGTGAATCTGCAAAACCTGAAACACTTGACTGCCCGTACAAATTTGGGCACCCAAGAGTTTAGGGAAAACAAACAAAATAAACTCTGGGTCAGTCACAGGACTGGTGTGAGTAAATTCCAACCATACTGTTTAAATTTGAAAATCTTTTTGAAACAAAAAGATAATAGTAAGACTAACCCACACATAAAGATGGATGGTTTTTTTGATATCAAACTCAAGTGATATTATAATAATGTCTACTCAATTAAATAATCAAGTAGCAGAACGTTTGCATCTCACGCTCCATATATATATATATAGTATAAAATCAAAAACCGCAGGGCGCTTATTAAAAATGGATTCCAACAGACAAGGTATGGGAGCACCTTCCGATCAGTGTACTCTAGAGGGGATACACCTGGGTTCAACAAGAACGTCTTTCAACCCGGCCACACATGACTGACCACTCATTTAGCTTGAGTGTAAAGAATATATTGCCACCAACGGTTGTTGGCCATCCAACCGTAATCCGAAGATTCAGAATCGAAAATGAAGAACAAATATGAATTTTCTCTAGATCGGTGACAATACACCCTGCTTGGGAATGACCTAACTAGCCATGCTGCCTAGCCCAACTTTTGTTACTTCCTGGTTGTGAGGCTAGAGGCTACATCTATCTTTAGAACATCTGATCACCATTCAATTTGAATGCCATATCGTCAAATCTATACTCACATATTGATTACACAAATGCACACTGGGTGTAGAATAAAGAGAAGTTAACTTCTCCCCACCAACTTGGTATATTTGTAAAAATCGACGGCGTGACCGTTGGAAATACTTTGTCAGACACTCGTCCATACAAGTTGTCCTGGGACTGGACAAACAGAAAGCACCATTTCCGGAAATGGAAGACCCTTGCATTTTACTCTGTCTTCAATTGTCTTCAGCATAATATAATTCGCAGCGCTTATGGCTAAACGAAGTGGTTTCCGGATAATCTATCCAACCGGTCTCTCCGTATTGACAACGATGGTCAAAACACTTCGATAGTCGTTTATTTAACCATCGAAGTAAAAACAAACATTCATTCAAATGTATAACTAAAAATCATACAAACACGGGTACTTTTATTTAACATTCGTTTTTATCATTCGAATTCCCATATCTTACCGGATATTTCTCAAATCCCGTGTTAGCCTTTTTACACTTCTAGGAAAACATTTCCAGTTATTATAAACTCTTATTATTTCATGTTCATAAAACATACGTTATTAACGTGCGAAACATTTCCATTCTTTTCACGTTCTTTATTTTCTACACTTGGATAATATACTCTAACTATATTGGAAAAATATTTCCAATTTCATTTTATACTTTTTAATCAGTCAAGCGATAACTTTAAAACATTATTTACTTTAAATGTGAATATCATTTCTATTATAAAAATATGAACGCCTTCATCAAATAACTCATTAATCAAGTAGTAAATACCGTTATCTTGTTTTCCGAAATCTCTTTTATATTCCCATTTCACTTTATAAACTCTGTTTCTAAGTCAACTTCTTGTTAAATCAATATCAAGTTTATAACTAATATTGATTACATATCCTTCTAAAATTTATTGGTTTAGACCTAAATATTAACTATCCTATCAGATTATAATTTCTAAAAATAATTTGCTTTTAATACGTTCGACATCGTCGAATTCTAGTACCAAATCCTAATGGTTTAATTCTAATCACATTTCGAACATCGAAATGTTGTCGTCGTTTTCTAACACGATTCTCGAATTTCTCTTTCTAAACTTATTCTTATATTTTCTTTGGATAAACATCGTTATTTACTACTTCCAAATAAGTGGATTTCGAACCAAACTATTTACATTCCCTAGGGAGTAGTGCTATATATAAAAATCACGCTTAAGTTTGGTCAACAATGCTAATTTATCGTTATAGTTCAAAAACTTGTCATACGCTGTAATATTCCCCTTTATAACTAATCTCGACATAACAGTCACGCTTAAGGCTAGTTAACAGCGTTATTTTATCGCTATAGTTCTAAGATTTGCAATACGCTGCTGCATTCCCTTTATACTAATCTTGACATCTCTTTTCGTTGCAAACCGATATGATTCCTCGATAATAGTGAAGCCGTTCAAGTTGTGGTATTTTATTTACCTCTCAGACCTTGATCGACGACGTTCTTACCTTAGAACAGATATAAGTCTGTACTCAAATCCCTTATTAATTATAATATCTATCAGACCGTATTTTCTTGTTTAATTTGAACTATGGTTTTATAATACCATATTCTTACTTGGAAACACAATTTTTTATGACTATCTATATTAAACCTTAACTCTTCACTTTAACTTCATTTCACAGTTCTATTTATAACTTCTTTACCCAGATCTATTTACGTTCTTTGTCTTCTGACGGTTTACTTTTATTTGAAACATTATACTTAATTCAAGTAACATCTTATTATAAATTTAATATCCTCTTAAATGGAATCCATTTAAGGACAATTATTTAATTAAATAATATTTACTCTATCATTGCTGAAGTAAACAGTTTACTCCATCATTAATCTAAATAGATCAGTTACTCACTTTATGCAAATTATATTAGTTAAATCATCATTTAAACTCCATTAATTAAAAAGATAATTAATGAGAAATCTTATTAATGTTAGTTAATTGTCAAGTTATTATCATTAGATTAATTGAAGACCCATTTAATCTAATAATCATTTTTCAATTAAATAGTTGATTTAAATCAACTTCATTCCATCAGTAAATTCATTAACTGACTTAATTACTTCTTACCATTAGATTAATATAAATCTAATAATATATCTAAATAGTTTATCTTAAAATAATTATCCAAATATTTAATCATAGGATGATTTCTGCTTCAATCGTTTTTATTTACTTTATAAAAACGAACTCTAAAATACTGGTTTATAATGGGACTTCTATTATAATTTAAAACTTCGCTTTAATTATAAAAAATATATTTTTATAATTATCTTCATTGATTTGCCTGACGGCCAATCAACTCCTTAACAAAATGATGGGTTTTAAGGTCGACTATTTCTATCTTCTTAATCGATATCGTCTATCAACATAACGTTGAATTTCCATTCAACATGGTTCAGACAATGCATATATAAAACAACAGTACATATAAATACTGAGGAATCCGTTTGGATTCCTCCAACCGGTTCTGCATCCACAGATGTTAGTCAAACAATTAACACTGATTCCATACTAGGTAATATTTTCAATCGATGGAATCTGTATCCAACATATGCTACGATATATATTTCAACCAATTTAATTATGATCTACCTAAACGACCATCACACAGTATTTAACCAACATTAAAATATAATTAAAATATTTTAAAACAGATCAGAGTTAGTGAATTTACAAACCTTTTCACTAACAATTTGCGTCAGTAAATATGATGAGGCATTTAATTCTGCCATCATTCAACGTTGAAACATATGCCGGCTCGCTCAAGACATGAACGCTCCACGCTGTTACTTCGTTTCAGCACATCCAAACCCCTTCATGTTTCAATTTCATTCCATCACTCCATGAAGAGAACCCGCATGTACATCAGCTTCTTCCCAATGTTTTACTATTTATACCCTTATATTCATCGTCACTCCACCATTAGCTGGCCGACATTACCCTGCTACACATCTCAAGGCCATATCCCACGCTTTAACCTCAGACCCTCCTTCATAAAATATAAACCCATAATACAGCTCCATTCATTTCCTACAAAGGTCAAGGACCCAACTTCTCAGGCAAATAAATGGTATGCACGAACGTGCTCCCACTCTTCTACAACATGTCGTCTCTACCCCAGTACCCTCTTTTGCAAACTTTTGTGTATAAGCTTCCATGAACACGTCCTGGGCTCACAACATTTACATCTTCTTACTGCCTTTCATGCTTCTAAACAACCCCAGACAAATCAACCCATCCAATCAACACGCGTCCATCCTTCATGGCTTCCACCCATAGCCGTAATGCTTCCTGTATGTTAACGCAAGCAACATAATGCCATCATGTAGGCAACTCTTCATCCCACCCTCACTTTCTTTCTGTTCGAAACATAGTTCAAACCCAATAATACACCCAATGCCCTACTTTGCCCTTTGAAGACCCCCACGTGAGCTCCTTTATATACCAACCCACCATTTCTCTCTACAGATCTCCGCCACCGCAACACTTCCTTCTCCCATACCCGATTTGTGTATATTTTTATATATATATATTAATATAATAATATAAACATGCTCATGCCTATACCTTGGCTGAACCAATTCTTCAACCAAAATCCCTCCCTGTCAAAACCCTACTTCTCAAGATACCAACTTCTGGTCTTTTCTTAATGGCATTCAAAGTGAATATGTTTCACATCATTACTTCCCTTCCTTCTAGAACATTAAGCTTACGCTCCAAACATTTTCCTCTTTGAAGTCCTTGGAACTTTACTGAACTACACACCTCCGCATACAACTCCAACGCTCCACCAGAAATGACACGGCAGCTTTGATTTTTATTTTCTTTCTTTTTCATTTGTTTTATTTCTTTTTACTGAAATGGGACATTGCGTGTGAGGAGAGGAAGATTTGGGAAGGAGGAACTATGCTTTGCGTCAATATATATAAGGTGAATACCTTAAGAATTAAATAAAAGTAGGAGTATGGTATAGGGCTCCCCTATTTCTTCAGCATGAAGTTTTAAAGCTAGCTTGGATGGCCTTTTCAATTACTTCATTATGAAGTTCTAGGAGAAGTACAGGTCTACTTCCTTATTGCTTTGTTTATACGCACAAAAATTAAGGGTTATTGTATAGCATGTTCGTATCAATGGAAATATGGTAGCACGATACTCAATGTTGACATGACAGCGAAAGCATGTACCATTAAATGGGAAATGGGAAGGATACGTAATATAGGCATGGTTGCGCAGTGCATTAAATTATGTTTTACTTTAGTTTATCAAATAAAGTTTAACAGTATGTCGTTACTCTGTTACGACAAACTCCGTTCATGTCTGAGCCGTACTGACAGAAATAAAAATACAGTCGTGTCCAACGAGGTGCCACGATCCTAAAAATATAATAATATCGGTAGGTCAACTTATATTGTGAAATCCCGAAATACTGATACAGGGTGCAAAATACTTCAAATAAAAAGTTGCGTATATAATAAATTAAAAATTACAGTAAAATTCTAAAAATTAAATTATCACTACGTCTCAAAAGAACCTTGTCCAAATTCGTATCCGATATCTAGTTATTTCAAATAAACTGTTATGCCCAAAAACGAATATGCCGCTATTTTTTTGAATATTTAATTTGGACATAACTTCCAATTTATAATCTGAAATCTCAATTTTTCACTTCTATTAGAAAGGTACAGTTCAACAGATTCCATTGTTTCTTGTTTCGAAGAAATCCGACTAGTAACGGATCTTGTACGCTCAGTTGAAGTTCAAAACGTTAAATTACGAACTACAGCGTCGTTATGAGCTAGATTATATTTAATATATATTTTTATACATTCAACTTCGTTTCAATTAATATATAAATCCACTTATATTACGAATTCAATATTTAAACCGATTTAAATATTCAAATACAAACCGATAAAAATGCGAGACGTTACATTCCTTTCCCTTAAAAGAATTTCGTCCCCGAAATTACTAAGGCAGGGAAAATGCTACAATCTCTGTTATAAACAGGTTAAAAATCTTTTTGGTTTACTTAATAATTTTAGTTTCAACTGAACTGATTAATTCTAATTAAAATATTATTTTCTTCTTATTAACGAATATTTTCAGAAATTCTGAAAATTTCCTAACACCTTATTCTACCAAAAAAATTCGCCAGCATCTCCTCTGCATGGCTCATTCGGGACTACCACAACTTGCCTCTCTGGGCCTTCTCCAATCCAAAGGAAATTCAAACAGCCAAGTGGCTTGCTAAAAGGAAACCTCATACTCAAATATAATATAAACTCTTACCTTTTTGGTCGGCCATTTACCACTTTTATGTTCCATTTGCTATCAAGCCAGCATATATCCAAGCATTTCTAACCGATCTCCAATCAATTTAACATCCAATCCAGTCATTCGCTTATATCCAAGTTACATTCCATTTCAACTCCAGTTCCAAATTCATTTACTGATTTATTCCTCAAATCAATTATCTTCATCTCCAAATTCAAAATTTGATTCTTATACTCCAAGAATCAATTCATTTTAATGACTCGAATCTCTAATATTTCTCTTTTAAAATTTCCATTTTGGATCGTTCCAAATTCAATCAAAATTTCATTTATCTTAGTTTAAGTTCTACCATTTTAACTCCATAGGTTAATTTGTTTTTAATTTCAGAATTCAAATTCCTGGGTTTTTATTTCAAATGAGTTTGAAATCATATATTATTCAAAACATTTGAATTTCTGACAACTTGTTTCCTCACAATAATTCAAAATAAAATCCTTGGTAGTAATCGTCATTTAGCAACTCGAGAATGAACACCGATAATGCCACGGTTCATCATCGGAATTTATTTTCCAGTCATCGAAGTGAGTTCAATACTACATTACTTTCAAACATTTTCACTTTGAAATTTCTCCAAAATATCCTTTCAAAGGCTGAGAAAAACATTTCTAAATTCCCAGGATTTTATTCCATATATTAAATACAAACATTATTTCTAACTCTTTTCCAAGGTTCTAGGGTTCCATTTCAATTCTGGATTCAGGTTTAGTTCATCTAATTGTGCATATTATACTCATATAGTGTTTCAATTGGTTATTTATATAACCAACTTAATTATAAATCTTATTTGATCATAATAACGATCAACACATCTAATATACATTAGATAATACCAATATATATGCTTTCTTTATATCAAAATATATTTTGGGTAAGATTATTTCATTTACCCTCTTTTCAAAACATACTGTGTCGAATTACTCTGTTCATGAGTTTAGAAACACCTATCGACGCATTTTGCATTACTGTTTTGACCAGAATTTATAAACCACTCGACTGACCAATCAACACAATATAAAATAGTTTTTATATCGATTTACAAATACGCGCTCATATATATACACTCAAAATCAATCCAGAGTATTACTAACTCTATCTCTATTGAGTTTCGCCACAGAGCCAAGGTAGTAACTTAACCTTCAGCTCTGATACCAACTGTGATGGCCCGAAAATCCGTACCAGTTTGAGCTGACTAATATCCTACACATTAAACTCAAAGTGAAAGAAAATTCAGATCATTAATAGAAAGAATTTAGAGGATGAGATAGAAAAGATAGAACTAATAAAATAGAAAAAGAAGAAGAACATCAGAATCAGAGTAAACACGAATCTCATAGCGGAACGAATAACATGTATTATAACATAACTTTGAAATACACAAATTGAATTTTTATATACATACCATATCAGAGTACAACTCATATATATTACAGAGAAAACAATCTCTAACTAACTAATGGTGAAGCCTTCTGCTTCCAGCTCCTCCAAGTGAATCTGCAAAGCCTGAAACACTTGACTGCCCGTAAAATTTGGGCACCTAAGAGTTTAGGGAAAACAAACAAAATAAACTCTGGGTCAGTCATCGGACTGGTGTGAGTAAATTCCAACCATACTATTTAAATTAGAAAATCTTTTTGAAACAAAAAGACAATAGTAAGACTAGCCCACACATAAACATGGACGGTTTTTACCTTACTATAATCCAAAATACTTTGATATCAAACTCAAGTGATATTATAATAATGTCTACTCAATTAAATAAACAAGTAGCAGAACGTTTGCATCTCACGCTCCACATATATATAGTATAAAATCAAAAACCGCAGGGCGCTTATTGAAGAATGGATTCCAACAGATAAGGTATGGGAGCACCTTCCGATTAGTGTACTCTAGAGGGGATACACCTGGGTTCAACAAGAACGTCTTTCAACCCGGCCACACATGACCGACCACTCATTTAGCTTGAGTGTATCGAATATATTGCCACCCATGGTTGTTGGCCATCCAACCGTAATCCGAAGATACAGAATCAAAAAAGAAGAAAAAATATGAATTTTCTCTAGATCGGTGACAATACACCCTACTTGGGAATGACCCAACTAGCCATGCTGCCTAGCCCAATTTTTGTTACTTCCTGGTTGTGAGGCTAAAGGCTACGTCTATCTTCAGAACATCTGATCACCATTCACTTTGAATGCCACATCGTCAAATCCATACTCACATATTGATTACACAAATGCACACTGGGTGTAGAATAAAGAGAAGTTACCTTCTCCCCACCAACTTGGTATATTCATAAAAATCAACGGCGTGACCGTTGGAAATACTCTGTCTGACACTCGTCCATACAAGTTGTCCTGGGACTGGACAAACAGAAAGCACCATTTCTGGAACTGGACGACCCTTGCATTTTACTCCATCTTCAATTGTCTTCAGCATAATATAATTCGCAGCGCTTATGCCTATACCAAGTGGTTTTCGGATAATCTATCCAACCGGTCTCTCCGTATTGACAACGATGGTCAAAATACTTCGATAGTCGTTTATTTAACCATCGAAGTAAAAAAAACATTCATTCAAATGTATAACTAGACATCACACAAACACGGGAACTTTTATTTAACATTCGTTTTTATTATTTGAATTCCCATATCTTACCAGATATTTCTCAAATCCCGTGTTTTCCTTTTTACACTTCTTGGAAAAAATTTCCAGTTATTATAAACTCTTTTTATTTCATGTTCCAGAAAACATACGTTATTAACGTTCAAAACATTTCCACTCTTTTCACGTTCTTTATTTTCTACACTTGGATAATATACTCTAACTATATTGGAAAAATATTTCCAATTTCATTTTATACTTTTTAATCAGTCAAGCGTTCACTTTAAAACATTATTCACTTTAAATGTGAATATCATTTCTAATATAAAAATCTGAACACCTTCATCAAATAACTCATTATTCAAGTAGTAAATACCGTTATCTTGTTTTCCGAAATCTCTTTTATATTCCCATTTCACTTTATAAACTATGTTTCCAAGTCAACTTCTTGTTAAATCAATATCAAGTTTATAACTAATATTGATTATATATCCTTCTAAAATTTATTGGTTTAGACCTAAATATTAACTGTCCTATCAGATTATAATTCCTAAAAATAATTTGCTTTTAATACATACAACATCATCGAATTCTAGTTCCAAATCCTAATGGTTTAATTCTAATCACATTTCGAACATCGAAATGTTGTTGTTGTTTTCTAACACGATTCTCCAATTTCTCTTTCTAAACTTATTCTTATATTTTCTTTGGATAAAAATCGTTATTTATTACTTCCGAATAAGTGGATTTCGAACCGAACTATTTACATTCCCTATGGAGTAGTGCTATATATAGAAATCACGATTAAGTTTGGTTAACAGCGCTAATTTATCGTTATAGTTCAAAAACTTGTCATGTGCTGTAATATTCCCCTTTATAACTAATCTCGACGTAACAGTCACGCTTAAGCCTAGTCAACAGCGTTATTTTATCGCTATAGTTCTAAGATTTGCAATACGCTGCCGTATTCCCTTTATTCTAATCTTGACATCTCTTTCCATTACAATTTGATATCATTCCTTGATAATAGTGAAGCCATTCAAGTTGGGGTATTTTATTTACCTCTCAGACCTTGATCAATGACGTTCTTACCTTAGAACAGATATAAGTCTGTACTGTAATCCCTTATTACTTGTAATATCTATCAGACCGTATATTCTTGTTTAATTTGAACTATGGTTTTATAATTCCATATTCTTACTTGGAAATTCAGTTGTTTATGACTATCTATATTAAACCTTAACTCTTCACTTTAACTTCACTTCACAGTTCTATTTATAACTTCTTTACCTAGATCTATTGACGTTCTTTGTCTTCTGACGGTTTACTTTTATTTGAAACATTATACTTAATTCAAGTAACATCTTATTACAAATTCAGTATCCTATTAAATGGAATCAATTTAAGGACAATTATTTAATTAAATAATATTTACTCTATCATTGCTGAAGTAAACAATTTACTTCATCATTAATCTAAATAGATCAGTTACTCACTTTATACAAATTATATTAGTTAAATCATCATTTGAACTCCATTAATTAAAAAGATAATTAATGAGAAATCTTATTAATGTTAATTAATTGTCAACTTATTATCATTAGATTAATTGAAGACCCATTTAATCTAATAATCATTTTTCAATTAAATAGTTGATTTAAATCAACTTCATTCCATCAGTAAATTCATTAACTGACTTAATAACTTCTTACCATTAGATTAATATATTTAATCTAATAATATTTCTAAATTGTTTGTCATAGAATAATTATCCAACTATTTAATCGTAGGATAATTTCTGCTTCAATTGTTTTTATTTACATTATAAAAACGAACTCTAAAATACTGGTTTATAATAGGATTTCTATTATAATTTAGAACTTCGCTTTAATTATAAAAAATATAATTTTTATAATTATCTTCGTTGATTTTCCTGGCGGCCAATCAACTCCTTAACAAAACGATGGGTTTTATGGTCGACTATTTCTATCTTCTTAATCGAAATCGTCTATCAACATAACGTTGAATTTCCATTCAACATGGTTCAGACAGTGCATATATAAAACAACAGTACATATAAATACTGAGGAATCCGGTTGGATTCCTCCTACCAGTTTCCGCATCCTAAGATGTTAGTCAAATAATTAACACTGATTCCATAATAGGTATTATTTTTAATCGATGGAATCGGTATCCAACATATGCAATGATATATATTTCAACCAATTTAATTGTGATCTACCTAAACGACCATCACACAGTATTTAACCAACATTAAAATATAATTATAATATTTTAAAACAGATCAGAGTTAGTGAATTTACTCACCTTTGCGTGCTAACCGTTAAATAACGATTTGCGTCAGTAAATCTGATCAGGCGTTTAATTCTGCCATCGTTCAATGCTGAAACATCTGTCGGCTCGCTCAAGACATGAACGCTCCATGCTGCTACTTCGTTTCAGCATGTCCAATCCCCTTCATGTTTCAATTTCATTCCATCACGCCATGAAGAGAACTCGCATGTACATCAGCTTCTTCCCAATGTTTTACTATTTATACACTTATATTCATCGTCACTCCACCGTTAGCTGGCCGACATCACACTGCTACACATCTCAAAGCCATATCCCACGCTTCAACCTCAGAACCTCCTTTATAAAATATAAACCCATAATACAGCTCCATTTATTTCCTGCAAAGGTCAAGGACCCGACTTCTCAGGCAAAAGAAATGGCTATTCACGAACGTGCTCCCACTCTTCTACAACATGCCGTCTCTAACCCGGTGTCCTCTTTTGCAAACTTTGTATCGATAACAACCCTAGAGGGGGGTGAATAGGGTTTTTAACAAAAAAAAAACACAGAGATAAAATATGCAGTAAAGGAAAATCACACGCAGAGATACCCAGCTTCGGCAAACTGTGCCTATTGTTGCTTTTCTAAGATTTCTACTAGGAGTTACAAACAGATCCCGCTTACAATCCTATGTAAACTTGCAGCTCCTGCTCCTGTCTAACCCTAAGCTCAAAATCCTAGACTGGCCTGTGTACCCTAGACCAGATTTTCCCAGACTACAGACCGGTAATATGTATACCCTAGTTTTCCAAAGAAACTAGAAAAGAAATATTACTAAATCAAACTGCAATAAACAAAGTACAAAAGAAAAAAAATACTAAAGCAAAAGGAACCCCCTTTAACAATCTTGGCTTAGCCAAGCAAACATAGGGTCAGCCCATTCTCTTTTCTCTTATCCGTTGCTTTCTTCTTTTGCTCTGTGAAATGGAAATGGCGGCTGTGTACTAAATTAGGGTTTCTGAAAATATGAGATGTCTTGCTCTGAGTTACTTCTGCCGATCCGATTTGATTGGAATTATCTTCTAGCTTCACTCTGCAGTGTTCTCTCTCTCGATCAAACAAGTAAGCACTCTGATTTGCGATTAGGGTTTCGATTTTTCTGTTGAAAATGTTTGATACTTTGTCGATGATGAAGTCGTGTGTATTTATAGGGGTTTTTGAAACCCTGATTCTCTGATTTCAAATGAAAGCTTGCCTGATTTTAATTGTGGAATATTCGAATCGGATTTTCTTTTTCCCTGAAATTTTCTTGTGCAATTTTGGAATCGATTTGAACTCTTTCTGTTTTTAGAATTGATTTTCTCTGTTAATTTGAGAATAAGAGATTAACCCCCTGATTTGCTCGTTAATACTTTCTCCATATAGCCTGATTGAAAAGGTTTTCCAAATTTGAAAAACAAATTTTCTTACTGTGTTAATTTCTGTCTAATCACCATTCCAAAAATGATTTAATCCAAATTTCCATTTTCGATTTAAAAAGAATCTGGAGAGAAAAAAAAACAGAAATTTAGGCATTCAACACTTTCCACAAATAACACACGCACATACCGATTTCGTTTAGCATGGATTCATTTCTATCTGCCAAGTCACTAGTCATACATTCATTTGTCATGTACCATGTGTTGTGATCTGCCATGCTCTTTGTTACACTGCACTCATGTTATATATGCTGAACCATTCTGTGCTTGCCTCACCATAAACTGTTGTATAATCATATTAGTGCATTGCTGAACTGTTTAGTTTTGACATGCATGTGCATACCCTTTTTTGAAAGCACTTGAGTCATGCTGTACATTTCTGAACCATGCTTCTAGCCTTGTTTGGGCACAATACTGAACCATCATCCCATGCACTCTTCACATATGTCATGTATACTTACATTCTTGCTGGGCCATGATTTTTTTTTGAGCTGATTGTTTTGATCAGTTTAGTTGCCGAACCACTGCCTAAAAACAAATTTGTTCACTTGTTGCTGCATTGACCTATCTTGTATGTGTGTGTGAACCATTTCTGCCGTGTATTGCTCTACCATGATGGGCTGCCTGTTTGCATTTGTACATCTGATATGCATTGTCATAACTGAAAATGTTGTACTTTCTGTCATGAATCATTTTGACTTGCCAAATAGTTTTGTCCATCACTTTGAACCTGTGTTGATCATGCCATGTATGCTTGGTGCCATCTTCATGTTGTTGTTACCATCCATGCACATGCTGATTGCATTATACATAGAATCTAAATACATGCTTAAGCAATTTGAATCTTCATCTACCAAGTTCTTAGTTTCACACATATTTGGTGATCTGTATCATGTCCACTCTATTTTGTGTTCACCCATGCACCTTTGTCGCTGAACCATATTTGGATTGCACTTGCACAAACTTGTTACATGCTTATTGCTTTAACCTTGAGCTCGACCACTTTGCTGTTTTACCGTCTTCATGCTTGGCCATCCTTATATGTTGAAAATAATGATCCCCTTTCATATGATGTGCCATTATGTTTTGATTTCTGACTTGTCTTGTATATGAGACCCTGAAATTAAAACAGCAGACAAACTGAACTGTGTTGAGGCCGGTCAGAATCATTTGAGATGATGCTGGTTCCGATCAGCAAACCAGTACGGTTATGGCGTGGCTGTTCAAGTCTTGAAAAATAATGAGTAAAACACATAGAGACTCTGAGACAAAATAAAAAATTAAACAATAAAATTTTATTTGTTTAGTGTTTTCATTTTTAGTTCCAGTGTACTGTGTATATCTTCTTTTGTATGATAGGTTTCAAGATGATGCAATAGGAGCAAAGCATAGTGCTGGGACAGTAAGAATGTGTATATAGATATGTACTCAAGTGTGAGAGAAGATGTGTATGAAAGAGATATATGCAGTGAAAAAAAAATTGTATTTATAATTTGTATATCAGAGAGTTCAAAGATAGAATTTGTATTGTATTGATTTGTGGAATAAAATAAATATTTTTGAATAATATATGCTTGTGTAAATTTCTTGTATTCTATGTAAAAGCACTATTAAACATATATATTTATTATTTCAGTTTCAAACACATACGTTTGTAATCATCAAACAAAAAATCATAGATTCAACAATCTCCCCCTTTTGATGATGACAAACATATCTAAGATTTTGAAATTTAACAGAATGTGTTTGAAAGAACCCTCCTATATTTGTGCTCCCCCTATAACACAGCTCCCCCTATCAGTTGTAAAAAGACACAAATAAAAATTTGAAGAAAATAGAAAACAATTAAACACTTAGCATTAATGGCAAAATAAAATCTATAGATGTCTGTAAGCAACACAAAATCTTAACTCCTTCTCCCCCTTTGTGATCATCAAAAGATGAACAGTTCCGAACATTTGCAAAGGATATGTTCCATAGTTAGAAATCAAGTAATTTGACAGAATCAGAGTCATAAACCCCAAACAATCAAACAAAAAATCATAATAATTCGTAAAATAGGAACACATTTCACAATTCAGAGAATGGAATGAAGAATTATTTAATATATATCAGGGAGAATTTATTAAACATATGTACACCTTTTTTTATTAATATATTTCAAGAGAAAACTAACCACGCATGACCAGAGCTTGGATTTTTAAATGGGATTAGTCGCAACATGAAAAATTTATTTTTATTTCAATACCACACTAACCACGCATAACCAGAGCTTAGATTTTTAAATGGGATTAGTGGTAGCATGAAAAATAAGTATTCTCATAACCATGCATGACCAGAGCTTGGATTTTTAAATGAGGTCAGAGAAATACTTATTTTTATTATTATTATTAAAAAGATATATACTCAAATTCCCTTGATATATATAAAATAATAATGGTCAATAGAAGAGTGATAGTGATGGAGATGGATGTGAAAACAATTCCTAAATTACTCATATTATAAAATATATTCAATCACATCAGATTTGTAGACAAACTTTCGACCATCTCATATTCTGAAAACTAACACAGTCACAATTTTATCATAAATGTCCAAAAAAAAAAACTGTTCTTTTCTTGATGGTTTGAAGGATGGATTATTTGTCAAAAAAATGAAATTGATAACAGAACATCTTAAGAGAAAATTTACCCAAAAATGCAGAGAGAGATTAATTTATTTCTATAATTCCCAAATCCAATCGTAATCTGCAAAATCTATCTTCGGGAAGGGGTTTTGTGAAAATATCAGCAAGTTGAGATTCGGTTGGAATGAATTCAACACAAATATCCTTACTAGCAATATGATCTCTAAGAAAGTGGTGTCTCACATTAATGTGTTTTGTGCGTGAGTGATGTACTGGATTGTTTGATAGATCTATTGCACTCTTACTGTCACACTTCAAGGGGACTCGTTTATAACTTAGGCCAAAGTCAGATAAAGTCTGCATCATCCATAAAATCTGTGCACAACAACTTCCTAAAGCAATATATTCAGCCTCAGTGGTGGATAAGGCAACACAGTTTTGTTTACGACCTGACAAAGAAACAAGTGAATGACCTAGAATGAAACAAGTTCCACTAGTACCCTTCCTATCAGTGAGTGAGCCAGCATAAATAGCATCAGTAAACCCAACTAAATTAAAGTTATCACAAGAAGGATACCATAAACCAAGATTTGGTGTGTGTAACAAATATCTTAGAATTCGTTCTGTGGCTTTTAAATGAGATTCTTTTAGACTAGATTGAAAACGAGCACACAAACAAACAGGGAACATAATATCGGGTCTAGAAGCAGAGAGATAAAGAAGTGAACCGATAATACCGTGATATCTTTTCTGATAAACAACAACACCTTTTTCGCCTCTGTCAAGCTTGGTTATTGGGCTCATTGGTGTTTTCATTAGTTTTGCATCTTCAACTCCAAATTTCTTTAGTAATTCCATCACATACTTCGTTTGGGAGATAAAGATTCCTTTGCTGCTTTGTTTGATTTGGAAGCCAAGAAAATATTTCAGCTCTCCCACCAAGCTCATCTCAAACTTGTCCTGCATAACTTTTTCAAATTTCTCACACAAGACATCATTAGTAGCACCATAAATGACATCATCAACACAAATCTGAACAATCAAAAAATCATTACCATCATGTAATAGAAACAGAGTAGTGTCAGCACATCCCTTTTTAAAACCATTTTCCAAAAGATATGAACAGAGACAGTCATACCAAGCTCGGGGAGCCTGTTTAAGACCATATAATGCTTTTTCTAGTTTGTACACATGATTTGGAAATTCATGACACTCAAAACTAGGGGTTGTTCAACAAAAACTTCTTCTTTCAGCTAACCATTCAAAAAGGCACTCTTAACATCCATTTGCTTAAGTTTAAAACCTTTAAAACAAGCAAAACTTAGCAAAATTCTAATCGCTTCTAACCGAGCCACTGGAGCAAAAGTTTCATCAAAATCAATCCCTTCAATTTGATTGTATCCCTTAGCAACCAACCTAGCTTTGTTTCTAATTACATTTCCAGATTCGTCAAGTTTATTTTTAAACGCCCATTTTGTTCCGACAACTGGATAGTCTTTTGGCCTAGGTACCAAATTCCAGACTTTGTTTCTCACAAACTGGTTAAGCTCTTCTTGCATAGCTAGAAACCAAGACTCATCATTAAGTGCAATATCATAAGAACCTGGTTCTAGTTCAGATGCAAAAGCATGGTGTATACAAAAAGTACAAACATCCTTATTAAGAGAAGAGCGAGTACGAACTCCAGCTGTTGGGCTTCCGATTACCAAATCTGGAGGATGACTGGGCTTGAATTTCAGCCTTTCAGCATTTGTTGCTGCTTCGGTGATTTTTTCATTGTTTGCTTCAGCATCATTGCTTTCTTTTTCACCTTCTTGTGCTCCATCATCCTCTTTATCATCTTTAGAGGCCATATCCGCATCTGATTCATTGAACTTTACATTGATGGTTTCCACAATTGTCATTGACTGTTTATTGAAGATTCTGTAGGCTTTACTTCTTGAAGAATAACCCATAAAGATTCCATCAATCGCTTTTGGCTCAAATTTTCAAGCTGATCTCCTATGTTCAAAATATAACAAGGACATCTAAACACCCTAAAGTATGAATTGTTAGGCTTTTTGTCAGGCCAAAGTTCATATGACGTTTTATTAAGTATTGGTCTAATCATGACTCGGTCCATTACATAGCATGAAGTATTGACTGCCTCAGCCCAAAATGTTTGAGGCAATTTATATTCACATAACATAGATCTAGCCATTTCTTGTTATGTACGAATTTTCCTTTCAACCACCCCATTTTGTTGAGGTGTTCAAGGAGCGGAAAATTCATGTATAAAACCATTTTCTTCGCAAAATTTTTCAAAATATAAAATTTTAAATTCACCTCCATGATCACTTCTCAGAGTTTTAATTGACACTCCTTTTTCATTTTGAACAAGTTTTGAAAACTTTGAAAAATAATCAAAGGCTTCAGACTTTTTGGCTAGAAAGTAAACCCATGTAAATCTAGAGTAATCATCAACCAATACATAACAATAACGTTTACCATTTAAACTAGCAGTATCAGTTGGTCCAAATAAGTCCATATGAATCAATTCAAGAACGTGTGAAGTACTAACAACATTTTTTGGGTGAAAAGATGAACAACTAAGCTTGCCCATGGAACAGGCTTTACACACTTTGTTATTTTTGAATTTCTGATGAGGTAAACCTCTGACAAGCTCATTTGTTTCCAGTCTTTCAAGAAGACCTATACTATCGTGTGCAAGCCATCTGTGCCATAAAACTGCTTCTTCTTCCGTTGCTATCAAGCATCTAGAAATAGTTACATCATCGAAAGAGAGTGTGTAGATATTTCCTTTTCTTTTGCCTGTAAAAACAACTTTTCCAGTGGATGTATCAATGATCTTGCAAATCTTACTATCAAAAACTACATTCATTCCTTTGTCACATAGTTGGCTTACGGAAATAAGATTGTGATACAAATTATCAACATATAAGACATCAGCTAAGGCAAAAATGTTGTTACCTACTGTTGCCTTACAAATAATCTTACATTTGCTGTTGTCGCCCAAAGTCACGCTCCCAACTTTACATTTTTCTAGGCTAAGAAATAGTCGTTTGTCTCCTGTCATATGTCTGAAGCAACCTGAATCCAAATACCATTTCTGTTGCTCCTTAGCCCGTCAACATACCTACATAACAAGAGAAGAGGATGATCCAGAGAAGCTTCTAGGTCCAAGAATATCAGTGGCTGAAGTATAACGGAAACAAGAATTTTTTGGTACCCACATTTGTCTTATCCTCTTATTTGAGTTCCAAAATTTATGGTAATTGTGTGCTAAGTGTTTAGGAACCCAAACTCTAGTGGATTTTCTGATATCATTCCTATTCTTGCAATTTTCAAAATTATGGCCAATTTCCACACACTTTACACACTTAGGAAAGATACTTCTACCTTTCGCATTGTCAATCACAGTCACATCATTTTGTTCTTTACCAAAACCTAGTCCTTTTCCATTGTTAGCAAACAATTGGTTTCCTAGCAATATTTTGAAGGATGTCTGTCCAATTGAAATTTTATTTAAGACGACTTCAAGATTCTGGACTTTGTTTCTTAGGGATGTAAGTGAAGTGCATCTTTTAATAAAATTCTCTCTTTTAATTTCAACAGTTTCTTTCAAAGTCAAATTTTCTTTTTTAAGCTTTTCAATAGTGAACTTGAGGGTTGATAGTTCTAAATTTTTTGCTTTAAGTTTTTCGACTTTTGTTTCTAGTGTATCAATGATTTTAGAAAGATGTTTAACCATTAAAGCCAAATCTTCATAACTATGTACCTCAGTCGATTCCTCTCTATCATCTTCTGAATTAGATTTTGCTATGAAGCATAGGTCACTTTCTTCCTCGCTGCTATCTGAGTCTTCTTCTCCTTCCTCGTCATCCCAAGTTATAGAAAAGGCTTTCTTTTTCTTCTTGTTTCTTTTGTGCTGAAGAAGGGGACAGTTTGGTTTTAGATGTCCAGGCTTCTAGCAGTTATAGCAAAGTGGTTCTTCATCTGAGTTGTCAGAGTTCTTCAACTTGCTAGATTTTGATTTGTTTCTCCGAGATTTGAATTTGCTTCATTTTGCGATTTGTCTGACGGCCATTGCAAGCTGTTCAATGGAGTCTTCTCCATCGCTGTTGACAGTATTGGACAAAGCAATTGATTTCTTCTTCAGATCAGAGTTGTTGCGATCTTCTCGTGATTTTAGCTCCACTTCATACGTCATTAAGTTCCTAACAAGCTCCTCCATGCTCCGCTTACTCAGATACTTTGATTCTTGAATGGCTGTGACTTTTGCCTCGAAATTCATTGGTAGAACACGCAAAATCTTCCTCACAAGTTCAACTTTAGTAAAAACTTTTCCAAGTGCTCTAGCATTGTATAATAGCACGGAGAAACGTCCATACATGTCCTTGATACTCTCATCCTTCTGCATAGTGAAGTTTTCGTACTCTTGCTGAAAAGTGCAAGACGAGATTCTTTCACTTGCGATGTTCCTTCGTAGGTAACCTCCAGAGTATGCCAGATTTCCTTAGCTGTGTTACAATGAGAAATTTTATTATATTCAGATTTATCTAAAGCACAGATCAGAGCATTCATGTCTTTAGAATTAATAGAGTACAATTTCTTATCATTTGCATCCCACCTTTCTTTTGGTTTAAGCATTTCAATGTCATTAACAACTATAATGGGTGGTTTATAACCAGTTTCAATGATATCGCAGACATCATAGTCAACAGACACAAGATAAATTTTCATTCTAGCTTTCCAATACGCGTAATCACTACCATTAAACATGGGTGGTCTAGCAATAGATTGTCCCTCAAAAAAAGCATTATTCATTGATGTCATGACTCTAGAGTTAAATATAAACTGGCTCTGATACCAATTGTAGGATCGATAACAACCCTAGAGGGGGGTGAATAGGATTTTTAACAAAAAAAAACACAGAGATAAAATATACAGTAAAGGAAAATCACACGCAGAGATACCCAGCTTCGGCAAACTGTGCCTATTGTTGCTTTTCTAAGATTTCTACTAGGAGTTACAAACAGATCCCGCTTACAATCCTATGTAAACTTGCAGCTCTTGCTCCTATCTAACCGCAAGCTCAAAATCCTAGACTGGCCTGTGTACCCTAGACCAGATTTTCCCAGACTACAGACCGGTAATCTGTATACCCTAGTTTTCCAAAGAAACTAGAAAAGAAATATTACTAAATCAAATTGCAATAAACAAAGTACAAAAGAAAAAAATACTAAAGCAAAAGGAACCCCCTTTAACAATCTTGGCTTAGCCAAGCAAACATAGGGTCAGCCCACTCTCTTTTCTCTTATCCGTTGCTTTCCTCTTTTGCTCTGTGAAATGGAAATGGAAATGGCGGCTGTGTACTAAATTAGGGTTTCTGAAAAAATGAGATGTCTTGCTCTGAATTACTTCTGCCGATCCGATTTGATTGGAATTATCTTCTAGCTTCACTCTGCAGTGTTCTCTCTCTCGATCAAACAAGTAAGCACTCTGATTTGCGATTAGGGTTTCAATTTTTCTGTTGAAAATGGTTGATACTTTGTCGATGATGAAGTCGTGTGTATTTATAGGGGTTTTTGAAACCCTGATTCTCTGATTTCAAATGAAAGCTTGCCCGATTTTAATTATGGAATATTCGAATCGGATTTTCTTTTTCCGTGAAATTTTGTTGTGCAATTTTGGAATCGATTTGAACTCTTTCTGTTTTTAGAATTGATTTTCTCTGTTAATTTGAGAATAAGAGAGTAACCCCCTGATTTGCTCGTCAATACTTTCTCCATATAGCCTGATTGAAAAGGTTTTCCAAATTTGAAAAACAAATTTTCTTACTGTGTTAATTTCTGTCTAATCACCATTCCAAAAATGATTTAATCCAAATTTCCATTTTCGATTTAAAAAGAATCTGGAGAAAAAAAACAGAAATTTAGGCATTCAACACTTTCCACAAATAACACACGCACATACTGATTTTGTTTAGCATGGATTCATTTCTATCTGCCAAGTCACTAGTCATACATTCATTTGTCCTGTACCATGTGTTGTGATCTGCCATGCTCTTTGTTACACTGCACTCATGTTATATATGATGAACCATTCTGTGCTTGCCTCACCATAAACTGCTGTGTAATCATATTAGTGCATTGCTGAACAGTTAAGTTTTGACATGCATGTGCATACCCTGTTTTGAAAGCACTTGAGTCATGCTGTACATTTCTGAACCATGCTGCTAGCCTTGTTTGTGCACAATACTGAACCATCATCCCATGCACTCTTCACATATGTCATGTATACTTACATTAATGCTGAGCCATGATTTTTTTTTTTAAGCTGATTGTTTTGATCAGTTTAGTTGCCGAACCACTACCTAAAAACAAATTTGTTCACTTGTTGCTGCATTGACCTATCTTGTGTGTGTGCGAACCATTTCTGCTGTGTATTGCTCTGCCATGATGGGCTTCCTTAACAATGTTTAAATCTGTCTTAATCTGTTTGCATTTGTACACCTGATATGCATTGTCATAACTGAAAATTTATACTTTCTGTCATGAATCATTTTGTCTTGCCGAATAGTTTTCTCCATCACTTTGAACCTGTGTTGATCATGCCATGTATGCTTGGTGCCATCTTCATGTTGTTGTTACCATCCATGCACATGCTGATTGCATTATACATAGAATCTGAATACATGCTTAAGCAATTTGAATCTTCATCTGCCAAGTTCTTAGTTTCACACATATTTGCTGATCTGTACCATGTCCACTCTGTTTTGTGTTCACCCATGCACTTTTGTCGCTGAACCATATTTGGCTTGCACATGCACAAACTTGTTACATGCTAATTGCTTTAACCTTGAGCTTGACCACTTTGCTGTTTTACTATCTTCATGCTTGGCCATCCTTATATGTTGAAAATAATGATCCCCTTTCATATGTTGTGCCATTCTGTTTTGATTTCTGACTTGTCTTGTATATGAGACCCTTCAAAAAAAATAGCAGACAAACTGAACTGTGTTGAGGCTGGTCAGAATTAGTTGAGATGATGCTGGTTCTGATCAGCAAACCAGTACGGTTATGGCATGGTTGTTCAAGTCTTGAAAAATGATGAGAAAAACACACAGAGACTCTGAGACAAAATAAATAATTAAACAATAAAATTTTATTTGTTCAGTGTTTTCATTTTTAGTTCCAGTGTACTGTGTATATCTTCTTTTGTGTGATAGGTTTCAAGATGATGCAATAAGAGCAAAGCACGGTACTGGGACAGTAGGAGTGTGTGTGTAGATATGTACTCAAGTGTGAGAGAAGATGTGTATGATAGAGATATATGCAGTGAAAAAAAAATTGTATTTATAATTTGTATATCAGAGAGTTCAAAGACAGAATTTGTATTGTATTGATTTGTGGAATAAAATAAATATTATTGAATAATAGATGCTTGTGTAAATTTCCTGTATTCTGTGTAGAAGCACTATTAAACATATATATTTATTATTCCAGTTTCAAACACATACGTTTGTAATCATCAAACAAAAAATCATAGATTCAACAAACTTTTGTGTATAAGCTTCCATGAACACATCCTGGGCTCACAACACAACATCTACATCTTCTTACTGCCTTTCATGCTTCTAAGTTACGCACGCCACAACCCCAGACAAATTAACCCATCTAATCAACACGCATCCATCCTTCATGGCTTCCACCCATAGCCGTAATGCTTCCTGTATGCTAACGCAAGCAACATAATTCCATCATGTAGGCGACTCTTCATCCCACCCTCACTTTCTTTCTGTTCGAAACATAGTTTGAACCCAATACTACACCCAACGCCCTGCTTTGCCCTTTGAAGACCCCCACGCGAGCTCCTTTATATACAAACCCACCATTTCTCTCTACAGATCTCCGCCACCGCAACACTTCCTTCTCCCATACCTGATTTGTGTATACTTTTATATGTATATTAATATAATTATATAAAGCTGCTCACGCCTATACCCTGGCCGAATCACTTCTTCAACCAAAATCCCTCCTTGTCAAAACCACTACTTCTCAAGATAACAACTTCTAGTCTCTTTTTAATGGAATTCAAAGTGAATATGTTTCACATCATTACTTCTCTTCCTTCTAGAACATTAAGCTTACGCTCCAAACATTTTCCTTTTCGAACTCCTTGGAACTTTACTGAACTACACACCTCCCCATACAACTCCAACGCTCCACCAGAAATGACACGGCAGCTTTGATTTTTATTTTCTTTCTTTTCATTTGTTTTATTTCTTTTTACTGAAATGGGACATTGCATGTGAGGAGAGGAAGAATTGGGAAGGAGGAACTATGCTTTGCGTCAATTTATATAAGGTGAATACCTTGAGTATTAATTAAAAGTAGGAGTATGGTATAGGGCTCCCCTATTTCTTCAGCATGAAGTTTCAAAGCTAGCTTGGATAGCTTTTTCAATTACTTCGTTATGAAGTTCTAGGAGAAGTATAGGTCTACTTCCCTATTGCTTTGTTTATACTCACTGAATTAAGGGTTGTTGTATAGCATGTTCATATCAATGGAAGTATGGTAGCACGATTCTCAATGTTGGCATGACAACGAAAGCATGTATCATTAAATGCGAAATGGAAAGGATACGTAATATAGGTATGGTTGCGCTGTGCATTAAATTATGTTTTACTTTAGTTTATCAAATAAAGTTTAACAGTATGCCGTTATTCTGTTACAACAAACTCTGTTCATGTCTAAGCCGTACGGACAGAAATAAAAATACAGTCGTGTCCAACGAGGTGCCACGATCCCAAAAATATAATAATATCGGTAGGTCAACTTATATTGTGAAACCCCGAAATACTGATACAGGGTGCAAAATACTTCAAATAAAAATTTGCGTATTTAATTAATTAAAAATTAAAGTAAAATTCTAAAAATTAATTTATCACTACGTCTCAAAAGAACCTTGTCAAAATTCGTATCCGATATCTAGTTATTTCAAATAAACCGTTATAGCCAAAAACGAATATGCATCTGTTTTTCTGAATATTTAATTTGGACTTAACTTCCCATTTATAATCTGAAATCTCAATTTTTCACTTCTGTTAGAAAGATACAGTTCAACAGATTCAATCGTTTCTTATTTCGAAGAAATCCGACTAGTAATGGATCCTGTACGCTAAGTTGAAGTTCAAAACGTTAAATTACGAACTGCAGCGTCGTTATGAGGTCGATTATATTTAATATATATTTTTATATGTTCAACTTCGTTTTAATTAATATATAAATCCACTTATATTACGAATTCAATATTTAAACCGATTTAAATATTCAAATACAAACCGATAAAAATGCGGGACGTTACACCCGAACCCCTCATTTTCGGGAATGGGGGGCAGCACATATATGAATCTAACCAATCCTCAATAAGCCCTGGCCAGGCACCATATTAATGATTGATTGGGCGCATGTGCATACGACACTTTGCATACGTGAACACTACAGGTTTACTTAGTACACGAACTTTTCAATGATTATCATTCATGACTTCAGTATTTAGTTACGATTGTTTTGGTTATGATTATGTTTAAATTTTGTGATTCAGGATAATAAACTCCTGCAAACATGGTAAACTCGCAGGTACACAATGGTGTAAAAGAAATAGATTTTCATTCACTAAAAGCAGGTTTACAAGAATAAGAAGCTAAACAAAAGTGAGGGCCACTCTCACAACTACATTTTTTGGCTAGTGGAAAGCCTAAAAGCAAAAATATGAGCCAATAAGTACATTCTATTTATGCTTGGGAGACGACTTTGACTTCTTTTCCTTCTTTTGTTTCTCCAACTCCTCTTTTCCAGCATCAGTGTGGTCACTTTTCTTCCTCTTTCTCTTATTAACAAGAGACTTCGGGGGAGAATTAGAAGGCTGGGAGCCAAGCTGAGTAGTTATTGATTTGGTAGAGAATATTATAACCAACCCAGCTTTGGGGTCGACTTCAGAGATAGGAGGCACGTATACATGGTCATGTTCCCCCTTCTTAAGAACCAACTGCTTTTCTTTCCTAGCCTGCATGTCAGCCAAGGTTTCACTATCATCATCCTTGGCCTCATCTGCGATGACAACTTCCTCTTCCTCATCTCTGTGACCACCATCTGTGTCTTGCAGAGCAGCAATAACCTCAGCATCCACAGGAGTGCCGGTGCCGGATTCCACGGGTGCTACAGTGACTTTCTCACTTGTTGTACCCTCGGTTTGCTTTGGAATCTCAGAAACTTCAACATCAGTACCAGATGGGACATCAACTTTCTCTTCCACTACCTTATCCTCTGCATCTTTCTCGACCGGTTTTATACTTACACCATGAGAAGCAAGTGTTAGTGAATCGGGAGAAGATGTGGCCATATCAGTTGTCTTCCCGTGAGACGACGACAAGCTAGGACTGCTCTGATGAACCGTGGAGAGAATATGGAGATACCTACAGCCGACTCATCGCCCAGATTTTGAATGGTGGCTCCGACAAATGGAGAGGTTGGAGCCAAGGGAATCAACGGATCATCAGGGTTATATTCCTCAACTTCGGAGGTTTTGAGCTCTACCACCAAGCTCGAGCCTTCGTCAACCTTATCCTTGCCCTTGAGCTTAATCTTCTCCCTCTCGATCTCTTCATGGATTAGGCGTCTGCCTTTCTCCAAAGCCTCAGGTTCTTCACCTCTGAGAAAGGTCTGCATCAGCAGGTTTTCATCGATCTCGTCAACCATCAACCGCCGCTTCTCGCCTTCGACAATTGCATCCCATACATTGGCCAGAGTAACATGATAGTCCGGAATCTAAGAGATGTCTCGAGTCTTGATGACTTGACCAAAGAAGTCGAACAACAATTCCTCAAAACCAGCTATCTCTTTCCCTTTTTCAGCAAGCTTATTAGCAGCAGCAGTAGCCGGTTCAAGAGCATTATTGGCGTTACTTTCAGCGAGAGCTGCACGCTCCTTAGCTTGGACAAGTTGATCATTTAAAACCTCTTTTTCTTTTTTGTCAAGAGCGAGGTCATCTTTTAAGCTCGCCCTCTCTTTCTCCCAGGCAGCTTTCTCAGCAGAGAAGCATTCCTATGTTGTTTTCAGTTCATTGTTAATTGCCCTAAGATCTTCCACTTCCTTCCTCAAAGCCACCCGTTCCTGGCTGTCTGAATCAAGCTCACTGCGAAAACGCTTCCTAGCACTTTCCAGCTCAGACCTGTAATTCTCTGCATCTCGCCGAGTTAAAGCCAGTTGGGCATGTGCATCCTCTAGTTCTTTTTCCATTTTACTCCTAGCCCTAGCGTCATTCTCAATTTTCACTCGGGTACTGGCTGCTTCCGTCTTCAGGTGGCGGATGGCAGTAGAAAATGTGGCAGCATGCTTCTTCATTACCCCATATTGTTTAGCCACATGGCATACATCACCTCTGTGTCCCAATCCTCAGGGACCAGTTCAAGATCTGGGATGAACATCAACCTCTCAAAGAAAATATCAGGGAAATGCTTTCACAAGCGCTCCAGCCTGGCCTGAATTTCAGAATTGGGGGCAATATTCTATGCAATGGTGGTATCCAAGTCGTGCTCACTAGAGGAAACATGAGATGTCTTTCTCTTCTCCACGATCTTGCCCTCATCTTTGTTTTTGCCCTATGGCTCATGGTGTTTTTTAGAACACTGGACATGAGAAGGCGTACTTTTCGGAGGGGTCAAATCTCTAGGAAGTTGCTTACCCCCAGCCGGTAGTGATGGACGACTGTGAGGCTTTTCAGAACCCTGCTTTGATGGAGATCGAGATCGTGTAGAATGAAATTAATGAGAATCCCAGGGCCGACGACTATCTCTTCCCCGTCTATCACTATGAACATGCTCGGGATTTGGAAGGAGGCTTGGTGTGCCCTCACGAAGGGAACGATAAGAATAAGTCCGTTTATGAGACATTTCCCCTGCAAAAGAAACAGGTACATGTTAAAACTGTGAATGTCAGTGGTATAAGAGTGTTATGATAAATGGTGCATGTGATTTGTGCATCCCGTGAAATCCCCCTTTAACGGACCAGGGCCCAGAGTTAGGCTCATTTGTGTGACTCCTTTTCCTCTAACTGGGGCATTCGTCTCCTCAGAGATAGGAAAAATTGGCTCCTCTCTGAAGTCTTTCTGAGTATAGATATCGTTTGGTAAAGGAATCTTATTCAATTCCCCGAGTATCTGTTCCTCCGTTAACTCATCCTAGGCGATAGAATCAACTGATGATGAAGTTTTTAAGGGAGACTGCCCCTCAGAGGTCGGGACATCCTTTGGCTCGTCGGCTTTCCCCTCGTCTCCTTTGTATATGTTTAAATCTTCATTATGCTGATTGATCATCGGTGAAGGATTCTCACGAAGCTTGGTTGTCTCTACGGCTTGAGAAGTTCCTTCTCCCTCAGTCGGAGGCGTATACTTGTAAGGTTTGCCACCCGCTCCAAGTCCGAATCTTACATCTAGAAGACGGTGTTTGTGAAGATTCTCGTCGGTAATACATTTCTTAATCCTTAAGAAATCTGAGTTACTTTTGAGAAGGCGGGATATTCGGTCTTCATATATCGATTCTTCCGTTCTCTCAAAGTTGTGATCTGTATGGAACAAAATGACACATTAGCACTGAAATTATGCATTTGTAGTAAACGCGGGAAATTTGAAAACGTACTTGCTTATAGCCTCTTCCTCGCACATCCAGCTTGATGTTTTATATTGAACCAGTCAGATTTGATATCCCCTATATTACTATAACGATCCGTCACAACTTTACTATTGGCAACTGATTCGAAGAAAGAAAAATTGGGAGCCCTTGCGGAACGAAGCTTGAAATGGTAATAGAATTTCAGATCTTTAAGGGTAAATTCGGTCTGTATAATCTCCATATAAACAATATACAGAGTATACAGAGCCGCGTAGGCATTCGGATGGAGTTGCATGGGGGCAATGTGTAATTGTCTTAAGAGATCGACAACAAGTGGAGGGAAATGAGGAATAGCTCCTACCCAGCACATGAGTCGACTAACAGTCATGTACCCCTCTAGGGCAGAATGGGGTCTATCTCTACTTTCTGGAGTTTTCACATTGTCCTAGGGAATTCCATGTCTTAAGCGTATCTTCTTAAGTTTCATATCGTCTAACTTGGAAGGTAGAGAATCAATGAGCTTATCAATTTCCTTAACACACGGAATCTCGTCAGGAGCTCGATCATCCTCATCCTCAAGGGATGTGCTCTCAGAAGTCATTGAATCTATATCGTTATCCGTCTCATAATCAGGGTCGGAATTTTCCCTATCTGAATCTGAGGGAAGCACATCAGGGTCGTGATGTCTCTGATTCAGTAACTTCGTTTGGCGTCTCAGTCACTTGCTTATCAGACATAGCTGTTTTGGCGAGTAAAAATTAGAACACAGTTACCCGATCCCCCATGTATGTAAGTGCAAGTGTGTGCATGTGCATACAATAAGAAAAGCATGAAGTTAGTTAGATAAACGGAATAATGGTTGTTATATGCTATCAAGTTATGCCGTTGATCAGTCCAGGAAGTTCATCGCAAAGGTTCTAGCCTAACTGTCCATTGTCATATATTGCATTGCTTAAGTTAATATGTGTCTGAGATCGTCAACAAAGACGGTTCGTTGGAGTCTTGGGGATCATATCGCCGCATAAATGTCAATGCGTGGAACTGGGATCGGATCGTGGGTATCCGATCGCTAGCAAGTTATGCTAGCAAGGCAGCATCGCCTCGTGATGTAGGCTACGGATCGCAGAACAATCCATTCCATGACCACTCCCCCGATCCGTTCCACTCCATGTCTCCATCGGCCAGTATTCCCCCAACATATGGTGACCCGATCCGTTGCTGCGTTATACACCAGCTCCATCTCGCTTTCCTCCATCCTGCTGCTATCGCGACCCAAACCCGAACCTCACTTACGATCCAACCTAGCCTGCTCTTCCTCCTCTCTGTTCATGAACTCATGAAACTGAACCCATCCATTACTATTTCTAGACCCGGCGCCTTCATTGTTCATTATCGTTTCTTGGTGAAATGGGAATAAAGAGGCGTGAAAAAGAAATCAAACAAAAGAAGAAGAACCCAACGCTATTACCTTTTTATTATTGAAAGGAAATCTCGATTTTGGTTGAAAGTCAAATCAGGGTTTTGAAGGTAAAAGGTAGGAAGAGCGGCGGCTGCAAAAGTAAGAGAAAGGAAGAAAGAAAAGAGAGAGAAGGGTTCGACTTATATAAGAAATTCAAAGACCCTTCGTATCCCCTTTTTTGTTTTACTCGGAGATGATGGGCCACGAGCAAAAGCCCGTAACGGCTCGTGATACAGCCCGCTCCACCTGAATTTTTGGATCGAAATTAGAAGGTCCATAGCAACTTAAGGGGAGGCCTGCTCGATCTTTGATTCGTGACAGACATCACGTGTGCGAATCGCGACGAGGTTTAATGACCTGAATTCAAGAATAGAAACCAAAAGGAAACCATGAAAATGTTTGAAAAGGTGTAAAGACTTACCTTACTATGTAAGAAACACACTTTGAAGTTTAGAAGACGAGATTCGAATCATCCAACAAATGAAGAACTGATCGAAGGATTCAACTTGATATTTTTACCCGTTAAAGGACGCAATTCTCTGAAGCGATACGACATTTCAAATAGACACGACCACTGATTCACATCGCTTCATGAAAAGATTGCGCAGTGCTTTCAAAGCATGTTTCATCCTTGATAAAAAATACTTTGAGGGGGCAAAATGTTGGCTAGCTTTTGGATCAAGCCACCAAGATTCACACAGATGGAGTTCTACTCATAAAAGCCATGAAACCTCGACTGTGGTCACCAAGCCCTTGCCGGATCATGACACTACTACTATGCCACCTCGATCGTGGTTCTCTACAGCGATCCGATCCATCCACACCTGAGTCATTACCACGATCTGATCCTTGAAACTGAGAGATGAAGGCCGTGACCAAGTCATTCATGATCTGAAGACGAAGGATCTTATGCCACCTGTCCATAACTGTTATTTTGACCATTTCTCCATTAGGCTACGAACCCGTCCGAGATAATCGGGATTTGTGACACGTATGACCACGGTCCGCCTGAAGAAATCAGCTATAAATAGTCCCAGATTTGGCATTTTTCAGGATCTTTTTTGGCAATTCGGAGCTCTGATTCCACCATTATCATATCTCCATTATTTCTACTCGGAATTATCTCAAATTTACTGAGTGAATCAATATTGTAAAAGTGAGTTTGAGAGATAAATCATTGGTTGTACTCGAATCTGAAGTGTAATCATTGATATAAAGTGGACGTAGGCTCATTAACGCCGAACCACTATAAACCCTGTGTCTTTTCTGATTTTCTTGCATTTTTTTTTATATTAATCTTTCCCAAATTAAAACAATTCGGGTGTTAGACCCAATTTTGGATCTAACATGTATCAAACACAAGATTTGATAGAACTGAACATAAAAGGATCACCAATTTGATGTACAACAAGATAGATTCAATTGTATCTCTAGTAACAGTCTCATAGGCATAAGTAATCTCAGATTTGACAAAAGAATTAGAATGAACCATAATTGGTTATTACAATTAGGCATTGTTCTAGATTCGATTCATTACGGTCATGATTCCTATTATGTGTTCAAATCTGAATAATAACTGAACTTACAGTGATAGGATTAGAAAGAGAGAATTGTTTGACGTTGTAGAGATTCTAATCTCTCTTTGTTGATTAAAGTGGAAAACCTTTACTTTAATATGAAGCTCTCCAATTTGATTTCTAGTTTGGAGAAGAAGGAGGCTAGGCTAGTTTAGAGATGGACAACATGGTGGCATCATAGAATAGGGTTATGAGGTTAGGGTTCTGGTTTATGTGTGCTCATATAGATGTGTAGGATTAATTAGAGACTTTAGATCAACATGGGATCCATCCAAACCATCCAGTCCAAGAAAATGTGTCATCAAGCCAATCAGAAGTCACCACGTAGCCCTAAGACTCAGAAAATCGTCATTGTCCTGAACAGTCAGCAGGGGTCGACCCTAGAGGGGGGTCGACACTTATGTGACACTCCTATATGGGGGTTAACACCTGTGTCGACACCCCTTAAGGGGGTCAACACCCTCTGGCGGAAATTTCCCGCTCACTTCTTTTTTCTGGTTTGAATTTCGAATTTTGATTTATTATTTATTTATTTAATTCTGATTTAAACTAAAATCTTCTAACCTTCATAACTTCTTCATAATTTATCTGTTTTACGCAAACTCGGACTCTATCTCAAGCAGAATTCCGAGACGAACGCAATGGCGCGACCCCTTTTACTTAATTCCCATTTTTAAAATTAAGCATTCTTTAATTCGTTATTTTTAATATCCACAGAAAATACGAGGTGTTACACTCTCCCCCCTTAAAGGATTTCGTCCACGAAATCCCTGAGTTAAGAAAAATATATCCAAACAACCAACATCCATCTACTCAACCATCAATCATAGGCATCCATTGTCCTTAAAAATATTTCTATTGCTTTCATTATTATATGCATAGTGTGTGTGTATGTCCTTATCTAATGCAAAATCAGGCAGTCTATTGATTCAGTTGACCTCCTTAATGCGAATTATGTCAGTTCCATGATTCCATCTTGTATGCAATTATTCCTAATCATACTTTATAGCTTCTACATGAATGCACAATCATTTATACAAATGCAACATCCATATGATAGCACATCAAGTTTCAATCCATATACAAATACATATATGCATATGCAATATGAAAGTGACCGAGCCGATCTATTACCTAATGTGTGTGTATATGCATCCAAGAGCAACCACTAGCAGCCACTTGCAACCGTTAATTATAACATGTCTCAAATACATGTTTACATTCATTGGTTTCTACTTAAGGATCAAGAATAGGACCGAGGAGGTATACTTAAAGGATAGATATAAGCATGCATAATCTTATGGAAAAAGAGATCAAGAATGTACCCTCAAATAAAGAAGGGTAGGCCGCACATATCTTGTCTTTAATCTCCCAAGTCGCGTCTTCCTCAGCGTCACTCCATTGTACTTTAACTAGCTTGACCTCACGATTATGTAGCTTTTTAACTTCTGTTCCAAAGATACGAGTTGGAACTCTTCTCACCGTGGCTTCTCGTTCCACTTCTACGTCCTCTAGTATGCTTGGCTCCACAACTTCTGCAGACTCATGTAAGCACTTTCGTAGATGAGAAACATGAAAAACATTATGAACTCCTGCCAATCTTTCGGACAGCTCTACTATATAAGCCATCGTCCTAATCCTCTCAATGATAAGAAATGGCCCTACAAATCTTGGTGCCAATTTCCCTGCGGATCCAAAGCGAACGACATTCTTCAAAGGAGATATTTTAAGAAAAACCCTGTCCCCAACCTCAAACTCAAGGTCGGTCCTTCTTTTATCCGCGTAGGACTTCTGTCTATCTTGTGCAGTCTGCATTCGTCTTCGTATCAAGTCCACCTTCTCTGAAGTTTCTCTGATCATGTCGGGCCCAAGTACGAGCTTGTCTGTAGATTCCCACCAACAAGTTGGTGATCGGCATAGTCTTCCATATAAAGCCTCAAAGGGTGCCATTCCTATGGTGGCTCGGTAGCTATTGTTGTAGACAAACTCCACCAAAAGAAGATGATCTTCCCACGTTCCTCCGAAATCAAGAATGCACAATTTCAAAAGATCCTCTAATAGTCTGTTCACCCTTTCAGTCTGACCATCGGTTTGAGGGTGATAGGTAGTGCTTAAGCATAGCTGTGTGCCAACAGCCTCTTGCAAACTCTTCCAAAACTCACTCGTAAAGATAGGATCTCGATCACTTACTATGCTATAGGGTATCTCATGCAGTCGAACTACTTCTTTAAGATAAGTGGATGCTAATGATGAGGCAGTCCTCCTACTCTTAACAGGTATAAAGTCAACGCTTTTAGTGAACCTGTCAATTATTACCCAAAAACTGGTATTGCCCCTTCTTGACCTAGGCAACCCATCTATAAAGTCCATCGAAATGCTATCTCATTTCCATTGTGGGACCTCTAGAGGATGAAGCAGACCACCAGGCTTCTTCTGCTCTGCCTTGTCTTGCTGGCATATCAAGCACTTAGAGACGAATTTAGCTACATCCCTCTTCATGCCATTCCAAAAGAAACCGCTTTTTATGTCTTTATACATCATGCCTCTACCTGGGTGTATGGTCAACTTAGAATGATGTGCTTCTTCAAGAACTGTCTTCACCAAATCCCTTACTTATGGGACACATAGTCTTTCATCCCGTCTCAACCAACCCTTGTCATCTATGGAGTATCTATTGAGGTGACTAGAAGTCTCACCTCTAATTAACTTATCCATCACATCAACTATCTGAGGGTCTTCATGTTGCACGGTTCCTATTGAGTCCAAAAGTGTAGGCCGCACCTCTAGCGGTGCTAACAAACCATGTACAAACTCAAAGGAGGGTCTAAAGTCAAAGGTTGCTATGTACTCCAAGTTTTGCCTTTCCACAAAGAGAGGACTTAAAGTCAGCCTTTTCTTACTTAAGGCATCTGCTACCACATTGCCCTTGCCAGGGGTATAAGCAATCTCAAGATCGTATGAGGCTAGAAATTCCATCCACCTTTGCTGTCTTAAGTTAAGATCTTTTTGTGAGAAAAGATACTTTAATGATTTGTGTTCAGTAAACAATTCAGACCTTTCTCCTAGTAGGTAATGACGCCATGACTTAAGAGCGAAAACAATGGCAGCTAGTTCCAAATCATGAGTTGGGTAGTTCTTTTAATGTAACTTCAATTGTTTTCCTCCATAACAATCTACCTTACTTCTTGCATCAAGGCAGCACCTAACCCCATGTCGCATGCATCTATGTATACTGTAAACATCTTACTTCCATCAGGCAATGTCAAAACTAGAGCTGTTGTTAGAGCCCTCTTCAATCATTTGAAAGAAACATCACAGTCCAAATCTGAAGCAAAAGTTAGATTCTTCTTTGTCAATCTAGTAAGTGGGGCTGAGATCTTCGCAAAGTCTTTAATGAACTTTCTGTAATAGCCCGCTAGTCCGAGAAAACTTCATACTTTGGTTGCATTCCTTAGAATCTTCCAATCTTGCACCGCCACTACTTTTGCAGGATCCACAACTATCCCTCTTTGTACACCACATGTCCAAGAAACCTTACTTCTTCTCTCCAAAAATGGCATTGGGAGAATTTTGCTTTCAGCCGATGTGCTCGAAGAGTATCCAACATCCCTTAAATGCAAAGCATGTTCTTCCTCACTTTTTGAGAAAATCAAAATGTCGTACACGAAGACTACTACAAATTTATTAAGGAACCCCCTAAACACCCTACTCATCAAGTCTATGAAATAGGCAGGTACATTCATCAAACCGAAAGGCATGGCAAGCCATTCGAAGAAACCATCCGGAGTCCTGAACGTAGTCTTATCTATGTTGTCTTCAGCCGCTCTTAGCTGATGAAATCCGGTAGCCAGATCTAGTTGGAAGAAAACTGATGCACCTACGCGCTGGTCGAACAAGTCGTCTATTCTTGGAAGTGGGTGCCTATTCTTCTTGGTCAGCTTGTTTAGCTCCCTATAATCCACGCATAGGCAAAGTGAACCATCCACTTTGGTTGAAAACACTACTTGAGCATCCCATTCAGAAATACTCCGCCTTATAAACCCCTTTTCGAGCAACTCTTTAACTTGCTTGCTGAGCCCCTTCCTTTCCCTTGGAGCCATGTGTCGAACGGTTAAAGCAACTGCTTTGCATTATCAACTAGGTATATGCGGAAATCTATCTCTCGCTTTGGAGGTAAACCCTTCACTTCTTCAAAGACATCTGAGTACTCACGGACTACTCTAAAAGATTGCAAATTTTCAACAGATGCATCAAGAGATTCTATGTAGCTAAGCATAACAGAATTCATAGGTTTAAAAGAGATTTCGAGAGTATTACCGAGGTGAGTTATAAGTCTAACCACTCTCTTTTCACAATCGAGGATGGCACCATTACTAGATAACCAATCCATGCCTAGAATCAACTCATAGCCCATGAAACCCAAAACATAAGCATTACATTTAAACCCAATGCTTAGTATAGAAATTTCCATATCCAAACAAATCATTGATAAACAAGCCGAACCCCCAATTGGATTTGAAACAACAATGGGATCCTCTACTATATTGGTATCTAGGTGCAGAGATTAAACTAAAGCAGTAGATATAAAAGAGTGTGATGCACCAGAATAATAAAGATTATGAACAAGATGATCAGAAAGATAAACTAAACTCTCAACAGAAATATTTCTACCTCTTTCTTGCGTAGGTGCTGTGAGAGCGTGAATCTGCCCTCTAGAAGTAGATCCAGTCCTTTTACCTTGCCCATGCCTTCTTGGGCAGTCTTTGGCCATATGTCCTGTCTCGCCACACTGAAAGCAACCACCCATCTTCCTCTTCTTCTTTCTGCAGTCCCTAATCAGATGTCCAGGTATGCCACAAAAATTACACTTCCTTTTGTCACGGGGTTTGTTATTCTTCCCGCACTTCTTGGAATCTGTCTTCTTATTCTGTGATCCCTCCACTTTCTTGTCTAGAGGTTCTTCCATCTTCGCCTCTTTCTTCCCATCCTTTTCTTCCTCATGTAACAGTGCCATGTCCACCAGTCCCTCATAAGTCGCTCCCATAGGTATAAGGGACATAGCTAGGCCATGCTTCCCTGTTTGAGTATTAAGAACTTCTCCATCTGTAGGCTTTGTTCAGCTTGCGAGAGGAACTTCATTTCAGACCTCATTCTGAAATCCTCCCAAGTCTCAACTGGTCTCTCAACATTAGTAACTTTCCACCAGAAAGAGGCTTCTTCCTTAAGTAACCATACAATCAACTGTATCTTTTTCCTATCGTCCACTTCGAAGATAACAAACAAATCTTCTGTTTCCTTGAGCCTGTTTCTTGCTTCCACGAATGATTCAGTCCCATTAAAGTTCTTTCCACCCACAGCTCGAAAGTCTCTACATATCTTCAAGAAAGCATTCACACGCGGAGGAGGAACGATGGGTACAGCTGGAGGAATGTTTCCTTGGCATTCGACGGGCGTCCTGGCCTCCAAATACCTACGGAACCATCCGGGTATTGTGATTCCCTCTAGAAGATTAAGATCCCCAAACATGCTGAAACGAAAATAAAAGATTCAAAACAAAGAAGAAAAAGATAGTCCATATGGCTTTGGGGAATATGCCTTTAAAATAAAACAACACTTTTCATGAAAATGCTTCTTTAAAACTTCTTTTTGAAAAATAGTTTTCAAAAACTTTTATCTGATCTGGTAACCATCAGCTCTGATGCCAACGGAAACACCCCACCTCCGTTAATGTCACTCACAAGGGAATGCATTAACTTTGGTGAAGCATTATAGGTAGAAGATACAGATAATTTACAAGACAAACATAAAAACAGCGAAAAAATTGAAATCATTTCATAAGCAGCGCGGTTGTAACACCCCACTCCCGCAATTGATCACTCGCTAAGGGAATGCCATAACATCGGTGGAGTATTTTAAGTGAATATAGAACAGAGAAATTACAGCAAGATAGATATAAGTAATACTTGAAAATTTAAAACATCATTTCATTGCAGCGGAAAGTAAAACATGTTTGGTTACATCACAAAACCATAATAAGAGTCAAGTACAAAATATCCATCCTGATAAATAAAAATACATAATCCCAATACATGAACTGATAGCCATAAAAGAAAAGGGTAAGCTGAGCTCTACATCTAGGGTCCAAGCTCCAAGAGAGTAATAAAAGCAGCCTGATCAAAGCCCACTCGTGCTGGGCCCACTCAACGGGGTCAGACATAAGTCTGAGCGAGTCCTATAACTTTAACAATGCAATCATTAAAGTAATTAGGGTATGATATAACTTGGTATGGTGTGACTGGGGATAAATGAATACACTCAGTAGCCAATCAGACTTAGAATGAACTAAGATGACGATAAAGACGCATTTACCCACCCAAGGATAATTACTACACTGCACCACACCAGTCATTCCTACTTAAAGGTTGATCCCTCCCAAGGACTTAGAAAATTTACCCAGTAGTTTCGTGTACCCCTAGCTGACTACATAGGTGCTGTCTGCCCCTATCTCCACTAGGTGTACCCACTACTCCCAAGCGATCGGCTCCCTACCGTAGATACCCGTGCTGGCCCCACAATGGGGTGTATCACTCCCCATAGTGGCAACCCGATACAACAATTGGTGCACGGCTTATATCTACACGATGCAACAACGTCTTACCTACCAGCCCGGGTCCACACACGCATATGAAACTCGTTGGACTCGCGTTGCCACCGCTACCCCGTTTTGGCCTCTTATAGTCAAGCCCAATATGCGTGTCCCGTCCTCGACTTGGGTCGAGCCCACAAAGATACGTTTGGGATATTGGTTGAAATGGGCCCCCACAAGCTACCCACCTAAGCTTGTCATTTCTAGTGTATACCACTTAACCCTTTAATCATGTTTTAATTACATCTACCACTTTGGTTAAGTATTCTAATCGTATTTTCTATTGCCACCCAAGGCAACCACTAGATTTCCACATGCCACCCAAGTCACCCACTTAACCCCTCATGTCCCTCTACATGCTAATATGGTTAAGTGTTTCTTAATTGATTAATTAAGATCATGACCTCATAAAGACCTCTCACATTAGACCACCTTTTATGACTGCTGGATATGCCGGTTGGGTCCGGGCAGACTTCCGTCATAAAAAGGGTCTAACCTCGTGTCTTTACCTTAATCACGTATTTAATTTATGACTAAGACCTCTCACATTGGGCCTATCATTTGTAGCTGCTGGATTTGCCGGTCGGTTCCGGGCAGACTTCCGCTACAAAAGGGTCCAACCTCGTGTCTTAGTTGATTAATTACACCTAATTAATCACCCCCATAATTTGTATTAATTATCCCTAATTAATTACACATTTTTAAGAATATGGGTAGACCTAACTCAATAGGTAAATTCCCAATTCCATAGTATGGGTAGACCTAACTTAATAGGTAAATTCCCAACTCCATAATATGGGTAGACCTAACTTAATAGGTAAATTCCCAATTATGTCCATTCATTTTATGTTATGCTTAAGCATACCAACTTTACACATTTCTATTAACATGCATATTAACCCCATCGTTTCCCACGTAATTCGTTCTCATGACATGTCATATAAATGGGAAGATTCAATATAAATGTAATGGGTTCAATCTTAGCACAACGTTGGCATTTACGTGGGTTTAAAAGGTGTCAACTTGCATCACAACATTAAACCCAACTAGCATAAATCATTAACCCAAACTTGCATATGAACTTGCATATAAACTTGCATATGAACTTGCATATAAACTTGCATATGGACTTGCATATAAACTTGCATATGAACTTACATAACATGTCATACATAGAGGCAAACTTGCATATGTTATGCATATCATATAAAGAGACAAACTTGCATATGAACTTGCATATAGACTTGCATATGAACTTGCATATAAACTTGCATATGAACTTGCATATAAACTTGCATATGAACTTACATAACATGTCATACATAGAGGCAACCTTGCATATGTTATGCATATCATAAAAAGAGACAAACTTGCATATGAACTTGCATATAGACTTGCATATGAACTTGCATAACATGTCATATCATAAAAAGAGACAAACTTGCATGTGAACTTATAACATATGACAACCACAACATGCATAGATCCTCATTTACATCCATAGCCTCCTAATATCCTATCCTAATTAGTTTAGCAATTGCTTGCTAAAGGCATAGGAACTCACAAATAACTAATTAGCACTCCAATGAGGAAGATTAAGTTGCTAGAGTGGATTAGAACTTGATTAGAGTTGATTTGAGATGCTAACTTCCTCTCAAATTTGGTGGAGGCTCCTTCTAGTTTTGATTTGACGGCATGAGGCCCTTGAATCTATTTTTAGTATGAATTAGGGTAGTGTTAGGGTGTATTTATAGATTAGGCAAGTGTTTTAGGCCATTAGATTAACCCTAAATTAGATTAGGACCATCAGATCTCGGAAGCTTCTAGAGAACAGCCCAAAACACAGCCAAACCCTAAAATGGTGCACCAGGTTAAACTGGCCGAGCACCCCTGTCGACACCCAAGTCGACAGGGCTGTCGACTTGGTCCTAGCCAAGTCGACTGCCCAGTCGACAGGGCTGTCGACTTGGGTAGCTAGGCGTGAATTTTTCCCTTCTGCGCCCAATGGCCCCAATTTCGAAATTTGAACCTGAATTTTAAATCTGTTTTGAACTTTAAATTTTCTGTAAACTTCATTGGGCCATAACTGAGCCATACGGACTCCGATTTACAAAATTTCGGACTCTATTTCGCGTATTTTTCCGAGACGAATGCAATGACGCAGCCCGTTTCCCCCAATTCTCACATTTGAGATTATTTATTCTGCAATTAGTGAATTTTAGCATTAACTGAAATTCGGGGTGTTACATTCTCCCCTCCTTAAAGGATTTCGTCCCCGAAATCTCTAAGCTAAGGAGTATGCATATCCTACCATCCAAACAACCATCTACTCAATCCATCAAACACAGGCATCCATTGTCCTTAAAACAATTTCTAATGATGTATGAGCATATGCAAAAAGTGTGTGTATATGTTCCCTATCTAATGTATGAACATATGCAAACCATGATAGTGCCATGCATCCATTATGTATGCGAGAGAACCCTATCGACACATACAATATCTACATGAGTGCACAATCATTCACCAAAATGCATCATCCATATGATAACACAATCATTATGCATCCATAAATATAGCTACCTACACACAATTATATGCAATATGCAATATGAAGTCACTGAGCCAATCTAGTGTCTAGAGTGTGTGTATATGCATCCACGAGCAACCACTAGCAAACACTTGCATCCACATGCATCCATCAACCATAACATGTCTCAAACACATGTTTCAACCATAGGTTTACCCTATCTAAAGGTCAAAAGTACTAACGAGAGGACATACTAAAGATAAGATAAGTACTAGACAAACGATAAAGGAGAAGTTAAAAGACATACCCTCAAAAAGGAATGGGTATAATGAACGCATCTTCGCTTCCGTCTCCCAAGTAGCGTTGCCCTCATCTTCTCCCTATTGTACTTTGACTAGTTGAACCTCTCGATTCCTCAATTTCCTAGTCTCTGACCCAAGGATGCGAGTAGGAGCTCGTCGAATAGTCGCATCACGCTCTACTTCCACTTCTCTAAGCAAGCTCGGCTCTACCACCTCTGCGGTCTCATGTAGGCACTTCCTCAAATGTGACACATGGAATACATCATGTACACCACTAAGTCTGTCGGGCAACTCCACTCTATATGCCATCCGTCCAAATCTTTCCTTAATAGGAAACGGCCCTACGAACCTTGGTGCTAACTTCCCAACAGATCCAAAGCGAACCACATTTCGTAACGGAGACACTTTGACAAAGACCATGTCCCCAAATTCAAACTCAAGATCCGTCCTCCTCTTGTCCGCATAAGATTTTTGCCTATCCTGCGCTGCTTTCATTCTTCTTCGAATCAAGTCAATCTTCTCAGAAGTCTCCCTAACCATATCAGGCCCAAGCAAGATCTTATCCGTAGATTCCCACCAACATGTAGGTGATCGACAAGGCCTTCCATAAAGAGCTTCGAAAGGAGCCATACCAATACTGGACTGAAAGTTGTTATTATATGCGAACTCCACCAATGGAAGATGCTCTTCCCATGTACCTCCAAAATCTAAGATACAAAGCCTCAAAAGATCTTCTAGGACACGATTCACCCTCTCAGTCTGGCCGTCCGTCTGAGGATGATATGCGGTGCTCAGACATAATTGAGTCCCCACTGCTTCTTGCAAACTTTTCCAGAACTCGCTAGTGAAGATAGGATCTCGATCACTCACTATGCTAGAGGGTACCCCATGCAATCGAACTATCTCTCGAAGATATACTGAAGCTAGCCATGGAGCAGTCCTCTTGCTCTTCACAGGTATGAAATGGGCGCTTTTAGTAAGTCTGTCTACCACAACCCAAATTCCCGTATTACCTTTTCTCGATCTGGGTAACCCGTCAATAAAATCCATCGAGACGCTATCCCACTTCCATTGCGGAACTTCCAATGGGTGAAGCAACCCACCTGGTTTCTTTTGCTCCGCTTTCACCTGTTGGCACACCAAGCATCGAGCGACATACTCGGCCACATCTTTCTTCATACCGGCCTAGAAGAAAACCCGCTTCATGTCTTGGTACATCTTGTCCCCACCGGGATGAATGGTCATCCTAGAACGGTGTGCATCATCAAGAATAGCCTTCCTCAAACCCTCGTCTTGCGGTACACAAAGTCTACCGTCTCTACGCAAGCACCCCCTATCGTCTAGGGTGTACCTACTCAAATGGCTGGACGACTCCCCCCTTATGAGCTTCTCTACCAACTCAACCAACTGTGGGTCGTCCCTCTGTGCTTCTCCAATCCGCCCCAAAAGAGTAGGTCTGACCTCCAAGGATGCTAGCAAACCGGGTATATAGTCAATGGAAGGTCTGAAATCAAACATCGAGATAAATTCCAAGCTTCGTTGTTCCACGAACAATGGACTCAAGGACAACCTTTTTCTGCTCAAGGCGTCCGCCACCACGTTACCCTTGCCAGGGGTATACGCTATCTCGAAATCATAGGATGCTAAGAACTCCATCCACCTTTGCTGTCTCAAATTCAAATCCTTCTGAGAAAACAAGTAATTCAATGATTTGTGGTCAGTGAACAATTCGAATCTCTCACCAAGAAGATAATGGCGCCAAACCTTAAGCGCAAAAACAATAGCGGCCAACTCTAAATCATGGGTAGGGTAATTTTTCTCATGTGCCCTCAACTGCCTTCCACCATAGGCTATTACCCTCCCCTCTTGCATTAAGACTGCGCCCAGTCCTGTCCCACAAGCATCGGTATAGACAACAAATGGCTTACTCCCATCTGGCAACACTAAAACTGGAGCAGTGGTTAAAGCTCTCTTTAACCGTCGGAACGCATCATCACAATCTACGTCCCATGTGAAAACAAGATTCTTCTTCGTTAAGCGGGTTAATGGGGCTAATATCTTCGCGAAGTCTTTGATAAACTTCCTATAGTAACCCGCCAACCCTAAGAAACTTCTTACTTCGGTAGCATTCTTCGGAACCTTCCAATCTTGAATTGATACTACCTTCGCGGGATCCACAGCTATCCCTTCCCTGGAGACCACGTGCCCCAAGAACCGCACTTCCTTCCTCCAGAAGTGACATTTAGAGAATTTAGCCTTAAGGCTATGTGCTCGAAGAGTCTACAACACCTCCCCAAGATGTAGGGCATGCTCTTCTTCACTCTTAGAAAATACTAAGATATCATCCACAAAGACCACCACGAACTTATTAAGGAACTCCCTGAACACCCTACTCATCAGATCAACAAAGTATGCAGGGGCGTTCGTCAGCCCAAATGGCATCACCAGCCACTCATAGAAACCATCCGGAGTCCTAAAGGCAGTCTTGTCTATGCTATCCTCGGCCACCCTCAACTGATGAAACCCCGTGGCTAAGTCCAACTGAGAAAATACTGAAGCGCCAACCAACTGGTCTAAAAGATCATCAATCCTCGGCAATGGGTGTCTATTCTTCTTTGTGAGCTTGTTAAGTTCTCTATAGTCTACACAAAGTCTGAGGGACCCATCCGCCTTCGTAGCAAAAACTACTGGAGCACCCCACTCCGATATACTTCGTCTTATGAACCCCTTCTCAAGCAACTCCCCTACTTGCTTATGGAGTTCCTTCCTCTCACGAGGAGCCATGTGGCGCACTGGTAAAGATACAGGTTTAGCATTATCCACCAGATATATTCGGAAGTCAATCTCCCGCTTCGGAGGTAAGCCCTTCACCTCCTCAAACACATCCGAGTATTCCCGGACTACTCTAACAGATTGCAAACTCTCGACCGAAGCGTCAAGCGATTCAAGATAACTTAGCATAACAGAATCCATGGGATTACAAGAGATCTCGAGAGTGTTACCCAAGCGGGTCATGAGCCTAACAACTCTCCTTTCGCAATCAAGAACGGCACCATTACTGGATAACCAGTCCATGCCCAAAATCAACCCATAGCCCGTGAAGCCCAAAACAAAAGCATCACATTTAAACTCAATGCTAAGTATAGAAATCTTCAAACCCAAACATATCATGGACAAATAAGTGGAGCCCCCAATTGGGTTTGAAACAACCAAGGGATCATCTACTAGACTGGTGTCTAAGTGCAGTGACTCAACTAATGATGATGAGATAAACGAATGCGATGCGCCAGAATCAAACAATGTACGGACAGGATGATCAAATAGAAAAACCAGACTTTCAACGGAAATAGTTCTACCTCTTTCCTGAATCGGTGGAACCGCGAGAGCCTGTACTTGCCCCCTAGCCTGACCCGGTGCCATAAGAGCTTGCACCTGTCCTCCTGAGGTAGATCCCGTCCTTTGCCCCTTCTTAGGGCAATTCTTCTCTAGATGCCCTGCTTCGCCACAGTGATAGCAGCCAGTCTTCTTCTTCTTTCGACAATCTTTGCTTATGTGGCCTGGTATCCCGCAATTGAAGCACTTCTTCTTCCCCTTGCCACCGTTGCCTTTCCCGCCTTTGTTTTGCTGTTGTTGCTGAGGTCTCTTTTGATCTCCCTTCTTCTCGGGTGCCTTATTAGCATTGGGACCCTTCTCTTCTTCATGCATGAGTGCCATGTCAACTAGCTTCTCAAAGGTGGCCCCCATAGGGATATGAGTCATAGCCAATCCATGCATCGGTTCATTCAAGCCTTTCACGAACCTCAAAGCCTTCTTCTCCGGTGTATTCACCATGTCTATGACAAACCTTGCCAATTGATTAAACTTGTTGACATATTCCTTCACTGAGAAATTTCCTTGCTTTAGAGTCAAGAATCTTTCCATATACAAGTTTTCCTCCGCCCTTGAGAGAAACTTTGCCACAAATCTTTGCCTAAAATCCGCCCAAGAGTCAACGGGGCGTTCTCCATTAGTGACCTCCCACCAGAATGAGGCCTCTCCCTTCATTAATCAAGCAGCTAACTTGACTTTCTTTCCTTCTTCCATCTCAAAGATATCTATCAACTCTTCCACCTCCTTAAGCCAATCTCTAGCCTCCACAAAAGTTTCAGATCCCTGAAAAGGTTTCCCTCCCATAGCTTTAAATTCCTTACAAGTCTTAGCAAAAGTATCCATGCGAGGAGGAGGAGGGGGAGGAGGAAGATCGGGTGCTACGGTTGGTGGAGGAACATTTGCTGGACCCGCAGTGGCGGCCCTAGCCTCCATCAATCTCCTATACCATACTGGTATCGTCACACCCTCCGGAAAGTTAAGATCCTCAGCCATGCTGAAACGAAAAAGGAAAGATTCAAAACGGAGAATTCGAAAGATAAAGATATGGCTATTGGGGATTATGCTTTTCTTTCAAAAACTTTTCTCTTTAAAGACATGTTTTTGAAAATATCTCTTCCAAAAATGTTTTTAGAAAAATAGTTTTCTAAAAAATTTATCTGTTCCGGTAACCTTTGCTCTGATACCACGTGTAACACCCCACTCCCGCAATTGATCACTCGCTAAGGGAATGCCATAACATCGGTGGAGTATTTTAAGAGAATATAGAACAGAGAAATTACAGCAAGACAGATATGAGTAATACTTGAAAATTTTAAAACATCATTTCATTGCAGCGGAAAGTAAAACATGTTTGGTTACATCACAAAACCATAATAAGAGTCAAGTACAAAATATCCATCCTGATAAATAAAAATACATAATCCCAATACATGAACTGATAGCCATAAAAGAAAAGGGTAAGCAGAGCTCTACATCTAGGGTCCAAGCTCCAAGAGAGTAATAAAAGCAGCCTGATCAAAGCCCACTTGTACTGGGCCCACTCTGAGAACCTGAGGGTTGGGAAAAAAAGATAAAAACAACAGGGTCAGACATAAGTCTGAGCGAGTCCTATAACTTTAACAATGCAATCATTAAAGTAATTAGGGTATGATATAACTTGGTACGGTGTGACTGGGGATAAATGACTACACTCAGTAGCCAATCAGACTTAGAATGAACTAAGATAACGATAAAGACGCATTTACCCACCCAAGGATAATTACTACACTGCACCACACCAGTCATTCCTAATTAAAGGTTGATCCCTCCCAAGGACTTAGAAAATTTACCCAGTAGTTTCGTGTACCCCTAGCTGACTACATAGGTGCCGTCTGCCCCTATCTCCACTAGGTGTACCCACTACTCCCAAGCGATCGGCTCCCTACCGTAGATACCCGTGCTGGCCCCACAATGGGGTGTATCACTCCCCATAGTGGCAACCCGATACAACAATTGGTGCACGGCTTATATCTACACGATGCAACAACGTCTTACCTACCAGCCCGGGTCCACACACGCATATGAAACTCGTTGGACTCGCGTTGCCACCGCTACCCCGTTTTGGCCTCTTATAGTCAAGCCCAATATGCGTGTCCCGTCCTCGACTTGGGTCGAGCCCACAAAGATACGTTTGGGATATTGGTTGAAATGGGCCCCCACAAGCTACCCACCTAAGCTTGTCATTTCTAGTGTATACCACTTAACCCTTTAATCATGTTTTAATTACATGTTCCACTTTGGTTAAGTATTCTAATCGTATTTTCTATTGCCACCCAAGGCAACCACTAGATTTCCACATGCCACCCAAGGCACCCACTTAACCCCTCGTGTCCCTCTACATGCTAATATGGTTAAGTGTTTCTTAATTGATTAATTAAGATCATGACCTCATAAAGACCTCTCACATTAGACCACCTTTTATGACTGCTGGATATGCCGGTTGGGTCCGGGCAGACTTCCGTCATAAAAAGGGTCTAACCTCGTGTCTGTACCTTAATCAAGTATTTAATTTATGACTAAGACCTCTCACATTGGGCCTATCATTTGTAGCTGCTGGATTTGCCGGCTGGTTCCGGGCAGACTTCCGCTACAAAAGGGTCCAACCTCGTGTCTTAGTTGATTAATTACACCTAATTAATCACCCCCATAATTTGTATTAATTATCCCTAATTAATTACACATTTTTAAGAATATGGGTAGACCTAACTCAATAGGTAAATTCCAAATTCCATAGTATGGGTAGACCTAACTTAATAGGTAAATTCCCAACTCCATAATATGGGTAGACCTAACTTAATAGGTAAATTCCCAATTATGTCCATTCATTTTATGTTATGCTTAAGCATACCAACTTTACACATTTCTATTAACATGCATATTAACCCCATCGTTTCCCACGTAATTCGTTCTCATGACATGTCATATAAATGGGAAGATTCAATATAAATGTAATGGGTTCAATCTTAGAACAACGTTGGCATTTACATGGGTTTAAAAGGTGTCAACTTGCATCACAACAATTAACCCAACTAGCATAAATCATTAACCCAAACTTGCATATGAACTTGCATATAAACTTGCATATGAACTTGCATATAAACTTGCATATGAACTTACATAACATGTCATACATAGATGCAACCTTGCATATGTTATGAATATCATAAAAAGAGACAAACTTGCATATGAACTTGCATATAGACTTGCATATGAACTTGCATATAAACTTGCATATGAACTTGCATATAAACTTGCATATGAACTTACATAACATGTCATACATAGAGGCAACCTTGCATATGTTATGCATATCATAAAAAGAGACAAACTTGCATATGAACTTGCATATAGACTTGCATATGAACTTGCATAACATGTCACATCATAAAAAGAGACAAACTTGCATATGAACTTATAACATATGACAACCACAACATGCATAGATCCTCATTTACATCCATAGCCTCCTAATATCCTATCCTAATTAGTTTAGCAATTGCTTGCTAAAGGCATAGGAACTCACAAATAACTAATTAGCACTCCAATGAGGAAGATTAAGTTGCTAGAGTGGATTAGAACTTGATTAGAGTTGATTTGAGATGCTAACTTCCTCTCAAATTTGGTGGAGGCTCCTTCTAGTTTTGATTTGACGGCATGAGGCCCTTGAATCTATTTTTAGTATGAATTAGGGTAGTGTTAGGGTGTATTTATAGATTAGGCAAGTGTTTTAGGCCATTAGATTAACCCTAAATTAGATTAGGACCATCAGATCTCGGAAGCTTCTAGAGAACAGCCCAAAACACAGCCAAACCCTAAAATGGTGCACCAGGTTAAACTGGCCGAGCACCCCCTGTCGACACCCAAGTCGACAGGGCTGTCGACTTGGTCCTAGCCAAGTCGACAGGGCTGTCGACTTGGGTAGCAAGGCGGGAATTTTTCCCTCCTGCGCCCAATGGCCCCAATTTCGAAATTTGAACCTGAATTTTAAATCTGTTTTGAACTTTAAATTTTCTGTAAACTTCATTGGGCCATAACTGAGCCATACGGACTCCGATTTACAAAATTTCGGACTCTATTTCGCGTATTTTTCCGAGACGAACGCAATGACGCAGCCCGTTTCCCCCAATTCTCACATATGAGATTATTTATTCTGCAATTAGTGAATTTTAGCATTAACTGAAATTCGGGGTGTTACAGCGGTTCAGTCAAAAATTACAACCATTGTCTTAAACCTAACTTCCAAATCATTATAATAAAACCTCTATCTTAATTAAAAACTTCAAATACATAAAGAAGCATAAAACAGTAGTAAAGCAGCATAAATCCCCAATAAAAGTGTAACCACGGCCATAGCCCAGGAAAAGAGAATTGTAACAACCCGTATTTTAATAACATGTTAAAACCATAAATCAAGGCAGAATTAAATTTTAAATTAAGAATCAAGGGAAACAGGTTGCACCATTGCGTCCATCTCGAAATTCTGCTTGGAAACGAGTTCTAGTTTTCGAGAAACGGAGTCTGTATGAGGGAGAAATGACCCTCCGAAGTTTCAAGGATTTTAAGGATAGAAAAATAGCTCGAATTCGAAATTCGAATTCGAAATTCGAATTCGAACCCCAGCGCAGACTGGGCAGGAATTTTCCCGCCCAAGACCAGGTCGACCTGGGGGTCGACACTATGGTCGACCTCCCAGGGACCAGGTCGACCCTATGGTCGACCTGGGTGTCTACCTGGTGCTGAAACCCAGTTTTGAGCCTGGGTTCATTCTGATGTTTCTGGTCTCGTTTCTAGTCTAGGTTCGTCCGCCTAATCCTATATAAACAGCCTCCCAACCTCATTCTGTAACGCCCCGCCTCTATACCTACTATCGTCCAGTTCATTTCGGAGAAATATCGTAGACCATAACGGAGAATAAGGTTTGTGAAGGGCGGTCGATTGTATAATTGCTCCACGTGAGGAATGCACATCGAATTCTGATACCGATTAAAATTTCGACATGACCATTCGTCACATAGGGCAACTACACAACGACTACAAGCAATCCGGAAAGTAGTATAAAATAGACAACAACAACAATAAAAATATGGTATATCTCAAAGCCAGACACAGAATAATCATATCACAAAGGTGGAATAGATATGAATAAACCAAGAATGTGTACAACAAGATAGTGGTCTACAAGGATCCACTAATACATGTACCATGATCTAAATAAAAGAATATGTACACCACGATAAACAATGTCAGAGGTACAAAATTACATAAAACTGCGGAGACATAGTAGCAAGCTAAAAGCAGAAGATCAATCCTGCGATGTGTCCTAGAGGAGTATCTAAAATGACTCGGTCTGACCTGAGTATTATTTATAGGAATAAAAAATAAACGAGTCAGTCTAGCTGTACTTATCAAATAAACTAAGATAATAAGAGATGTAACACAGGATGACGTGATTCTACTAATAACATCTCATCATAAATAAATATGAAAACATGGCATGTCAACAAAATCGGGGAATGACAATGAAATGTCAGTACACAAGTATCTCTAAATAATCTCATAGCTAATATAGAATGCAACGTTCAAATAAAAGCACACAACAGGAAAAGACAGTGGAATGCCAAATAAACTGAATACATGAATGACAACGGAAAGCCAAATACAAATCAAATTGATGCGCATTGCATAAAAGTAGTCAAGAATCTAGAAATCACTCGAAATCCAGGAAACATCATAAAGAAGTTCCCCACGGTGCCGGGAGAGAGAAACACATGAATCGTGAATCCCTAGAAAACAGAAAACATCATAAAGAGGGCCTGCAGGTTCATATAAGATAAGAAACGATCTCTAGGTAGCGAAACTATAAGTTTGAGCCGAAGCTCCCCACAGAGGCGGGTCGTGACCCCGGAAGAGAGAAAACACATAAGTCGTGAAATCTCTAGAAAACATCATAAATCATAGAAAGTTGGACCGAGTCCCATAAGTGAATCCAAGAATTGTAAATCACACTCGGGCGATCGAGGACCACAAAAACATAAGTCACATAATACAAAGGAGGTATCGACAGATAGTGCGGAAACTATCTGACTGGAGTTCCCCTGATAGTGCGGAAACTATTACAGTGAACCACAGTCCCCCGGAGACATAGCCAGGAAGCTAAGTCTAAATCATAAAACGGATCGCATCGATCCGGGTGAATAGAAATTACTCCAAGCTAGTTAATATAAGAAAATAGCAACATGTCCCATAACCACATGCCATTCTCGAATATTTACATACTCGTAATTGGATCCTATTCAAAACAAACAAAATCATAGAAGGAGCATTGCCACGGTTTTCGATCAGACGAGTCCAAGAATTAACCATCGAAGCAAAAGCAAGGGTTCATAGTCCTTGATTTTACTAAGACGTTTAATTAGATTTCTCATACGAACGAGAAAAGGTTTATAGGATATATACTAGTAGATTTGGAGAAGGTTCAAAAAACGATTTTGTAAATTAGCTTCGCATAATGAAGTAAGATTGAAAACCATTTTAGTACAAGAATTTGATATCTACTAATGACATAAAATCTCTTTATATAACTTCAAACTGGCAATAAACAATAGTACGATTGCCGAGGCAAATCGATCAAGGGGGTTCACGTCACAATGACGTGAATTCAAATCATAAATCATAATCTCACATCACAACAACATACATGAAATCAAGGGATAACTTTTGTAATTGCGACCAACGAAAGAATCAAATTCCAAACTAGCACCCGAAGGTTTTAAACTACATCGGAATAGACTCGAAGGATATCGAGTCGATAATTCACGTTTTAATGGCGTGAATCACCTTAACAAGAGTATCGAATAAATTTGATATACAAAATAGAGTGCATGGGGTTTAGAATGATCACTTATTCAATTCATATCAGAAACAAATGTGAATCGACCAATAAGGATCCACATTGAAAGAATCATTTCAGAATCAAAGTCTACGAATCAAGCTGCGAGAATCTGTGAATTCGGAAAGCTGAAGTTCACAAACGAAGTCCGAACGGCCCAAGCTCCAGCCGGGAAAGAGCCCGGATGGGTGTAGACTGTGGACCAAGGTCCCTCCGATCCACAGCCCAAAACCGATCGACCGGTCAAAGAGGGGCGGTCGACCGTTTTCAAACAGCAAGAAAACCGGTCAACCGCCCCATTTGGGCCTGTCGACCGGTTTTGGCCTTGGCTGTTGCCTAGGCCAAAAACTAGGGGGATTCGTCCCCCGCGAGCTTCTGGCGCCGATCGTTGAGGTACGTGACTTCTTTGGGACATCAACGAGACCTCTCTGATCCACCGTATCGACTCGCGAAGCTCGAATGCAAGGATTTTGATTATAGGTTCTAAACGAACCTAATTTCCAAACCAAAATGAATAAACGCGATATAAGTGACTTGTGAGGTCTTAGAACTTACCGGGTGCGACAATGGTACTTCACAACACCACTTAATCATTTCAAATCAAGTGTACTGATCGTGTGAATAACACATGTCATATTTCTATTTCAAATGAACAAACAAAAGCATATCAATGTGATTCAAGCGACTTGTGAAGACTTAGAACTTGTCGGGGGACAACCGAGCTTCGCAACATCACCAAATCAACTCATAGCATATGCATAAGACCGTATGAACAATCCTTATCAAAATTTTCAACTCAATGAGACATAAAAACATGAAATCGGCTAAGTTAAACTAACATAACCAATTTACTAGCACATGCAAACTCATATGAACACTAAATTACACTTTACAAGCACATAGGCTTGAGTCATAGATGTGAGTTCAATAAAGAACTCACCTTTGACATGAATGGAAAGAACAAGCTCCAACAAGGAAGAACAAGCACAAATCCAAGCAAAGAAGCGTTCTTTTTTCAATCACACCCCTAAAATCACCACACGAACACATATGAAGACTCATGGATGTTAGAACATCATAAAAATCCAAAATTGAGAGGAGAGAAAGGTAGAGATCGAGTAGAGAGAGCTCAACATGTCATAGAATTGGATTTGCACAAGAATTGAACTCTAGATTGGAAGCCCTAGCTTGGGAATTCTAATTTCCCATTCCCACTCTCCATTTTTGTTTTCTTTTAAGTGTTTGAAGTTATGAGGGAGAGAGGGGCTTATTTGGGAGTTATATGAGAGCTAGGCTAGCTCAACCAAGCCCTAGCCCAAAGTGCCAATTTTCACGAACTTGGAACATATTGAACCTTATAGTTTTCGAACACCTAAACGATGTTTCGAACCCAATGGAAGTGGTTTTGAGTCCAAATTCATTCGTATGTGAAAAATGATATTTTGGCCATACATTCCAATGAGAACCGGCCAAATTTCACTAACTAAAAAGCTATCGATGCTTATAGTCAAAAAGGTCGTAAACGAGATCCGGACTCAATGAAAGTGGTTCCGAATCCTACTTTTTTCATTTGTGAAAAAAATGATATTTTGAGTGACATCTCGGATACGACGATCGATTTAAATAAAATATTTAAATCCATTATCATGGAATGAGCGGGTTGTTACAGACTTCCCCCCTTAAAAGAATTGTGTCCCCGCAATTCCTTAAGATTCAAGTAATGAGTAACAACCAAAAATAATACCATGAAGTGGTACAACAAGAACCGACACGAAATGAAAAGATCACACCAACGACTAGGTGAGATCCCAATTTCGTCTCACAAGATCATAAGAACTTGAGTTCAACCTCGAACTTCGTTACCCATGAAGGTTGTCATCCCAAACGGGTAAAACAATTCCAGAAAAATTCATAAGTGTTATGAATTCAAATAGGCTCGCCTTTCTTCATATGATTCTCAAGGGAATGAGAATCAATAGAATACACAACATCCAAGCGAATCCTAATATGAAACTTCAAGAAGCAACGGGATTGCATCCTACAGACACGAGATATCAATAGTAGATATTACTCTTAGGATATGAGATAGAAATTTACGATGGTTGACTAATCCATCCCCAAACCTCAATCACGACGATGTAGCGAACATCGAACCCGAGCACTTTAGTCTTGCGACAAGGTGGCTGACACCAACAAAAGCACAACACAGAGATTCCAACGAATTTAGCTAAGGAAGGAAATTTTCGAAGGAATAATCAATTTTAATATCAATGATTCAAGGTTGGTAACGGAATACCAACGAGCTAGAAACCGCTAAACAAATATTGGTAACGGAATACCAATGAACTACAAATCGATAATCAGACATTGGTAACGGAATACCAATGAACTAGAAATCGATAACAAATATTGGTAACGGAATACCAATGAATTACAAATCAATAATAAGATATTGGTAATGGAATACCAGTGAACTAGAAATCGATAACAAATATTGGTAGCAGAATACCAATGAACTACTCTGGGAAACCGATTTCTAACCAGGTACTAAATCTCATTTAGTAACCATAAGGATGAATCATTAGGAATTATACGAAATTCCCAATATTCAGAAACTTGAGTATCGATATTAGAAAATCAGAAACATCAAGAAGATGATGGATAAGTAGTGCACAACTTACCACTTCGGAACAACAGGATTTAAGATAATTTTCCGCCAAAAATCTAAAATCGCAAAAACATCAGCAACTAATCAAAGAAGCACTAGACAATTCCTCTAACAAGATGAGATCAAACCAAAGAGGTCATAATCCTCACAAGTTTTGATTCATAAGGGTTAACAAACGTGCGGAGACAATTGTCGACCCAAATGATTCAAACAAACGTGGAATGAATACCAAAAGAGCTCATCCTTTCGATATTCATTTTTAAGGACAACGCAAGGCTAAGTCAATAAGTGAATTGACTATAGCACTTCCGGATGATCGACTAGATCATAGATTCGAAGAAAGGAATTATTGAGTTTGTCGTGGATCGCAAAACCCAAATATTCCCTCCCCCACGGGAACTCCCATTCTCTCAAGTGATCGTTTACTAGAGAAAATAAGAAGACCCATGGAATCACAAGAATACTAAATTCTCTTTAGCAAATCGAAACAAGGATTAAGAATTAGGCGAGATTCTCAATCACTAAGAATTCTCGATAATCAAAGATTAAAAATCCAGAATCAAGAGACTTGAATAAATAACCTCCGGGAACAAGAGACATCGGTTATTTGTTTATTCAAAGAAAAGATTCAAGATAATTTCTAATTATAAATCTTGAACCACCCAAATTGTTGGAATTACTCCAAGGAAGTCTAGAAGTAAATTATCTAGGAAAATAACGAACGATTACGAAAAAATAGCAAAAATCCAAAATATCATTATTTTGATTAACTTATTAATGGTTAATTTAATTTTAGGGATCATTTCAAGTATCGGATCATCACATAATGGTGTTTAGGAATTCTGAATTACAGCATGGCGTCCCACGTCTCATTCGAGATCCTTAACGCACCCGATGGACAAGTTAACACAAGAAAGTCCTCACAATTTCTAACGTTCACGTAGATCTCATGAAAATAAAAAAATCAATAAATCGTTCGGGATGGAATAAAGGAAATAGGATTCCTTTATCAACTTACGAATAAAACACAATTGATATATTTTGATAACGAAGAACAAGGTCGACGTATATCAAAAGAACATAAATAAAATAATCTCTGAAAAAGGTAAATGACAGTAAGAAATTAACGACACGTGCCTTGACTCAAGAAGAGGGATCACAAGAAGCGGGATGCTTTCCCTCATTCTTGATCTTGACTCAATTTAGCACAAATGCTTGGTGACTCACACCGGCACAACGAGATAACAAATGAGTTGTTTTAGCCCGAAGGCTTGGTGATCTCACACCGACACAACGAGATAACAAATGAGTTGTTTTAGCCCAAAGGCTTGGTGATCTCACACCGACACAACGAGATAACAAATGAGTTGTTTTAGCCCGAAGGCTTGGTGATCTCACACCGAACTAGAACTACATAAGGGAGTAGATTTACTCACAACGACATGGTATCTCCATACCGATCGACAAGTGATCAATAGACCATGCTAGGTACATAGCGACGCATGGAACAATCTTAACTAGAAAAAACGAAATATCAGGATCAAAGGCGCTTACGACGCGCGTAACGACGCACGGGCAAGATACCCAATGATCAATCAACTACAAGGATCATAAATGATCAACAAGATAAGTGTGATACACAATAGGCCAGTTAATAAACAAATTCAGCCGAACGTCCCATATCGCCAGCTTAACTCAATAATTAACGAACGAATTGTTGAATCCCACTCGAATATTCAAAATGGTTATTATCATAATTTTCAAACGCACAAGTCCAGTAATTATCCATCAAAGCAAACACAATGGTCCATAGTCCTCACGTTTACTAAGGCGTTTAATTAAATTTCTCATACGATTGAAGTAGTCAAGACAATGTCGAAATACGATCACCGAAGCGATCGAAAACTTGAGATTTATGTTTTAAAAACGTAATTTATACAAAAACAGACATCGATTAGCAACTCGAGTCAAAGAATGTAACAGAAGCACCACTAGAGCACACGGGCCCTAGATGGACTATAGAAATCAACCCGTAGGAGAACGAGTCGATAACTATTCTAAAAGACTTAAAACAGGACACTTGAGACATAATCACCCCTCCCGTAGGAGGTACACTGGGTGAACCGGCAATCGCACGGTTACGACCAACTATTTCGCTTCTTTAAGGAAAAAGAAGGAGGAAAAAGTTAGTTTCAAGTTGAATTCAAACGATGCGAATTCAATCAAAATGGAATCGTATTGGAAGATAAGCTATGACGGGTCTTAAGACTCTAACTAAAACCCTAAGCACGATTCCCGAGAGAGGCTCAAGACAATACCATCGTCATGTTATCTTACACTGTTCCGAAAAATTGGCTCTGGTACTAACTGTAACGCCCCGCCTCTATACCCACTATCATCCAGTTCATTTCGGAGAAATGTCGTAGACCATAACGGAGAATAAGGTTTGTGAAGGGCGGCCGATTGTATAATTGCTCCACGTGAGGAATGCACATCGAATTCTGATACCGATTAAAATTTCGACATGACCATTCGGCACGTAGGGCAACTACACAACGGCTATAAGCAATCCAGAAAGCAGTATAAAATAGACAACAACAACAATAAAAATATGGTATATCTCAAAGCCAGACACAGAATAATCATATCACAAAGGTGGAATAGATATGAATAAACCAAGAATGTGTACAACAAGATAGTGGTCTACAAGGATCCCCTAATACAGGTACCATGATCTAAATAAAAGAATATGTACACCACGGTAGACAATGTCAGAGGTACAAAATTACATAAAACTGCGGACACAGAGTAGCAAGCTAATAGCGGAAGATCAATCCTGCGATGTGTCCCAGAGGAGTACCTAAAATGACTCGGTCTGACCCAAGTATTATTTATAGGAATAAACAATAAACAAGTCAGTCTAGCTGTACTTATCAAATAAACTGAGATAACAAGAGATGTAACACAGGATGACATGATTCTACTAATAACATCTAATCATAAATAAATATGAAAACATGGCATGTCAACAAAATCAGGGAATTACAATGAAATGTCAATACACAAGTATCTCTAAATAATCTCATAGCTAATGTAGAATGCAACATTCAAATAAAAGCACACAACAGTAAAAGACAGTGGAATGCCAAATAAACTGAATACATGAATGACAACGGAATGCCAAATACAAATCAAATTGATGCGCATTGCATCAAAGTAGTCAAGAATCTAGAAATCACTCGAAATCCAAAAAACATCATAAAGAAGTTCCCCACGGTGCCAGGAGAGAGAAACACATGAATCGTGAATCCCAAGAAAACAGAAAACATCATATAGAGGGCCTGCAGGTTCATATAAGATGAGATACGATCTCTAGGTAGCGAACCTATAAGTTTGAGCTGAAGCTCCTACAGAGCCGGGTCGTGACCCCGGAAGAGAGAAAACACATAAATCGTGAAATCTGTAGAAAACATCATAAATCATAGAAAGTTGAACCGAGTCCCATAGGTGAATCCAAGAATCGTAAATCACACTCGGGCGATCGAGGACCACAAAAACATAAGTCACATAGTAAAAAGGAGGTATCGACAGATAGTGTGGAAACTATCTGACTGGAGTTCCCCTGATAGTGCGGAAACTATTACAGTGAACCACAGTCCCCCGGAGACATAGCCAGCAAGCTAAGAGCATCTCCAGTGGCTCAAATTCAGCTCGTAATATTAAGGTAATTGCACCCAGTGGTGCAATTAAGGCTGAATATGAAGGCCCCGATTCAGGATCCAATCCAGGATCCTGAATCGGATCCTGGCGCCTGTAGTGCAGGCGATAGGATCCTGGTGCCTGCAGTACAGGCGCCAGGATCCGACCCCCCTTCTAGCACTTGTCTTAACCGTATTACCCCTCCAACGGTCATATTTCGGAATACAACAACTATAAACGATCATATTTTAAACCACAACGGCTATAAACAGTCATATTTCAGATTACAACTGCTAGAAACGGTTATATTTCTTCTATATATTCATGTATGAATACCACTTTGAAAGACACGCAAATTTATCTACTTCCACCCAAAATCGTAAGCAGCAAGCTATGTCATTTCCATTCAACTCCTACAACGAAGCGATGAATTCGAATACTTGGGATATCGATTCTCAACCAGTCGAAGATTTTATCCCTCATTCTACTCCTCCTCTATCGTTTCATTCATCTGCTCCTTGGACTGCAGACGAAGATAAAGATCTCTGCTATATATACTGCAACTTTTCTAATGACTCGGCGAAGGGAAATGACCAAAGCAGTGAGGTATTCTGGGGTAAAGTTATGGCTGCGTACAACAAGAAACACGTATCCAAGACGAGATCAATCTCTGCACTTACTGGTCGATTTGGAAAGATTAATCGACAAACCCAATTCTTCGAGTCTCAAGTTCACAAAATCAGAACTGCGAACCCTAGTGGAATGGGAGGCGAAGCCGAACTAGTAATAATCCTGAAAACTATAATTTGGTTGGATAATTTTTCCATTTCTATAGCATGAGTGTATACAAACAGTTATTACGTTATCATTTTCAGAAGCGAATGGCGAACGATCAGTTCTTGAAATTATTTCCATGAGAAAATGGTATAAAAAAACCTCATTACTACCAGTTTGCTAATTGTTATGACGTACTCGTTAGTAATCCCAAATGGAGTTCTAGTAATGCGAAGAGCTTAAGAGATGTTCAATCAAAGGGTAAAGAGAAGAAAAAGACAAACCGAAATTTGTATACTTCAAGTCCAGGAGATTCTTCACAACACGATTCTAATGAGGGTGCAGAAGAAAACCCCCAAATTGATGAAGATGCTAGACCAATGGGTCAACATGCTGCGAAAAGGAAAAATGCTGTTCAAACCCAGCTTGATTCTCGTTTGGCGAAGATGTACGAGAAACATGCGAAAGAAAATGAAGATCGTCTACGAAATAGTTTAGAAAAACTGGAGATATTAAAACAGTTGACCGAGATTGAATGGGGTAGGTTCGAGTTGGAGCGGGAACATCAAGAGACTATGGTAATGGAAAAGGATGTTACGGGAATGGATCCACTATCTAGGCAGTACTGGATGGAATGTAATAACCATACCTGGTATGGAGGGTATAGTCCGGTTGAGGGTACCCCTGGATAATCGGGGTCATCTGGAAACACTATCGGCTGCTCAATAACGGTACCCGAAATGTTGTATGCTCTAAACATACAATCTGGCTCTATCTGCATCGGAGGCTGTGAAAACTGTGACGGAGTAGGGAGAAATGGAACCTGCGGTATCTGAACCCTACCGGCTCCCATATGAGGTCCTAAATGATCGGAGTTGATCCCCCGAGCATAATCCGGACATAGAAGTCTACGTGGAGCAACTCGATGCCAATAGGAATCGTAATCCCCAAAAATGAAGAAAGGGCCAATATCAACCCAACCAGCCTGCCGTAGTGCCTATATGTACTCTGATCCAATCAACCGATGTCTACCAAACATGTCCTCGCAAGGTAAAGGATCTCCGGGTATACACGTATCACTGCTAGTCTGATACGCACATCTATCATCCAAATACCACATGGGCAAAAAAGTGGGGGTATGTAAAGCCACCCGACGAATAGATAGTGTATATGCAACCGTCATCGGGTGGGCGTCGGTAATAATACCTGCATCTGTCAGATGAGCCAAATGTGAGGCCCAAGGAGTGCGTATCAAATTTCCCTGGCTACGCATGTCCAGCTGTATCCTAGCCTCCATCAACTCATGACATACACCCACTGGGGCATGAGGTATGTAATGAATAGCCTCTTACCGTCTCATCCGCGGAATGAACTGCTCACCAACTTGACTCGCCATCTCTACCATGCGTCGATGCATGTTAGCCGTATACTCATAGTACCAAAAGGGCAAAATAAACCACAAAGCCTGCATCTCTCTAACGTCTCCCAACACATACGAATCTAATGCAGAGTACAAATTACCTAAAATAGATGTGCCCCAATCTATCGTATCAAGCTGATCCAGCATAGTAAGTGAAGCTAGATACCCCAAACGAATGGTACTTCTGTGGTTCGAAAAAAATGTCGAACCAAACAAGTACAATAGAAATGCCCTAGTCACCCCATCCACAAGCTCTGGTCGACATGAATTAGCAGTGATGTACTGCTGGAGGTAAGTCAAAGTAACCGCACCACTACTAACGTGAGACTCATCCAAAAGGGGTAAGAAGATGAAATACAACCGAACCGACTCGTACAAGTCATTAAAAGAAACCGGTCTCCGATCAATATGACCAATCTCAATACCAGTCAACATATAGAAATCGAGAGGTGTGATACCAAGCTCAAAGTCAGAAAAATGAAATGTATGTGTGGTCGGCCACCACCTCTCGCATAGTGCATGTAATAGATTTCTGTCCAACGACTGAATCAGCCTAATCGAAAAAAATTGTCCAAAAGGACTTCGATGCAACCTATCTTTAATAGAAGGGGGGAGTTTGTCATAAAATTCAAGAATGTACTTCGCCCAACTACCTCGACAATGAATGTGATGATTCTATATATAATGAAATAAGGAATGTTTTCCAATTCAGTAACAGTTATAAGGCTCATACGAACATATTAAATGCGCAGTACTATAAATAATTAACGTTAAAGTTATACCGGTATCGAGTCAAATGCAGTATCAGCTCTATGCTGATAACCCTCTGGAAGATAGTGAAGGGCACGAAGCTCATCTGCTGATATTCCAGGAGCCGGAGGTGTGTGTACAGGACCTGCTTGCTCATCAGAGGGCTTACGTCGAACTCTTCTTCCAACTTTATTAGATCGCGGCGACATCTCACTTCAATTTTCTATTAAAAACAAAATTAAAAAGAGAAGCTTGAGGTGAAAAAATGAGGAAAAAAAATGACGGAGGGGGGTTTATAGGTGCCAGAATCCCGGCGCCTGTGTTGCAGGCGCCAGGATTCTGGCGCCTACAACACAGGCGCCAGAATTCTGGCGCCTGCATTACAGGCGCCAGAATATGGCGCCTGTAATGTAGGCGCCAGACCACTGGCGCCTACAGCCCAATTCAGGGCTGAATATTCAGTGGGCTGAATATTCAGCCCTGAATCCACTGGAGATGCCCTAAGTCCAAATCATAAAACGGATCACATCGATCCGAGTGAATAAAAATTACTCAAAGCTAGTTAATATAAGAAAATAGCAACATGTCCCATAACCACATGCTATTCTCGAATATTTACACACTCGTAATTGGATCCTATTCAAAACAGAGAAAATCATAGAAGGAGCATTGCCGCGGTTTTTGGTCGGACGAGTCCAAGAATTAACCATCGAAGCAAAAGCAAGGGTTCATAGTCCTTGATTTTACTAAGACGTTTAATTAGATTTCTCATACGAACGAGAAAAGGTTTATAGGATATATACTAGTAGATTTGGAGAAGGTTCATAAAACGATTTTGTAAATTAGCTTCGCATAATGAAGTAAGATTAGAAACCATTTATTAAAAGAATTTTGATATCTACTAATGACATAAAATCTCTTTATATAACTTCAAAGTGGCAATAAACAATAGTACGATTGCCAAGGCAAATCGTTCAAGGGGGTTCACATCACAATGACGTGAATTCAAATCATAAATCATAAACTCACATCACAACAACATACATGAAATCAAGGGATAACTGTTGTAATTGTGACCAACGAAAGAATTGAAATTCCAAACTAGCACCAGAAGGTTTTAAACTACATCGGAATAGACTGGAAGGATATCGAGTCGATAATTCACGTTTTAATGGCGTGAATCACCTTAACAAGAGTATCGAATAAATTTGATATACAAAATAGAGCGCACGGGGTTTAAAATGATCACTTATTCAATTCATATCAGAAACAAATGTGAATCGACCAATAAGGATCCACATTGAAAGAATCATTTGAGAATCAAAGTCTACGAATCGAGCTGCTGGAATCTGTGAATTCAGAAAGCTGAAGTTCACAAATGAAGTCCGAACGGCCCGAGCTCCGGCCGGGAAAGAGCCTGGATGGGTGTAGACTGTGGACCGTTTTCAAACAGCAAGAAAACCAGTCTACCGCCCCATTTGGGCCTGTCGACCGGTTTTGGCCTGGGCTGTTGCCCAGTCCAAAAACTAGGGGATTCGTTCCCCTCGAGCTTCTGGCGCCGACCGTTGAGGTCCGTGACTTCTTTGGGACATCAACGAGACCTCTCCGATCCACCGTATCGACTCGCGAAGCTCGAATGCAAGGATTTTGATTATAGGTTCTAAACGAACCAAATTTCCAAACCAAAACGAATAAACGCGATATAAGTGAATTGTGAAGTCTTAGAACTTACCAGGTGCGACAATGGTACTTCACAACACCACTTAATCGTTTCAAATCAAGTGTACTGATCATGTGAATAACACATGTCATAATTTCTATTTCAAATGAACAAACAAAAGCATATCAATGCGATTCAAGCGAGTTGTGAAGACATAGAACTTGTCAGGGGACAACCGAGCTTCACAACATCACCAAATCAACTCATAGCATATGCATAAGATCGTATGAACAATCCTTATCAAAATTTTCAACTCAATGTGACATAAAAACATGAAATCGGCTAAGTTACACTAACATAACCAATTTACTAGCACATGCAAACTCATATGAACAATAAATTACACTTTACAAGCACATAGGCTTGAGGCATAAATGTGAGTTCAATAAAGAACTCACCTTTGACTCATGAATGGCAAGAACAAGCTCCAACAAGGAAGAACAAGCACAAATCCAAGCAAAGAAGCGTTCTTTCTTCAATCACACCTCTCAAATCACCACACGAACACATATGAAGACTCATGGATGTTAGAACATCATAAAAATCCAAAATTGAGAGGAGAGAAAGGTAGAGATCGAGTAGAGAGAGCTCACCATGTCATAGAATTGGATTTGCACAAGAATTGAGCTCTAGATTGGAAGCCCTAGCTTGGGAATTCTAATTTCCCATTCCCACTCTCCATTTTTGTTTTCTTTTAAGTGTTTGAAGTTATGATGGAGAGAGGGGCTGATTTGGGAGTTATATGAGAGCTAGGCTAGCTCAACCAAGCCCTAGCCCAAAGTGCCAATTTTCACGAACTCGGAACATATCGAACCTTATAGTTTTCGAACACCTAAACAATGTTTCGAACCCGATGGAAGTGGTTTCGAGTCCAAATTCATTCGTATGTGAAAAATGATATTTTGGCCATACATTGCAATGAGAACCGGCCAAATTTCACTAACTAAAAAGGTATCGATGTAGTCAAAAAGGTCATAAACGATGATCCAGACTCAATGGAAGTGGTCCCGAATCCTAATTTTATCATTTGTGAAAAAATGATATTTTGATTGACATCTCGGATACGACGATTGATTTAAGTAAAATATTTAAATCCATTATCATGGAATGAGCAGGTTGTTACACATTCTCTTTACACCATTCTTCTCTAAACTTATGCTGCACAAATTCTTGATGGACATGGCTTCTTCAAAATTAAATTAAAAATAAATTAAAATAAATCAGGAAGACTATTTCTTGAAGACTACGGCTAGGAATTGCATATTGGGGATTTTCTGCTACAATCAAATCGAGATTCAACCATTCAACAATTCGACGACTAGTTTCTAGATACAACTTCTGCATTTCAATTTCTTAGTCCACGATCTGTAAGTTCTAGTTACTTTGAGATTTAAACTTGTTAATTGTAATATTGGACATGAGATAAAGTGAAATTGGACTTAAGTATGATAATCGATTCGCATCTATTCTAGTTTCCATCTTGGATCTTGACATTTGGGAATATTGCTATGAAATCAGTTTGGACCTATTCATGTTGTAAATCAAACTCTTTCATGTCCATAACATTATCATGCCTGTGATGTTGAATCAATCTATTATTTACAAGTTTGGGACTATTACCTTATGCCGTGACTATCACCTTATTATACTAGATTCAAAATCCTATTATTTCCTATATGCCAGTGATGTTGTAACCAATTATCACAAGTTATATTATGCTAGTCTTGTAATCCCTTTTATCACTTTATGCTCGTCCTTTTTGCCTATCATAGTTTTTATGTTATTCCCTTTATTTCTGGATTTGGACTTACTTGTAATTTAGATCGATTCACGTTTACATGCGATAGGAATATGATTTGGGTAAATTAGGAAAAACATGAATTGGTTATGAACATGAATCATGAACTTGATAATAGGCATAAGTTGAAACAAGACATGAAACTTGCCATGAAACTTGACATGAACTTGACATGAAATTTGAACATGGACATGACACTAGAATGAACTTGAAAATGGCCAACTCGAGGTTAGGTTGAGTTTGCAGTGTAATTATCCCCGGAACCACCCGGCAAATCCAGTTACTGAAAACAATAGGATCCAATGTGGGTAGTTGGTCATATCGCGCTTGAAACCTGAGGACAGACTGAGTTGTGGTGTAAATCTGCCCGGAACCTCCCGGCATATCCAATGACCACAACAACAGGTCTGATGTGAGAGGTTGGGGTGTATTAATGAATTAATTCTATATGATAGGGTTAATTCATGAACATGAAAGGCAACACTTAACCAACTTGACTCCTAATTAGTGGGGTTAAGTCATGAAAATGAAAGACAACACTTAACCAACTTGACATGCTAGACCGATAAGGGTTAAGTCACGAATTTAAATGACAACACTTAACCTGTTGGACGAAACCCTAGTTACGCGGTCCATTTCAGCAGTAACCCACTTAGATGTATCATAGTACCCTTGAACTAGGCTGGGTGGGGCACGATTACTGGGCTGAATTGTAAGCGGCCAGAACGATGGCTGAGTTGGTGCGCTAGTGTAGGTTCAGGCGGACTATGGTCATGCACGTAGTCCGGAGTTGAAAAAGTAGGCAATGGGCATCAATAGGTTTACACTGTGCATTCTTGATTCGTGTCGATGGTTGGCACCCTAGGGCTGGATACACACTATGGTGGACCTAGCACAGGTGACTACATTCGTGATAGGGCCGTATGACATAGACACATGACGAGCTAGAACTTGTAGGGAGCCGATCGATTAATGGATCATTCCATTGGACCTAGTAATGGATCATTCATGATTTGGGCCAAGGGATCATTTCATGGTTAATATATGACATGGGTTTGGGATACTAGTAAAGTTGGTGCAGCGAACCTTGAACATGCGATGCCATACTTGATTTATACTTGATTTATCATGTTCTCTTAGTCTATCTTACCCATTTTGACAACATCCTTATGTTTACTTTCAGTTTATACATGTCATGTTACCTTTACCTATTTTTATGCTGAAAGTCACTAGGACTTACCAGTCTTTATGACTGGCCCGTTTTCTTTTGCCTCTTTTTCTTTCGTCCCCCCCCCCCCAGGTTCTCAGGGTGGAAACTTTAGCACTTAGCTTGGATTTCTCTTGCTTTCGGTTCCACTCATGTACGGTTTGATCTTGAGCTCTGCTATGGCTGCATCTCTGGTATTTTGGGGAATTAAGCTATTTTCGTTGTTTAAGCTTTTGTGCTTCTTTATTTATGCAAGACAGAATTTATTGTAATGGAAAATAATGAATTTGGCATTCCGCTGTTTTATTTATGTCTGTCTTGTAATATTTCTGTGATTGTTTACCACGATAATGCTCCTCTAAAACTAGTGCATTCCCTTTATGAGTTACCCTAGCGGAGGTGAGGTGTTACACTTGGTATCAGAGCAGAAGGTTACCAGACTGGGCAAAAGTTTTTTTTTTTTAAAAAAACCTTCTAAAACTATTTTCAAAAGCGTTTACAAAGAAGCTTTTTTTCAAGAAAAGTCTTGTTTTATTTAAAGGATATTCCCCAAAAGCCATTAGCACTATCCTTTGTTTCCTCGTTTGAATCTCTTCTTTTTCATTTCAACATGTCTGGGAATCTTAACCTTCCAGAGGGCGTGCCAATACCTGGCTGGTTGAGGAGGTACTTAGAGGCTAGGGCCAACGATGCAGGCCCAGCAGATATTCCCCCTCCGGCTGCAGCGGTTCCTCCTCCTCCCCCTCGTGCAAATGCTTACTCAAAGATCTGTAGGGATTCTAAGGCCATGGGTGGAAAGGATTTCAAGGGAACTGAATCATTCGTAGAAGCGAGGAACTGGCTCAAAGAAATTGAGGATCTGTTCGTTATCTTTGAGGTGGACGATAGGCAGAAGGTACAGTTGGCAGTATGGTTGCTCAAAGATGAAGGTTCCTATTGGTGGGAAGTCACTAACGCTGAGAGGCAGGTTGGAACATGGATGGATTTCAGGATAAGGTTTGAGATGAAATTCCTCTCACAAGCTGAACGAAGTCTACAACTGGAAAAGTTTTTATCTCTTAAGCAAGGAAGTATGACTGTCAAGGAGTACGTCAATCAATTCAACCAGCTGGCCCGATTTGGACTGGACTTATTGAATACTCCTCATTAGAAGGCTCTCTGTTTTGTCAAGGGATTGAATGAGCCACTTCACAGCTTGGCTATGATCCACATACCTATGGGGGCAACTTACGAAAAGTTAGTGGACATGGCACTCTTAAATGAAGAAGACAGGAATGGAAAGAAGGAGGTCAAGGCGAATGAGTCTCAAAACAAGAAAGTTAGACTCCGAGAAAGGAGGCAAGAACAACAACAACAATAATGATAACAAGTCACGTGAGAAAAGAAAATGCAACTTCTGTGGTATTGATGGTCATTTAGTCCAGGATTGTAGAAAGAAGAAGATGAAGATGGGAGCATGCTTTCAGTGTGGTGACACTGGACATATCAGCAAGAACTTCCCTAAGAAGAAAGGGCAAGGCCCGCAAGCATGACCTTCTGGGGGTACATCTTTAACTTCTTCTCCTAGATGCTTTGTTTTATCTTGTTTATCTTCTCAATCCTATCTTGTGAACCGTAGGTAGAACCCTATGGATGTTAAACATATATTTGAAACATTTTATGGTTGATGTTTAAAATGGTTGCAAGTGGTTGCTCGTGGTTTCATAACACACATTAGGCACTAGATCGGCTCAGTCACATTTTCATATTGCATATGCATGAGTGTTTATACTTGTACATGGATGAAAACTTGATATGCTATCATTTGGATGTTGCATATGAATGAATGTTTGGGGCACTCATGTAGAAATTGTGAAATGTAATAGGAATTTGCATACATGTTGGACTCTTTACACTAACATATTTTGCATTAAGGAGGTCCACTGAATCAGTAACCGCCTGATCTTTTGCATTAGATAAGTACATATACACACACTCTTTCATAAGTTCATACAACATTAGAAATCTTTTAAGGACAATGGTTTCTTGTGGATGATGGTTGAGTAGATGGATGATTGGATGATATGATGCATTCTTCTTAAATTGAAGATTTCGAGAACGAAATCCTTTAAGGAGGGGAGAATGTAACAACCTGTATTTTAATAACATGTTAAAACCATAAATCAAGGTAGAATTAAATTTTAAAATAAGAATCAAGGGAAACTGGTTGCGTCATTACGTCCATTTCGAAATTCTGCTTGGAAACAAGTCCGAGTTTTTGAGAAACGGAGTCCGTGTGAGGGAGAAATGACCCTCCGAAGTTTCAAGGATTTTCAGGACCAAAAAACAGCTCGAATTCGAATTCGAAACCCAGCGCAAACTGGGTGGGAATTTTCCCGCCCAGGACCAGGTCGACCTGGGGGTCGACACTATGGTCGACCTCCCAGGGACCAGGTCGACCCTATGGTCGACCTGGGGATCGACCTGGTGCGGAAGCCCAGTTTTGAGCCTGGGTTCATTCTGATGTTTCTGGTCTCGTTTCCAGTCTAGATTCTTCCGCCTAATCCAATATAAACAGCCTCCCAGCCTCATTCTCTTTACACCATTCTTCTCTAACCTTATGCTGCACAAATTCTTGATGGACATGGCTTCTTCAAAATTAAATTAAAAATAAATTAAAATAAAACACAAAGAGTTTTTCTTGAAGACTACAGCTAGGAATTGCATATTGGGGATTTTCTGCTACAATCAAATCAAGATTCAACGATTCAACAATTCGATGACTAGTTTCTAGATTTGACTTATGCATCTCAATTTCTTAGTCCACGATCTGTAAGTTCTAGTTATTTTGAGATTTAAAATTGTTAATTTTAATATTGGACATGAGATAAAGTGAAATTGGAATTAAGTATGATAATCGATTCACATCTATTCTAGTTTCCATCTTGGATCTTGACATTTGGGAATATTGCTATGAAATCAGTTTGGACCTATTCATGTTGTAAATCAAAATCTTTCATGTCCATAACATTATCATTCCTGTGATGTTGAATCAGTCTATTATTTAAAAGTTTGGGACTATCACCTTACGCCGTGACTATCACCTTATTATACTAGATTTGAAATCCTATTATTTCCTATATGCCAGTGATGTTGTAACCAATTATCTCAAGTTATATTATGCTAGTCTTGTAATCCCTTTTATCACTTTATGCTCGTCCTTTTTGCCTATCATAGTTTTGATGTTATTCCCTTTATTTCTGGATTTGGACTTACTTATAATTTAGATCGATTCACGTTTACATGCGACGGGAATACGATTTGGGTAGATTAGGAAAAACATGAATTGGTTATGAACATGAATCATGAACTTGATAATAGGCATAAGTTGAAACATGACATGAAACTTGCCATGAAACTTGACACGAGCTTGACATGAAATTTGAAAATGGACATGACACTAGAATGAACTTGAAAATGGCTAACTCGAGGTTGGGTTGAGTTTGCAGTGTAATTCTGCCCGGAACCGCCCGGCAAATCCAGTTACTGAAAACAATAAGATCCAATGTGGGTAGTTGGTCATATCGCGCTTGAAACCCGTGGTCAGATTGAGTTGTGGTGTAAATCTGCCCGGAACCGCCCGGCATATCCAGTGACCACAACAACAGGTCTGATGTGAGAGGTTGGGGTGCATTAATGAATTAATGCCACATGATTGGGTTAAGTCATGAACATGAAAGGCAACACTTAACCAACTTGACACATGATTAGTGGGGTTAAGTCATGAAAATGAAAGACAACACTTAACCAACTTGACATGCTAGACTAATAAGGGTTAAGTCACGAATTTAAATGACAACACTTAACCTGTTGGACGAAACCCTAGTTACGCGGTCCATTTCAGCAGTAACCCACTTAGATGTATCATGGTACCCTGAAACTAGGTAGGGTGGGGCACGATTACTGGGCTGAATTGTAAGCGACCAGAACGACGGCTGAGTTGGTGCGCCAGTGTAGGTTCAGGCGGACTATGGTCGTGCACGTAGTCCGGAGTTGAAAAAGTAGGCATTGGGCATCAGTAGGTTTACACTGTGCATGCTTGATTCGTGTCAGTGGTTGGCACCCTAGGGCTTGATACACCCTATGGTGGACTAGCACAGGTGACAACATTCGTGATAGGGCCATATGACACAGACACATGACGAGTTAGAACTTGTAGGGAGCCGATCGATTAATGGATCGTTCCGTTGGACCTAGTAATGGGTCATTCATGATATTGGGCCAAGGGATCATTTCATGGTTAATATATGACATGGGTTTGGGATACTAGTACAGTTGGTGCAGCGAACCTTGAACATGCGATGCCATACTTGTTTTATACTTGATTTATCATGCTATCTTAGTCTATTTTGCCCATTTTGACAACATCCTTTTGTTTACTTTCAGTTTATACATGTCATGTTACCTTTACCTATTTTCATGCTGAAAGTCACTAGGACTTACCAGTCTTTATGACTGACCCGTTTTCTTTCGCCTCTTTTTCTTTTGTTCCCCCCAAGGTTCTCAGGGAGGAAACTCTAGCACTTAGCTTGGATTTCTCTTGCTTTCGGTTCAGCTCATGTACGGTTTGATCTTGAGCTCTGCTATGGCTGCATCTCTTCTATTTTGGGGAATTATGCTATTTTTGCTGTTTAAGCTTTTATGCTTCTTTATTTATGCAAGAAAGAATTTGTTGTAATGGAAAATAATGACTTTGGCTATCCGCTGTTTTATTTATGTCTGTCTTGTAATATTTCTGTGATTGTTTACCTCGATAACGCTCCTCCAAAACTAGTGCATTCCCTTTGTGAGTGACCCTAGCGGAGGTGGGGTGTTACAAGAATCCAAGCAATACATCTATACTCTTCAAGCTGGAAAAGTTCTGAACTAAGCTGAAGTATTCCCTCCTATGGACCTGGGGGGAAACGGAAGAAAAGAAGACGAAAGAAAACGGGTTAGACGTAAAGCCTTGTAAGCCCAGTGATTTTCAGTATGCAAACAAGAAAAAGGATCATGACGTGAATAAACCGAATATAAGACAATACCATGGTAACAAAATAACATAAGGCGAGATAAACTGAATATGCTATCACACCCATTTCTATTTCTCTGCACCTACTAACAATTGTTTCAACTGACCTCATGTGTTCATAATAAGATGATCCCTTTATCGATCGACTTCTACTCACGTGTATTTATTACTTGTGTTATTCGGCCCCACTTGTTTGTAGATACTTGTGCTAGTCTCACCATGGGGTGTATCATTCCCTATAATGGAAGCCTAACACAATTCAAGATGGACGGTGTATAACTACTGATGCCTAGTGCTTGATTTTTCCACTCCGGAGCATGTGCACTCCCATACTCCATCGGAACTTACATTGACGCACCACCCGCCGCTATTTTGACCGCTTATAATCAGCTCAGTAATTGTGCCCCACCCTGCCTAGTTAAGGTTACCGTGATACATCTATGTGGGTTACCGCTGAAATGGGTCCCCGTTACCAGGGTTTCCTAACCAACATATTATAACGGTTAAGTGTTCTCAGTTTAACTTAACCCCACCCATTTGTTTAATTAACATGTTGCATTGGTTAAGTGTTGCCTGTGTTAACTTAACCATACCATTCTTAGCATGTATTTTCATTAGCATTAATTGATTTATTAATGCACCAACCTCTCACATTAGAACTGTTGTTTGCGGTTGCTAGATGTGTCGGGTTGTTCCGGGTGGACTTCTACCGCAAACTCATTCTAACCTCGGGTTTTGGGCTTAATGCGCTAACCTCTCACATTAGATCTGTTGTTGCGGTCGTTGGATGTGTCGGGTGGTTCCGGGCAGCCTTACACCTCAACTCAGTCTAACCTCGGGTTAGGCATGTTCATCTTTTAGCCAATTTACATATTTACCAAACATGTCCAAGTCTATATGTCAATTATCCACAAGTGTAGTCAATTCAAGTTATATCACATTATTTGTTATGCCCAAAATTACTCAATTAAGTTATACCCAATTCCCCACATTACAATCGCACGTACTACAAGATTCAAACTAGGTTTCCAAATGAACCTAGTACTCATAAAATAAAACGAAAAGCGGAATAGAGAAGAAACGCAAGAATTGACATAAGAGAATAAACATCTAAAGGTGTATCAAACGCAAGAATCATGGATCCAATAGATTTGTTGTACATTAACAATAAATATGAGCAAATTGAGCAAGTTACATTATAGGCATAAAGATTCGATAGAAATGAACATAAAAGGATCACCAATTTGATGCACAACAAGATAGATTCAATTATATCCCTAGTAACAGTCTCATAGGCATAGGTAATCTCAGATTTGACAAAAAATAAGAATGATTCAGAATTGGTTATCATTACGATTTCGCATAGTTCTAGATTCGATTCATTATAGTCATGATTTCTATTATGCGTTCAAATCTGAATAATAACTGAACTTACAATGATAGGATTAGAAAGAGAGAATTATTTGACGTTGTAGCGATTCTAATATCTCTTTGTTGATTGAAGTCGAAAACCTTTACTTTAATTTGAAGCTCTCCAATTTGATTTCTAGTTTGGAGAAGAAGGAGTCTAGGCTAGTTTAGAGATGGACAACATGGTGACATCATAGAATAGGGTTATGAGGTTAGGGTTCAGGTTTGTGTGTGCTTGTATAGATGTGTAGGATTAATTATAGCCTTTAGATCAACATAGGATCCATCTAAACTATCCAGTCCAAGAAAATGTGTCATCAGGCCAATCAGAAGTCGCCACATAGCCCTAAGACTTCGAAAATCGTCTCTGTCCAGAACAGTCAGCACGGGTTGACCCCTGCAGGGGGGTCGACACCTATGTCGACACCCATATAAGGGGGTCGACACTTGTGTCGATACCCTCTAGCGGGAATTTTCCCTCTCACTTCTTTTCGTTGGTTTGAATTTCGAATTTTGATTTATTAATTATTTATTTAATTCTGATTTAAACTAAAATCTTATAACCTCCATAACTTCTTCATATTGCGTAACGACCTGCCATTTTGCTCGTCTCAAGTCGGTATTTAAACCAACGTGAAACGATCAAAATGACAGATTTTTATTGGCTTACACAGTTTAAACAGAATCGATGTAGAATCACAGAGTACAAAAATTTGCAGCGGAATAAAATTTAATATAATAATCAGAGTTGATACAAATTATTTTCACAGCGGAAGAAAATGAATGAAATATTATGCATCATCTTTAAACAAATTTACTCTTTTATTTTCCAAGCTTAGCGCGCGCATGTGTCTCCACGTCTTCACGTCCTCTCCAGTTCGTTGCGAGCTGAAATTACTAAACCTGGAACACTTGGGGCCTGACCCGAGCATTCCATGCAAAATACACAAAACACCCAGGTCAGGATTAAACTTATTTCAAGTTAGCAAACTTCGATAAACACTTAATATAATTTGTTTAATCCCAACGATCTATTAAATTAATATGAACACAATAACCCATGAGAAATGCCAAACAATAGGTTTAACAAAGGCAAGAACAGTGAGCAAGTAAGGATGTAACTATGAAAAATGTAAATCTGGTAAGAACACAAATGAAAACGCATACAAAAAGGTTACCGCAGCCATATATGGTAGCAAATTAGTGGGATATTATGGTCTGTGGTACAGTACTGGAAATGAGGCGTGTAACCATAGTGAAAACAAGTGATCCATGAAATAGTAGTGGGCCTAACCTATCCATTATTTTACATAATAAACATATAATATGTACGTCATGATTAATCTATAGATATGCATTAAGATTCCAAATTGAACTGTGCATTTGAATATATTTTAGACTTCACAACAACACTACATAACATGAAATAACTATGTACAGATCATTCACTTTAAATTCATATATGTTTAGATAATGAATATGACTCACTAACAACACTACTGTCAATTGTAGGCATGCAACTTCAAAGGGATATATATGTACAATGATGCCAGGTCCCCTAAACTAACTAATGGCGAGCATGCAAGCACCAATCAGTAAAGAAATTTCAAAAATGATTTTTTTATAATCCTCTATAAAGCAAACAACTGTTCACAAGTATGAATAAGACATGGGATACTGGATTGCATGCATGAAAGGTTGTTGAACTCATATGGCTCTCAAAATTAAACATGCAAGTTATATACTCTAACATGGGTTAAACAAATGGGTGTATATGTAATGAGCGATTCAACCAAAGAAAGGGGTTCCAAACTCTACATGCCGTAAGTACAAAACAGCTCAGGTATGTATTAATATAACATGAGAAAATAAATGGGGTGAACCTGAGAGGCTTAAGCTTCAAAACGCACTGGTACTGTTCCGAAAATAATGCATGCATCATGTGACTAACCCAAAATCAAGCAATACATATATATCTATATTGGACATAACACTTGCAGTAATACAAGAACATGTGAAGGAACATAGGACCCATGTACATCAATGCATGCCATCATGACAAGGTGAGCTGAAAGTCTATGGATTCCAAACTTATCAAATTAATAGTGCAACTGTAGATGAATTTCCTGTGTTTATGAAAGTAATTTACAGCTAAGTCTTTTATACAACATTAGATCAAAATTAATATTATTATTTTGGTTTTTCTCTACTACTTGCGCAAGCAAATTATTGGCAAGAAAATGCCCAAACCCAACAAAAGTGCTACGAGCCAAGGTTCATGAAAGCAATTTACAGCGAAGTTCTTTTATCCAACATTAATGTCAGTTGTACTATTTTAAGACTCACTAAATTAAATTATAATATGTCCAAATACTTACAACTTGGCAAGCGGAAGCTTACAATAAAAGAAATGATGGCTATCAGAGGGGTTTGTACCAAATCAGCATAATCCCAATAGTGAGCATGAAACCGAACCGTGCAAGTTCCTTTGCCAGAACCGGAACTAAGCATATGTGGAGCAAGTGAAACTTGGTACAATCAATGGTAACAAAATGGTAAGCAATATCACTTTCTAAACTGGAAACAAGCATGTAATGAAGCCATTATACAACTATGTATGATAGTTTAAAACTCACTACTGAAGATCAGAACCCGCCACAACTAGCACAGAAAAATCAAAATGAAGCCATCAAAAGAATCAGCACACAACAATCATATTCGTTAAAAAAACAAAAAAAACAAAAATTACGAAAAACGAAGTGGCCAATCTGAAATAAGTTTAATCGTAAGTACACTTACATTTAATTAACGAAGCTGAGACAAAAGAAGAAGCAAAACAGCGATGACAAGCTATATAGCAACGAACGAGGAGGTGCGGTGGGTTCGGTCACTGTTCTAGATGGCGACTGTGGTTTAGCCTTGAGGTGGTTCAGCTACCAGAGATTGGGAAGAAGATGGATGTCTTGATTTGCATGGAGGAACGACTGCTTGTTGCGGTGATGAAGGCGGCGGACGATGAAGGCGCTGGCTACAGGCGGGTTCAATGGCGTAACAAAGAGGAGAGGGAGCGACGGTGGCCATGACAATTTTGGAGGATCGATCGGAGGATTTTCGGTGGAACCAATTTGAGGAGGCCATGATTTACGATTCGGTAATTTTATTTGGTCTGCCATTTCTTTGATTTGGGGAGATAGGTTTACTGAATAAATAAATAAAAAGAGACGGTGGAAAAAGGAATAGGAGGACACGGGTTTGCCAAAATGAGAGGACGCGTGGCGCTTACAGGGACGCGTGGTGCAACCAACGTATTATCAAGGACAAGTGTAAATATAATTGAATAAATATTTCCAAGTGGGTATATGCTAGTCTTATGTTCTTAACTGTACAAACTAATGCAAGAATATTTGTACATTTCATATAAAATCTCTAAATATTAATTTTGTCTATAATCCCAATTCAACTCTATATACATTGATTTACACTCACTTATAATACTCAACTTCACAATAATATATTTAAATTAGTTTGAAATATTATCATTGTTAAATTTACACAACTCAAATTCAAAAATAAAATAAATTACAAATAAATCTAAAGTTTAAATTTAAAATAAAAATTTACACTTTCTTAAATAACATTCATATAAGATTAAATTTACAAAAGGAATTTTCATTTATAAGTTTACTCAAATATGTTCAACAATGATTTTAGCCCATATTCTATTGTCGGAACCCATGTATAAATATTTAATTCAACATCAAATCTTAGTTTAATTATATTTAAGACGTAAAAAAAAATGTTTTCTAACGCTAAAATTCTTGGGTCGTTACAATCTCCCCCACTTAAATCTTTTCGTCCTCAAAAAGGAGAGTTGTAAAATTATACTCAAGTAAAACATTCTTATTTATGCAAACTATTTTACTCATAAAATTTATTTGAAACCAAATACTTACAATTTTAGTAACCTTGAAAATATCAAACATTTATTTCTACAAAACTTAAGTGTTTGTATTAAAATTAAATAAGGACATTCTCTATATTTCAAAATCATAAATTGCAAAACATTTGAAAGCCTTGCATGATTTCTCCGAACTCAAAATCCCCATTTTTTTCTTTTATTCTTCAAATCATTGAAGTACTATATTTTTTATATAAAATCATAGTTTACTTCGGGATTTCAAAATCCAAAATCGCTTTCAAACTTCAAATTTGATAAATACTTGATACTCGAAGCCTAACAAGTTCATCCTCGTTCTTGCCAACTTTAGACATGCGTTAATTAGGCGCTTGGCTAAAATATACCAGTTCTAAATATACTTGTTTCGACTCCCAGTAAAAAATTCTGTTTCATTTCCTCGAGAAGTTTTCTCCATGACAAGGCATAGGGACTGCCTATCGTACGCAATAATATCGATAAATAAGGCTGCTTCGAACACCTAAAGCCATCGTTATGGGTTCTCAAGCAAAGTGTACATCACGGTTTTCGTCCAGACACGGACCCCCAAGGACAACATCGCGGAGCACATATAACTCAGTTTTCATCCAGGCTCGGACACCGTATATGCCTAGGTTGCTCTTCCCAAATACCATCATCGAGGGATCCCAAGTGAAGTATACATCATGGCTTTCGTCCAGACACGGACCTCCAAGTACAAAATCGCGGAGCACATATAACTCGGTTTTCGTCTAGACATGGACCCCCGTATATGCCTAGGTTGCTCACCCTAAATCACACACACCCTTCTTTTAGTCACGGGTTACCCGAATCCATGAAAATATCAAATCAGTTCATATCCCAAAGTCATAAATTATTTCGCAACCATAATTTGCAAATACTTTCAATCATAGTATTGTTATCTTTCAAACAGTTCAAATATCGGGATTCAAGTCGTCGAAATTTTCTTAGTTCATAAATCAATTTGTAAACTATTCATCATATCCAACTTAATTGGAAACCAATTCTTTCAATACTTGAAATATATTCAATCATTGAAAGTAAAATTTCAACTTTCAAACATACAACTTATGTTTTCATATTTCGAAATCTATGATCTTATTCAAATATTCCAAGTCTAAATCAAAGACTTAAAGAATCATAAAAATCATATCAAGCTACCTAAATTTCAATTTATTTCGAAATAATACTTTTGACAATCATACATAAGTTGGAAAATTTCTAAGAGACTCATAACGCTGCTTTGGAAATTACATTTGATCACTACGATTTTTTGTCACTTCTTTTTTTTTCATGTCAAATAAGACTTTCAAATTTTAAAAGCTTAGGAAAATCGTTTACTCCATACTATTTATATCAATCTTTTTTTTTGAATCAAATTTCATTTCAAACAGATCGAACATTTCTAAGATTCCCAAATAAATTTCATATTCTCTTAATATAATATTTTCAAGAGTTTCAATCAATATCTTAGAAATTATATAGTTAGATAACCTTTTCTACCGACGAGAAAGATCTCTTGAACCCTTTTTATTCAAAATACCATCACGCTTCTGCTACGCACTCTGATTATGCACATATTCAAATTAGTATCGGTAAGACATTCCAAAACATTCATTTAACAATCTTTGGAACCGAAACCTCATAACTAATATATCAAAATCCAAAGTTTCCTCGTGTAATTTAGATAACAATTAAATATTATGTAGAGCTCATTTCTTGAGGTTCCGTTAATCATAATATTCAGGTGAAATCAAAATTATCTAGTTTGAATTTATACTTTAGTAACGTTCGATACGTGGCACAAAGGATATGAATTCATGGATCAAATCAGATTCCATGTATTAAAATAGAAGTTCAAGATCAAATGGACATCCATCAAATACGCCGATTCGAATCAAAGACATTCGGCCAAATTCATGAGGTATCGGGTACAAGAACAACGGTTTAAATCCAAAGGATGAGCTTTAATCGAGGCCACGATAGGAAGGTCGAATTCACACAAGGATACAAGTGTTAGCAGTTCAATCATTGGATACTCTATTTCAATTATTTTTCATTCATTTTTCTCTTGAGTAATCCTTACTTAAAAATTTTCATTTTCCTCTACATCATAACCGATCACTTATTAAGTAATTTACGTCCAATTCACACATAACCGTTCAAGTGGGGTTATTAATCTTCTCCCCCACTTAGATTATTTGTTATAATTTGATTGCCAAAATTTGAAGTGTGGGGAATATTCTCAACATATCTTAAACAAGATTTATTAACACATAAGCTCAATTACCCAAAATTTACCATCCAATTCCTTAAGTGAGATTCACTTCTAAACATTTCTTTTTCAGTTATTGACAAAACAATTTGGTTTGCGCTAATCATTCATTATCCAAGTTACTTCCTTACTTCACATTCATTTAACATTTTCAAACCATTGTCAGAACAGTTTAAAGCATTACTCGACGTCTTAATCGGAAACATATAGTCATCCCACTTTCGAAACTCAAAAATGATACTAATGATGTACGTTAGCTAGGCGCAACATCACCAGATCATCCTCAAGTGACTAGAATGTGATTCTATATCCACCTTGTACTTCTTGGACTTTGGATATACGTTAGCTAGGCGTGTATGCAAAATCCTTACATACTTGATAGTCCAACCTTAACGTCAAATAAATACTCATAACTGTTTTCATTATACATAGATTATCCTTCAAATCTATAATTTTCATTCTCGTAAAATCTTTTATATACAAATCTTGAGAACTTTTATGTCGAACATCTTGAAATTTCATTTTAATTCAATGCCATTTTTTTCTAAATCGATTCGATTTTTAATATCATTTCAATTTAACTTGACTCGGACATTAACTTTTTCTTCAACGAAAATCCCTTTAATATCAAATGTCAAAAATTTCCAATTCACGTTTCGTATGTATAAGATTCCATCTCATATTAACAAACAATAGTTTCGAGTCAACTGCTTCCTTATGTTCATAAGTTCGAAAACTTATATCTTGATCCCTATTTGAGTTTCTTACTTCAATCTTAATTCTCTTGCAAATTTTATCTCAACTCAACATTTTATTTTGACTTATTAATCAATTCGCTATTCGATATCTTTATAGTTTAAATCCATCCAAATATTCTCCCATTTTCCAGATTCATATTTGCAAATTGACATTTTCAAATTTCTAATTTGATTTGGATTACATGTCACGACTGACATTAATTAAATTTTCACTCTAACTAGTTCGGACCACATTCGTTCGGATCTTTATCAGTAGTAAATAAAATAGTGAGTTTAAAATAAAATAAGTTTGAATAAGAAAATAAGATAAAATGTTTATATATAATATAGGTTAAATAATTAAATACAAAATGATTTGGGAACATAGTTTAAGTAAATAGTAAAATAGAAATATAGATAGCTTAGTATAAAATAGATTTGAGTATATATTAGTAAAACAAAATTTGGTATAGACTAGGGTTATAAAATAAAAGTATTCGAATAAGATGAAAATAATATATTGGTTATAATGGAAGCAATTTTTTTTCAAACTAGATCCAAGTCAAATTCAGGACCAATTCAGTTCATGATTCATCAACCGTCGTTTCTCAAGTCGAGTATCATCAAATTCCGCTACATGAAAATTTTAATTTCTATCAAGTTTCATGATATTTCCGCCAATCTACACTTAGTACTCGCCTTGATTTGTCTTCAGTAAAATCCCTTTTTAACAATGATTTCCAAACTAATCACCGTCCTTATACAGATCGTTCATAATTAAGTTTCAAAAACATGCATTTGAATTTTTCTTATTTCGTCCTGAAATCTTCTTTTTTTTTCCTTTCCAAAAACTCTTTTTATAATAATTGGAAGATTTCAAAATATTTGGAAAATCTGATTCATTTTTCACCTATATTTTCTTGGTAATTTCGAATAACTCAACGACGAATTACGAAACGATATCGCAAGGCATTCACGTTAGGAATATGAAAGGAGCTTATCTTTTCCGATAATATTTAATTTTAACTTCCGCTGTACAAATGTGTATATAGCTTTCAAAAGCACTTTATTTTCCTCTCTTCGGAAGTCCTTTCTAAATAATTTATTTTCTCGAGTTCCGTAGATTCTAGTATTAATTCCACTCATTCTAAGGTATTTTTACCTTATCTCTAATGAGTTTTTAAACCGAATAAGCCAAGCTTTGTATGAACCAAAGCTCTAATACCAACTGTAACGACCTGCCATTTTGCTTGTCTCAAGTCGGTATTTAAACCAACGTGAAACGATCAAAATGACATATTGTTATTGGCTTAAATGGTTTAAACAGAATAAATGCAGAATCATAGAGTACAAAAATTTGCAGTGGAATAAAATTTTATAAAATAATCAGAGTTGATACAAATTATTTTCACAGCGGAAGAAAATGAATGAAATATTATACATCATCTTTAAACAAATTTACTCTTTTATTTTCCAAGCTTAGCGCACGCATGTGTCTCCACGTCTTCACGTCCTCTCCAGTTCGTTGCGAGCTGAAATTTCTAAACCTGGAACACTTGGGGCCTGACCCGAGCATTCCATGCAAAATACACAAAATACCCGGGTCAGAAATAAACTTATTTCAAGTTTGCAAACTTCGATAAACACTTAATATAATTTGTTTAATCGCAACCATCTATTAAATTAATACGAACACAATAACCATGAGAAATGCCAAATAATAGGTTTAACAAAGGCAAGAACAGTGAGCAAGTAAGGATGTAACAGTGAAAAATGTAAATCTGGTAAGAACACAAATGAGAACACATACAAAAAGGTTACCGCAGCCATATATGGTAGCAAATTAGTGGGACATTATGGTCTGTGGTACAGTACTGGAAATGAGGCATGCAACCGTAGTGAAAACAAGTGATCCATGCAATAGTAGTGGGCCTAACCTATCCATTATTTTACATAATAAACATATAATATTTACATCATGATTAATCTACAGATATGCATTAAGTTTCCAAATTGAACTGTTCATTTGAATATATTTTAGACTTCACAACAACACTACATAACATGAAATAACTATGTACAGATCATTTACTTTAAATTCATATATGTTTAGATAATGAATATGACTCACTAACAACACTACTGTCGTTTGTAGGCATGCAACTACAAAGGGATATATATGTACAATGATGCCAGGTCCCCTAAACTAACTAATGGCGAGCATGCAAGCACCAATCAGTAAAGAAATTTCAAAAATGATTTTTATTTTATTTTATAATCCTCTATAAAACAACCAACTGTTCCCAAGTATGAATATGACATGGGATACTGCAGTGCATGAATGAAAGGTTGCTGAACTCATATGGCACTCAAAATTGAACATGCAAGTTATATACTCTAACATGGGTTAAACAAATGGGTGTATATGTAATGAGCGGTTCAACCAAAGAAAGGGGTTCCAAACTCTACATGTCGTAAGTACAAAATAGCTCAGGTATGTATTAATACAACATGAGAAAATAAATGTGGTGAACCTGAGAGGCCTAAGCTTCAAAACTCATTGGTACTGTTCCGAAAATAATGCATGCATCGTGTGACTAACCCAAAATCAAGTAATACATATATATCTATATTGGACATAACACTTGCAGTAATACAAGAACATGTGAAGGAACATAGGACCCATGTACATCAATGCATGCCATCATGACAAGGTGAGCTGCAAGTCTATGGATTCCAAACTTATCAAAATAATAGTGCAACTGTAGATGAATTGCCTGTGTTCATAAAAGCAATTTACAGCTAGGTCTTTTATCCAACATTAGATCAAAATTAATATTATTATTTCGGTTTTTCTCTACTACTTGCGCAAGCAAATTATTGGCAAGAAAATGCCCAAACCCAACAAAAGTGCTACAAGCCAAGGTTCATGAAAGCAATTTACAGCTAAGTTCTTTTATCCAACATTAATGTCACTTGTACTATTTTAAGACTCACTAACTTAAATTATAATATGTCCAAATACTTACAACTTGGCAAGGGGAAGCTTACAGTAAAAGAAATGATGGATGTCAGAGAGGTTTGTACCAAATCAGTATATTCCCAATAGTGAGCATGAAATCGAACCATGCAAGTTCCTTTGCCAGAACCGGAACTAAGCATGTATGGAGCAAGTGAAACTTGGTACAATCAATGGCAACAAAATGGTAAGCAATATCACTTTCTAAACTGGAAACAAGCATGTAATGAAGCCATTATACAACTATGTATGATAGTTTAAAACTCACTACTGAAGATCAGTAACCCTCCACAACTAGCACAGAAAAATCAAAATGAATCCATCAAAAGAATCAGCACATAACAATCATATTCGTTAAAAAAACAATTTTTTTTTAATTAAAAACGAAGTGGCCAATCTGAAATAAGTTTAATCGTAAGTACACTTACATTTAATTAACGAAGCTGAGGCAAAAGAAGAAGCAAAACAACGATGATAAGCTATACAGCAGCAAACGAGGAGCTGCGGTGGGCTCGGTCACTGTTCTAGATGGCGACTGCGGTTCAGCCTTGATGCGGTTCAGCTACCAGAGACTGGGAAGAAGATCGATGTCTTGATTTGCACGGAGGAACGACTGCTTGTTGTGGTGATGAAGGCGGAGGATGATGAAGGCGCTGGCTACAGGCGGGTTCATTGGTGCAACAAAGAGGAGAGGGAGCGACGGTGGCCATGACAATTTTGGAGGATCGATCGGATGATTTTCGGTGGAACCAATTTGAGGAGGCCATGATTTACGATTCGGGAATTTTATTTGGTCTGCCATTTCTTTGATTTGGGGAGATAGGTTTGCTGAATAAATAAATAAAAAGAGGCGGTGGAAAAAGGAATAGGAGGACACGGGTTTGCCAAAAGGAGAGGACGCGTGGTGCTTACAGGGACGCGTGGTGCAACCTACGTATTATCAAGGACAAGTGTAAATATAATTGAATAAATATTTCCAAGTGGGTATGTGCTAGTCTTATGTTCTTAACTGTACAAACTAATGCAAGAATATTTGTACATTTCATATAAAATCTCTAAATATTAATTTTGTCTATAATCCCAATTCAACTCAATATACATTGATTTACACTCACTTATAATACTCAACTTCACAATAATATATTTAAATTAGTTTGAAATATTATCATTGTTAAATTTACACAACTCATATTCAAAAATAAAATAAAATACAAATAAATCTAAAGTTTAAATTTAAAATAAAAATTTACACTTTCTTAAATAACATTCATATAAGATTAAATTTACAAAAGGAAGTTTCATTTATAAGTTTACTTAAATATGTTCAATAATGATTTTAGCCCATATTCTATTGTCGGAACCCGTGTATAAATATTTATTTCAACGTCAAATCTTAGTTTAAATTATATTTAAGACGTAAAAAAAATTATGTTTTCTAACGCTCAAATTCTTGGGTCGTTACATATTGTATCTGTTTTACGCAAACTCAGACTCTATCTCAAGCAAAATTCTAAGATGAGCGAAATAGCGCTACTCAGTTTACTTAATTACCACTTTTAACATTAAGCATTCTTTAATTTGTTATTTTTAATATCCATAGAAAATACGGGGTGTTACATTCTACCTCACGCAACTTCTTCTTTATTATAAAGTAACGCTTTCCCATTCAATTGTTTTTAGAAACCATAAATCATGAATTAATTACGTTCCCATTTTCTCTGTCCTTATGTATTCTTTTGAATCTTTGAATAGGAGATAAACGTTAAATAGATGAACACCTCATCCCAATAAGTTAATTTAATTTCTTTGTAACCTACAACATATAGATTAAAGGATTTTTTTTGAAATAAAATAATCAAATAATATTATATACTTATATAAATACCCTAAGAAAATCAAACCCTAATTCTCATCCCCATTCCACAGCCACCGCCATATCATAAATTAGTGGCCAAAAATCTCCCAATTTATCTCTATAATAACCCGGAAAATCAGAACCAATTGAAAAAATATTTTAGCTATTTTTATTGAATTTGGAAAATTTAAAATGATTCATTTTAAATAATAATGATTTAAAATTTATTTAAATTGAAGCTAGAACGTATATATTTATTTTAATTATAAATCGAGCTGAAATGGCGCGGTAGTTTGAAAATTCGATTTCAAATGAATGTATCGGATGCACAATAAATCGGATTTCAGTAAAACCAGAAATATTAGAATTTGTTTAACAATATCTTTCTAACGAATGTGAAAAATCCAGATTTCAAAGTGGGAATAAAAAGTTATGTCCATTTTAAAATTAGAAATAGTTGATATGGAATTTAATATAATATATAACCCTTAGAAGTAGCCATTTTGCAAACGACCTCAGTTTTCGATGAAACCACTTTGGTTGGATCCGGAATGTCAATTTATTGCTAGGTTTAAAATTCCATAATTTTTGGAATTAATATGGGAGCGTGGTAAATCAAAATGTGTTTTGTTAATTTCAGTCAAATTGGATCGACCAGAAAATGACCATTTTTCAAACGATCTCCAAATTTGACGAAATTAATTTTCTTTAGACTGTATCATCAAAACATAGCTAGATTAATTTTTAGGAATTTTTGGAGTTAGCATGTGGCCCCGGTAAATTAAAATGTACGATCAAATTAAGTAATTAAATGGTTTATATTTTAATTTAAAGAAAAATGTGCTGAAACGATCAAATGGGCTAATGAGGCCTAGTCCATTGTGTCCCGAATAGGGGTAAATAGCAAAGGGAGATAGTCGTTGGGCCCCGTTTGGAGTCTGGACCGATAAACAAATAATTTGTAAATTAAAATTATATTAAACAATATATATATATATATTAAAATTCACAAAACCCTAAAGACAAACTAAGCCGCCACCTTCCTCTATCGTTCAAGGCCGATATTGCTCCAACTAATCCTCCATTCAATTTCCACCATCTCCCAGTGAATCACGAAACTTCTTAAGGGGATTTTGAAGAGCACGACGTGATCATTACATCCAACGATCAGGATTGTCTGTATTATAGTATTTTTTCGAACCATTGCTCCAAAACTTCGTCGTTCCCCCTTGAATTCCACCCACCAATGGCGATTGAGTTTGACAAAAGGGGGAGGCGCCTGGAGCTTTCTCAGAGGCGAAGAAGGTGGTACCATTCGCTTGTTGTCAAGCCTTTCTGTTTTCATGCAAAATTAAAACCTAATTTTCAATAAATGGGTTTAACCTCGGCTCTTGATTGAGAATGAGGAAGAAGGTTATTTATTTAAAATTAATTATTATATTAATTACCAATATTGTCAATAACACTGTAAAAATCGTATCTTTTTCATACGATAATGAAATTCGATGAAACAAGAAACGTTGGACATGTAACGGTGTCTACTACATTCTAGAAGAGACTGGAGAATTTTTGGAGCATTCTACAATTTTAGAAGGAATAAAAAGCAATGTGAGATTACTGAATTCAAAAATAAATAAATAATTTTATATTAGGTTGCAAACGGAGTTTAGTAGCTCCCAAAACCGTCGTCCATGGACATGGACGACTTGATTGTATTTATTATGGTGTTTAATTTGTTAGTGATTGTGAATGATTGATTTTGGTTGAAACAAAATTGGTTGTGTTTGTGGTAAATTCACTGTATTGTGAAAATGAATTGTATTAGTAAAATGAAACCCTTGTATCGTCGCGAGGCCTAGGATAGCATAGGAGTCGTACTAGGGACGATGCCAGTTTTAATTACCCCGCCGTTATAATGCTGAAATTTTCTGAAATATTCATGTGTTGTAAAATATTCATAAATGAAATAAAAATTTGTTTGAATAATAAATATTCACATTTTTATTGTAAATAAGAAATACGGAAAAAGGTTCGTTGTTTTGGAATAAAAATAAGTTAACAATAAAAATTCACATTTTTATTGTAAATAAGAAATATGGAAAAATATTCATTGTTTTGGAATAAAAATAAGTTAACAATAAAAATTCGCATTTTTATTGCAAATAAGAAATATGGAAAAATGTTCATTGTTTTGAAATAAAAATAAGTTTAACAATAAAAATTTACATTTTATTGTGTATAAGAAAAAATAAAAAATATTCATTGTTTGGAATTAAATGATTGAACAATAAGGATATCATTTTTATTGTATGAATGATTCTTTAAAAAAGATTCAAATTGGATAAAAAGGTTGCAACATTAAAATTACATTTTTAACGTAAGTATGATTTATTAAAAAGATTCGTTGTTCGATAAAATATGCTAACATAAAGAATTACACTTTTTTTATGTAAAATGGAATCATTTGAAAAGATTCATTGTTCGATAAAATATGTTAACATAAAGAATTACACTTTTTTATGTAAAATGGAATCATTAGAAAAGATTCATTGTTCGATAAAATATGTTAACATAAAGAATTGCATTTTTTACGTAAAATCGAATCGTTAGAAGATTAATTGTTTGATAAAATATGTTAACATAAAGAATTACATTTTTTATGTAAAATGGAATCATTAGAAATGATTCATTGTTCGATAAAATATGTTAACATAAAGAATTACATTTTTTATGTAAAATGGGATCATTAGAAAGGATTCAAGTTTGATAAAAGTGATGTAACATTGAAAATTATATTTTTAATGTAAGTATGATTCATTAGAAAGGATTCAAGTTTGGTAAAAATGATGTAACATAAAAAAATAACATTTTTAAGGTAAGAATGGTTCATTAAAAAGAATCACTGGTTAAATATGTTTTGTTAGATTAAAACATTGTGTATTAACATGTTGGTAAAGTGAAAAAGAATCATTTGTTAAACATTATTCATTAATATGTTAGCAAAGTTAGAAAATGTTCGTTTGTTAAACATGTAGTGATTCATTAAAATAATGTTAATTACATGTTAGAGAATAAGTGGTGTTGAAATCGTCGAATGAATTATATATATATATATAATTAAAACAAAACGAGTCACGCTGATGTAGTTCGCAATTTGGAATCGAAACTTTAAATGATTATACCAAGAGATCCGACCGTCGGTTTTTCCCAAAACTGGAACAGTTGGGTTCGCTTTGGAAAGATCTTTCCAATGATATAAAATTTGCTAAGATCCAACGGTTAGATTCTGAGAAATGTGTAATTCAAATTTTAGTAAAAACAGCGCCTGGGCCGTGTAATGACCTGAAGCATCGTTTAATTAAAAGGAGCTATTTTTATATAAATAAAAATAGCGATAAATCGTTATAAAATATTATAAACGATATAAAATGAAAAGAAATGACTTGAACTATATATATTCGCGAATTATTTGAAAAGTCCAAGTTAATTCTCATTTCAAATAATTGATCGATGATTAGAAGTTGAAGATTTGAAGATGGTGGTTGAAGACCGACGATCTTCACATCGAATGGATGACTACTGATGCCTTTGATTGGAGTTGCTGCCTTGAAAGGGTTACAGTGGTAGTTGTCCTGACGTACTTGTTGATTGTCCGGATATGTGATTGCCTCTCTTCCGTATTGGACATATGGAACGAGGAATAAGGTGTCTCCGGTTTCATTCAGACCCAAAATGGACTTGTAAATGGATGTGTGTCTGACATTGGATTTTATTTTGTGTTGATTGATTGCTATTAAATATATATCTGCTTGGTGGCAGAGAATATTTTCTCTTTCTTAACACCCTTCTCTGAGACGTACGAGCTCAGAGGTTATATATTGATAGACATCACTCGCTTGGCGTGTCAGTGTGGCATGCCAAGATGCAAATGATCAAGGCTTTTGTTTAAAAGCAAAGCCTTGTGGATGATCAAAGCACAACTTTAATTAGCATAGCTTTGCGTATAGCATTGATTCGCGAGCCTCACACCCTAGTATGAACCGGAAACGGGAGAGGGCAACAGGGAGGACATGCGTTTCTTTGTAGCTAGAAGTGGTGTCATGGTATGGAGCCCAGACATTTTTACTCATGTGGATGATGGAAAGCGAGGTACCTCAGATTTGAGTCCCTGGTGGCTCTTTATTTATGCCCCATAGGGCGGGAAATGTATTGTTCAGGAATTGCCAATCCACTAAACTAATTGTGGACCTGCCCTGTTGCTCCAGGTGCAGTTACGGCTGTATACAGAGATATAGTAGGCCAGATTGTCTCAAATTCGGTAAGGACAATCCCTTGCCTTGGTTCATGATGGAAATCTAACTTCCAATACAACACCGTGCGGTTTTGATTGTAAACCTATATATTTGGCGACATAGTAGGATGGGGTACTATGCCATCTATGATTGATACATTATGATTGAAAATGCTTTTGAAACATATAAACACTAATAATAATATCAAATTTTCTTTATACGTATCAAGCATATTTTGGTCATTATAAGGTAAAACTCTATCCTCCGGTTTGCGTTGCATTGTGTGAGGGGACTTGAGCCTTATAATGGCTTCATTTTTCTAAAGAGCATTGCGTTGTTTAATGATTTACTTTATTTCCTACACAGGCAATCCAATGGAGTAAACCCGTTCCGCGTTAGCGGCGTGGTCCTATGATTAGCCTTATTATTTAATAGGTTAACTAAGATTTCCCATACCAATCCCATGACTGACACATAATTTGTTTCACATTGCAAACTCGGGTGCCCTCTTTTCCATATAGGCAGCCTTGTATTCAGGTTTTAGAAGACTCGTTCTTGATAGCTATTTTGACGACCCGCCCCACACCAGCCGACATTTCCAATGAAAGTACACTGTGCCAATGTCCAACCAGCACGGGACGATCACCAAAGAAAGGAAATTTGAGCTAACAAAGAACTTGTAGAATGTCTCATAGCGCATGGAATAAAATATAGTAATAACATACTTGACATAAAACAGGCGAGACAGTGCATAAGCTGAGAACGAAACCATAATCATCATAGTAGCGGAAATCCAAAATACAGCTTATGATCCATAACCATTATTACAACTTCAATATATGTCTATAAAGCAAAAGAAAGGAATGGTACACTACTAATGCCCAAAGCAGTGACCATAAACAACATAGGGAGAATATATGTAGATAATACGTAGGAGCCTCATGCTCATCTCCGGATCAGCTACTTGTGCATAACCAGCTAACATGTCTTTATTCTGCTCGTTTAGGAGCACGCAGAGTAATAAGAAGAGACATAAAACTCTGGATCAGACAAAAGTTTGGTATGAGCGATAAGCAGTAAAACAGAACAATAACAGGTATACTAAACCATACCTGAACCTGGACCTGCAATCAAAGTGTTAGCAGAACATACCGTACAATACTCTAAGGTGCCACTAACATATGGTGTAAAGGATACGGGGGTGGGGGTGTGCATTTCATAGTGATGTCAAACAATCAAGCATAGCAACCATACTCACATCTCTCACTCAGTGCGTAAAGCATATGATATTCACCGCTTTGATCACCCATATCCATGCTATGATCACTCTGCCCCATGGAGTCATGGAAACTCCACTGCACTGATCCATAGCCACTAATCCTTGCTATGCCCACTCCGCCCCATGAAGTCATGACGACTCCACTGCACTGGCTCATAACCATGCTACGATCACTCTACCCCATGGAGTAATAACTACCTCACTGCACTTATATGTAGCCTAACATCCGTCTCGGTGGTGAATCAAAGTTGTAGACGTCGATGACTCCTTTGCATACGTCCCGCAGCAAAGCCCAACTCATAAAGTAAACTCGTTGGTTCCCAACTGGATCCTGAGTTCTACTTCCTATTTGGACTACCTTTACATCCCGGGTTTTGATCTCCTCCGGATCGGTTCGGAAACGAGCTTCCATTAGGTTCTACATTCTCTCCACCTTTGGCTCGGGTCGGATACTTCCTCTGGTTCGTGGGCTATGGTGCTCACCAGCTCGACTCGTGACTACCTGCTTCGGATCGGTTTGTGCCTCAAAACTTCCCCGGGTCAGATCTTGATGCTCCAAGCTAGTCGCCGTGCCACACTGGTTCGGATCGCGATGCCTTCACTCGAACGGGCCATGTCTTGAGCTCCCTCCCATGGCGGTTCGGATCGGGCTCCCTCTCTCGTGCGGGTCGGGTCGTGGTGCTCGCTCTAGAGCATCAGGTCGTGGCTTGTTCCTTCAGGTAGTTCGTGATACTCAACTGGAGCGGTTCGGGTCGAGGCACATATGTCACGAGCAGATTGGTACTGGAGTGGATAATGATGGGTGGCCACGATCGGGTCGGTTCGAAAGGGGCGATCTGATCCAGTTCCTGCACTATATTCTACAACTTTTTCAACGACTGTTTTACGCCATACAACGGCATTTTCGACTATTCAAACTGTTCTAATCAATCACAAAGCATACCATACAGTCATAGCAACATATAGAATTGACCACAAACGCCAAAACAACAATTTGATATGATAAAATGGATCAAACAACCCAAAACTCATATTTTCCCCTTAATCATGTTTAGCAATAACTAATGCTAGGACTAGCAAAACCTAACCAAATCAACCCAAATTTCTGATAGAGGCCTAAAACAATATTTCGAAATTTATAAATATTTTTTTAAAATTTAATCATGTTTAAATTCGATAATTAACCTTAATTAACCATAATTAGTGTAAAAACAATGCTAATCACTCACCTTAGCCACAAATGAAACTTTCAAAACTGAAACTCATCTGATTTGGGCGAATACCAATGTCTAACAGCAACTCTTACTCTGAAATGGTGCTATTTCTCCTTGATTTGTTGCTGCTAAGCTTAATCCTTGATTAAACGGTGATTAGAGATGATTCTAGATGTTGGAGGCCATTGTTAGGGTTTCTATGATGTATGTGACGGCTGGAAAATGAGTAAAAACTGAAATCCCTAACCCTAACAGCCCTTAAATACCCCAAATCCTGAAATCCCCAAAGAGCCTAGCTGCAAATCGCCCGGTTAAGCCCAATTAAGCTGTTTTTCACCTTTAAAACCTTAATTCAACCATATCTCTCAAGCATTAAGTCCGTTTGGCTAATGTGACCACTCTACGGAAAGGTAAACCATCATCTGGATCCAATGGAAGTGGTTTCAGGTCAAAACTCCTTACCAATCAACAGTTATGGCCAAAACAAGATCAACTAGGGGCAAAACGGTCATTTAAAAATTGGCAAAAATCATGAACATGGGAAATGACCCCAATAGTCGTCTCCTAAAGTTACATGACCATACGACTTCTTATGTGAGAGAAATAAATATTCTATGATCCTTCGATGCGTAGAATGTAGGTCGTTACATTCTCCCCCCTTAAGAAATTTCGCCGTCGAAATTCCTTAACTAAGAAACAAACAAAGGATTCTGCATGTTTACCAACCATTCACAACAATCAAACATACAAAACAACAAACAAGTCTATACTAGCATGCGGAAAACTAAGTTGCAATTAAAATCTTACCAGGCAAAGAGTTCTGGATACGTCCTCCTCATATTCTCCTCCGTTTCCCAAGTGCAGTATTTCTCATTCTCGCCCCACTGAACTTTGACTAGTTTCACCGCCTTCCTTCGAAGCTTCTTCATATCGTTCCCAACGAAACGCATAAGCCTGCGGTTCCCAACTGCCTCCGGTTCAACCTCGATATCGTCCAACTGATCTGGTGAAATAGTCACACTAGGGTCGTGCACGAATTTCCTTAACTGGGAAACATGAAATACGTTATGAACTCCTGCCATCTTCTCTGGTAATTCAACTTTATATGCCAAATTCCCAGCTTGCTCGAGGACTGGGAATGGACCAACAAATCTTGGTGTTAACTTGCCTCTCCTACCAAATCGTATCACGCTCTTTAATGGTGAAATCTTGACAAAAACCAAGTCACCAATGAAGAACTTTAAATCTCTTCTCCTCTTATTAGCATAAGTCTTCTGCCTATCTTGGGCAGCCTTCATTCGTTGTCGGCTGACTTTGATCTTATCTGAGGTTTCTCTTATCACATCTGGCCCAAGCACAAATTTCTCACCGGTTTCTAACCAACATGACGGTGAGTTGCACGGTCTTCCATACAAAGCTTCATATGGAGCCATACCAATACTGTATTGATAATTATTATTATATGCGAACTCCACTAGATGTAAATGGTCATCCCATGATCCACCAAAATCCAATATACAAGCGCTTAAGAGGTCTTCTAATATATGATTCACCCTCTATATCTGACCATCGGTTTGAGTATGATACGCGGTACTGAGATGTAATTCTGATCCTAACGCCTGTTATAAGCTCTTCCAAAATCCACTAGTAAACAACGGATCTCGGTCGCTCCCAATGCCTTTGGGTAATCCATGAAATCTCACTACCCACTTTATATACAGTTCCGCTAACTTGGCTTCCGTCCTGTTCGACTTGACGGGTATAAACCTTGCACTCTTAGTCAATCGGTCCATAATCACCCAAATGCTATCATGGCCCGATCTAGTTCTTGGTAACCCATCAATGAAATCCATTGAGACTTGTTCCCATTTCCATTCTAGAATTTCTAATGGTTGTAACAAAACACTAGGCTTCTTTTGCTCAGCTTTAACTAGCTGGCAGTTCATGCATTTGGATATAAACTTCCCAACGTCTCTTTTCATCCCTTCCCAGTAGTAGGTCTACTTCATGTCTTGATACATTTTGTTACCACCGGGACGTATAGTCAGTTTTGAGTGATGACATTCTCTAAGCACTTCATCCCTCAATCCCTTGACATTGGGCACAACTAGTCTTTTATTCTTCCTATGCCATCCATCTCGATCAAGCCCATACTTATTCATCTCTTCGTCGATTCCCATCTCTAACTTTGAGATGATATCCAATAGGTTAGGATCGTCCCTCTGACTAGAACCAATCCGCTCAATCAAAGTGGGTCTGATCGTCAAACTTGCTAATATTTCTGGATCCAATTCGCACTTTGGTCTGAAATCATACCCAGCGATGTATTCCAGTTGCTTCCATTCTAGAAACACAGCCCCTAAACTGGCATGTCTTCTACTCAATGCATCAGCGACCGCATTGCACTTTCCTGGTGTATATGCGATATCGAAATCATAGGAAGTCAAGAATTCTAACCATCTTTGCCGTCGGAGATTTAGATCCTTCTAGAAGAAAAGGTACTTTAACGATTTATGATCGGTAAACAACTCGAATCTTTCTCCCAAGAGATCATGTCTCCACATCTTCAATGCGAACACGATCGTTGCTAATTCCAAATCATAGGTAGGATATCTTTTCTCATGCGGTTTAAGTTGCCGCCTAGCATAGGCTACAACCCTACCTCCTTGCATCAATACAGCACCTAGTCCGGTATCACATGCATCTATGTATACTGTCTTCTCTTCATTCCGTTTAGGAATGACTAACACTGGTGCACATGTCAACTTTTCCTTAAGACTCTTGAATGCATTCTCACACTTTTCGTCCCAGACGAAAGATTGATTTTTCTTGGTCAACTTAGTCAACGGTGTTGTTATCTTGGAGAAGTCTTGGATAAACTTACGATAATATCCAGCCAATCCCAAGAAACTTCTTACGTATGTTGCATTCTTGGGCGTAGACCAATCCTGTACCGTAGCCACCTTCGTAGGGTCCACAGCAATGCCATTCTCTGAAACAACAAGGCCCAAGAATCTCACTTCCCTCCTCCAGAAGTGACACTTAGATAACTTTGCTTTCAACTGGTGTTTTCTCAACACCTCCATCACTATCCTCAAGTTTTCCTTGTGTTCTTCCTCTGTCCTTAAATAAACCAAGATATCGTCTACGAACACAATAACAAACTTATTCAATTGGTCCCTGAATACCCTATTCATAAGATCCACAAAATACGTTGGTACATTGGTCAACCCGAATGGCATGACCAACCACTCATAGAATCCAGATGGCGTCCAAGAGGCCGTTTTAGCTATACTCTTAGATTCCACTCTAAGCTGATGAAAACCTATCGCGAAATCCAACTGGGAGAACACTCTCGCGCCACTCAACTGATCAAACAAATCATCTATCCGCGGTAGAGGATACTTATTCTTCCTCGTCGCCTTATTCAATTCGTGGTAGTCCACACACAATCGAAGGGAACCATCTGCCTTGGTAGCAAACGCAGCTGGTGCTCCCCACTCAGAAATACTTCTTCTGATAAATCCCTTCTTCAAAAGATCGTTTACTTGCACCCCGAGCTCTCACTGCTCACTTAGTGCCATACGACGAAGTGGCATCACTATAGGTCTGGCATCTTTCACTAAATCAATAAGGAACTCAATCTCTCGGTGTCGTGGAAGTCCAGTCCCTTCCTCGAAGACATCCGGATACTGGCCAGCCACGAGCACATCTGACAACTCATCAAGCGGGAAGTCGAGGGAATTTAGAAAACTAGCCATTACCCAATCACTGGGTAGACCACCAAACACTACTCTCCGCCCATCATCTGCTCAAACTGTCACCAAAAAGCCCTCATAGTCTACCACCACCCTGTATCTTTGGAGCCAATCGACCCCCAAAATAATGCCAAATCCAGTAAAGCCCAAAACAAAGCAATCACAAACAAACATGCATCCATGACTCGATAAGACCACATTACACCAAATCATGTTAAGGCTAGTTGAACCACCAATCGGGTTCGTCACCGCTAAAGGTCTATCGACTATCTCGGGTTCCAATCCCAACCTATCTACCAGGTCACTAGATATGAAGGAACAGGAAGCTCCAGTATCAAACAATACTCGAACAGGAACATCATAAACAGAAATCATACCTTGAATGACGACATTCTTTCCCTTCTCCGCCGTAATCGGGGCATTCAACGAAGAAGGAACAGCATTGATAGCATATGCTTTCACAATCTGGTTTTCTTTAGGGGGTTGCGGACACTTATCCTTGTGATGTCCCACTTGGCCGCAGTTGAAGCACTTCCTGTCTGCTGGCTTCGCTCGGCATTCTTTAGCATAATGGCCCTTCTTGCCACAGCTAAAGCACTCAACATCATTCTTGTTCTTCTTCTGGCCCTCCTTGGTCTGATTCTGCTTTCTCTTATTCTGAGAACCATTCTTGCCTCCACCGCTTGCTTGCGGTTTTGGCTCCTTTGCAGATACAACCTTAGTCTTTGTCTTAGGGTATAGACTCTCTGATCTGAAAGCTTTCCCCACAATCGATTCAAACATCTCATCGATGTGGTTAATAAGCCTTTCCCTCAAGTATCCATCCAAACCAGTTATAAACTTCTCATTCTTCTTCTCGGGAGTGTCGATAAGGGATAATCCATACTTGGATAAAGTATCGAACTCAGCAATATACTCCGAGACTTCCCTACCATTCCGCTTAAACTCTAGAAATTTCCTAAACAACTCTGATTTCTGAGCAGCTGGGATAAACCATTCACCGAATCGGGCCTTAAACTGATTCCATGTAACTTGATCCTCTGGATTAGCTGCCTTAATAGCATTCCACCAATTCATCGCATGTCCTTGTAGCTGACGGGATGCTATCTTTCTCTTTAACGGATCCTCAATACCTAAGTCTTCGAAGATATGCTCACAGCTATCCAACCAATTCTGAACTTCTGTAGCCGATTCTGTTCCATGGAACGGCTTTCCACCAAGACTAGTGTAATCCTTGCATAGCTTGGCGAAATCGGCCCTAGGCAACCGCACCGCTACACCACCATTTGCAGCATTAGGAGCTGCCCTCTGAACATCCCTAAGCATCTCTCTCATGAGGTCAGTGAACATCGTCCTCATATCAGGAGCATTCCCATTATTAGCTCCTCTACCAATACCCCTCGTATATTGGCTCATCGTTCAATCTGTAATGAGAAAACGATTAACCATCTCTTCAGTGGTGCCAGTGCAATGCGACTTCATCCTTAAATATACTAGTAGTGTATATATATTGCTTTTGCAAACCAAAATATCATAAATGCGCACTCTCATATACGTACTATGTTTCTCTGGTGTCTTCCCTAGGTTAACTACGCAACCTAGAGCTCTGATACCAAATGTGACGACCCGCCCCGCACCAGCTGACATTTTCAATGAAAGTACGTTGTGCCAATGTCTAACCAGCATGGGACGGTCGCCAAAGAAAGGAAAAGAAAGGAAATTTGAGCTAATAAAGAACCTATATAATGTCTCAGGCGCATGGAATAAAATATAATAATAACATACTTGACATAAAACAGGCGAGACAGTGCATAAGCCGAGAACTAAACTATAATCATCATAGCAGCAAAAATCCAAAATACAACTTATGATCCATAACCATTCTTACAACTTCAATATACTATCTCTAAAGCAAAAGAAAGGAAGGGTACACTACAAATGCCCAGAGCAGTGACCATCAACAACACAGGGAGAATATATGTAGATCATACGTAGGAGCCTCCTGCTCGTCTCTGGATCATCTACTCGTGCATAACCAGCTAACATGTCTCTAGTCTATTCATTTAGGAGCACACAGATTAATAAGAAGAGACATAAAACTCTGGATCAGACAAAAGTCTGGTATGAGCATTAAGCAGCAAAATAGAATAATAACAGGTATACTAAACCATACCTGAACCTGGACCTGCAACCAAAGAGTTAGAATAACATACCGTACAATACTCTAAGGTGCCACTAACATATGGTGTAAAGGATACGGGGGTGGGGATGTGCATGTCATAGTGATGTCAAACAATCAAGCATAGAAACCATCCTCACATCTCTCACTCAGTGCGTAAAGCATATGATATCCACCGCTTTGCTCACCCATTTCCTTCTATGATCACTCTGCCCCATGGAGTCATGGCAACTCCACTGCACTGATCCATAGCCACCAATCGTTGCTATGTCCACTCTGCCCCATGACGTCATGACGACTCCACTGCACTGGCTCATAGCCATGCTACGATCACTCTGCCCCATGGAGTAATAACTACACTGATACGTAGCCTAACATCCGTCTCGGTGGTGAATCAAAGCTATAGACGCCGATAACTCCTTTTCACACCTCCCGCAACAAAGCCCAACTCCTGAACTCAACTCGTTGGTTTCCAACTGGATCCTTAGTTCTACTTCCTATTTGGACTACCTTTGCATCTCGGGTTTTGGTCTCCTCCGGATCAGTTCGGAAACAAGCTACTATTAGATTCTACATTCTCTCCACCTTCGGTTCGGGTTGGATACTTCCTTTGGTACTTGGGCTATGGTGCTCACCAGCTCGACTCGTGACTACCTACTTCGGATCGGTTCATTCCTCACAACTTCCCCGGGTCAGATCGTGATGCTCCAAGCTAGTCGCCATGCCACACTGGTTCGGTTCGTGATGCCTTCACTCGAACTGGTCATGTCTTTAGCTCCCTCCCATGGCGGTTCGGATTGGGCTCCGTCTCTCGTGCGGGTCGGGTCGTGGTGCTCACTCTAGAGCGTAAGGTCATGGCTTGTTCCTTTAGGTAGCTTGTGATACTCAAGCTGGAGCATTTCGGGTTGAGGCACATATGTCACGAGCAGATCTGTACTGGAGTGGCTCATGATGGGTAGCCACGATCGGGTCGGTTCGGAAGGGGGGCGATGCGATCCATTTCCTGCACTACATTCTACAACTTTTCGAGCGACTGTTTTACGCCAGACGATTGTGTTTTCGACTATTCTAACTGTTCTAATCAATCATAAAGCATACCATACAGTCATAGCAACATATAGAACTGACCACAAACACCAAAACAACAATTTGATATGTTAAAATGGATCAAACATACCCAAAACCCATATTTTCCTCTTAATCATGTTTAACAATAGCTAATGTTAGGATTAGCAAAACTTAATCAAATCAACCAAAATTTCTGACAGAGGCCTAAAACAATATTTATACATTTATAAAAAATTTCTAGAATTTAATCATGTTTAAATTCGCTAATTAACATTAATTAACCTTAATTAACCATAATTAGTGTAAAAACTATGTTAATCACTCACCTTAGCCACAAATGTAACTTTCAAAAATGAAACTCCTCTGATTTGGGCGAATACCAATGTCTAACAATAGCTCTAACTCTGAAATGGTGTTGTTTCTCCTTGATTTGATGTTGCTAAGCTTAATCCTTGATTAAACGGTGGTTAGAGATTATTCTAAATGTTGGAGACCATTGTTAGGGTTTCTATGATGTATGTGACGGCCGGAAAATGAGCAAAAACCGAAATCCCTAACCCTAGTAGCCCTTAAATACCCCAAATTCCGAAATCCCCCAATGGGCATAGCTGCTAATTGCCCGGTTAAGCTCAATTAAGCTGTTTTTCACCCTCTAAACCTTAATACAGCCATATCTCCCAATGGTAAGTCCGTTTGGCTATTGTGACCATTCTACGGAAAGGTAAACCATCGTTTGGATCTAGTGGAAGTGGTTTCCAGTCAAAACTCCTTACCAATCAAAGGTTATGGCCAAAACAAGATCAACTAGGGGCAAAATGGTCATTTAAAAATTGGCAAAAATCATGAACATGGGAAATGACCCTAATAGTCGTCTCCCAAAGTTACATGACCATACGACTTCGTATGTGAGAGAAATAAATATTCTACGATCCTTCGATGCGTAGAATGCAGGTCGTTACAGCTATGGAGCTGAAGACGTATTCTATCATTTCTATTATGCTGTTCAAGCTTCATTTAGTATATTATGTTCAATTCCGCTATAGACATTTTATATTAAGTTGAAACTGTATTATGTACTAAGTATGATCCTGTTATGCTGTGTAACTCTGATGTTAATATTATTTCCAGTGTAACTTTGATGTACTTTATCTGATGTAATGCTATGATTCTGTTTTGCTGTTATTGTTTATATGTTATATTCAAATGATTATCCTTGCTTCCGTGGCATGGGGGTTGGGGTTATCATAGTTGGTATCAGATCTAATGGTTAATCTTATCTCAGAAATATAACACGTTAACAAACTCGTCGGAAATAGAATCAGTAGTATTCTAAGACGAGTGGCTCATTATAGATAGGATCAGTAATGTCCTAGAATGAGTATAGCAGAATAAAACACACCCCCATTGATGCATTTACATTTAAATATATGTCTCTATGCTTTACGATATCTTTTCTGTTGGCCTGACTCTTTATCTGCTATTTGCAGACATAGTAGAAAATGAGTGGTAGAAGCAGAAGAAGTATTCTATGGTTCAACAATCTAATGAGCCAATCGTGGTCCCACAACTAGAACCAGATCTAGAAACTCTAGTAAAGATGTATCGAAATCTAGGTGGAGTACCATTTTCAGGAAAAGAGTCTATTATTGAAACACAAGCATGGATGCGTTCTTCTGAGAGAATTTTTGAAGGCTTAAAGCTGAAAGATGATCTAGAAAAGATTACTAGCATATTGGGCACTCAAAGAAGAAGCTTTAATCTGGTGGGAAACTGTCACTAAGGAAAATCTAGAAGGTAATATTACCTGGGATAGATTTAAAGAAATTTTCACAGAAAAATATATTCCTCTCAAAGCAACTGAGCGGCTATATGATGAGTTTTACCGTCTGAAACAAGGAGATATGACCATTTAGGAATATCAGAGTAAATTCAATAAACTTTCTCTTTTTGCCCCGAAGCTAATTGAAGATCCATTGAGGAAGAATCTGAGATTTATTAACAGACTTCAAAAGAAATATGAAGGTAGAGTAATTGCTCATGTGAATCTTCCTTTTTCTAAGATGACAAAAATGGCATATCGCTATGAGAGTCTTGATAAGCAAGATGCTTTGGATGATGAAGAGGAAGGTAGTTCTAGCATCAAAAGGAAGTTTGAAACTGATAGTCCTGAGGCAAGTACGAAGCCTGAGGCAAGTACAAAGCCAAAGGTCAGTAAGAGGCCTAAGGCAAATCAGAAAAAAAGTAAAGAGTGTAATAAGCAAGGACATTCGATAAGGAACTATAAATCTTCAAAGAAAGACAGATCTAAATCAAATAAGAAGATTCAAGAGAACAAAAAAATGCAACATCTTCCATCAGACTGGTCATGTAAAGCAAGATTGTCTGCTTTTAAAAGGGACCAATGTGGCTCAAGACAATAAAGTGGCAGAAGCTCCAGCATCCTCCACTAATGAGGAAATACCGGATATTTTGGAAGGCACTCTTACTGTCAACAATATTCCGGTTAAAGTACTGTTTGATACGGCGCTTTACAAAGTTTTATTTCAAGTATTATGGTCGAGAAATTGAATTTAAAATGGAGGTGCCTTAAAGAATCCATTAGTGTTCATAATCCGATTGGGGGTTCCCTCGTTCTTAGTTGGTATTGCAGAGTGCCCATCTCCTATTCCCAATATCGTTTTTCATTTGATTTGATTGTTATGAATCTTGCTGGATTCGATATTATATTGGATTAGATTGGTTGACCAAGTATGCGGCCGAAGTTAAATGCGCTAAAAGAATTTTAGGGCGAAGACCATGTTTAAGAGCTATATAACGATACCATGCATAAGCTCGAATTCAGATATAAAAGAATTTTGGTCTGCTTTAGAAGTTACTCCCACTGCTATTGAAGATATTCCTGTCATTAAGAATTATGCGGATGTGTTCGAAGAAGTTGAAAGCTTACCTCCGCGGAGAGAAATTGACTTCAGGATTGATCTAGTTCCGAATTCAAGGCCAGTTGTGCACGCTATTTGAAGGATGACATTGAAAGAGAAAGAAGAATTGAGTAATCAAACCAAGCAACTCTTGTGGAAAGGTCTGATTAGGCCTAGCTTTTCGAATTAAGGTGCAGCAGTAGTGTTTGTCCCAAAGTCAGACGGTACTCTCAGATTATGTGTTGATTACCGAGACCTCAACAAGCAGACGCTAAAGAATAAATATCCATTACCGCGCATTGATGATTTATTAGATCGCTTAAATGGAGCGCAAGTATTTTCTATAATGGACCTAGCTATAGGTTTCCATCAATTGTGTATTACTGAAGAGTGTGTTCCTTTGACAGCTTTCAGAGGTCCAGACATATTTTATGAATGGTTAGTAATGTCGTTCGGCTTGTGCAACACTCCTACTTATTTTGTGGATTTAATGAATCGAGTATTCCGCGATGTCTTGAATAAATTTGTGCTGGTTTTCACTGACGACATTTTAATCTTCTCTAAGTCAACTGCCGAGCATGAGAAACATTTGGAAGAAGTGTTGGAAATTCCGAGAAGGAATGTTTTAAAGCCAAATTTTCTAAATGCATATTCTGGCAAGAAGAAGTAAAGTTCCTCGGTTAGGTAGTATCAAAGGAAGAAATTTCAGTGGACCCAAGTAAGATCATAGCCATTTGAGATTGGAAGCAGCCTAGCATGCCTGCAGAAGTCAAAAGTTTTCTAGGGCTGGCTGGTTTTTATCGGAAATTCATTAAAGATTTTTCGAAATTATCTTGTCCATTAACAAAGCTTACCAAGAAGCACACAAAGTTTAACTAGACATCTGAATGTGAGGCAGCTTTCCAAGAGCTGAAATTAAGGTTGACCACTGCTCCAATGTTGACTATTATTGATGGCAATTAAGATTTGACAGTCTATACAGATGCTTCTCTTGAAGATGTTGGTGCGGTATTAATGCAAATAGGCTAAGTAGTTGCTTATGCTAGCTGTTAGTTGAAGCCGCATGAGAAGAGATACCCAACTCATGATCTTGAGTTGTTAGCCGTCGTGTTTGCTTTGAAAGTATGGAGGCACTATCTTTTGGGTGAAAAGTTCGAATTATATACAGATCATAAGTCATTAAAGTATCTGTTCACCCAGAAGGACTTGAACTTGAGGCAGCAGTGTGGGTTAGAATTTCTTGCGATGTACGATCTGTATATTTTGTATACTCCAGGGATAGCCAATGTTGTAGCTGATGTGCTCAGCAGGAAAAATGCGATCATCACCAATCTTATCATTATGCCTTCACTAATTGATAAGATCTCTGCTCTTCAGAAAGACGATAAGTTTATTCAGATGATCGGTGAATGAGTTCGAAAGGGGGAAGCTTCAAGCTTCCAAATTGGTAGCAAGGGGACTCTTAGGTTGCAAGGGCGAATCTGTGTTCCATATATTCCCGAGCTCAAAAGAGAAGTAATGGATGAATGTCACAAATCTAAACTTAGCATCCATCCAGGAGTAAGTAAGATGTATCAGGATATCAAGCGCACATTCTGGTGGAAGGCGATGAGAAGAGACATTTCTATATATGTTGGTAGGTGTTCTACTTGCCAAAAAGTTAAAAGTGATCAGCAAAAACTAGAAGGATTGTTGCAGCCACTAGAAGTTACAAATTGGAAGTGGGATCAAATTTCCATGGATTTCATTGATGGTTTGCCCCGAACCAGGAAAGGTAATGACAATATATGGGTGATCGTAGACCATTTCACGAAGACCGCCCATTTTATTCCTATCCAATCTAATAGAACAGCTCGAAGTCTGGCGCAGATTTATTTCAGAGAAATTGTCAGACTAATGGAGTTGCCAGTAGCATTGTTAATGATCATGATCTGATATTTGCTAGTATATTCTAGAAAGCATTCCAAGAGGAGCTGGGGACAAAGTTAAATCCGAGCACCGCTTATCATCCTCAAACAGATGGCTAAACTAAGAGGGTGAATCATATACTAGAAGTCTTGTTGCGAGCATGTATTCTTGATTTTGGCAGATTGTGGGAAGATCACTTGCATTTGGTTGAATTCTCTTATAATAAAAATTACCAAGCAAGCTTACAAATGTCGCCATTCGAAGCTTTGTACGGCAAACCATGTAGATCTCCCGCATGTTGGGTAGAACCAAGCAATAAACTAGTATCGGGTCCCGACATGATTCGTGAAACTTCGGATAAGGTCGATTTTATTAAGAAGCGACTTCAGACAGCTCAAAGCCGATAGAAGAGTTATGCAGATTCAAGAAGAAGGGATTTAGAATTTGCTGTTTGTGATTATGTATATCTGAGAGTTTCCCCATTGAGAGGAGTAGTCTGTAACACCCCACATTCCTTAGTGTCACCTGTATGAGGATTTCATTAAGAAAGTATGAAGCATTGTAGGTATAAAGATAGAAAAACATCACAGAGACTAAGATTTCACAAGACATAAAGTAAATTTATAGTAGAAGAAAACTTTCATTTATTTAACAGTTATAGAATTCCATGTCTCAAAATTTCAGTCAAAACAATATCAGAGTAAAATAATGTTATCCCCAAATATAGCCAAAAGATACAACCTTACCTTGGAAAGAGAGCAGGCAGAAATCCAGCATGAAGAGACCCATTATGATAAAGATAACAAAGAACTATATACTTCCTCCCTGTAAGCCTGGGGAAAAAGAAAGAGAAAGGAAGAAAGGAAATGGGTTAGACATAAAGCCTGGTGAGCGGCTGGGATTATCATCCCGACTTACTAAGTTAAGTGAAACAGGTAAACAGTTGCTCTAGTAACATATAAGGGTAGATGTATATACATTTCTAAGGGTACAATAACTGATATAAACTGATAACAAGAACTGTAAATTCTTATACAAATAGACATGGATGATAATACTAGAAATCAGGTTTGGCAGATTGACTGTTTTGCACTTCTACTATAACATACTAGTATAACTGAATGAGATGACCCCTTCCACTATAAGGTGGTAGACTTAGGCATACGTCCAATGTACCCCAACCACTACCATAATCGATCATCTCCCTACTCCGTAGATACCCTATGCTGGCCCCACAATAGGGTGTATCACTACCTAAAGTGGTAACCCTTCATTATCCGGATGTGCACAACCATATCTACTGATGTCACGGTCGTCTTATCCCTTCTGCCCGACCCATGCACGTACAAGACCAAGTCAATTTACGCTGCCCACACTGTCTGTCACGTTTGGATCTCTTACAATCAGTCAGTAAGCGTGCCCCCTTCTCCGCCTAGTACGGAGTACTTTGTTCACTGTTTCAAATCTCGCAAATATCGCCTGAGATCTCCTCCAAGATCTCGTTTTGGGCTCCTTCCGAGACGAAACAAAAAATATCACTCTAAATCTCCTTTCGAATATATCGCCCGAGATATTGCAATATTGAACGATATATCGACCGAGACGAAATACTGGAATATCGTTCGATATCTTAGTTTTTTTGGTTAAAATTTAAATTTGTGCCTGAACCAGAATTACAATTAAAAAACTCAAATCTAGCCATATCAATCTTTTGTTATTTTACGTTTTGCTTGTTAAATGACTATATTGTATGTTCGTATGTGTTTTACAATGCTTATGATTTTCATATTTGTCTTTCTACATACATGATACTTATGAAATTATGTATTTTATGGTCTATTTATGCTGAATTTTTTAATATTTTGGATCCTTTTAATGTTACATGTCTAATAATATTCCTGTTTTAAGCATATTACGATTTAGAGTATGAATGATCTTTCGAAAAATAAAGAATAATAAAGATATTTTGAATTTTAAGTTTAAGTTACTATGTTTTTGGTAGCATTCATAAAAAATCATTTTGTTAAAATGTCATTTTTAATATATCAAGTACCCCGAGATTGTTCCGATATGAACTTTCAGACCCGAGATGAAAATCCGAGACGAACTCCCGAGTTAGACTCATCTCGTCTGAGATCTCCCCCGACACGAGACCGAGTCTACAAAATCCCCGAGACGAAACGCGACCGATATAAGAGATTTAAAACCTTAACTTTGTTTGATACCTACTCCGGGTTACTGATTGAAATGGGTCCCACACAATATGATACAAGCTCTCCCCTTGTCTTGTATCCCCCACTAGGTTTTCAACAGGTTATATTTACCTTAAAAGATGTCCCTAATTTTATAACCCCAATCTTTCTACCAGTTCTGCTTACCTATAGGTGTCTTTAATACATAACCCCCAATCTTCCAACCGGTTATGCTTACCTATAGGTGTCTTTAATACATAACCCTATTATTTCTACAAGTTATGCTTACCCTAAAAGGTGTCTTTAATTACATAACTTTATTGTTTCCATCGGTTATGTATACCACTAGGTATCTTTAATTACATAACCTCAACAGGTTAAGTTTGTGGGCCTATATATACAAATATTACCCACCAACCCAAGATGTACTTAACCCTCCCACTGATTCAAGCATGTTTATTTAGCGGTTAAGTTTGTGGGCCTATATATACAAATATTACCCACCTACCCAAATTTTACTTAACACTCCCACTTATTCAAGCATGTTTATTTAACGGTTAAGTTTGTGGGCCTATATATACTAATATTACCCACCTACGCAAGATTTACTTAGCCTTCCCACTTAAGCCCTAACCAAGTTAACATGTTCACATAATCCCTATGGGTTCAACTAAGTTAAGAGTTTCATTTCCTTACCATGTCCAATTACGGTTATAATGGGCTAGATCTCCCACATTAGGCCTACAACTTGTGCATGCTGGATATGCCTGTTGGGTCCGAGCAGACTTCTTCCACAAGTTGGGCCTAACCTCGTGTCTTAGCCCGATTCATATTTGTGCACTTAAGCCTCTCACATTAGGTTCAACATTAGTGGTTGCTGGATATGTCGATCGGGTCCGGGCAGACTTCCTCCACTAATGCAACCTAACCTCGTACCATAGGTGTAGTTACAATTCCTAATTGTAATCCTAGGCATATTAACTTAATATTAAATTAAGTATAATTCATACATCCTCTATTAGCATGTTAATTTCCAATACCTTTCATTTCAATTAACATGTTTTCCCATACTAATTACTTAATGTCATATTATGTATAACTTATTCTGATTGACATGTTTTCGCAATAAGATTACTTAATGTCATATTAAATGCAATTAATATCTTTTCCATATTGACGTTAAATTAATGTACTCTCCAAGCAGACGTTGAACATGTTTCTCACTTTAATGTTAAATGACAAATTACATATCTCCGATATGGATGCTAAATTGTCATGCTTACAAATCAGTGTCAATTAACATATGATTCCAATATCATACCATGTTTACCTAATTAAATTAACATTATCAAATTAACATAAACATCCAACTAACAAAAATGTTTTAGTTAACATTTTCCCCAAACTATGATCATAAATAACTTCTTCACATATCATGAAATGAACATAACATATAATCACATGTTTTCTCAAATTAACATTAATGCTCACAAATGTCGAACTGACTTGTTCCTAAATTAACATATCCTCATTAATGTTAATTAACATGAATGACAATTTTACCTATTCCTCAAATGAAAATATTCTCTTTCAATAGGCATGATTGACTAATTACCATGTTTCATATATATATATATATATACACACACACACACATACCATCCTTGATGCCAAGTTACTATGTCTAACATATCCATTTTAATGTCAACATATTTCTCAAATTAACATGTATAGATTAATGTTAATTGCATGATTACATGTCATAAATGATAGTAAGTGTGCATATTTACATCAATTTGATGCCAAAAGAACATGTTTTCAAACATCAATACAAATAATCATGTCTATAAATTTAATGTCAATGGGTGGCTACCACATCCCTCTAATTACCTTACCCTTTTTAAATGCTAATGAAATATTCTACATATTCCCTTTTATGCCATATTAACATATTCACGATTAATATTAAATTTTGTTCACAAATCAGCGTCGAAATTTCATCTTATACAATGCCTACATGTTCTTCCTTTTGATAAACCCCAATTTATAGCATAAATTCTAATATGCCCTATTTTTCATTTTTTATCATTATTCCATCCTTTTGAATTCTATGCAATTCAAAAAGGCGTATAATATGGTAAATAAAACGAACAATGGAAAGGGGATAAGGAAGAGGAATACATATAAGTAGATAACAGGAAAATGAATAGGCAATTGACAATGAAAATAAACTTATAAACACTGGTGCTTTTTAGATCCAATACATATCTATTGTCAAATAAATTCTTTTTATTTAGATCACTACAACAACTATTGTATCTATTTAACTATAACTTAGAAGAAATCTGAATAATCACAGTAGACTCACCATATTTGCAGATTTAGAAAAATCTTCTAAAGCCCGCTTTTATCTTTTTGTTTTGATCCTCTTTCCATTCTTTTATTTAGCAAGTAATCTTCTCACCATTTATATTAAGGAAAATTTGGAGAAGAAAATAAGATGCGCCATGTAATTTTCAAAAGAGGAAGAAGAAAACTAAAGAAGATGACGGAGGTTATGTTTGATTTGGTTTATTTATATGGGAGCTAAAAATTGATTTTGTCCATTCGATTAACCCTAGCAATTCCCAAATTAAATCATAGCCGCTCTCTTATTTAATTTGTAATTAAGTAAGATATTAAAATACATCTTATATGTCCATTCTTATCTTCATCCAATCCATGACAAAAAGAGGGATTTGAATATACGTTTTAAATGGGTAATCAATGAATATGTCTTAAAACTTATTAGGAAATTGCCATCTATAAGAGAATTCATTACTAGTCTTTAGGAAATAAATCCATAAAATTAAATCAATCAACATGTATGTCAATCAGTGCCTAATTAATTCTCATATGCACAGCTAACCAACATTTACAAACACGCATAGTCATGACAACTAATCTCTAAAAGCTGCAAAAAATGCATAAACCTCACAACCATCAATAATTAAGATATATTTTTCAATTGATGCAAATTGATTGCTAACATATTTTAAAAAGTGGAAATTAATTGTATAACTTTAAATACTACTCTTTTCTTTTCACTAATTTCCCCATAACGTGCAAAGTCAATGCATAATCAAATTATGAATACATCTATTTATACACGCATAAATCTTTCCCTCCAAAATAAATTAATTGCATTTATCTTTTTCTTCTTCTTTTTTTCTTCTTTTTTTTAATGCATGCATCCACACATTTCCTTCCCTATTTTGTATTAATTGCATTAATTTTTCTTTTACTATAGCCTAATTAATCCGCATGCACATTTTCTTCATTTCAATGCACATTTTTAAACTTTTACCTTCTTAACATAATTGCATACATTCATATACATATATATATATATATTCATTTTTAATTTTTCTTCATTAATTAACCCTTTAATTAATTATCTTTACAGTATAGTGTATCTAATTTTGGGGTGTTACATTCTCCCCTATTAAAGGATTTCATCCCCGAAATCTCCAAGTTTAAGAAGAATGTTGCTATCCTAACAATCACAACCATCTACTCATCCATCATCCACAGGCATACATAGTCCTTAAGAAGAATCCTAATGCTTGTATGAACGTATGCATAATTGTGTGTATATATTCCTATATTTTAATGCAGAACTCAGGTGGTCTACTGATTCAGTAGACATCCTGAATGCAATATATGTTTGTGCCATGTATCCAATATGTATGCCAAAGAATCCTAATGATACATATAAATTTTATATGTGTGCCCAACCACCACCAATATGCAACATCCATGTGATGAGTCAACCATTTTGCATCCATGTAAAAGAAAATTAAAATGCACACATCCATATGCAATATGTGAGTGATTGAGCCGATCTAGTACCTAATGTGTGTGTATATGCGTCCACTGGCAACCACTAGCAACCACTTGCAACCATCAAACATAACATGTCTCAAACACATGTTTCAACAATATCCTAATTTCTATAAGTTCAACTCTTAGGACCCACACTTTCCAAGGATATACAAAAGGAAAGCACTTTATCAAAGGAAGAAGCGATATATAGATTATCAAAGAGAAAAGCAAAAAAATACTTGTCTTAGCTACTTCAAGGAAAAACTCTCTAATGAACTAATCCAAAAACTTACACTAATCTTACAAGTAAAGTCACACTTTTTCCTTTACACCATATCTTTTTCCAAAAATGCTACAAATTTAGCATTCTCACAAAACAGATCCGAAAAGTAGTCTCTCCTTTCCAAGTCCATATGTCATATGAGGCCTAACCATGGCAACCTTATCTATGCCCAAACAACAAGATCTTAGTTTCAACCCCGACTTACCACATATAATCAAGCCGATACCTACGGGGTTCAGAAACTACCACTGGGCCTAAGTGCAAAACAGTCACTAATGCTATCAAAAGGGAAAAGGACAAAATATTCCTAAATCAATTAGGAAAACCAAGGAAAAATAAAGAAAAATATTTCTCTCACTAACCCTTGCCCTTTCCTTAATCATTCTTGATCAACACCCTTCCTCATAATCCTTTAGACATTAGTACACTCATGTTGATCTTTTACTTGCCATCCTTGAATTCCCCTTTTTTGAAGTTCCCTAATTAATTGGTTACTGAAAACGTATGAAAATCTATTACCATATCTTTAGAAAATATATTTTATAGAAACCCGTGATTGCAAGTTTTTCTTATCTTTAACCAATTAATCTAGAAAATATATTTTATAGAAACCATATCTTCAGAAAATATATTTTATAGAAACCCATGATTGCAAGTTTATAAAAATCTATTACCCCCTCCCCTTTTCTTTAACCAATTAATCTAGGTTTTTCCTATCTCCCAAACTACCCTTCCGTATCACTAAACTAATAAGATAGTCCCATCCATGATTAAGTTTTCTTTTATTATACGTCTAGTCACGAGTTCCTTTCTAACATCGAATCTTTCCAACTACCAAGCTAAACAAGTTTGTCCATTATAGAATATTGACAACTCAACTAAAAGATAAAGATTTAGAAAGAGTCAAAGGAAGGCTGTAACTGACTATTGTGATAGTTTATTTTCAAAAGAACTTTGATTTTTGAGAAATGCATTTTCTTTTGAAAATTCTTTTTTTTTAAACCAAAATTTTAGTGATTTTGGTAACCTTAGGCTCCGATACCAAGTGTAACACCCCACATTCCTTAGTGTCACCTGTATGAGGATTTCATTAAGAAAGTATGGAGCATCGTAGGTATAAAGACAGAAAAACATCACAGAGACTAAGATTTAACAAGACATAAAGTAAATTTACAGCAGAAGAAAACTTTCATTTATTTAACAGTTACAGAATTCCATGTCTCAAAATCTCAGTCAAAAACAATATCAGAGTAAGATAATGTTATCCACAAATATAGTCAAAAGATACAACCTTATCTTGGAAAGAGAGCAGGTAGAAATCCAACATAAAGAGGCCCATTTTGATAAAGATAACAAAGAACTATACTCTTCCTGTAAGCCTGTGGAAAAAGAAAGAGAAAGGAAGATAGGAAATGGGTCAGACATAAAGCCTGGTGAGCTGTTGGGATTATTAGCCCGACTTACTAAGTTAAGTGAAACAGGTAAATAGTTGTTCCAGCAACATATAAGGGTAGATGTATATACATTTCTAAGGGTACAATAGCTGATGTAAACTGATAACAAGAACTGTAAATTCTTATACAAATAGACATGGATGACAATACTAGAAATCAGGTTAGGAAGATTGACTGTTTTACACTTCTACTATAACATACTAGTATAACTGAATGAGATGATCCCTTCCACTATAAGGTGGTAGACTTAGGCATATGTCTAATGTTCCCTAACCACTACAGTAATCGATCGGCTCCCTACTACGTAGATACCATGTGATGGCCCATAATAGGGTGTATAACTCCCTAAAGTGGCAACCCTTCATTTTCTGGATGCGCACAGCCATATCTATTGATGTCACGGTCGTCTTATCCCCTTATGCCCGGCCCATGCACGCACCAGGCCTAGTCAGTTTGCGCTTCCCACATCGTCCGTCAAGTTTGGATCTCTTACAATCAAAGCGTGCCCCCTTCTCCGCCTAGTACGGAGTACCTTGTTTGATACCTACTCCGGATTACTGACTGAAATGGGTCCCACACAATATGATACAAGTTATCCCCTTGTCTTGTATCCCCCACTAGGTTTTCCACAGGTTATATTTACCCTAAAAGGTTTCTTTAATTTTATAACCCCAATCTTTCTACCAGTTATGCTTACCTATAGGTGTCTTTAATACATAAACCCCAATCTACCAAATGGTTATGCTTACCTATAGGTGTCTTTAATACATAAGCCTATTATTTCTACAAGTTATGCTTACCCTAAAAGGTGTCTTTAATTACATAACTTTATTATTTCCATCGGTTATGTATACCACTAGGTGTCTTCTATTACATAACCTCAACAGGTTAAGTTTGTGGCCCTATATATACAAATATTACCCACCAACCCAAGATGTACTTAACCCTCCCACTGATTCAAGCATATTTATTTAACGGTTAAGTTTGTGGGCCTATATATACAAATATTACCCACCTACCCAAAATTTACTTAACACTCCCACATATTCAAGCATGTTAATTTAACGGTAAAGTTTGTGGGCCTATATATTGTAATACCCCACATCCGTTAAGGTCACTCACAAAGGGAATGCCTTAACTTCAATGGAGCATTATGGGTACTGGAACAGAAATATTATAAGACAGACATAAATAAAACAGCGGAAAGTAAAGTGGAATTACTTTAAATCACTTGCTAAATATAATTGTTTACAATAAAAGCCCATCAACTTCCAATACCCAATTACATAGTTAAAGTATCTGTCTTGCTCAAAAACAAAGAAGCATAAAATAAGTTGTAGTATTCCCCAATAAAGCAAAGTAAGCCATAGCCAAGAGAAATCCAAACCGTAAAAGAAAGAGCCTTGGAGCTTGGTAAGATCCAAACTAAGCTGTATTCCCACCCTGTGAACCTGGGGGGGGGGGGAACGGAAGAAAAAGAGGCGAAACAAAACGGGTTAGTCATAAAGACTGAGTAAGTCCTAGTGACTTTCAGCATAAAAACCAGTAAAGATAACATGGCATGAATAAACTGAAAGTAAACATAAGCACGATGACAAGATAAGCTACAGGAAAGGTAACTAAGAATAACCTCATATGACCTTAGTCATGTAAAACATTGTAAGGTTCCCATTCAAGATGAACTAAGTATAGTTTCGCAAGATTTCTATCAAGCATCGCAAGATTTTTCTGCTTCATTAAAATGATATCTATTTGCTCTGCACCACCTAACTAGTGTCCCAACTAGTAATCTATATAAAATGATAGAATTATAGCGTGATCCCAATCCCCGAAATTAAGGTTGCTTACACGTGTACATCTATTATTTATTACCAAGATTTAATCTAGGGTTTTCTATCGAGTGCTTCCTAGATTCAACCAGGATTTATGCCATCAAGGTCCAACCTAGGGATTATGCTACTAATTGAATGCTTCTCGGATTTAGGTTTTATGCCACCTAGGTCCAACCTAGGGATTATGCTACTAATTGAACGCTTCTTGGATTTAGGTTTTATGCCACCTAGGTCCAACCTAGGGATTATGCTACTAATTGAACGCTTCTTGGATTTAGGTTTTATGCCACCTAGGTCCAACCTAGGGATTACGCTACCTACGTGTATCATACGGCCCCCAATGATTGTAGATACCTATGCTGGTCCCACCATGGGGTGTATCAAGACCCATGGTGGCGGCCCTGACACAAAACTAGAAGACATAGGTTATACTACTGGTGTCCCCAGTGCCCTGGTTGTCTGCTCCGGAGTGTGTGCACGCCCGCACCCCGTTAGACCTGCACTGTATATCCTTGGTTTCATAACTGCGTACTCATGGTTTCATGCAAGCTCTGCAAAATTCACTAGTGAATTCGCTTACTAGAAGGTATTCCACATAAATGAATTATCTTTTGAAAATAAACAAATGCCAACCATGTTGCCAAGTGTACTTACTAAGGTGATTTTTTATGACTCATGCATAAGCGAAATGAACCATCCGCCTTAGTGGCGAACACTACTCAAGCGGATTGATAAATGTATCAAGAGATTCTAGGCAACTAAGCATGGAAGTACCCTAAGGGTTACACTAGACTTCGAGGGTATTACCAAGGCAAGTCAAGAGTCTAACTACCCTCTTTTCATACTCGAGAATGGTATCATTTCTGGATAACCACTCCATCTCTAGAAACAACCCATAGCCCAAAAACATAAGCGTTACTTCTAAGCTTAACACTTAGCATAGACATTCTCAAATCCAAACAAGTCAGGAATAAATGAGATGATTCCCCAACAGGATTTGAGACAAAAATGGGATCCTCTACTACGCTAGTACTAAGGTGCAGAGACTCAACTATCGAAGCAGAATTAAAAAGGATGCGATGTACAAAAACAAAGTTCCCATGGTATGATAGAAAAGAAAAACTAAACTTTTAACAGAAACGTTACCACGTCTTCTTAGGTACGCTAGTAGTGAGAGCATACATTTTCCCTCTCGACGATCTTGTCCTTTGCCCTTGTCCTTGTCCTCTAATACTTAACTACATGTCCCTTTTTACCATACTAAAGATACTCTTTCTTTTCGTGGGTTTTATTATTCTTCCACTTTGGCCTCTTCCCTTTCACCTTTACCTCCTTCGTGGATTAAGCCATATCAACAAGTTTCTCATCCTTAGGCTTGTATTATTTATCCTCGTTCTTGCTATCCTTGTATAGCTTGTTGACAAGTTTCTCGAAAAGCTACCTCCATCGCACGGCAACTCTACAGAGCTTGAAATAAGATTAGACGCAGATGGAATTACTGCGGCTATAGATGGAAGTGGGCACTCCTTTGCCCTCCGACATGCATTGTATGCCTACAAACTATGGTGAAAAAGAAAGAGAGAAGAGATTCAAATAGAGAATCAAAAGATAGTGCATATGGCTTTGGGGAATATGCCTTTCGTAAAACAAAACTTTTCTTAGAAAAATGCTTCTTTATAAATGTTTTGAAAATAATTTCAGAAGGTTTTTAAAAGCTTTTGCCCAGTCTGGTAACCTTCTGCTCTGATACCAAATGTAACACCCCACATCCGTTAAGGACACTCACAAAGGGAATGCCTTAACTTCAATGGAGCATTATGGGTACTGGAACAGAAATATTACAAGACAGACATAAATAAAATAGCGGAAAGTAAAGTGGAAGTACTTCTAATCACTTGCTAAATATAATTGTTTACAATAAAAGCCCATCAACTTCCAATACCCAATTACATAGTTAAAGTATCTCTCTTGCTCAAAAACAAAGAAGCATAAAATAAGTTGTAGTATTCCCCAATAAAGCAAAGCAAGCCATAGCCAAGAGAAATCCAAGCCGTATTAGAAAGAGCCTTGGAGCTTGGTAAGATCCGAACTAAGTTGTATTCCCACCCTGTGAACTTGTGGGAGGGGAAAAGGAAGAAAACGAGGCGAAACAAAACGGGTCAGTCATAAAGACTGAGTAAGTGCTAGTGTCTTTCAGCATAAAAACCAGTAAAGATAACATGGCATGAATAAACTGAAAGTAAACATAAGCATGATGACAAGATAAGCTACAGGAAAGGTAACTAAGAATAACCTCATATGACCTTAGTCATGTATAACATTGTAAGGTTCCCATTCAAGATGAACTAAGTATAGTTTCGCAAGATTTCTATCAAGCATCGCAAGATTTTTCTGCTTCATTAAAATGATATCTATGTGCTCTGCACCACCTAACTAGTGTCCCAACTAGTAATCTATATAAAATGATAGAATTATAGCGTGATCCCAATCCCCGAAATTAAGGTTGCTTACACGTGTACATCTATTATTTATTACCAAGATTTAATCTAGGGTTTTCTATCGAGTGCTTCCTAGATTCAACCAGGATTTATGCCATCAAGGTCCAACCTAGGGATTATGCTACTAATTGAATGCTTCTCGGATTTAGGTTTTATGCCACCTAGGTCCAACCTAGGGATTATGCTACTAATTGAACGCTTCTTGGATTTAGGTTTTATGCCACCTAGGTCCAACCTAGGGATTATGCTACTAATTGAACGCTTCTTGGATTTAGGTTTTATGCCACCTAGGTCCAACCTAGGGATTATGCTACCTACGTGTATCATACGACCCCCAATGATTGTGGATACCTATGCTGGTCCCACCATGGGGTGTATCAAGATCCATGGTGGCGGCCCCGACACAAAACTAGAAGACATAGGTTATACTACTGGTGTCCCCAGTGCCCTGGTTGTCTGCTCCGGAGTGTGTGCACGCCCGCACCCCGTTAGACCTGCACTGTGCACCCACCGTCGTCGTTTGACTGCTTACAATCAGCCCAGTAATCGTGCCCCACCCTGCCTAGTTTCAGGGTACCGTTGACACCTAATTTTGGGTTACTGCTGAAATGGGTCCCCGTTACTAGGGTTCCCTACTGGTTAAGCGTGTGGGCCTATATATACATATATTACCCACCTTCCCGTGATGTACTTAACCCTCTCCGTCCATTACGTTAAATTGGTTAAGTGTTTCTCTTGTTTTACTTAACCCTACCACACATCATGTTATATTGGTTAAGTGTTGTTCCTTGTGTTACTTAACCCTACCGCAAGCCTTGTTATACTGGCTAAGTGTTCTCCCTTGTGTTAACTTAACCCCACCGCATGTCATGTCATATTGGTTAAGTGTATATTGACTTAGCCCACCTACTTATCATGTTGTGATGGTTAAGTGTTACCCTCTGTTGTTACTTAACCTTACCACGCATCACGTTATATTGGTTAAGTGCATGTTAACTTAACCCCATCCACCAGTCATATTATAATGGTTAAGTGTTACCCTCGTGTGTTTACTTAACCCTACCACGCATCAGGTTAAATCGATTGGGTGTTATCAACCTATTCAAGTTAGCCCAACCCATCCGCTAGTCACGTTATAACGGCTAAGTGTTATTAGCTTAGCCACGTTACTTAACCCACCCACTCATATCATATTGGTTAAGTGTCATTAGTCTAGTCATATTACTTAACCCACACATTGGTCTGATTAACAGTTGTGTTGGTTGAGCCTGCACTTATAAGTTTTACATGTTCTTAACTCATACCGGTTAGGTCCACATTTATATGACAAATTTCCATGTCATCCCACCTAACCCTCTAACCATACCCACGTCTTATTATGGTTAGTATTCCTTAATTCATTCATAATGACGAACGAATCATGACCTCTCACATTAGACCGTGCATTTTGTGGCCACTGGATTTGCCGGGCGGTTCCGGGCAGATTTACACCACAAACTGGGTCTAACCTCGTGTCATAAACCGTTGCGCCTACAATTTGGCCTTCGACCTCTCACATTAGACTGACACTTTGTGGCTACTGGATTTGTCGGGCGGTTCCGGGCAGATTTACACCACAAACTGAGTCTAACCTCGTGTCAAAGGTTCATTAATGGTCGCATTCCACCCAAAACCCCAATATCAGTTCATTTGTTTAACATATAGAAATGTTCACAATTCACGTTTTTACCCCAAAATGTATTCCCAAATTATTATCATAATTCACTATAAGGTTATGCCAAGTTATAGCCTCCTATTTCCAATACATACCAACTACCCAAAACGAAACCCAACTTAGGCGCGTTCATATTAAACTTTCTCCAAATCATAAATTATCATATATGTTTCTACTCCAAATTTTTCATAATTAACATATGCCCAAGTTCTAGGTTACATGTCAGTTTTACATATGCCCAATTCATACAAATTTACATATGTTCAATTCATGTCGTCTTACATGTATGCAAATTTTATGCCAATTTACACATATACCAAGTTTCATGTCGTTTTACGTATGTCAAGATTCATGATCTACATGTTTACAAAGCTATGCTTAATTTACATAGATCCAGTTTTATACCCAAAATTACATGTTTAACATGTTTACACCAATTTACCCATAACGGGTTCTAGCCAAATTACATATATCAAGATCCATGTCAAACTATATATGCCAATCCCCATTCTTGCAATTACTATTATAATGACAATACCCAAATATTCAATTTTATGTTAATGGTAGTAATACCCAAATATCCAATTTCTATGTTATGCCGTCAATTCCACCAAACACATATATCCAAATAGGTATTATCCCAATATTCCCCCCGTATTCAATCGTACGCAAATCGCGTTTTAGGCCTAGGTCCGAAATTGACCAAGGTTCATCAAAAGAAAATAAATAGGGGGAGGTAGAAGTTGTAATAAGAACAAGATCAGAAAGAAAACAACATAACTCATCATGATAGGCATAAAGATTACAACTTGATGATAACATCATTACAAATCAAGGAAACTGCTGAATAGATCATAAACTTGGCATGAGAATAAAGATAGACAAGTCTCAAAACTCAAGATTCAAGAAGCAACAGAAATAGATCGATAAACATACTTAAATCCAATTTCACTTCATCACATGCCCATATTATATTTAAATATTTTAATCTGAAAATAACTGGAACTTACAGAGCGTGGCAAATGAATTACGAACTGAATTTGTTGTAAAAATGTCACGGCGTTGTTGATTTATTGTCTTGAATCATTGTAGAAGCCTTGTTCTTCGAATTAAATTGTGTATGAAAGCTTTGTCCTTAGAATTGATTGGAGTTCGAATGCTTAAGCTTTAATTTGGGGCGGCGGCCATGGTTCAAGAGGGAGTTCAGCAGCATGACGGCTTTAGTATTATATTATTTGTGTGAATTTAGGGTTAGACTTGAGTTGTATTTATAGAATTTTAATCTAATTTGAGCCGTCGATGAAGCTAGAGTGAATCCAGACCATCCATCTCAAGAGAAGCCAATCAGAAAGTGACATGTAAGCCCTAGTGACTCAACCAAGCCTCAGAAATCGACCAGAACCCGACCAGGCCAGCCAGGGCCTGACCAAGCCAGTTTTCTGGCTTGGGCGCACTTGGCAGGTGCGCCAGTGCTAAAATTGTACTGGCGCACTTCCCAAGTGCGCCAGTGCAATTTTGTTCTGGCGCACTTCCCAACTGCGCCAGTGCATTCTGACTCGTTTTTGGTTTTTCTGCCCAACTTCATTCGTCCATATCTTCTTCATACGGTATCCGTTTTATGCAAACTCGGACTCTATTTCAAGCAGAATTCCGAGACGAACGCAATTGCGTAACCCATTTCACTTGATTCTTATTTAAAAATTAATTATACCCTGATTTCTAGTTTCAACATGTAATTAAAATTCGGGTTGTCACATTCTCCTCTCCTTAAAGGATTTCGTCCCCGGAATCTTCAAGTTAAGAAGAATGTGTCCTACCATCCAATCATCCATCTACTCAATCATCAATCACAGGCATTTATTGTCCTTAAGAAATTTCTAATGCTGTATGAACATATGCAGAAAGTGTGTGTATATGTTCCTTATCTAATGCAAATGACCAGGCCTGATTCATCTTCTTAATGCAAAATATGTTTAGTGCCATGAGTCCAACATGTATGCAAATAGTCCTAGTCACACTAACACTATATGTGTGCACAAACATCCATCCATATGCAACATCCACATGATAACATTTTCAAATTCATCCATAAACAAGTATAAACACTCATGCATATGCAATATGAAAGGTGACGGAGCCGACCTAGTGCCTAATGTGTAAATGCATCCATGAGCAACCACTAGCAACCACTTGCAGCCACTTGCAATCATCAATCATAACATGTCTCAAACACATGTTTACACCCAATTGTTCCTACCTAAAGGTATAGTCAAATGATAGAAGCAAGTAAAAACTTTGTGCCCATTAGGCAATGTCAGAACTTGGAAATCTACGTCACATATATACTGGTTAGGAGAAGAACTCCCTAAGCACCAGCCCGAAGACCGAAATCAACATCAGGCTGACGCCCAAAGAATTACTCAACCCAACGGACACCCTCAAGCCCCGACATTCATTACTAACAGACGATCCCTATGGGGTTTTGCAACAGAAATAGGATTGAGAATAGGACCGAGAGGTTATACTTAAGAGATAATATACAAGTAAGCTCTACAGGAAAAGAGGGATCAAGGATATACTCTTAAAAATAGATATGATGTGCGTGTCTAGTCTTCAATCTTCTAAGTCGCATTTCCTTGAGCTTAACCCCATTATGCTTTGACCGTCTTTAGCTTCACAATTTCGTAGCTCCTTAATTCCTATTTCCAAAATATGAGTTGGAACTCATTTCACTGTCGCCTCTCGTTCCACTTTCACTTCTTCTTTTTTCGTATACCCAGCTTAAACATAACTGCGTACTCATGGTTTCATGCAAGCTCTGCAAAATTCACTAGTGAATTCGCTTACTAGAAGGTATTCCACATAAATGAATTATCTTTTGAAAATAAACAAATGCCAACCATGTTGCCAAGTGTACTTACTAAGGTGATTTTCTATAACTCATGCATAAGTGAAATGAACCATCCGCCTTAGTGGCGAACACTACTCAAGCGGAATGATAAATGTATCAAGAGATTCTAGGCATCTAAGCATGGAAGAACCCTAAGGGTTACACTAGACTTCGAGGGTATTACCGAGGCAAGTCAAGAGTCTAACTACCCTCTTTTCATACTCGAGAATGGTATCATTTCTGGATAACCACTCCATCTCTAGAAACAACCCATAGCCCAAAAACATAAGCGTTACTTCTAAGCTTAACACTTAGCATAGACATTCTCAAATCCAAAAAAGTCATGAATAAATGAGCTGATTCCCCAACAGGATTTGAGACAAAAATGGTATCCTCTACTACGCTAGTACTAAGGTGCAGAGACTCAACTATCGAAGCAGAATTAAAAAGGATGCGATGTACAAAAACATAGTTCCCATGGTATGATAGAAAAGAAAAACTAAACTTTTAACAGAAACGTTACCACCTCTTCTTAGGTATGCTAGTAGTGAGAGCATACATTTGCCCGCTCGACGATCTTGTCCTTTGCCCTTGTCCTTGTCCTCTAATACTTAACTACATGTCCCTTTTTACCATACAAAAGATACTCTTTCTTGTCGTGGGTATTATTATTCTTCCACTTTGGCCTCTTCCCTTTCACCTTTTCCTCCTTTGTGGATTAAGCCATATCAACAAGTTTCTCATCCTTAGGCTTGTGTTATTTATCCTCGTTCTTGCTATCCTTGTATAGCTTGTTGACAAGTTTCTCGAAAAGCTACCTCCATCGCACGGCAACTCTACAGAGCTTGAAATAAGATTAGACGCAGATGGAATTACTGCGGCTATAGATGGAAGTTGGGCACTCCTTTGCCCTCCGACATGCGTTGTATGCCTACAAACTATGGTGAAAAAGAAAGAGAGAAGAGATTCAAAGAGAGAATCAAAAGATAGTGCATATGGCTTTGGGGAATATGCCTTTCGTAAAATAAAACTTTTCTTAGAAAAATGCTTCTTTGTAAATGTTTTGAAAATAATTTCAGAAGGTTTTTAAAAGCTTTTGCCCAGTCTGGTAACCTTCTGCTCTGATACCAAATGTAACACCCCACATCCATTAAGGTCACTCACAAAGGGATTGCCTTAACTGCAATGGAGCATTATGGGTACTGGAATAGAAATATTACAAGACAGACATAAATAAAACAGCGGAAAGTAAAGTGGAAGTACTTCAAATCACTTGCTAAATATAATTGTTTACAATAAAAGCCCATCAACTTCCAATACCCAATTACATAGTTAAAGTATCTGTCTTGCTCAAAAACAAAGAAGCATAAAATAAGTTGTAGTATTCCCCAATAAAGCAAAGCAAGCCATAGCCAAGAGAAATCCAAGCCGTAAAAGAAAGAGCCTTGGAGTTTGGTAAGATACGAACTAAGCTGTATTCCCACCCTGTGAACCTGGGGGAGGGGAAACGGAAGTAAAAGAGGTGAAACAAAACGGGTCAGTCATAAAGACTGAGTAAGTCCTAGTGACTTTCAGCATAAAAACCAGTAAAGATAACATGGCATGAATAAACTGAAAGTAAACATAAGCATGATGACAAGATAAGCTACAGGAAAGGTAACCAAGAATAACCTCATATGACCTTAGTCATGCATAACATTGTAAGGTTCCCATTCAAGATGAACTAAGTATAGTTTCGTAAGATTTCTATCAAGCATCGCAAGATTTTTCTGCTTCATTAAAATGATATCTATTTGCTCTGCACCACCTAACTAGTGTCCTAACTAGTAATCTATATAAAATGATAGAATCATAGCATGATCCCAATCCCCGAAATTAAGGTTACTTTCACGTGTACATCTATTATTTATTACCTAGATTTAATCTAGGGATTTCTATCGAGTGCTTCCTAGATTCAACCGGGATTTATGCCATCAAGGTCCAACCTAGGGATTATGCTACTAATTGAATGCTTCTTGGATTTAGGTTTTATGCCACCTAGGTCCAACCTAGGGATTATGCTACTAATTGAACGCTTCTTGGATTTAGGTTTTATGCCACCTAGGTCCAACCTAGGGATTATGCTACTAATTGAACGCTTCTTGGATTTAGGTTTTATGCCACCTAGGTCCAACCTAGGGATTATGCTACCTACGTGTATCATACGACCCTCAATGATTGTGGATACCTATGCTGGTCCCACCATGGGGTGTATCAAGACCCATGGTGGCGGCCCCGACACAAAACTAGAAGACATAGGTTATACTACTGGTGTCCCCAGTGCCCTGGTTGTCTGCTCCGGAGTGTGTGCACGCCCGCACCCCGTTAGACCTGCACTTTGCACCCACTGCCGTCGTTTGACCGCTTACAATCAGCCCAGTAATCGTGCCCCATCCTGCCTAGTTTCAGGGTACCGTTGATACCTGATTTTGGGTTACTGCTGAAATGGGTCCCCGTTACTAGGGTTTCCTACTGGTTAAGCGTGTGGGCCTATATATATAGATATTACCCACCTTCCCGTGATGTACTTAACCCTCTCCGTCCATTACGTTAAATTGGTTAAGTGTTTCTCTTGTTTTACTTAACCCTACCACACATCATGTTATATTGGTTAAGTGTTGTTCCTTGTGTTACTTAACCCTACCGCAAGCCTTGTTATACTGGCTAAGTGTTCTCCCTTGTGTTAACTTAACCCCACCGCATGTCATGTCATATTGGTTAAGTGTATATTGACTTAGCCCACCTACTTATCATGTTGTGACGGTTAAGTGTTACCCTCTGTTGTTACTTAACCTTACCACGCATCACGTTATATTGGTTAAGTGCATGTTAACTTAACCCCATCCACCAGTCATATTATATTGGTTAAGTGTTACCCTCGTGTGTTTACTTAACCCTACCATGCATCAGGTTATATCGATTGGGTGTTATCAACCTATTCAAGTTAGCCCAACCCATCCGCTAGTCACGTTATAACGGTTAAGTGTTATTAGCTTAGCCACGTTACTTAACCCACCCACTCATATCATATTGGTTAAGTGTCATTAGTATAGTCGTATTACTTAACCCACACATTGGTCTGATTAACAGTTGTGTTGGTAGAGCCTGCACATATAAGTTTTACATGTTCTTAACTCATACCGGTTAGGTCCACATTTATATGACAAATTTCCATGTCATCCCACCTAACCCTCTAACCATACCCACGTCTTATTATGGTTAGTATTCCTTAATTCATTCATTATGACGAACGAATCACGACCTCTCACATTAGACCGTGCATTTTGTGGCCATTGGATTTGTCGGGCAGTTCCGGGCAGATTTACACCACAAACTGGGTCTAACCTCGTGTCATAAACCGTTACGCCTACAATTTGGCCTTCGACCTCTCACATTAGACTGACACTTTGTGATTACTCGATTTGCCGGGCGGTTCCGGGCATATTTACACCACAAACTGAGTCTAACCTCGTGTCAAAGGTTCATTAATGGTTGCATTCCACCCAAAACCCCAATATCAGTTCATGTGTTTAACATATAGAAATGTTCACGATTCACGTTTTTACCCCAAAATGTATTCCCAAATTATTATCATAATTCACTATAAGGTTATGCCAAGTTATAGCCTCCTATTTCCAATACATACCAACTACCCAAAACGAAACCCAACTTAGGCGCGTTCATATTAAACTTTCTCCAAATCATAAATTATCATATATGTTTCTACTCCAAATTTTTCATAATTAACATATGCCCAAGTTCTAGGTTACATGTCAGTTTTACATATGCCCAATTCATACAAATTTACATATGTTCAATTCATGTCGTCTTACATGTATGCAAATTTTATGCCAATTTACACATATACCAAGTTTCATGTCATTTTACGTATGTCAAGATTCATAATCTACATGTTTACAAAGCTATGCTTAATTTACATAGATCCAGTTTTATACCCAAAATTACATGTTTAACATGTTTACACCAATTTACCCATAACGGGTTCTAGCCAAATTACATATATCAAGATCCATGTCAAATTATATATGCCAATCCCCATTCTTGCAATTACTATTATAATGAAAATACCCAAATATTCAATTTCATGTTAATGGTAGTAATACCCAAATATCCAATTTTTATGTTATGCCGTCAATTCCACCAAACACATATATCCAAATAGGTATTATCCCAATATTCCCCCCGTATTCAATCGTACGCAAATCGCGTTTTAGGCCTAGGTCCGAAATTGACCAAGGTTCATCAAAAGAAAATAAATAGGGGGAGGTAGAAGTTGTAATAAGAACAAGATCAGAAAGAAAACAGCATAACTCATCATGATAGGCATAAAGATTACAACTTGATGATAACATCATTACGAATCAAGGAAACTGCTGAATAGATCATAAACTTGGCATGAGAATAAAGATAGACAAGTCTCAAAACTCAAGATTCAAGAAGCAACAGAAATAGATCGATAAACATACTTAAATCCAATTTCAATTCATCACATGCCCATATTATATTTAAATATTTCAATCTGAAAATAACTGGAACTTACAGAGCATGGCAAATGAATTACGAACTGAATTTGTTGTGAAAATGTCGCGGCGTTGTTGATTTATTGTCCTGAATCATTGTAGAAGCCTTGTTCTTCGAATTAAATTGTGTATGAAAGCTTTGTCCTTAGAATTAATTGGAGTTTGAATGCTTAAGCTTTAATTTGGGGCGGCGGCCATGGTTCAAGAGGGAGTTCAGCAGCATGACGGCTTTGGTATTATATTATTTGTGTGAATTTAGGGTTAGACTCGAGTTGTATTTATAGAATTTTAATCTAATTTGAGCCGTCGATGAAGCTAGAGTGAATCCAGACCATCCTTCTCAAGAGAAGCCAATCAGAAAGTGACATGTAAGCCCTAGTGACTCAGCCAAGCCTCAGAAATCGACCAGAACCCGACCAGGCCAGCCAGGGCCTGACCAAGCCAGTTTTCTGGCTTGGGCGCACTTGGCAGGTGCGCCAGTGCTAAAATTGTACTGGCGCACTTCCCAAGTGAGCCAATGCAATTTTGTTCTGGCGCACTTCCCAAGTGCGCCAGTGCATTCTGACCCGTTTCTGGTTTTTCTGCCCAACTTCGTTCGTCCATATCTTCTTCATACGGTATCCGTTTTACGCAAACTCGGACTCTATTTCCAGCAGAATTCTGAGATGAACGCAATGGCGTAACCCATTTCCCTTGATTCTTATTTAAAAATTAATTATACCCTGATTTCTAGTTTCAACATGTAATTAAAATTCGGGTTGTTACATATATACTAATATTACCTACCTACCCGAGATTTACTTAGCCTTCCCACTTAACCCCTAACCAAGTTAACATGTTCACATAATCCCTATGGGTTCAACTAGGTTAAGTGTTTCATTTCATTACCATCTCCAATTATAGTTATAATTGGCTAGACCTCTCACATAAGGCCTACAACTTGTGGATGCTCGATATGCCGGTTGGGTCCGGGCAAACTTCTGCCACAAGTTGGGCCTAACCTCATGTATTAACCTGATTCATATTTGTGCACTTAGGCCTCACACATTAGGTTCAACATTAGTGGCTGCAGGATATGCCTGTCGGGTCCGAGCAAACTTTCACCACTAATGCAACCCAACCTCTTGCCATATGCGCAGTTACAATTTCTAATTGTAATCCTAGTCATATTTACTTAATATTAAATTAAGTATAATTCATACGTCCTCTATTTGCATGTTAATTTCCAATACCATTCATTTCAATTAACATGTTTTTCCATACTAATCACTTAATGTCATATTAAGTATAACTTATTCTGGTTGACACATTTTCGCAATACGATTACTTAATGTCATATTAAGTGCAATTAATATCTTTTCCATATTGACGTTAAAGTGGCGTACTCTCCAGGCAAACGTTGAGTGAACATGTTTCTCACTTTCATGTTAAATGACAAATTATATGCCTCCGATATGGATGCTAAATTTTCATGTTCATAAATAAGTGTCAATTAACATATGATTTCAATATCATGCCATGTTTACCTAATTAAATTAACATTATCAAATGAACATAAACATCCAACTAATATAAATGTTTTAGTTAACATTTTCCCTAAACTATGATCATAAATAACTTGTTTACATATCATGAAATGAACGTAACATATAATCACATGTTTTCTCAAATTAACATTAATGCTCGCAAATGTCAAACTGACTTGTTCCTAAATTAACATATCCTCATTAATGTTAATTAACATAAATGATAATTTTACCTATTCCTCAAATGAAAATATTCTCTTTTATTGTCAATTGGCATGAATGACTAATTACAATGTTTCTAATATATATATATATATATACACACACACACACACCCCATCCTTGATGCCAAGTTACTATGTCTAACATATCCATTTTAATGTCAACATATTTCTCAAATTAACATGTATAGATTAATGTTAATTGCATGATTACATGTCATATGTGATAGCAAGTATGCATATTTACATCAATTTGACGCCAAAAGAACATGTTTTCCAACATCAATACAAATAATCATGTCTACAAATTTAATGTCAATAGGTGGCTACCACATCCCTCTAATTACCCTACCCTTTTTAAATGCTAACTACATATTCTACATATTCCCTTTTATGCAATATTAACATGTTCACGATTAATATTAAATTTGTGTTCACACACCAGCGCCAAAATTCCATCCAATTCAATGCCTACATGTTCTTCCTTTTGATAAACCTCAATTTATAGCATAAATTATAATATGCCCGATTTTCCCCTTTTTATCGTTATTCCATCCTTTTCAATTCTATGTAATTCAAAAAGGCATATAATACGGTAAATAAAACGAACAGTGGAAAGGGGACAAGGTAGAGGAATACATACAACTAGATAACAGGAAATTGAATAAGCAATTGACAGTGAAAATAAACTTATAAATACTGGTGCTTTTTAGATCCAATACATGTCCATTGTCAAATAAGTTATTTTTATTTAGATCACTACAACAACTATTGTATCAATTTAACTATAACTTAGAAGAAATCTGAATAATCACAGTAGACTCACCATATTTGCAGATTTAGAAAAATCTTCTAAAGCCCGCTTTTATCTTTTTGTTTTGTCCTCTTTCCATTTTTTTATTTAGCAAGCAATCTTCTCACCATTTATATTAAGGAAAATTTGGAGAAGAAAATAAGATGCGCCATGGAATTTTCAAAAGAGGAAGAAGAGAACTATAAAAGAGGATTGAGGTTATGTTAGATTTGGCTTGTTTATTTGGGACCTAAAAATTGATTTTGTCCATTCGATTAACCCTAGCAATTCCCAAATTAAATCATAGCCACTCTCTTATTTACTTTGTAATTAAATAAGATATTAAAATACATCTTATATGTCCATTTTTATCTTTATCCAATCCATGAAAAAAAGAGATTTGAGTATACCATTCAAAATGGGTAATCAATGAATACGTGTTAAAACTTATTAAGAAATAGCCACCTATAAGAGAATTAATTATTAGTCTTTAGGAAATAAATCCATAAAATTAAATCAATCAACATGTATGTCAACCAGTGCCTAATTAATTCTTATATGCACAACTAACCAACATTTATGAACATGCAAAGTCATGACAACTAATCTCTTATAGCTGCAAAATATGCATAAACCTCACAACCATCCATAATTAAGATATATTTTTCAATTGATGCAAATTGATTGCTAACATATTTTCAAAAGTGGAAATTATGTTTATAACTTTAAAACCTACTCTTTTCTTTTCACTAATTTCCCCATAACATGCAAAGTCAATGCATAATCAAATTATGAATACATTTATTTATACACGCATAAATCTTTCCCTCCAAAATAAATTGATTGCATTTATCTTCTTCTTAATTTTTCTCTTTTTTTTAATGCATGCATCCACACAATTCCTTCCCCTTTTTATATTAATTGCATTAATTTTTCTTTTACTATACCCTAATTAATTCGCATGCTCGTTTTCTTCTTTTCAATGCACATTTTTAAACTTGTACCTTCTTAACATAATTGCATACACTCATATATATATATATATGTATATATATATATATGTGTGTGTGTTTGTGTGTATGTATGTATGTATGCATGTATATACTCATTTTTAATTTTTCTTCATTAATTAATTAACCCTTTAATTAATTATCTTTATAGTATAGTGTATCTAATTTTGGAGTGTTACATAGTCCGCTTTGGGAAAACACAGAAGTTGGCGCCTAGATTTATTAGTCCATTTCCTATACTTGAGAGGATTGGAACTCTCGCTTACATGGTTCAGTAGCCTGACTGGTTGTCAGGGGTACATGATGTATTTCACGTGTCTCAACTTCGAAAGCATGTACATGGCCCAGACTTGATTGTGGAGTAAGCAACACAACAAGATTTGGAGATTACCCCAAGCTTAGCTGTGAGAAGAGAGCCAGTGAAAATTATTGGCAAGGTAACCAGGGTTCTGAGAAACAAGCGGACTCGTTTAGTCAAATTACAGTGGAGATCCTAGAGACAGTACATGGGAAACAGAAGATTGCATTAAGCAGGCTTATCCCAAGTGCAGAGTGGACATCTCTGATTAGCTCTGGTGTAAGGTACATTTACAATATTTTACATTTCCATTTTGTTTCCTACTTTGCTGTTGTTTCCTTTTCGAGGATGAAAAGTTTTTAAGCGGGGCAGATTGTAACAACCCGAAAAATCAGAACCAATTTAAATTTTTTATTTTAGCTATTTTATTGAAGTTGGAATATTTAAAATGATACATTTTAAATAGTAACAATTTAAAATTTATTTAAAACGAAGTTAGAACATAAATATTTAATTTAATTATAGACCGAGCCTGAAATGGCGTGGTACTTTGAAAATTCGATTTCAAATTTCAAAAAAATGTACACGACGCAAATTAAATCGGATTTTAGTAAAATGAGAAATATTAGAATCTGTTTAACAATATCTTTCTAACGAATGTGAAAAATCCATATTTCACAGCAGGAATAAAATGTTACGTCCATTTTAAAACTAAAAATACTCGTTATGGAATTTAATATAATATATAACCCTTAAAAGTAGCCATTTTGCAAATGACCTCCATTTTCGATGAAACCAATTTGGTTGGATCCGGAATGTCAATTTATTGCTAGTTTTAAAATTCCATAATTTTTGGAATTAATATGGGAGCGTGGTAAATCAAAACGTGTTTTGTCAATTTCAGTCAAATTGGATCGACTAGAAAATGACCATTTTTCAAACGGTCTCCAAATTCAATGAAATTAATTTTGTTAGGACCGTATTGTCAAAATATAGCTAGATTTATAAATGGTTTACATTTTAATTTAATGAAAAATGGGCTGAAACGATCAAATGGGCTGATGAGGCCTAGTCCATTGTGTCCGGAATAGGGGTAATTAGCTAGGGGAGACAGTCGTTGGGCCTCGTTTGGAGTCCGGACCAATAAACAAATAATTTGTAAATTAAAATTATATTAAATAATATATACATATATATTAAAATTCACAAAATCCTAAAGACAAACTAAGCCGCCGACTTCCTCTATCGTTCAAGGCCGATATTGCTCCAACCAATCCTCCATTCGATCTCCACCATCTCCCAATGAATCACAAAACTTCTTAAGGGGATTTTGAAGAGCACGACGTGATCATTACATCCAACGGTCGGGATTGTCTGTAGGGTAGTATTTTTCTCGAACCACTGCTCCAAAACTTCGTCGTTTCCCCTCGAATTCCACCCACCAGCATCAATCAAGTTTGACAAAAGGGGGAGGCGCCTGGAGCTTTCTCAGAGGTGAAGAAGGTGGTACAATTCGATCGTTGTCAAGCCTTTCTGTTTTCATGCAAAATCAAAACCTAGTTTACAATAAATGGGTTTAACGTCGGCTGTTAATTGAGAAGGAGGAAGAAGGTTATTTTTTTAAAATTAATTATTATATTAATTACCAATAATGTCAATAACACTGTAAAAATCGTATCTTTTTCATAGAATAACGAAATTCGATGAAACATGAAACGTTGGACTTGTGACGGTGTCTACTACATTCTAGAAGAGACAGGAGAATTTTTGAAGTTTTCTACAATTTTAGAAGGAATAAAAAGCAATGTGGGATTTTTGAATTTAAAAATAAATAAATAAAATTATATTAGGTTGTAGAAGGAGTTTAGTAACTCCCGGCACCGTCATCCACGGACCATGGACGACTTGATTGTACTGTGATGTGAAATTTGTTGGTGATTGTGAATGATTGATTGTGGTTGAAACAAAATTTGTTGTGTTTGTGGTAAATTCACTATATTGTGAAAATGAATTGTATTAGGAAAATGAAACCCTTGTATCGCCGCGAGGCCTAGGATAGCAGAGGAGCCGTACTAGGGACGTCGCCGGTTTTAATTACCCTGCCGTTATAATGCCGAAATTTTATGAAATATTCATGTGTTGTAAAATATTCATATATGAAATAAAAATTTATTTTAACAATAAAAATTTGTTTGAACAAAAAAAATTCACGTTTTTATTGCAAATAATAAATATGGAAAAATGTTTATTATTTTGGAATAAAAATAAGTTAACAATAAAAATTCACGTTTTTATTGCAAATAAGAAATATGGAAAAATGTTCATTATTTTGGAATAAAAATAATTTAACAATAAAAATTCACATTTTTATTGCAAATAAGAAATATGGAAATATGTTCATTGTTTCGAAATAAAATTAAGTTTAACAATAAAAATTTACATTTTATTGTATATAAGTAATAATGTAAAATATTCATTATTTGGAATTAAATGATTGTATGAATGATTCTTTAAAAAAAATTCAAGTTGGATAAAAAGGTTGTAACATTAAAATTACATTTTTAACGTAAGTATGATTTATTAAAAAGATTCATTGTTCGATAAAATATGTTAACATAAAGAATTACACTTTTTTTATGTAAAATGGAATCATTAGAAAAGATTCATTGTTCGATAAAATATGTTAACATAAAGAATTACACTTTTTTTATGTAAAATGGAATCATTAGAAAAGACTCATTATTCGATAATATATGTTAACATAAAGAATTACATTTTTTATGTAAAATGGAATCATTAGAAAAGATTCATTGTTCGACAAAATATGTTAACATAAAGAATTACATTTTCTGTGTAAAATGGAATCATTAGAAAAGATTCATTATTCGATAAAATATTTTAACATAAAGAATCACATTTTTATGTAAAAAGGGATCATTAGAAAGGATTCAAGTTTGATAAAAATGATGTTTTTTAATGTAAGTATGATTCATTAGAAAGGATTCAAGTTTGATAAGAATGATGTAACATAAAAAAATTACATTTTTAATATGAGAATGGTTCATTAAAAAGAATCATTGGTTAAATATGTTTTGTTAGATTAAAACATTGTGTGACGGCCTGCCCCGCACCAGCCGACATTTTGAATGAAAATACGTTGTGCCGAAGCCCAACCACCACAGGACGGTCGCCAAAGAAACAAAAGAAGACGATGAAACAACAAAGAAGTTGTAGAATGTCTCACAGCACATGGAATAAAATATAATAGTAACATAACTTTGACATAAAACAGGCGAGATAGTGCATAAGCTGAAAACTAAACCATCATAGTGGCGGAAAATTCAGAATATAGCTTATGATCCAAACCATCTTTATTACAACTTTAAAACTGTCTCTAAAGCAAAATAAGCTCTAAAGCAAAATAAGAAGGCACACTACTAATGCCTAAAGTAGTGATCAGCAATGACACTGGTAGAATATATGGGAATAATACATGTAAACCTCCTGCTCGTCTCCGGACAGCTACTCGTGCACAACCAGCTAACCTGTCTCTAGTCTGCTCATTTAGGAGCAACCTAAGTTATAAGAAGATACATAAAACTCATGGTCAGATAAAAGTCTGGTATGAGCGATAAGTAGCAAAAACAGAACAATAACAGGTATACATAACCATACCTGAACCTGGACCTGCAACCAAAGATTTAGCACAACAGGACGTACAATAATCTAAGGTGACACTAACACATGGTGTGAAAATAATGGGGAGGTCGTGTGCATGTCACGGTGATAGCAAACATAAATGGGGAGGTTGTGTGCATGTCATGGTGATAGCAAACATCAAATAGCAATCATCCTCATATCTCTCACTCAGTGCGTAAAGCACACAGTATCTACCGCCTTGATCACCCAATCCTTTGTTACGATCACTCTGCCCCATGGAGTCATGACGGCTCCACTGCACTGATACCTAACCACTAACACTATGCTATGTCCACTCTGCCCTCATGGAGTCATGATAGCTCCACTGCACTGGCTCATAGCCCTGCTACGATCACTTTGCTCCATGGAGTTATAATAACTCCACTGCACTGATCCATAGCCAATATCCGTCCCTCAGTGGTGAGTCAAAGCTATATACATCGATAACCCCTTTGCACACGTCCCATAGCAAAGTCCAATTCATGAAGTTAACTCTTTAGTTCCCATCTGGATCCTGAGTTACAACTTCTCATTTGGAGTACCTTTTGCATCTCGGGTTTGGTCTTCTTCGGATCGGTTCGAATGTGCATAGTACCCAGTCATCATCGATTCGGTTCAGCCATCCTGGTTCAGTTCGTGATTCCTCTCCCTTAGCATCAGGTCGGTTCAGCTCGTGGTTCCTCTCCCATAGCATCAGGTCGGTTTGGTTGTGGCCCTCATCTCCGGTTCGATTCGTGATGCCTTCACTCGAACAAGTCAAGTCGTGAGCTCCCTCTTATGGCGGTTCGGATCAGGCTCCTTCTCTCGAGCGGGTCGGGTCATGATGCTAGTTCGTGGCACTTGTTCTCAGATGGTTCGGGTCGTGGTGCCAGCTCCAGAGTGTCAGGTCGTGACTGGCTTCTTCAGGCTGATCGTGATGCTCAAGCTGGAGCGGTTCGGATCGGGGGTGAGTGTCACGATCGGGTCGGTTCGAACGGGTGCGATCTGATCCGGTTTCCGGCACAGTTTCCTGCAACTTTCCAGCGACTATTTTACGCCATATGACGGCGTTTTCGACCCTTCTAACTTTCCTATGCAATCACAAACCATTCCAAACAATAACAGCAACATGTATAATCATCCATAAACAGCAAAACAACAATTTAACATGTTTATATGGATCAAACATACCCAAAACCCATGTTTTCCCCTTAATCCCCTTAATCATGATTTAACCATAAGATTAGCAAAACATGCCTAAATTAACTGTAACTTCTAACAGAGGTATAAAATAATATTTTACAATTTTTCTGAGCTATAATTTCGCTAATTATCACTAATCACCCCTAATTAGCCGTAATTAGTGAAAAAAATGCAAATCACTCACCTTAGCCACAAATGAATTATAGATCTGAACTTCTCTACTATTTTGAGTCGAATTCCTATGCAACACAGCAGCTCCAGCTCTGTTTTAGTGTTGATTTGCCTTGATTTGGTGTTGATTAGGCTAATATATGCTTAAACGGTGATTTGGGGGTGATAGGTAAGTAACAGCTAAGAAAATGAAAAAAAATCGTTTCCTAACTGATTTCAGCCTCCCCATAACCATAATCCCGAAATGGGTTATTCCTAGCTGCTAACCACCCTAATTAGGCCCGGTTAAATTGTTTTTCACATTCCAAACTTTATTTCAGCCATATCTACCAAACGGTAAGTCCGTTTGGCTAATATGACCACTCTACGAAAAGGTAGACCATCATCCGAATCTAATGGAAGTGGTATTAGGTCAAAACACCTAACCAATCAAAAGTTATAGGTGAAACAAGATTTGCTAGGGGCAAAATAGTCATTTAAAAGTTAGCAAAAATCGTGAACATTGGAAATGACTCCAATAGTCGTTCCCCAGAGTTACTCGACCATACGACCTCATATAAAAATGAAATAAATATTCTACGATCCTTTGATGCGTAGAATGCGGGTCGTTACATTCTTCCCCCCTTAAGAAATTTCGCTTCTCGAAATTCCATAACCAGAAACATACAAAGGTGTTCCACATGCCTGTCAGTCATTCATAAACAATCAAACATACATAACAAACACAACAAGCCTACCCTAGCATGCGGTTTACTAACAAGGGAAGAAACTACCACTATTAAAATCTTACGAGGCGAAGAGTTCTGGATGTGGTTTCTTTATGCTCTCCTCTGTTTCCTAAGTACAGTCACTCTCATTCTCGCCCCACTGAACCTTGACCAGTTTCACCGCCTTGCTTCGAAGATGCTTCGTATCGCTCTCGATAATACGGATCGGTTTGCGGTTCCCAACCGCCTCGGCTTCTACTTCGATGTCATCCAACTGATCCGATGAAATAGTCATATCGGGGTCATGCACGAATTTCCTTAACTGGGAAACATGAAACACGTTATAAACTCCTGCCATCTTGTCTGGCAACTCAACTTTATATGCCAAATTCCCAACTTGCTCGAGAACAGGGAATGGACCAACAAATCTTGGTGTTAACTTGCCTCTCCTACCAAATCGAATCACGCTCTTTAATGGATAAATCTAATATACGAACATGCCTCTCCGTACAAAGCTTCAAATGGAGCTATACCAATACTAGACTGATAACTATTATTATATGCGAACTCAACCAAATGCAAATGATCATCCCATGATCCTCCAAAGTCTAATATACAAGCTCTTAAGAGATCCTCCAGTATACGATTCACCCTCTCTGTCTTACCGTCGGTTTGAGGATGATATACGGTACTGAGATGCAATTCTGATCTTAAAGCCTCTTGTAAGCTCTTCCAAAATCCACTAGTAAACAACGGATCTCGGTCACTCACAATTCCTTTGGGTACTCCATGAAATCTCACTACCCACTTCATACAAAGTTGTACTAACTTATTTGTTGTTCTATTCGACTTGACGGGTATAAATCTTGCACTCTTGGTCAGTCGGTCCACAATCACCCAAATACTATCATAGTCCGATCTAGTCCTTGGTAACCCATCAATGAAATCCATTGAGACTTGTTCCCATTTCCATTCTGGAATTTCCAATGGTTGTAACAAACCACTAAGTTTCTTTTGGTCGGCTTTAACTAGCTGGCAATTCATGCGTTTGGATATAAACTTCCCAACGTCTCTTTTTATCCCTTCCCAGTAGTAGGTCTGCTTCATGTCTAGATACATTTTTTTACCACCGGGATGTAAGCCAGTTTTGAGTGATGACATTCTCTAAGAACTTCATCTCTCAATCCATATACGTTGGGTAAAACTTGTCTTGCATTCTTTCTAAGCCATCCATCTCGATCAAGCCCATACTTGTTCATCTCCTTGTCGATTCCCATTTCTAACTTAGAGACGATTTCTAATAGATTAGGATCGTCCCTCTGACTGGAACCAATCCGCTCAATCAAAGTGGGTCTGATCGTCCAACTTGCTAGCATTTCTGGATCCAATTCGCACTTTGGTCTGAAATCATACCCTATGATATATTCCAGTTGCTTCCATTCAAGAAACATAGCCCCTAAACTGGCATGTCTTCTCCTCAATGCATCAGCTACTGCATTGACCTTTCCTGGTGTATATGCGATATCGAAATCATAGGAAGCCAAGAATTCTAACCATCTTTGCTGTCGTAGATTTAGATCCTTCCGAGAGAAGAGATACTTTAATTACTTATGATCGGTAAACAACTCGAATCTTTCTCCTAAGAGATAATGTCTCCACATCTTTAACACGAATACGATAGCTGCCAATTACAAATCATAGGTAGGATAGGATATCTTTTCTCATGTGGCTTCAATTGTCGAATACCGTAAGCTACGAATCTTCCTCCTTGCATCAATACAGCACCTAGTCCGGTACCACAGGCATTCGTGTATATTGTCATCTATTCATTCCCTTTAGGAATGACTAACACTGGTGCACGTGTCAGATTTTCCTTTAAACTCTTGAATGCATTTTCACACCTTTCTTCCCAAACGAAAGCTTGATTCTTCTTGGTCAACTGAGTTAATGGTGTTGCTATCTTGGAGAATTCTTGGATAAACTTACGATAATATCCAGTTAATCCAAGGAAACTTCTTAGTCTGTTGCATTCTTGGGCGTAGACCAATCTTGTACCATAGCCACCTTCGTAGGGTCCATGGGAATACCATTCTCAGAAACAACATGGCCTAAGAATCTCACATCCCTCCTCTAGAAGTGACACTTAGAAAACTTTGCTTTCAATTGGTGTTTTCTCAACACCTCTATCACTACTTTCAAATGTTCCTTGTGTTCTTCCTCTTTCCTCGAATAAACAAGTATATCGTCCACGAACACAAGAACAAACTTATTCAATTGATCTCAGAATACTCTATTCATAAGATCCATAAAATATGTTGATGCATTGGTTAACTCGAATGGCATGACCAACCACTCATAGAATCCAGACAGAGTTCGAAATGTCGTTTTAGTAATACTCTCAGCTGCTACTCAAAGCTGATGAAATCCTGTCGCGAGGTCTAATTGGGAGACCACTCTTGCTCCCTCCAGTTGATCAAACAAATCATCTATCCGCGGAAGAGGATACTTATTCTTCCTATTCACTTTATTCAACTCGCGATAGTCCACACATAAACGAAGGAAACCATCTGCCTTCGTAGCAAATATAACTGGCGCTCCCCACTCGGAGACACTCTTTCGGATAAATCCCTTCTTCAAAAGATTGCTTACTTGCACCCCGAGCTCTCTCTTCTTCCTTAGCGCCATACGACGAAGAGGCATTACTATAGGTCTGACATATTTCACTAAATCAATACAGAACTCAATCTCTTGGTGTGGCGGAAGACCGGTCACTTCCTTGACGATATCCAGATACTAGCCAGCAACGGGAACCCCTGATAACTCATCCTGCGATATGTCAAGGGAATTTAGAAAACTAGCCATCACCTCATTACTAGGTAGGCCACCAAACACTACCCTCTGCCCATCATTCGCCCTAATAGTCACCGAAAATCCCTCACAGTCTATTATCACCCCATATCTTTGGAGCCAATCGACTCCCAAAATAATGCCAAACGCAGTAAAGCCCACAACAAAGCAATCACAAGCAAACATACATCCATGACTCGATAAGACCAAATTTTGGCAAATCTTACTAAGGCTAGTCAAACCACTAATCGGTTTCGTCACCACTAAAGGTCTATCGACAATCTCAGGTTCCAATCCCAACCTATCTACCAGGTCACTAGATATGAAGGAACGGGAAGCCCCAGTATAAAACAATACTCGAACAGGAACATCATTTATAGAAAGCATACCTTGAATGACAACATTCTTTCCTTTCTCCGCTGTAGTTGGGGCATTCGACGAAGAAGGAACAACATTAATAGCATATACTTTCACAATCTACTTCGCTTTAGGCGGTTGTGGAGATTTATCCTTGTGATGTCCCACTTGGCCGCAGTTGAAGCACTTCCTGTCCACTGGCTTTGCTTGACATTCTTTGGCATAGTGGACCTTCTTGCCACAGCTAAAGCACTCAACATCTTTCTTATCTTTCTTTTTTTGACCATCCTTGGTCTGACTCTGCTTCCTTTTATTCTGAGAATTATTCTTGCCTCCACCACTTGCCTGCAACTTTGGCCCCTCTGCAGATGCAATAACGACTTCAGCCTTGGGCTTAGGATAAAGGCTCTCTGATCTCAATGCTTTTCCAATAATCGATTCAAAAGTCTCATCAATATGTTTTATAAGCCTTTCCCCCAAGTACTGATCTAAGCCTGTTATGAACTTCTCATTTTTCTTCTCGGGAGTATCGATAAGAGATAATCCATATTTAGATAAAGTATCAAACTCAACAATATATTCCTAGACTGCCCTACCATTCTATTTAAGCTCCAAGAACTTCCTACACAAATCTGACTTTTGGGCAGCTGGGATTAACTTGTCACTGAAGCGAGCTTTAAATTGATTCCATGTAACTTGATCCTCAGGAGCAGCTGCCTTAATAGCATTCCACCAATTCATAGCCCATCCTTGCAGCTGACTGGATGCTAGCTTCCTCTTCATCGCGTCTTCGATTCCCAGATCCTCAAAGATACGCTCACAACTATCAAGCCAATCCTGAACTTCTGTAGCCAATTCCATTTCGTGGAACGGCTTCCCACCAAGACTAGTGTGGTCCTTACAGAGCTTTGCGAAATCGGCCCTAGGCGCCTGCACCGCGGCACCACCACAATTTGCAGCATTAGGGGCTACCCTTTGAACATTGCTAAACATCTCTCTCATGAAGTCAGTGAACATCGTCCTCATATTAGGAGCATTCCTATTATTGGCTCCTGAACTAGTATTCCTCGTATATCGGCTTATCGTTCAATCTGTAAGGAGAAAACGATTAACCATCTTTTCAGTGGTGCCAGTGCAGTGCGAGCTCATCCTTAGATATACTAATAGTGTGTATATATATAACATTTGAAAACTAAAATATCACAAATACGCGCTCTCATATAAGTACTATCTCTCCCTGGTGTCTTTCCCTAGGTTAACTATGCAACCTAGAGCACTGATACCAAGTGTGACGGCCTGCCACGGACCAGCTGACATTTCCAATGAAAACGCATTGTGCCGATGCCCAACCAGCAAAGGAGGGTCGCCAAAGAAAAGAAAGAAGACCACGAAACAACAAGAACCTGTAGATTGCCTCATAGCGCACGAAATAAAATATAATAGTAACATAACTTTGACATAAAACAGGTGAGACAGTGCATAAGCTGAAAACCAAACCATTATAGCAGCGGAAAATTCAAAATGCTGCTTATGATCCAAACCATTTTTATTACAATTTTAAAACTCTCTCTAAAGAAAAATAAGAAGGTACACTACTAATGCCCAAAATAGTGACCAGCAATAACACAGGGAGAATATATGGGTATAATACGTGTAAGTCTCCTGCTCGTCTCCGGACAGCTACTCGTGCATAACCAGCTAACCTGTCTCTAGTCTGCTCGTTTAGAAGCATCCAGAGTAATAAGAAGAGACATAAAACTCTGGGTCAGACAAAAGTCTGGTATGAGCGATAAGCAGCAAAAACAGAACAATAACAGGTATACATAACCATACCTAAACCTGGACCGGCAACCAAAGAGTTAGCACAACAGGACATACAATACTCTAAGGTGACACTAACACATGGTGTGAAAATAATGGGGAGGGGTGTGCATGTCATGGTGATAGCAAACATCAAACATAGCAATCATCCTCACATCTCTCACTCAGTGCGTCAAGCATACGATATCTATCGCCTTGATCAGCCAATCCTTTGTTACGATCACTTTGCCCCATGGAGTCATGACGGCCCCACTGCACTGATCCGTAACCACTAACAGTTTGCTATGTCCACTATGCCCCATGGAGTCATGACAACTCCACTACATTGTCTCATAGCCTTGCTACGATCACTTTGCCCCATGGAGTTATAACAACTCCACTGCACTGATCCATAGCCAATATCTGTCTCTCAGTGGTGAGTCAAAGCTATAAACATCGATAATCCCTTTGCACACATCCCGCAGCAAAGTCCGATTCATGAAGTTAACTCGTTGGTTCTCGTCTGGATCTTGAGTTACAACTTCTCATTTGGACTACCTTTTGCATCTCGGGTTTGGTCTTCTCCAGGTCAGTTCGAATGTGCATAGTACCCCAGTCATCATTGGTTCGGTTCGGCCATCCTGGTTCGGTTCGTGATTCCTCTCCTATAGCATCAGGTCAGTTTGGCTCGTGGTTCCTCTCCCATAGCATCAAGTCGGTTAGGCTCATGGCCCTCATCTCCGGTTCGGTTCGAGATGCCTTCACTCGAACGAGTCAGGTCGTGAGCTCCCGCTCATGGCGGTTCGGATCAGGCTCTTTCTCTCGAGCGAGTTGGGTCGTGATGCTAGTTAGTGGCACATGTCCTCAGACGGTTCGGGTCGGGGTGCCAGCTCCATAGCGTCAGGTCGTGACTTTCTTCTTTAGGCAGTTCGTGGTGCTCAAGCTGGAGTGGTTCAAATCGGGGGTGAGTTTCACGATCGGGTCGGTTCAGAGGGGTGCGATCCGATCTGGTTTCCTGCACGGTTTCCTACAACTTTCCAGCTACTATTTTACGCCATAAGATCCTTCTAACTTTCCTATGCAATCACAAACCATTCCAAACAATAATAGCAACATGTATAATCTTCCACAAATAGCAATACAACAATTTAACATGTTTATATGGATCAAACATACCCAAAACCCATGTTTTCCCCTTAATCCCCTTAATCATGATTTAACCATACGATTAGAAAAACATGTCCAAATTAACCCAAACTTCTAATAGAGGTATAAAATAATATTTTACAATTTTTTCCAGATTTTTTTGAGCTATAATTTCGCTAATTACCACTAATCACCCTTAATTAGCCGTAATTAGTGAAAAACAATGCAAATCACACACCTTAGCCATAAATGAATTATAGATCCGAACTTCTCTACTGTTTTGATTCGAATTCCTATACAACACAATAGCTCTAACTCTAATTTGGTGTTGATTTACCTTGATTTGATGTTGATTAGGCTAATATATGCTTAAACGGTGTTTTGGGGGTGATTTAGAAGGTAGAGGCCATTGTTAGGGTTGAAGAGAGGTAATGGCGGCTGAGAAAATGAAGGTAAATTGTTTCCTAACTAATTTCAGCCTCCCCATAACCCTAATCCTGAAATGGGTTATGGGCCTAGCTGCTAATCACCCTAACTAGGCCCGGTTAAGCTGTTTTTCACATTCCAAACCTTACTTCAGCTATATCTCCCAAACAGTAAGTCCCTTTGGCTAATGTGACCACTCTACGGAAAGATAAACCATCATCTGGATTAAATAAAAGTGGTTTCAGGTCAAAACTCCTTACCAATTAGAAGTTATAGGCGAAAAACAATTTGCTAGGGGCAAAACAGTCATTTAAAAATCGGCAAAAATCGTGAACATTGGAAATGACCCCAATAGTCGTTCCCCAGAGTTACACGACCATACGACCTCATATGAAAATGAAATAAATATTCTATTATCTCTGATGCGTAGAATGCAGGTCGTTACACATTGTGTATTAACATGTTGGTAAAGTGAAAAAGAATCATTTGTTAAACATTATTCATTAATATGTTAGCAAAGTTAGAAAATGTTCATTTGTTAAACATATAGTGATTCATTAAAATAATGTTAATTACATGTTAGAGAATAAGTGGCGTTGAAATTGTCGAACGAATTACACACACACACACACACACACACACACATATATATATATATATATATATATTAAAATAAAACAAATCGCGCTGCTGCAGCTCGCGATCTGGAATCGTAACTTTAAACGATTATACCGAGAGATCCGACCGTTAGATTTTCCCAAAACTGGAACTGTTGGGATCGCTTTGGAAAGATCTTTCCAACGTTTTAAATTTTGCTAAGATCCAACGATTGGATTCTGAGAAATGTGTAATTCAAATTTTAGGAAAACAGCGCCAGGGCCGCGTAATGACCTGAAGCGTCGTTTAATTAAAAGGGGCTATTTTTATGTAAATAAAAATAGCAATAATCATTATAAAATATTATAAAAGATATGGAATGAAAAGAAATGATTTGAATTATATATATTCACGAATTATTTGAAAAGGCCAAGTTAATTCTCATTTCAAACAATTGATCGACAATTAGAAGTTGAAGATTTAAAGGCGGTGGTTGAGGACCGGCGATCTTCACATCGGTTGGATGGCTGCTGATGCCTTTGATTGGAGTTGCTGCCTTAAAAGGGTTACAGTGGTAGTTGTCCGGACGTACTTGTTGATTGTCCGGATATGGGAGAGCCTCTCTTCCGTATTTGACATATGGAACGAGGAATAAGGTGTCTCAGGTTTCGTTCAAACCCAGAATGGACTTGTAAATGGATGTGTGTCTGACATTGGATTTTATTCTGTGTTGATTGATTGCTATTAAATATATATCTGCTTGGTGGCAGAGAATTTATTCTCTTGCTCAACACACTTCTCTGAGACGTATGAGCTCAGAGGTTATATATCGATAGACATCAGTCGCATGGCGTGAATTGTCAGTGTGGCATGCCAAGATGCAAATGATCAAGGCTTTTATTGAAAAGCAGAGCCTTTTGGATGATGATCAAAGCATAGCTTTAATTAGCATAGCTTTGTGTATAGCGTTGATTCGCGAGCCTCACACCCCGGTATGAACCAAAAATCGGAGAGGACAAAAGGGAGGACATGCTTTTGTTTCTAGCTAGAAGTGGTGTCAAGGTATGGAGCCCAGACATTTTTACTTATGTGGATGATGGAAAGCGATGTACCTCGGATTTGAGTCCCTAGTGGCTCTTTATTTACGCCCCATAGGGCAGGGAAACGTATTGTTCAGGAATTGCCAATCCACTAAAGTAATTGTGGACCGGCCCTGTTGGTCCAGGTGCAGTTGTGGCTGTATCCTGAGACATGTTAGGCTAGATTGTTTCGAATTCGGTAAGGACGATCCCTTGCCTTGGTTCATGATGGAAATCTAACTTCCAATACGACACCATGCAGTTTTGATTGTAAAGCTATATATTTGGAGACATAGTAGGATATGGTACTTTGCCGTCTATGATTGATACATTATGATTGAAAATGTTTTTGAAACATATAAACACTAATAATAATATCAAATTTGCTTTATACGTATTAAGCGTATTTTGGCCATTATAAGGTAAAACCCTATCCTCGTGTTTGCATTATGTGATGGAACTTGAGTATTATAATGGCTTCATTTTTCTAAAGAGCATTGCATTGTTTAATGATTTACTTTATTTCCTGCACTGGCAATCCAATGAAGTAAACCCATTCCGCGTTAGCGGCGTGATCCTGTGATTAGCCTTATTATTTAATAGGTTAAGTAAGATTTCTCATACCAATCCCATGACTGACACGTAGTTTGTTTCACTTTGCAAACTCGGGTGCCTCTTTTCCACACGGGCAGCCTTGTAATCAGGTTTTAGCAGACTCATTCTGGATAGCTATGGAGCTGAAGATGGATTCTATCATTTCTATTATGCTTTTTAGACTTCATTTAATATATTATGTTCAATTCCGCTGCATACATTTTATATTAAGTTGAAACTGTATTATGTACTAAGTATGATCCTGTTGTGCTGTGTAACTCTGATGTTAATATTATTTCCAGTGTAACTTTGATGTACTTTATCTGGTGTAATGCTATGATCCTGTTCTACTGTTATTGTTCACGGGGGTTTGGGGTTATCACGCCCTCATTAAAATCTCTCAAATCTTGGAAAATTAATTCATGAATTAAAATAGAAAATGGTGTAGAATTTCATGCTCCTCAATTCTATACGGAGATGATGAAGTTCCATAGAAGGAATCAGGAGAAATCAAGGCTCCGAAGGGGCACCGCTTTTGTTTATTTTCGGACAAGGAAGGGCCGCCGAGCTCGGCGCCAGTCACGGAGGTTGGAGGAGGTGGTCACGACTTCGTGGTGGTCAGGGTTGATCGAGGTCCGATCATCAATATAGGGTGCGGCATTGGATTTTAAAAGTCGAAGTTGGGTTCAGCTGATTTCAGAAAGAAATGAATAAGGAGGAGGATTCTTCTCCTTAATTATGTAATTAGTTTAATTATAAATTAATTATTTAAGTAACAAATGCATTAAATAGTATAACTTCTTCATACAGAAACGAAATCGAACGATTTCAGAAGCGTTGGATTCGCAACAAAAAATTCTACATTTCAGAACTGATTGGGATAGAAATGGAAGCACCAAAGATTTTTGACAAAAATTAAACATCTATTTGATTTTATTAAAACAATCATTATATAAATGATTTCTGAAACTGATCAAGGTGAGAACTCTCTCACTAAATTCTCTTGTACAATTATTTACTTTATATAAACTGCCATGATTTTTATCAGTATTTAATCATCACAAATATTTGTTCACTAAAATTATTATCTTTAGCTTATATGCGAGATCACTTATTTAAAGATTAAAAATTAATTGTTATTGCATTGGAAAAATTTATATATTCGTTGTTAAAATTTAGTTGTGTGTTGTACGTGATTTGAATTGAAATATTTTGATTGTGGTGATCTGTTGGATTTAATTGGATATGATAGAATTGGACAAAATTGTTAATACAATAAAAATATCTTTTTTATTGTATATACATGTATGATAGAACTTGACAAAATTGTTAATAAAATAAAAATATCTTTTTCTTTTGTATATACATATATGTTAGAATTGGACAAAATTGTTAATACAATAAAAATATCTTTTTTTATTGTATATACTTTTATGATAGAACTTGACAAAATTGTTAATACAATAAAAATATCCTTTTTTTATTGTATATACATGAATCTTAGAATTAAGAAAATTTGTTAGACAATAAGATTCCTTTTATTGTAAATATGTGAATCTTATTAAAAATGATACATTTTTAATGTAAAATTAATCACATTAAAAATGATTCATTAATAAAATTGACATGTTCATTAGAAATTAAAAAGGACATTTTTAATGTTTATTTAGTTTTATTAAAAATGACATTTTGCGTGTTTATTTAGATAAAAAGGATTACATATTAAAATAAGATTTACAATCAAAAATGTTACATTTAACATTTTTGTTTAGATAAGAAGAATTACATGTTTTGATTCATTAAAATGTAACCACTTACATGTTAGCAACAACAACAACAAAGCCATATATCCCAAACAAGTTGGGGTTGGCTAGATATGGAACCCAAAATTAAAATAAAATTAATAATGATGATAATAATATATATATATATAAAGGGTTTAAAATAACCAATCAAATAAAAAGTCGTCCGATAAAGGGTTTTTTTAAATAATAATAATAATAATAAGTAAAAATGTTCAATAAAAGTGAAATAAAATCTAAAATAGTAATAAAAAGTAAAAAGGTTTAGTAAACGTGAAATAAAGTCTTAAAAGAAACCTATGGTTCTGGTACATGGATTGCCAATTTCCATGCACTCCTATCAACTACCAGCTCTTCCGATAAACTCCAGTTACTTAAATCTCTCTTTATTATCCCCTCCCATGTCATTTTAGGTCGACCTCTACCTCTCTTTGGGCCTTCGGCGCGGCCTAGAATTTTAGCGCGTACAGGTGCATCGTATGGTCTATGTTGGATATGTCCAAACCATCTCAAGCGGTATTGGACTAACTTCTCTTCAATAGGTGCAACTCCAAGTTTTTCCTGAATATCCTCATTTCTAATCCGATCTCGTCTTGTATGCCCACAGCTCCAACGCAGCATTCGCATCTCTGCTATACTTATCTTCTGGACGTGTTGCCTCTTAGTAGGACAACATTCTGCACCATATAATATTGCAGGCCTGATTGTTGTCCTATAGAACTTTCCTTTAAGCTTCTGGGGAGTCTTCCGATCACAGAGAATGCCAGATGCTAGTCGCCATTTCACCCATCCTGCTTGAATTCTAAAACTAACATCCTTATCAATCTCTCCATCAAACTGCAACATAGATTCTAAGTATCGAAACGATTCCTTCTTAGGTACTACTCTACCGGCTAGGGCAACATCTCCGTCATCTGACCTGACACTACTAAACTCACATTTCATATACTCTGTTTTAGTTCTGCTAAGCCTGAAACCCTTTGATTCCAAGGTCTCCCTCCACAACTCCAGTTGTCGATTAACCCCTATTCTACTTTCATCAATCAGTACAACATCATCGGCAAAGAGCATACACCAAGGAATCTCCCTTTGTATATCTTTTGTGATTTCATCCATCACTAATGCAAAAATATAGGGCTCAAAGCCGAACCTTGATGTAACCTTATGTTAATTGGAAAGTCTCTGGTCTCACCATCGCATGCCCTAACACTAGTCACAACCCCCTCGTACATATCCTTAATAAGGGTAATATACTTTGATGGCACTCTCTTCCTTTCTAGCGCCTACCACATAACCCTCCTCGGCACTCTGTCATAAGCTTTCTCCAGGTCAATAAAAACCATGTAGAGATCTTTCTTTTGCTCCCTGTATCTCTCCATAAGTTGCCTAACCAAGAAAATCACCTCAGTGGTTGACCTTCCAGGCATAAAACCAAATTGATTCCTAGAGACACTTGTCAACCTCCTCAAGCGCTGCTCGCAAACTCTCTCCCAAAGCTTTATTGTATGACTCATAAGCTTAATTCCTCTATAGTTTGTGCAATTTTGAATATCTCATTTATTCTTGAAGATTGGAACTAAAATGCTTCTCCTCCACTCATTTGGCATTTTGTTTGATTTGAAAATATTGTTGAACAACTTAGTTAGCCATTTTATCCCTGCATCTCCAAAGCATCTCCACACCTCAATAGGAATATCATCAGGCCCTACCGACTTGCCTGATTTCAAACATTTCAACGCCCCCTTTACCTCAGCTTCTTGAAATCTCCCCACAAAATGTCTATTGGTGCTATCAGCTAAGTCTTCAAACTCGATCGAAGAGCTATCACTTTCTTCGTTGAAAAGCTTATCAAAGTATTCTCTCCACCTATTCTTTATCTCATCTTCATTCACCAAAAGTCTATCATTCTCATCCTTAATGCATTTAACCTGATGAAGTACCTTGTCCTCCTCTCACGTAGCCTAGTTATTCTGTAAATATCTTTTTCACCCTCCTTTGTACTTAGCCTTTGATACATATCTTCGTACGCTCGTCCCCTTGCTTCACTCACTGCTCTCTTTGCAGTCTTCTTTGCCACTTTGTACCTGTGCATGTTCTCTTCGCTTCTATGATGGTATATGCATTTGTTTATATGCTAATATACGTTTTGTTTGTTGAAAACATCACTTTTAAAATGTTAGTGAAATCACTTACATGTTAGCAAAGTAGGAAAAATGTTTATATGCTAATATACGTTTTGTTTGTTGAAAGCATCACTTTTAACATGTTAGTGAAATCGTTGAACGATTTATATTTATATATAATATATAAATATAAATTAAAACTAAATGAATCGCGCGTGGTAGTTCGTGTTTCAGAATTGGAACTTTAAACGATTATATCGAAAAATCCGACAGTCTGATTTTTTCCAAAACTAGAACCGTTAGGTTCGCTTTGTAAAGATCTTTCCAATGATATTAAATTTGTTAAGATCCAACGGCTAGATTTTGAGAAATGTGTAATTCAAATTTGGATAAAAACAGCGCCAGGGCCACGTAACGACCTGAAGCGTTATTTGAATTAAATGGGCTATTTTTATATAAATAAAATAGCGATAAATCATTATAAAATAATATTAACAATATGAAATAATTTGAATTATATATATTCGAGAATTATGTGAAAAGACCAAGTTCAATCTCATTTCAAATAATTATACGACGATTTAAAATCGAAAACATTGAAGATGGTAGTTGAAGACCGGCGATCTTCACATCGAATGGACGACTACTGATGCCTTTGATTGGAGTTGCTGCCTTGAAAGGGTTAAAGCGGTAGTTGTCCAGACGTACTTATTGATTGTCCGGATATGCGAGAACCTCTCCTCCGTATTGGACATACGGGATGAGGAATAAGGTGTCTCCAGTTTCGTTCATACCCAGAACGGACTTGTAAATGGATGTGTGTCAGACATTGGATTTCGTTCTGTGTTAATTGATTTCTATTAAATATATATCTGTTTGGTGGCGGAGAATATATTCTCTTGCTTAACACCCTTCACTAAGAAGTACGAGCTTAGAGGTTATATATTGATAGACATCAATTGCATGGCGTCGATTGTCAATATGGCATACTAAGATGCAAGAAAAGCAGAGTCTTGTGATTGATGATCAAAGCACAACTTAAATTAGCATAGCTTTGTGCATAGTTTTACTTCGCGAGCCTCACACCCCGGTAAGAGTCGGAAACGGGATAAGGGAACGCAGGGAGTGCACGATGTTTCTTTCTAGCAAGAAGTGGTGTCATGGTATGGAGCCTAAACATTTTTACATATGTGGATGATGGAATGAGGCGCCTCAGATATTGAGTCTCCAATGGCTCAGAGATAGGTCTGATAGGACCGGGAAACGTGTGTTCAGGCATAACTAATCGACTAAAGTATTTATGAACCGGCCCTGTAGGATTCAAGGGTTCTCCAGCGTCCGAGCCCTGAGACATTTGCTAAAGTGTCTCGAATTGGTAAGGAGATCATCCCTAGCCTTGACTCATGATGGGAACCCAATTTCCAATACGACATTACAGATATGATTGTAAACCTATGTATGGTGACATAGTAGGATGGGGTGTTATGCCATCTAGGATTGATACATTTACTTTGAAAAGTGTTTTAAACTGACTAGACACTAATAATAATATCAAATAATTATTATTTTATATGTATCAAGCATGTTTGATCATTATAAGGTAAAACTCTATCCTCCAGTTTGCGTTGCATTGTATGATAGGACTTGATCTTTTAATGATTTCATTTTTTTAAAAAGTGTTGCGTTGTTTAAAAGATTTACTTATTTTATGCACTGGCAATCCAATGGAGTAAACCGTTCCGCATTAGCGGCGTGGTCCGATGATTAGCCTTATTATAAGATAAGTTAAGTAAGATTTCTCATACCAATCCCATGACTGACTCGTAATTTGTTTCACTTGCAAACTCGGGTGACCTTATTTTCCACATGGGCAGTCGAGTGGCTTGTTTTGCAGATATTTATTTATTGAGTAGGATTCTGTATTAAAGCTTAAACTTGTGTCTGGAGCATTAATATTCTTCCGTTGTGTTAGATTATTGATTCCGCTGCATTGTATTAAATTTATTGTAAATTAACCTTCAGCTGTCTTATATTTCGATGTACTGTGACATATGTAACATTATTATGATGTTTATAAAAGTCTTCTGTTATTTGTTCTGATGTGTTATATGCCCAGAGTTGGCATTTGCAAGATTCGAACGGTCATGGTCGATCTAGCGATCGATTAGGTCTGGGCGAAATCTGCGTCGTTACACAACTCCTCCGAAAACTCAACTAGATTTCCTTTCAAACACGATCACTTACTTAAATGGATTTCATTTAAAAAGTAATCACTTATATAATTATAAATTACCATAAATAATCTACTTCATTTCTAACTGAAGTAAAGTGGTTTATTCATTCTTAACTTAAATAAATAATAAATTCCTTTTTATAATCATATTAAAATTTAAAATAACTATTCGTTAAACTATTTTTATTGGGTTAGAAAAAATTAATCTAATAACCAATTTCAATTAAAGCAGTTTACTCGGTCAACTCAAAGCATGATTATTTCGTTAATCAAATCCATTTAGTCATTCCGTTAAATTAATTAATAATATAATTAATTTAAATAATTTCATTTAATTGTTTCTTGAAAACAGTTAATCCAATTCTTAACCGTTACATTAATTTCTATTCATCTGCTTATATATCTTATTAATATAAGAATCTGATTAATCAAACCATTTAATAATTACTTATAAACTTAAATAATAATAAATATTAATTTCCCTTTTTATATCTTTATTCAAATATAATATATTTCAAAATCTATTCCCGTTATAAAATAAATTTTATAAATTCATTACCATTGATTCACCTCACGGTAAATCACATTTATAAAACGATTTATTTTAGGCCAACTGCTGTCGGTTACCTAGCCAATACTGCCTATTGTTTAATAACAAACGTTGAATTTAGATTCAACAATCAATAATCAAGTCAATCATCCAATCATATCGGTTAAACATTCATACAATTGTAATATGAAATTAAACAATAAATTTGAGGAATTCAGTAGGATCCCTCCAACCTGTTTTTTTCCTACATCCAAATACGTTACCTCAAACAGAATTATCTATTTCAATATTCAGATACAATGTTCAACAGTCGAATAATAATAGTAATCCAAACGTCCACATTTGAATTATTTATGTTTATATTATTATAAATGTAACTAACTAAGGTAAGTTACCTCATTTGGAAATAATAGTTAAAAATAACGATTGGTTTAAATTAAATTAAATGAGTGTTTAATTTAATCAATTCAGTCGGCATATATAAATAAATTCAATAAACATTCAATAACAAACAACCATAGCACACAAATATTAAACCTGATTTATATTAAAATATAAGTAGGATAAAACTAAGTGAGTTGTACTCACCTTGATTTACATTCGTTGTCAAAATGGTTCGTTTTACAAGCTTCCAACTGCGTTCAACCCTGTCTGTTCCAATTCCATAATATTACGTCCATTGATATGGTTCCAAAGTTCCATGTTTTGTCCAATTCCGTTATTGTATGACACAATACAATTTTATACATTATTTTATTTAAATTAATACTATTTGTAACCAAATAATAATTTAATTCCTAATTATCACTTACGTTTTATGAACCATGATTAGAGGGGATTAGGCATATTTAGTCTGGGTTAAATGTATATAAAAAACCGATTAGGTATAATCACGTTAATACGATACAAATCGGTGAAGTTTACATATATTAAATTGGGAATATTTAACCATACTTCCTGGCCACATATACACATTTACATACTAGATTTGGTGTAATATACTACTAGGCCACGTTATGTAATATTATTATTAACTTAAAAAAATAACTAGGTTAGGCATACTAACATCATACCAGATGAAGTTGTTATATATCTTAGACATAATTATATTTAGGCATATTTAAACTGATTTGGCACATATGATTTACCCAGATACCCACGATTCACTATGCAAATTTATATTCTTAACACTAAACACTCACTTACATTAATTCATAAGGACTAGGCATGGTGAATATTTACCAGGCCGAATAAAACTATTTTTTAATTACTCTATGTATATATAAACTAATTAAGTCGCGTTAACAAATGATTAGGCCCATTTAAAAATAGTTAGGCATGCTTTATTTTTACTGTTCGTTACCTTTTCATTTCGGTTTCCTCTTTTCGCTTTTCTCTCTCTGTAACACCCCGCCTCCGCTAGGGTCACTCGCAAAGGAATGCACTAGCTTTAGAGGGGCATTATTGGTAAACATGCACAGAAATATCACAAGACAGAACATATATATATAAATAGCGGAAGTAAAATCAAACTTTCATATACATGAATACATAAGGTCTAAAGCCTTTTACATCAGAGTACATCAAAACTTGTCTTGCAGTAGTAAAGAAGCATAAAGACTTTTTAATAAATTATTCCCCAAGTAAAACCGTAAAGTAGCCATAGCCAAGAGAAGTCCAAGCCATCCATGATGACCTTCAAGCAGAAGAAGTCCGAACTAAACAGCATTGTTTCCTCCCTGAAGCCTGGGGGGAAACGGAAGAAAAGAGGCGAAACAAAACGGGTCAGTCAAAAAGACTGAGTAAGTCCTATCTACTTCCAGTATAAAAACAGGTAAAGGTAACATGACATGCATAAACTGAAAGTAAACATAAGGATAACTACAAGATAGATAAACCAGGGTAGCCGGTTGAACTACTGCGGCAAGGTAAACTAAGGTATCCTGATATACTACGGTGTTATGATAAGTCAAGGTATCACATCGTCAGATTTCTATCGAGTACATTATCCCAAGGTATCTACCCCGTCTAACATCCCACGGTATCTATTATGTATATTCTTCCTAGTTCTAACATGTATATTTGCTCTGCACCTCTCGTACTAGTATCCCTACCCACGTCATGTGTTAACCATGAATGTCCCGTGCTCAAAGTCGTGTAATGGTCCATGTCAACCTAATATCGCATATATAGGTTACTCAAATCATATGTTTCTTTCCATGTATATAAGTTCAGTCCTTTGCCGTACCTCGTACGGGCTTCCTCATGTCGTATTATCCTTGAAATCGTTTGGACTGTCACCCTTGTTCTAGCTAGGCTCTTCCATATGAATCATCGTTTGAACTACTAGGACTTACGCCACCTAGCACCACTAGGGATTACGCTTACCTATTGCACGCTTTCGTATTTCGGTTTGGGTTAAACCACCTAGGCCACTAGGGATTACGCTAACCCTCAACAGCGCCCTTTTTCCCACGCATTCATCGTGAATCGTTTTTCTATAACTGTATGCACATGTATCACATCGTGCCATCCGAGTCCTGTCACAGGGCAAACCAAGAAATACAGGACTCGGTCGGGAGCTTTAGATTTATCTGCCGATGCAGATACTAAGGTCTGCTTTTCTACACGTGGCTATGGTCCCACGAGACCCCTCCCTCAACTAGTGAAAGGCAACACAAGAGAAAATCTTGCATGAGAACTACACTCCGGCCAGCCCACATCCTACGGCCTACCTCACCCATAATTAGATAGCAAATCATGGTCTGTTGGGTGTTCCCTGCCTTTCCGTACGTACACGCTTGACTCAAGATGGTAGATGATCGACGAACTTGCTATCTCGGGCACCTTATGTATTCGTCGACTCACTGTTATCCACCCCAGTCTTTAGGTCGCTCGCATAGTGTGATGGCAAGGAATTTCGCTCGGTCCGAACCAGTCGCTAAACCGACCCAGACCGTTCGAAACACCATATCGTTTGAGAACACGACAAAATAGAACGCAAACAGAAGAACATTTCATTGTATATTACAACAATGCATCAGATTACAAGAATATACAAAGTATAAATGAATATTACACAGAAATAACAGAGATTTAAATTACATTTAAATACATCGCAGCGGAAAATAATACAATACACAACTAGAAGGAGATATACGGATACAAAGCTTTCCGGATATCGTTCCAGCTGTAAACCAGAATCCTGTGAATATAAATCTGCAAAACCAAAACTACTAGCTGCCCGTTTCAAAATAAGGGCACCCAGAGTTTAGGTTAAAACAATAAACTCCGAGTCAGTCATGTGACTGGTGTGAGAACTAAAACAGTTAATCTTTATTTTTAAAGCTAGGTAAATCAAGGGACCACGCCGTATAACACGGAACGGGTTTCCTCCCAAGAATACCAGTGCATAAAACGAACAGCGCAATGCTAAATAAAGAAAAATGAAGCTGTTATAAGACCCAGGTCCTATCACACAATGCAACGCAAGCCGGGGGATAGGGTTTTCCCTTATAACAGCCAAAGAATGCTTGATACGTTTAAAACAAATCATTTGATACTATTATAAGTGCATAGTGCATAAAACAACTTCAAATCATAAGTATCAATCATAGGCGGCATGGGTACCATATATCATGTCGCCATATATAGGTTTACAAATAAAACCGCAAATGTCACGTATTTGGAAATTGGATTTCCGTCTATGAACCGAGGCAAAAGATAGTCCTCAACCGATTCGAGACTGTCTAGTCCGAGCCTCAGGCAAGTACTCTGTCAAGCCTTTGGATCGTCAGGGCCGGTCCACCGATGTGGATTAAAATGCCTGAACACTGCGTTTCCCCGCCCTTTGGGGCGTAAACGAGCTACCGAATGGCTCCATCGGTTCGAGAACGACCGATCAATCCGAGGCGCCTCGCAACAGCAACAACCACATAAGTCAAACTCGTCAGGGCGTGTAAAACCACTGACGCCACTTCTAACTAGAAAGAAACGCATGCCCTCCCTGAGGTCCGCCTCCCGTTTTTGGTTCATACCTGGTGTGAAACACGCGAGGTAAACGTTACACAAAGCTACGCCACAAAGGCCGTGCTTTGATCATCACCACAAGACTTTGCTTTTCAACAGAAGCCTTGATCATTTGCATCTTAGCATGCCACACAGGCAAACCATTCTATGCAACCGATATCAGTCACATAGAATGAAATCCGATGTCAGACACACAGTCCATTTACAAGTCCGTTCTGGGTCTGAACGAAACCGGAGGCACCTAGTACCCCGCATATCCATCGATCTCCAAGTACGTCTGGACGATCACTAACTGTTTCCATCTTCTTGGGTGTACAGCCCAATCAAGATCATCAGCTATCACCCAAACGACGTGAAGACCTCCGGTCTTCGACCATCGTCTTCATCTTCGACTTATCGTCGTATCAGTTATTCAGAATGGGATAAACCCGGTCTTTCCGAATAACTCGCGTATATTTTAAGTAAGTGTTACACAAACACAACATACGCCTCATTCCAATTCATTAGTCACTAACCGTAAATTAATCAAGAGAATAATTCCCCAAATATTAACCCCGAAGGCCGAAACCAACATCAGATCAATATCCAGAAAACCATTCTGCTTGGCTAACCGACAGTTAGTTTCTAAATTTCACGTTCAAATCTGATTAAAGATTTAACTATCGCCTGGAGCAAAACTGGTGATACTCCATTCTCGATCCTTTCAATCTAATTAAAGATTCATTAAAACTCCACTTAGTTTTAATCTTTTGACTGGGTTAAAGAATCAGTGTCATTTAAAAACACGGTTCACGATAAACCCAAAATCACATTCATTAATCGTCGGGTTAAAGAACGAGTGTTATTTAAAACACTGTCCACGATAAACCCAAAAATCAATATCGATTCAATTCCAATTAAATGTTATTTAATTGGTACACTTCATTAAATCTAAATAAAAAGATTTAATCATTTCTCAACTGGGTTCAAGAACAGTGTTAATGAAGACACCATTCACGACAAACCCAAATCACGTTCATTAATTATCGGGTTAAAGAACAAGTGTTATTTAAAACACTGTTCACGATAAACCCAAAAATCAATATCAATTCAATTCCAATTAAATGTTATTTAATTGGTACACTTCATTAAATCTAAATAAAAAGATTTAATCTTTTCTCAACTGGGTTCAAGAACAGTGTTAGTGAAGACACCATTCACGACAAACCCAAATCACATTTGATATTAAATACAAGGCTCTGAATAGAAAATATCCCGGCTTATATTCAATATCAAATTCTACGATTAACAAATGTCGTATTGGAAATAACGATATAAATATATATCTTTCAAATTTCCATAACAACATCTGTATAATCACGAATTCCAACATCGAAATATTCCGAAGACAATTTCGATTCAAATCCACTCCAATGCAATCATTGGATATTCTGGTTATTTTTAAAACCCTTTCTAATTCAGTTTATTTATTTAAAAATAAATAGAATTATAATTCTAGTTCAAAACTAGTTCAATTCGATAAAAATCTATTTTTATCTTTTCAAATATGGAGTTTTTCATCCCAATTCTTCCCAAATCATTTCTTATGATTTTACACAAATTATTACTATTTTTAATAATTTTATCAAGGCCCGTACAGTCGATTTCCAACAATGGCCATCGAACTGCACTTACAGCGACCTTTTTAGAATTTGATTTGGACGTATCTCCAAATCCAACCGTTAGATTTCAAATTTCTAATATTCGTTAGAAAGCTCTTTTCGATACGAACCCAACGGTTCCGGTTTTAGGAGAATCCGACGGTCGGATCTCCCGTAATGTCCGTTTGAAATAAATGGTCGAAATTCACGAACTGCCGCGGCGCGGCGCGTTCTATTCAGGCCATTATATTATATATATAATATATATAATATATACTTCGTCGATTCCTATTTAAAACGAATTATATAAATAGTTTTGAATTCGTTTCAAAAATATTTTCAACTTCCTTTTCAATTCAAATCACAATTGAATTCTTCTTTATAGATTCGTTTTAAAATTCATTTCTATTCAATTCAAATTTCAATTCAATTTGAATTCGTTTTCAATTCAATTCATTTCAAAATCGTTTTCAATTCACTTTGAATTCGTTATCAATTCAATTCATTTCGAAATCGTTTTCAATTCACTTTGAATTCGTTTTTAATTCAATTTATTTCGAAATCGTTTTCAATTCACTTTGAATTCGTTTTTAATTCAATTCATTTCGAAATCTTTTCAATTCACTTTGAATTCGTTATCAATTCAATTCATTTCGAAATCGTTTTCAATTCACTTTGAATTCGTTTTTAATTCAATTTATTTCGAAATCGTTTTCAATTCACTTTGAATTCGTTTTTAATTCAATTCATTTCGAAATCGTTTTCAATTCACTTCTTTTCAATTCAATTTATTTTGAATTCGTTTTCACTTTCAATTCAATTTATTTCGAAATCGTTTTCAATTCAATTCATTTCGAAATCGTTTTCAATTCAATATAATTATCGTTCACGTCAAAATGGCGTCAAACTAATCAACACGGCTTCATAAATTTCTATTTTCAAATATTCTATTTCAAATATTTCTTTTTCAAAATAGTTGTTATTATCAAAAAAAAATATTTCGTTCAACACATGACCAATCTCAATGAATGAGTACTGTCAACACATGAACTTTTATTTTATATCGATAAAGGTGCAAATTTTATTACTAAAATATTTCGTTCAACACATGACCAATCTCAATGAATGAGTACTGTCAACACATGAACTTTTATTTTATAATATACTTTATTTTTCAAATTGGAATGAGGCCCAATCAATTACCATATAAAGTTAATTATATGGATTTTCATACAACACATGTATATCATAGCATTGAAAAATAATCAACCATCAACCAAAGTGCACTACACTGTATAAGCATCAAATATAGATATTCAACGCTTATAACAGCCTGTCAATCAATCGATCGACATATTTAATCAATCAGGATGAGTGAACTTCAAATTTCATCCTAACACCCGTGTGGGGTTTCAAACAATCAAACACAGATTTTATTTGTGCAGTTGGGTGTGAAATTTATCGACCCAATCAATATCAGTCAAATCAGTGTATATACAAACAAATCGGCCGATTTGTTTGTAACTATTCATTTATTCACATTCACGTTAAAAATTATATTTTTAACGATGAAACATTTTATTCCAACATATGAATTTCTATTCAGTTCATTCTTTAAATAAAATGATATTTTTATTTTTCTAACATATTTTAGAAAATTTCGGCGGCATAACGGCACGATACTAGAAACGGGACAAGGCCTAGCCTTATCCCCGGTCTAGTGAAGGCCCACGCCATTCACTCATCAATCAAATCAATTTCATTTTGCAAACCACAAAATTTGGAGTAAGGGTCTAACCTAGCCTTACTCCTACGCCTTATAACGGCGCACGTCTAATCCTAACCAATTTATCGATTCGATTTTTTTTCACACCACAAACCACATTCAAACCAATATCGCAATCAATCACCAAACAATCAAACAAACAAGTCCATGGTCTGTGGACGATTGTGTCGGGTGCTACTAAGCACCGTCTGCATCCTAGTATAAATATATAACTAGGAAAATAGAATTTGAGTGAGAAGTTCTCACCAATAGCTATCCTAGCTCCACGGCACTTCACTGATAGAAAACTTCATCGCTATCGCACCTTCGTCATCTTCGTTGCCCGTAGCCACTACATATGTAAAAATCGAATTTTTACTTCGCTATTCAGTATATAAAAATCGAATTTTTATTTCAAAGTTCAATATATAAAAATCGAATTTTTATTTCGCTATTCAGTATATAACAATCGAATTTTTATTTCAAAGTTCAATATATAAAAATCGAATTTTTTACTTCAAAGTTCCATATATAAAAATCGAATTTTTACTTCCCTATTCAATATATAAAAATATGATTTTTACTTTTGCTTTCAACATATAAAAATATGATTTTTACTTTTGCAAGTTCAAATCTTTTTCTACTAAAAGATTAAACCTTTTTTTTTCCTATTTTAAAGTTCAAAATAAAATCAGTTTTTCTCTTTTATAAAAATGCAGTTTTTAGTTTCTTTTTAAAAAACCTCAGTTTTAATACTTTTAATAAATCTCAGTTTTAATACTTTTAATAAATCTCAGAATTCTCTCTATTTTTTAAAAAAGATAAAAAAAAGTCACTTTTTATTTTACCCTTTTATAAAAAATCTGTTTTATACTTTTAAAACTTTCAGTTTTATACCTTTTTAAAAAACCAGTTTTATGCTTTTTTGAAAATTTCAGTTTTAAAATACTTTTAAAAAATTCATTTCAGTTTTAAAATACTTAAAAAAAAATTCATTTCAGTTTTAAAATACTTTAAAAATCAATTTTAAAATGCTTATAAAATCAGTTTAAAATTCTTCTTATAAAAACAGTTTTAAATCTTTAAACATAATCAGTTTTTATAAAATAAAAAAAAACAAAATAATAAAATAAAAGAAATACTTACAGAAAAAAAAAAGGGGCGGGTGAAGTCGTCGTCGGCGGCACTTCAGAGGGGGGGGTCGGCGGCTTCAGCGTCGCGAACGTGAGGGGGGGGGGGGGTCTCGTCGGAGCTAGTACGATCGGGGGGGCTTCTGGGCGTCTCGAGGGGGGCGGCGATGCCTGGAGGGAGGCGCTCGATCCTATTTAGGGTTTCTTCTTTTTTTTTTTTTTTTCATTTCTGTTAACTGAAATAAAAGTGAAAAGGGGGGGGGGCAGAACGAAGATAAGGGGGGGGGGGGAGAGAGGGAAATTAAATTTTTTTTTTTTTTTTTATTTAAATTTGCAAAAGGGTTGACTTTTACACTCGACCTCGAAACGAGGCCCACCGCCTGCCGTCCATAGCGTTTCACCCCCATTCCGAACACAATGGGATATGTATCGCAAGCTGATTTGATCGTTACAATCAGTTTCCTTTTGAATTTTCATTTAAATCACTATATTGAATTTTAAACGCACATTTCAAATTACCGGGGTCACATACTAACTAGAAAAATTCCAGAAAAATATTTTCTAGCTTCGTATTGACGATACGGTCCTAACAAAACTAGTTTCGTCGAATTCTGAGACCGTTTGAAAAATGGCCAATTTCCAGTCGATTAAAATCAACTGAAACTGGTCAAACGCGTTTTCCTTTGCCACGCTCACATTTTGATTCGAAAAATTATGGAATTTGGAACCTAGCAATAACTTGACACCACGGACCCAACAAAACTGGTTTCGTCGAAATCCGAGGTCATTTGCAAAATGTCCATTTTTAAGGGCCTTATATATATAAAAATATATATAAATTCCACAGCGACTATTTCTAATTTTAAACTGGACATATCTTATCATTTCTAAGATGAAATCCCAGTTTGTTAACTTCGTTACAAAGATATAGTTATACAGATTCAAATATTTCTTGTTTCGTTCAATTCTGACTTATATTGAATTCTGTATATTCATTTGGAATTAGAAATCGAATTTTCGAACTACCGCGCCATTTTCAATTCCTTTTATAATTATATATAATTATTTATATTCTAACGACGACGCGTATAAATATATACGTTCTAATTATATTCAAAATAAATTTCTCGTCGATATTATTTAAAATAATCTATTTTAAATATTTAAAATTCGCTAAAATGGCCAAAATAAAAATTTCAAACTGGCTCGCATTTTACGGGTTGTTACAATCTCCCCCACTTAAAACTTTTCGTCCCCGAAAAGGAACAAAGTCGAAAGTGGTTTGATTAATCAACTCTACGATCGATCAGGCTTCCATTCTCCAACTTTTCAGTTTCTGAGAATTTTCAAAATTTAAAAAAATTTGGCTAACTCCCTAAATTTTCGAAAAATTTCGCCATAACCTCCCCTGCACCGGGAGCATCGGGGAATTTCAAATAGCTTCCCCGGTCCTTCAGATCTCAAAAAGAAAAAGAAAAAGCCAAGCGGCTAGCCAATAGGCTCACAAAATCGTCATCACCCAAACAAAACAGGAAATTATGTAGTAAACATGTACCTATTTGTCGGGCAAACAAATTTTATTCTCTGCTCTAGCCTCCTTGCTATGACCTGTTCAATGATATATATGTATATACATGCAAATGCGACCAATTTTCAATACAATTCAATATTTGGTTCAATTAGGCTAAATGGTTCAAAATTATCAAACAGATAAACAAACAACACAAACATCAATCAATTAGTGAATTTAACGTTTCAAATTGATAATTTTGATATATATAAAGAAAATCATGTTTTGATGCCAAATCACAACAATAGGCCCTATCTAATTTTGGTTCTCACACCAGTCTAATGGAAATATATAGATATTACACGTTCGTCACTCGAATATAAATTCTGATGATGATATATCAATCATCAGAATCACTCCCGGGCGACTAGAGCGTAATTCTATATCTATCCAGTATATTAAAATTTCGAATACACGCGGATCAGACGTATACACAAAATCTATATATACTGGATTGTCCACATCAATATAAATAAATAACCAAATACGAATAGTTGATTTAGATTTTCAAAACAAAATTTGTTTTCATTTGAAAAATATACTCTTCACACTCGTTCTAGGATACTACTGATCCCATCTCTAACGAGTCATTCTCATTGGATATTACTAATCCAATATCTGATGAATTCTTTCGTATGGTTCTAATGTGCCTTGTTCTCTGCTTTGTAAACCAAAGCTCTGATACCAAATGTGACGGCAAGGAATTTCGCTCGGTCCGAACCAGTCGCTAAACCGACCCAGACCGTTCGAAACACCCTATCGTTTGAGAACACGACAAAATAGAACGCAAACAGAAGAACATTTCATTGTATATTACAACAATGCATCAGATTACAAGAATATACAAAGTATAAATGAATATTACACAGAAATAACAGAGATTTAAATTACATTTAAATACATCGCAGCGGAAAATAATACAATACACAACTAGAAGGAGATATACGGATACAAAGCTTTCCGGATATCGTTCCAGCTGTAAACCAGAATCCTGTGAATATAAATCTGCAAAACCAAAACTACTAGCTGCCCGTTTCAAAATAAGGGCACCCAGAGTTTAGGTTAAAACAATAAACTCCGAGTCAGTCATGTGACTGGTGTGAGAACTAAAACAGTTAATCTTTATTTTTAAAGCTAGGTAAATCAAGGGACCACGCCGTATAACACGGAACGGGTTTCCTCCCAAGAATACCAGTGCATAAAACGAACAGCGCAATGCTAAATAAAGAAAAATGAAGCTGTTATAAGACCCAGGTCCTATCACACAATGCAACGCAAGCCGGGGGATAGGGTTTTCCCTTATAACAGCCAAAGAATGCTTGATACGTTTAAAACAAATCATTTGATACTATTATAAGTGCATAGTGCATAAAACAACTTCAAATCATAAGTATCAATCATAGGCGGCATGGGTACCATATATCATGTCGCCATATATAGGTTTACAAATAAAACCGCAAATGTCACGTATTTGGAAATTGGATTTCCGTCTATGAACCGAGGCAAAAGATAGTCCTCAACCGATTCGAGACTGTCTAGTCCGAGCCTCAGGCAAGTACTCTGTCAAGCCTTTGGATCGTCAGGGCCGGTCCACCGATGTGGATTAAAATGCCTGAACACTGCGTTTCCCCGCCCTTTGGGGCGTAAACGAGCCAACGAATGGCTCCATCGGTTCGAGAACGACCGATCAATCCGAGGCGCCTCGCAACAGCAACAACCACATAAGTCAAACTCGTCAGGGCGTGTAAAACCACTGACGCCACTTCTAACTAGAAAGAAACGCATGCCCTCCCTGAGGTCCGCCTCCCGTTTTTGGTTCATACCTGGTGTGAAACACGCGAGGTAAACGTTATACAAAGCTACGCCACAAAGGTCGTGCTTTGATCATCACCACAAGACTTTGCTTTTCAACAGAAGCCTTGATCATTTGCATCTTAGCATGCCACACAGGCAAACCATTCTATGCAACCGATATCAGTCACATAGAATGAAATCCGATGTCAGACACACAGTCCATTTACAAGTCCGTTCTGGGTCTGAACGAAACCGGAGGCACCTAGTACCCCGCATATCCATCGATCTCCAAGTACGTCTGGACGATCACTAACTGTTTCCATCTTCTTGGGTGTACAGCCCAATCAAGATCATCAGCTATCACCCAAACGACGTGAAGACCTCCGGTCTTCGACCATCGTCTTCATCTTCGACTTATCGTCGTATCAGTTATTCAGAATGGGATAAACCCGGTCTTTCCGAATAACTCGCGTATATTTTAAGTAAGTGTTACACAAACACAACATACGCCTCATTCCAATTCATTAGTCACTAACCGTAAATTAATCAAGAGAATAATTCCCCAAATATTAACCCCGAAGGCCGAAACCAACATCAGATCAATATCCAGAAAACCATTCTGCTTGGCTAACCGACAGTTAGTTTCTAAATTTCACGTTCAAATCTGATTAAAGATTTAACTATCGCCTGGAGCAAAACTGGTGATACTCCATTCTCGATCCTTTCAATCTAATTAAAGATTCATTAAAACTCCACTTAGTTTTAATCTTTTGACTGGGTTAAAGAATCAGTGTCATTTAAAAACACGGTTCACGATAAACCCAAAATCACATTCATTAATCGTCGGGTTAAAGAACGAGTGTTATTTAAAACACTGTCCACGATAAACCCAAAAATCAATATCGATTCAATTCCAATTAAATGTTATTTAATTGGTACACTTCATTAAATCTAAATAAAAAGATTTAATCATTTCTCAACTGAGTTCAAGAACAGTGTTAATGAAGACACCATTCACGACAAACCCAAATCACGTTCATTAATTATCGGGTTAAAGAACAAGTGTTATTTAAAACACTGTTCACGATAAACCCAAAAATCAATATCAATTCAATTCCAATTAAATGTTATTTAATTGGTACACTTCATTAAATCTAAATAAAAAGATTTAATCTTTTCTCAACTGGGTTCAAGAACAGTGTTAGTGAAGACACCATTCACGACAAACCCAAATCACATTTGATATTAAATACAAGGCTCTGAATAGAAAATATCCCGGCTTATATTCAATATCAAATTCTACGATTAACAAATGTCGTATTGGAAATAACGATATAAATATATATCTTTCAAATTTCCATAACAACATCTGTATAATCACGAATTCCAACATCGAAATATTCCGAAGACAATTTCGATTCAAATCCACTCCAATGCAATCATTGGATATTCTGGTTATTTTTAAAACCCTTTCTAATTCAGTTTATTTATTTAAAAATAAATAGAATTATAATTCTAGTTCAAAACTAGTTCAATTCGATAAAAATCTATTTTTATCTTTTCAAATATGGAGTTTTTCATCCCAATTCTTCCCAAATCATTTCTTATGATTTTACACAAATTATTACTATTTTTAATAATTTTATCAAGGCCCGTACAGTCGATTTCCAACAATGGCCATCGAACTGCACTTACAGCGACCTTTTTCGAATTTGATTTGGACGTATCTACAAATCCAACCGTTAGATTTCAAATTTCTAATATTCGTTAGAAAGCTCTTTTCGATACGAACCCAACGGTTCCGGTTTTGGGAGAATCCGACGGTCGGATCTCCCGTAATGTCCGTTTGAAATAAATGGTCGAAATTCACGAACTGCCGCGGCGCGGCGCGTTCTATTCAGGCCATTATATTATATATATAATATATACTTCGTCGATTCCTATTTAAAACGAATTATATAAATAGTTTTGAATTCGTTTCAAAAATATTTTCAACTTCCTTTTCAATTCAAATCACAATTGAATTCTTCTTTATAGATTCGTTTTAAAATTCATTTCTATTCAATTCAAATTTCAATTCAATTTGAATTCGTTTTCAATTCAATTCATTTCAAAATCGTTTTCAATTCACTTTGAATTCGTTATCAATTCAATTCATTTCGAAATCGTTTTCAATTCACTTTGAATTCGTTTTTAATTCAATTTATTTCGAAATCGTTTTCAATTCACTTTGAATTCGTTTTTAATTCAATTCATTTCGAAATCTTTTCAATTCACTTTGAATTCGTTATCAATTCAATTCATTTCGAAATCGTTTTCAATTCACTTTGAATTCGTTTTTAATTCAATTTATTTCGAAATCGTTTTCAATTCACTTTGAATTCGTTTTTAATTCAATTCATTTCGAAATCGTTTTCAATTCACTTCTTTTCAATTCAATTTATTTTGAATTCGTTTTCACTTTCAATTCAATTTATTTCGAAATCGTTTTCAATTCAATTCATTTCGAAATCGTTTTCAATTCAATATAAATATCGTTCACGTCAAAATGGCGTCAAACTAATCAACACGGCTTCATAAATTTCTATTTTCAAATATTCTATTTCAAATATTTCTTTTTCAAAATAGTTGTTATTATCAAAAAAAAATATTTCGTTCAACACACGACCAATCTCAATGAATGAGTACTGTCAACACATGAACTTTTATTTTATATCGATAAAGGTGCAAATTTTATTACTAAAATATTTCGTTCAACACATGACCAATCTCAATGAATGAGTACTGTCAACACATGAACTTTTATTTTATAATATACTTTATTTTTCAAATTGGAATGAGGCCCAATCAATTACCATATAAAGTTAATTATATGGATTTTCATACAACACATGTATATCATAGCATTGAAAAATAATCAACCATCAACCAAAGTGCACTACACTGTATAAGCATCAAATATAGATATTCAACGCTTATAACAGCCTGTCAATCAATCGATCGACATATTTAATCAATCAGGATGAGTGAACTTCAAATTTCATCCCAACACCCGTGTGGGGTTTCAAACAATCAAACACAGATTTTATTTGTGCAGTTGGGTGTGAAATTTATCGACCCAATCAATATCAGTCAAATCAGTGTATATACAAACAAATCGGCCGATTTGTTTGTAACTATTCATTTATTCACATTCACGTTAAAAATTATATTTTTAACGATGAAACATTTTATTCCAACATATGAATTTCTATTCAGTTCATTCTTTAAATAAAATGATATTTTTATTTTTCTAACATATTTTAGAAAATTTCGGCGGCATAACGGCACGATACTAGAAACGGGACAAGGCCTAGCCTTATCCCCGGTCTAGTGAAGGCCCACGCCATTCACTCATCAATCAAATCAATTTCATTTTGCAAACCACAAAATTTGGAGTAAGGGTCTAACCTAGCCTTACTCCTACGCCTTATAACGGCGCACGTCTAATCCTAACCAATTTATCGATTCGATTTTTTTTCACACCACAAACCACATTCAAACCAATATCGCAATCAATCACCAAACAATCAAACAAACAAGTCCATGGTCTGTGGACGATTGTGTCGGGTGCTACTAAGCACCGTCTGCATCCTAGTATAAATATATAACTAGGAAAATAGAATTTGAGTGAGAAGTTCTCACCAATAGCTATCCTAGCTCCACGGCACTTCACTGATAGAAAACTTCATCGCTATCGCACCTTCGTCATCTTCGTTGCCCGTAGCCACTACATATGTAAAAATCGAATTTTTACTTCGCTATTCAGTATATAAAAATCGAATTTTTATTTCAAAGTTCAATATATAAAAATCGAATTTTTATTTCGCTATTCAGTATATAAAAATCGAATTTTTATTTCAAAGTTCAATATATAAAAATTGAATTTTTTACTTCAAAGTTCCATATATAAAAATCGAATTTTTACTTCCCTATTCAATATATAAAAATATGATTTTTACTTTTGCTTTCAACATATAAAAATATGATTTTTACTTTTGCAAGTTCAAATCTTTTTCTACTAAAAGATTAAACCTTTTTTTTTCCTATTTTAAAGTTCAAAATAAAATCAGTTTTTCTCTTTTATAAAAATGCAGTTTTTAGTTTCTTTTTAAAAAACCTCAGTTTTAATACTTTTAATAAATCTCAGTTTTAATACTTTTAATAAATCTCAGAATTCTCTCTTTTTTTTTTAAAAGATAAAAAAAAAGTCACTTTTTATTTTACCCTTTTATAAAAAATCTGTTTTATACTTTTAAAACTTTCAGTTTTATACCTTTTTAAAAAACCAGTTTTATGCTTTTTTAAAAATTTCAGTTTTAAAATACTTTTAAAAAAATTCATTTCAGTTTTAAAATACTTAAAAAAAAATTCATTTCAGTTTTAAAATACTTTAAAAATCAATTTTAAAATGCTTATAAAATCAGTTTAAAATTCTTCTTATAAAAACAGTTTTAAATCTTTAAACATAATCAGTTTTTATAAAATAAAAAAAACAAAATAATAAAATAAAAGAAATACTTACAGAAAAAAAAGGGGCGGGTGAAGTCGTCGTCGGCGGCACTTCAGAGGGGGGGTCGGCGGCTTCAGCGTCGCGAACGTGAGGGGGGGGGGCTCGTCGGAGCTAGTACGATCGGGGGGGCTTCTGGGCGTCTCGAGGGGGGCGGCGATGCCTGGAGGGAGGCGCTCGATCCTATTTAGGGTTTCTTCTTGTTTTTTTTTTCATTTCTGTTAACTGAAATAAAAGTGAAAAGGGGGGGGGCCAGAACGAAGATAAGGGGGGGGGGAGAGAGGGAAATTAAATTTTTTTTTTTATTTTATTATTTAAATTTGCAAAAGGGTTGACTTTTACACTCGACCTCGAAACGAGGCCCACCGCCTGCCGTCCATAGCGTTTCACCCCCATTCCGAACACAATGGGATATGTATCGCAAGCTGATTTGATCGTTACATTCAGTTTCCTTTTGAATTTTTATTTAAATCACTATATTGAATTTTAAACGCACATTTCAAATTACCGGGGTCACATACTAACTAGAAAAATTCCAGAAAAATATTTTCTAGCTTCGTATTGACGATACGGTCCTAACAAAACTAGTTTCGTCGAATTTTGAGACCGTTTGAAAAATGGCCAATTTCCAGTCGATTAAAATCAACTGAAACTGGTCAAACGCGTTTTCCTTTGCCACGCTCACATTTTGATTCGAAAAATTATGGAATTTGGAACCTAGCAATAACTTGACACCACGGACCCAACAAAACTGGTTTCGTCGAAATCCGAGGTCATTTGCAAAATGTCCATTTTTAAGGGCCTTATATATATAAAAATATATATAAATTCCACAGCGACTATTTCTAATTTTAAACTGGACATATCTTATCATTTCTAAGATGAAATCCCAGTTTGTTAACTTCGTTACAAAGATATAGTTATACAGATTCAAATATTTCTTGTTTCGTTCAATTCTGACTTATATTGAATTCTGTATATTCATTTGGAATAAGAAATCGAATTTTCGAACTACCGCGCCATTTTCAATTCCTTTTATAATTATATATAATTATTTATATTCTAACGACGACGCGTATAAATATATACGTTCTAATTATATTCAAAATAAATTTCTCGTCGATATTATTTAAAATAATCTATTTTAAATATTTAAAATTCGCTAAAATGGCCAAAATAAAAATTTCAAACTGGCTCGCATTTTACGGGTTGTTACACATAGCAACCAAGGCATATTCTTGGTTCTTCTACCGCAGACCTCAACCTCTCGTGAGCCTAGTATAATGACCTGGCAGCTCACAGAGGGATCCCAAGAATATCCTCACGTTCCCCGAAGCTACTGCTTCGTTACCCAGTTCGTTGGAGCCTTTATCTAAATCAGATAGCCTTCTCGTACACGCATACTTAAACGTTGACCTAACGTATCGGGTTACTAACCTATCTAAGAAATGGTCCAAATTTCCTTGACTAAGAATTATTACTTAGTTTCCCTTAACTAAGGTTTACCACTTAGCCTTATTTCCATAATCCTTGTTAACTATGGTTATTTACCTAATCCTCCGAATTAGGGTTTATCTAATGGGTTAAGTGTCACTTAAGTTCATAACTTAGCCCGTCTACAAACCATGTCAAAATTGGCTAAGTATACAAGTCCAAGACTTAACCCTACAAACCATGTGTCAAGTAGGTTAAGTATATCAAGGAATCCATGACTTAACCTCGTCTAATTATCATTTTAGATTGGTTAATTATATAATTTAACTTGACTTTGTCATCAAATCGGTCAAGCGTATTCAAGAGATTCGTGACTTAGCCTTATCATGTTTTCACGTTAGATTGGTTAAGTATAGATTAACTTAACCTCATCAAATTAACGAGTTAGATTGGTTAAGTATAGGTCACTTAACCTCATCAAATCATCGTGTTAAATTAGTTAAGTGTTTAACTTAACCCCATTAAATTACCAAGTTGGATTAATTAAGTCTAGGCTAACTTAACCCCATCCGATTACCATGTTTAGATTAGTTAAGCCTAACCTTAACCCCATCCATTAACTGTATTATACGGTTAAGTGTCATTAAGAAAATTTACTTAACCTTATCACGTTACCGTGTTGGATTGATTAAGTGTTGGTTAACTTAATCCCGTCCACTAGTCGTATAAAAATGGTCAAGTGTCATTAGGCAAATCAAGTTACTTAACCTACCCAAGCTTATCATGTTTTGTTAAGTATCATTAGCCTAATCAAATTACTTAACCCATTTGTCCATATCAACTTTGGTTAAGCCTCATTAATCAAATTAACTTAACCCTATTATGTGGCATTAATTTAATTAATGCACCCTCAACCTCTCACATTAGACCTTGTTGTGGTTACTAGTTAAGCCGGGCGGGTCCGGGTAGATTTACACCACAACCTAGTCTAACCTCGGGTCTTAAGCGCGACATGACCAACTTCTCACATTGGGTCCTATTGTTTGCAACTACTAGTTAGGCCGGTCGGTTCCGGGTAGTTTTACGTTGCAAACTCAACCCAACCTCGAGTTGGCCATACTTATATTATCTAAGTTCATCATGTTTCCAAAACATGTTACAAGTTTCAAGCATTTGGGTAGACCTAACTTAATAGGTAAATTCCCAAGCTCATGTTTTTATGCATACTTACATGCCAACCTCCATGTTATCTTTCAAGTCATATTTTCAAGTATATGCACATGTCATATTCAAGTTAAGATTTTGCGACATGCCCATGTTTATCTAACTACCCAAAATCGTGTTTTCCCAACGCAAGCAAAGCGAGTCAACATAGTAAGGATATTATGTCACATATTGGTCTCAAAACATGCATGATGCCAAAAAGGGCTTGGCTTCCACATGCATAACATCATAAAGGGATTGGCCATAAACATGCATAGTGTCATAAGGTAACTTGGCCACAAACATGCATATTATCAAGAAGGGTTTGGCCATAAACATGCACAACTTAAAAGAGGGGATTGGCCACGAGCATGCATAATCTCATAAAGGATTTGGCCACAAACTTGCATGTTAGCATAAGGGGTTTGGGTTCATAAACATGCATAAGCCCCAAAATCTTGTCTTAGCCAATGTTTCACAAGTAAAGTGGTTCCTAAAGGTTCATGCTAGCATTTCATGCATAAAGATCCAAACTTGCAAGTTAAACTAGGTTATGCATAGCATGAGAGGCATGATTAAGTCACTCACATGGCCTAAAACCATAAACATGAACACAAGAGGCAAGGTAAGGTTCATATAGGTTCGCATAATCATGTTTAGCCTCATTTTATCCCATGTCAACATTAAAAATACCGTTTTGATCCAAAAGTAGCTAGAACTTACATAGTATGGCAAGAGGACTAGGAGCATGAATCGTTTTGGCGAAGAAAGGTGGCTCCTTTGATGAAGATCCGTCATGAAACTCGCATAGCAACGTTGATTTGGCCTCTATTTGGTGTAGCAAGCTTGCACCTTTTGATTTGAACCCGATTTGAATGCATAGGCTTTAGGGATTGGAGATGGAGGCCATGATCAAGATTGATTTTGGCAGCACTTAGTTGCTAGGTTTGATTTTTAGGGATTTAGGTTAGGTTTAGGGTCTTTTTATAGAGATTAGGATAGTTTTAGGCCCTAGGATTAGATCTAGGATTAATCTAGGCCACAGAAATCGTCACAAGCCCATCAGACCAGACCAAGACTACATCCAGGTGCACCAGGCCATAAAACACGGAGTTGTGTTTTTGGACCCAGTCGACACCCAAGTCGACAGCCCTGTCGACTTGGGGTCCAGGGGTGTCGACAGCCCTATCGACTCCCCTGTCGACATGGGCTTTGGCGGGAAAATTCCCACCTACCCCAAAACTTGAACTTCCTAGGTGATTTTCAAACTTGAAAACCCTGAAAACTTTGACGGATCATAACTTGGTCATACGGACTCCGATTCTCGAAAACTCGGACTCTATTTCGCGTATTTTTCCGAGACGAACGCAATGGCATAGCCTGTTTCACTTGATTCAGAATTTAAAATTAAATTCTGCCTTGATTCTCGTTTTAACATGTTATCGAAAAATACGGGTTGTTACATTCTCCCCACCTTTTAGGATTTCGTCCCCGAAATCCCCAAGTTAGGAAGAACATATCCTACCATCCATCATCCATCTACTCAAAACATCATCCACAAGCAACCATTGTCCTTAGATGATTTCTAATGATGTATGAATATATGCAAAACGTGTGTGTACATGTTCCTTAGCTAATGCTAATGATCAGGCCTGAAAAATCTTTCTAATGCAAAAATATGTATAGTGCCATGAATCCAACATGTATGCAAATAGTCCTAGTCATATAGATACTATATGCGTGCACAAACATTCAACCATATGCAACATCCGCATGATAACACATTCAATTTCATCCATAAACAAGTATAAATACTCGTGCATATGCAATATGAAATGTGACCGAGTCGAGCTAATATCTAATGTAAATTCGCGCATCCACGAGCAACCACTTGCAACCATTTGCAACCATATCAACCATAACATGTTTCAAATACATGTTTACATCCATAGGTTTCTACCTAAGATTCCCTGAAACAGGGTCGAGAAGATAAACAAAACAAACTCCGTACAGGATTTGTAACAGAGACAGGTCCGAGAGGATATCCATAAAAGATAGCCTACAAGCAAGCTCAACAGAAAAACAGGGATCGAGGATATATTCCCAAAAGAGATATCATGCACGTATTTAGTCTTCAGTCTCCTGAGTCGCATTACCTTGATCTTAGTCCCATCGTGCCTTGACCGCCCCTTTTACTTCACGGTTTCGCAGCTTCTTATTTCCTGTTTCCATAACATGAGTTGGAACTCATTTCCTCGTCACCTCTCGTTCCACTTGCACTTATTCTCCTTCTAGAATACTTGGCGCAAACAGGACTGCGTACACATTATTCCATGCGAGCCCTCAAAATTCACTAGTGAATCCTGGACCTTATACCATAAGGTATTCCACGTAGTAGAACTTTCTCTTGAAAGTAAACAGATGCCAACCGGGTTATCAAGTGCACTTACTAGGGTGATTTCCATAACCCATGCATAAGTGAAATAAACCATCCGTCTTATCGGCGAACCCACTCGATCGGGCTTCAAATTTCCAATAAAGGTATCAAGGGATTCCAGGTAACTAATCATGACCGAACCCAAAAGGTTCCACGAGACTTCGAGGGCTAGTCAAGAGTCTAACTACCCTTCTATCAAAACCGAGAGTGGCACCCCTTACTGGATAACCACTTCATCCCTGGAATCCATCCATAGCTTATAAACATAAGCATTATTTCCAAGCTCAATACTCGGCATAGACATTCTCAAATCCAAACAAGTCATGAATAAATGGACCGATCTTCCAATAGGACTTGGGACAAAAACGGGATCCCCTACTACGCTAGTACTAAGGTGCAGAGACTCAACTATCGAAGCGGACTTAAAAGATGCGGTGATCAAAACAAAGTCCCGACAGGATGATAGAGAAGAAAAGCTAAACCTTTGACAAGATCGTTACCCTCCTTCCGAGGTACTCTAGAAATGAGAGCATACTACTGCCCTCCCGATGATCTTGTCCTTGTCCCATAATACTTAACTATCCGCCCCGTTTTACCATGCCAAAGGTACTCTCTCGTCATGGGTTTCATTGTTCATCTTTCTCCCTCCTTTGAGGACTAAGCCATACCAATAAGTTGCTCATCCTTAAGCTCGTATCCTTTATCCTTCTTTCTCACGATCCTTTCTTATAACGCGGTCACTGGTCTCTCGAGAACCACCTCCATCGTATGGAAAGCACTTTCGTAGGTAGAAAAGACTAGTCGCAGTTAAAACTACTGTGACTACAGATGGAGGAAAGAAAGGAAAAGAGACTCAATTAAGGAAACAAGGATAGTGCTAATGGCCTTTGGGGAATAGCCTTTTTCTTGAAAAATGCTTCTTTGTAAACGATTTTCAAATAGTTTTCAGAAGGTCTTTAAAAACTTTTGCCCAGTCTGGTAACCTTCTGCTCTGATACCAAATGTAACACCCCGCCTCCGCTAGGGTCACTCACAAAGGAATGCACTAGCTTTAGAGGGGCATTATTGGTAAACATGCACAGAAATATCACAAGACAGAACATATATATATAAATAGCGGAAGTAAAATCAAACTTTCATAAACATGAATACATAAGGTCTAAAGCCTTTTACATCAGAGTACATCAAAACCTGTCTTGCAATAGTAAAGAAGCATAAAGACTTTTTAATAAATTATTCCCCAAGTAAAACCGTAAAGTAGCCATAGCCAAGAGAAGTCCAAGCCATCCATGATGACCTTCAAGCAGAAGAAGTCCGAACTAAACAGCATTGTTTCCTCCCTGAAGCCTGGGGGGAAACGGAAGAAAAGAGGCGAAACAAAACGGGTCAGTCAAAAAGACTGATTAAGTCCTATCTACTTCCAGTATAAAAACAGGTAAAGGTAACATGACATGCATAAACTGAAAGTAAACATAAGGATAACTACAAGATAGATAAACCAGGGTAGCCGGTTGAACTACTGCGGCAAGGTAAACTAAGGTATCCTGATATACTACGGTGTTATGATAAGTCAAGGTATTACATCGTCAGATTTCTATCGAGTACATTATCCCAAGGTATCTACCCCGTCTAACATCCCACGGTATCTATTATGTATATTCTTCCTAGTTCTAACATGTATATTTGCTCTGCACCTCTCGTACTAGTATCCCTACCCGCGTCATGTGTTAACCATGAATGTCCCGTGCTCAAAGTCGTGTAATGGTCCATGTCAACCTAATATCGCATATATAGGTTACTCAAATCATATGTTTCTTTCCATGTATATAAGTTCAGTCCTTTGCCGTACCTCGTACGGGCTTCCTCATGTCGTATTATCCTTGAAATCGTTTGGACTGTCACCCTTGTTCTAGCTAGGCTCTTCCATATGAATCATCGTTTGAACTACTAGGACTTACGCCACCTAGCACCACTAGGGATTACGCTTACCTATTGCACGCTTTCGTATTTCGGTTTGGGTTAAACCACCTAGGCCACTAGGGATTACGCTAACCCTCAACAGCGCCCTTTTTCCCACGCATTCATCGTGAATCGTTTTTCTATAACTGTATGCACATGTATCACATCGTGCCATCCGAGTCCTGTCACAGGGCAAACCAAGAAATACAGGACTCGGTCGGGAGCTTTAGATTTATCTGCCGATGCAGATACTAAGGTCTGCTTTTCTACACGTGGCTATGGTCCCACGAGACCCCTCCCTCAACTAGTGAAAGGCAACACAAGAGAAAATCTTGCATGAGAACTACACTCCGGCCAGCCCACATCCTACGGCCTACCTCACCAATAATTAGATAGCAAATCATGGTCTGTTGGGTGTTCCCTGCCTTTCCGTACGTACACGCTTGACTCAAGATGGTAGATGATCGACGAACTTGCTATCTCGGGCAACTTATGTATTCGTCGACTCACTGCTATCCACCCCAGTCTTTAGGTCGCTCGCATAGCAACCAAGGCATATTCTTGGTTCTTCTACCGCAGACCTCAACCTCTCGTGAGCCTAGTACAATGACCTGGCAGCTCACTGAGGGATCCCAAGAATATCCTCACGTTCCCCGAAGCCACTGCTTCGTTACCCAGTTCGTTGGAGCCTTTATCTAAATCAGATAGCCTGCTCCTACACGCATACTTAAACGTTGACCTAACGTATCGGGTTACTAACCTATCTAAGAAATGGTCCAAATTTCCTTGACTAAGAATTATTACTTAGTTTCCCTTAACTAAGGTTTACCACTTAGCCTTATTTCCATAATCTTTGTTAACTATGGTTATTTACCTAATCCTCCGAATTAGGGTTTATCTAATGGGTTAAGTGTCACTTAAGTTCATAACTTAGCCCGTCTACAAACCATGTCAAAATTGGCTAAGTATACAAGTCCAAGACTTAACCCTACAAACCATGTGTCAAGTTGGTTAAGTATATCAAGGAATCCATGACTTAACCTCGTCTAATTATCATTTTAGATTGGTTAATTATATAATTTAACTTGACCTTGTCATCAAATCGGTCAAGCGTATTCAAGAGATTCGTGACTTAGCCTTATCATGTTTTCACGTTAGATTGGTTAAGTATAGATTAACTTAACCTCATCAAATTAACGAGTTAGAATTGTTAAGTATAGGTCACTTAACCTCATCAAATCATCGTGTTAAATTAGTTAAGTGTTTAACTTAACCCCATTAAATTACCAAGTTGGATTAATTAAGTCTAGGCTAACTTAACCCCATCCGATTACCATGTTTAGATTAGTTAAGCCTAACCTTAACCCCATCCATTAACTGCATTATACGGTTAAGTGTCATTAAGAAAATTTACTTAACCTTATCACGTTACCGTGTTGGATTGATTAAGTGTTGGTTAACTTAATCCCGTCCACTAGTCGTATAAAAATGGTCAAGTGTCATTAGGCAAATCAAGTTACTTAACCTACCCAAGCTTATCATGTTTTGTTAAGTATCATTAGCCTAATCAAATTACTTAACCCATTTGTCCATATCATCTTTGGTTAAGCCTCATTAATCAAATTAACTTAACCCTATTATGTGGCATTAATTTAATTAATGCACCCTCAACCTCTCACATTAGACCTTGTTGTGGTTACTAGTTAAGTCGGGCGGGTCCGGGTAGATTTACACCACAACCTAGTCTAACCTCGGGTCTTAAGCGCGACATGACCAACTTCTCACATTGGGTCCTATTGTTTGCAACTACTAGTTAGGCCGGTCGGTTCCGGGTAGTTTTACGTTGCAAACTCAACCCAACCTCGAGTTGGCCATACTTATATTATCTAAGTTCATCATGTTTCCAAAACATGTTACAAGTTTCAAGCATTTGGGTAGACCTAACTTAATAGGTAAATTCCCAAGCTCATGCTTTTATGCATACTTACATGCCAACCTCCATGTTATCTTTCAAGTCATATTTTCAAGTATATACACATGTCATATTCAAGTTAAGATTTTGCGACATGCCCATGTTTATCTAACTACCCAAAATCGTGTTTTCCAAACGCAAGCAAAGCGAGTCAACATAGTAATGATACTATGTCACATTTTGGTCTCAAAACATGCATGATGCCAAAAAGGGCTTGGCTTCCACATGCATAACATCATAAAGGGATTGGCCATAAACATGCATAGTGTCATAAGGTAACTTGGCCACAAACATGCATATTATCAAGAAGGGTTTGGCCATAAACATGCACAACTTAAAAGAGGGGATTGGCCACGAGCATGCATAATCTCATAAAGGATTTGGCCACAAACTTGCATGTTAGCATAAGGGGTTTGGGTTCATAAACATGCATAAGCCCCAAAATCTTGTCTTAGCCAATGTTTCACAAGTAAAGTGGTTCCTAAAGGTTCATGCTAGCATTTCATGCATAAAGATCCAAACTTGCAAGTTAAACTAGGTTATGCATAGCATGAGAGGCATGATTAAGTCACTCACATGGCCTAAAATCATAAACATGAACACAAGAGGCAAGGTAAGGTTCATATAGGTTCGCATAATCATGGTTAGCCTCATTTTATCCCATGTCAACATTAAAAATACCGTTTTGATCCAAAAGTAGCTACAACTTACATAGTATGGCAAGAGGACTAGGAGCATGAATCGTTTTGGCGAAGAAAGGTGGCTCCTTTGATGAAGATCCGTCATGAAACTCGCATAGCAACGTTGATTTGGCCTCTATTTGGTGTAGCAAGCTTGCACCTTTTGATTTGAACCCGATTTGAATGCATAGGCTCTAGGGATTGGAGATGGAGGCCATGATCAAGATTGATTTTGGCAGCACTTAGTTGCTAGGTTTGATTTTTAGGGATTTAGGTTAGGTTTAGGATCTTTTTATAGAGATTAGGATAGTTTTAGGCCCTAGGATTAGATCTAGGATTAATCTAGGCCACAGAAATCGTCACAGGCCCATCAGACCAGACCAAGACTGCATCCAGGTGCACCAGGCCACAAAACACGGAGTTGTGTTTTTGGACCCAGTCGACACCCAAGTCGACAGCCCTGTCGACTTGGGGTCCAGGGGTGTCGACAACCCTGTCGACTCCCCTGTCGACATGGGCTTTGGCGGGAAAATTCCCGCCTACCCTAAAACTTGAACTTCCTAGGTGATTTTCAAACTTGAAAACCCTGAAAACTTTGACGGATCATAACTTGGTCATACGGACTCCGATTCTCGAAAACTCGGACTCTATTTCGCGTATTTTTCCGAGACGAACGCAATGGCAAAGCCTGTTTCACTTGATTCAGAATTTAAAATTAAATTCTGCCTTGATTCTCGTTTTAACATGTTAACGAAAAATACGGGTTGTTACACTCTCCACGCAAGTTTTCAAGCTTCACGCAAACTCCTGCTCCATTCAATGCATACCCCAGGCCGTCGACCTCCTACTTCGTTCAAGCTACACGCCTCCATACACTGTTACTTCATGTAACATCCCTCCAGTGTCGCGTCAACTCCTCTTCTAGAACAGCAACTGAAACACCCCACCTCCGTTAGGGTCACTCTCAAAGGGAATGCCCTAATTTTGGTGGAGGTTTATAAGTATAAGTCACAGATATACAAGACAGATATAAGAACACATATTTGTAAACAGCGGAAAAACAACAACTTTTATTTCATAAAAGCAAATACGTGCTACAACAACATCACCATAATTGTCTTACATCTTTTCCAAAAACATAACACTTTCATAATCTGTCTTGATTACATTATTTAAAGAAGCATAAATAAAACATAGATAAACTGCACTGGCCCCATAGTGGTTGTCCAAAGCCATAGTTCAAGACGAAAAGGACCAAGCAATACATTTCTCTTCTTCAAGCTGGATGTTAAGGCTGGTCAAGCTACTGTGTTCCCTCCCTGTGGACCTGGGGGGGGGGGGAACGGAAGAAAAGTAGAGTCAGACATAAAGCCTGAGTAAGTCTAGTACTATTCTGTCTATGAATAAAGAACTGGGTATGATAAGTATAAACAAGAAGTGGGAAAGCACTATAAACTTGGTTAAGTTGTCTAGGGTCGAATATGCTATCGTACCCCCATGTTAATCTCTGAACCCATATAAACTAGTTTCCGACTGGCACCCCATAAACCAGGGTGATGTGATCCATTCTATGATGATCGGCTCCTACTCGCATAGTTACATGTGTCCTACGGCCCCCGATGTTGTAGTTACCTATGCTGGTCCCACCATGGGGTGTATCAAGTCTCATGGCGGCGGCCCGACACAATCCTAGAATGCACAGGTAAGCTACTGGTGTCCAGTGCCTTATTTTTCTGCGTCGGAGTGTGTGCACGCCCGCACCCCGTTAGAACCTACACTGCTACACCACCGCCGTCGATTTGACCTCTTACAATCAGCCCAGTAATCGTGCCCCACCCTGCCTAGTTTCAGGGTATCCTGATACACCTTCTAGGGTTACCACTGAAAAGGGTCCCCCGTTACTAGGTTTTCTATCTCTAGCCAACATGCTAAGTTGGTTAAGTGTTTCCTAACCTAACCCCCACCAGTCCGTTTAGTTTAGCATGTTCCACTTTGATTAAGTCTTTAGTTCACTTAATCCTAACAATCCTGACTCAGCCTTAATTGTCTTATTAAAGCCTTGACCTCTCACATTAGACAGGTGTTGTTGTGGCTGCCTGTTGCCGGTTGGTTCCGGGCAGTCTTACGCCACAACTCAGTCTAACCTCGGGTCCTTATTGGGCTCCATGTTTAACCTCCCACATTGGATAGGTATTGTTGTGACTACTGGACAGCCGGGCGGTTCCGGGCAGGTTTACATCACAACTCAATCCAACCTCGGGTTAAACACATCGTATGTTCTACATTTACATATTTTGTCTTTCTTCTTTATTTTCTTATATGTAAATATTCGCGGCCCATTATTAAGTTAATGGTGTAAAGGTTACACCAATCATGGGCCCAACCCGTACTTGAATTTGGGCCCTTCTATTTTATATTTTCATTCATTAGTAATTTTAACCCAACGTTATTTTCCCCCGTTTAACACGTCCGTTTATTATATATATGTTGGGCTTAGCCTTTTAAAGCCCAACTTAGCCATGCGAAAAGGGGAGGCTTAAAGCGTGATTACATACACAAAAAGGGGAATGTGAACGCATGAACTTGCAATATGACGTTGGAAATACAAAATAGAAACTGGAGTACTTGCATAGTAGTGACATATACTTTGGTCATAAAGCATAAGTGACATGAATCAACCCATGTAAACTTGTAGTTAAGTTAAGAATATAACTATCGACACATAGGCTTAACTACAACATAAACCTATATTTTTATTCAGGCATAATGTCAAACATAAGCAAATCATGTTCATAAGACTACTACATGTTTACAAAGGTGCCTACTTTTGTGACTAATACAAAAGTATAGTTAAATTTGTTCACATAACCATGGCATAAATATTTCTAACATGAAATCATGATTTTTACTTTAGTCGTGCAAACTTGCAAAAAGGGATTTTGAATCTAACCTAGCTATGTACCACATATGTCATCATATAATTCTTGTAAACAATATAGACTTAACATGGATTTCAGTTATGCCAAATATCAATCATAGCCTAGTCATATTCATAAGTTTGCAAATAGGTTTTCTAGTACAAAAGCATGTCTTAATACATAAATCATGGTGCCAAAATTTCAACATAGTTTCATATGAACTATAACAACCAAACTTGTTCCAATTACGTACAAAATGATTTATGTACAAAAATATACATCATGATGGCATAGTAGCAAAACCCCAAACTTGCATGAGTTTCAATTAAACAACTACATACATGTAGCTTCAACAAGGATTACATAATTTGCGAATATTCCAAACGTATACTTGCATAAAACTACCGCATGTAGTTTTTTTATAATGAATAACATAATTCGAGAATATCCAAACGTATACAATATTCCAAATCGATAAGAATCATAGTAACGCACAAATTATGAATTATTTATCACCACAATCAAGTATACAAGCCAACACAGTTATTTGTTCATACCAAAATAATACTCTACTTACAATGTGTGGCGAATTCTCAAATTTAGGGATTTGAAGATGCGATTTGATTTGATTGAGTTGCTTTATGCCTTAGAATTTGCCTCCTAATCCTCTCTCCAATTGGTGGCTACTCTTAGTCGTTCCTCAGCAACATGGCGGCTTTGTTCTTATTTTTGAATGAATAGATTAGGGTTGAGTCTAGGGTCCTTTTTATAGGGGTTATGAACCGATTAGGACCATTGATGTTGCTTGGATTGATCGTAGCCATTCATCCTAAGGAGAGACCAATTAGAGCCTGCCACCTAGCCCTAATGACAAAGCAGACTGCAGAAAATCGACCAACATAGAATAGGCCAGCCAGGTTGGGCTGGGTTCGACCTGGGTCTGGACCAGGTCGACAGCACTGTCGACAGCCCTATCGACAGCCCTGTCGACCTGGCTAGACCAGGTCGACAGCCCAGTCGACCTGGGTGCCTTAGGCGGGTGTTCTTCCGCCCTGGCCCATTGGGCCCCATTTTGGAATTTAAACTTGATTTTCTGAGCTATTTTATTCCGTTTGAATTTTAAACTTAATTCAGAAACTTCCGAAGGCCATATCTTCTTCATACGGACTCCGTTTTTCGAAAACTCGGACTCTATTTCGCGTATTTTTCCGAGACGAACGCAATGGCGTATCCCGTTTCCCTTAGTTCTTTGATTTCAAATTAATTATACTTTAATTTGTTATTTTCACAGTTATAGAATTCGCGGGGTGTTACATTCTCCCCCACTTAAAAGGATTTCGTCCCCGAAATCTTCAAGTTAGGAGGAATGTATATCCTAACATCCAATCATCCATCTACTCATCCATCAAACACGAGCATCCATTGTCCTTAAAAGACTTCTAATGCTTCATGATCATATGCGAAGTGTGTGTGTACATGTACTTATCTAATGCAAAATCAGGCGGTCTACTGATTCAGTTGACCTCCTTAATGCGAATTATGTAAGTGCCATGAATCCATTATGTATGCAAATTTTCCTATTCTTGATTCTACATGAGTGCATAATCATTCAATACAAATGCAACATCCACATGACAACACATTATAGTTCAACCATATACGAATGCAAACATATATGCATATGCAATATGAAGTGACTGAGCCGATCTAAACCCTAGATTGTGTGTATATGCAACCACGAGCAACCACTAGCAATCACTTGCAACCACTTGCAACCATCATCCATAACATGTTTCAATTACATGTTTCCATCCAAAGGGTTTCTACCTAAAAGATAAGGTCGAGGAAATATACCTAAAAAGATAGATAAAAGCGCAACTTAAGGAAAAGGAAAGATCAAGGATGTACCCTCGAACAGAAAAGGGTAGGCAGTGCGTATTCTAGCTTCAGTTTCCCAAGTCGCGTCTCCCTCGGCGTCGCTCCACTGAACTTTGACGAGCTTGACTTCACGGTTGCGTAGCTTCTTCACTTCCGTTCCTAATATACGGGTTGGAACTTTTCTTATGGTTGCTTCGCGTTCCACTTCGGCCTCTTCGAGGATATTTGGCTCTACCACCTCAGCTGACTCATGTAGACATTTTCGGAGATGTGAAACGTGAAAAACGTTGTGGACTCCAGCCAACTTCTCGGGTAGCTCTAATCTATAGGCCATTTTCCCAATTTTCTCGATGATAGGGAATGGCCCTACGAACCTTGGTGCCAGTTTTCCTGTGGTTCCAAAACGAACAACGTTTCTTAGTGGTGATACCTTGAGAAAAACTCTGTCTCCAACCTCAAATTCAAGATCGGTCCTTCTCTTGTCGGCATAGGACTTTTGTCTGTCTTGGGCCGTCTTCATCCTTCTTCGTATTAAGTCTACTTTCTCTGAAGTCTCTCGGATCATATCTGGTCCAAGTATGAGCTTATCAGTAGACTCCCACCAAAAAGTGGGCGATCGGCATGGTCTTCCATATAAAGCTTCGAAGGGCGCCATTCCGATGGTTGCTTGATAGCTGTTGTTGTAGGCAAATTCCACCAAAGGAAGGTGGTCTTCCCATGTCCCTCCGAAGTCAAGGACGCATAGCCTTAAAAGGTCTTCCAAAACTCTGTTCACCCTCTCTGTTTGGCCGTCGGTTTGGGGATGATAGACTGTGCTCAAGCATAACTGCGTTCCTATTGCTTCTTGCAGACTCCGCCAAAACTCACTGGTGAAGATGGGGTCTCGGTCACTAACAATGCTAGATGGTATTCCATGGAGTCGAACGATTTCTTTGAGGTAAAGTGATGCTAGGGATGAGGCAGTTCTTTTAATTTTGACAGGTAAAAAGTGGGCGCTTTTAGTAAGCCTATCCACTATTACCCAAATGCCAGTGTTGCCTCTCCTAGACCTAGGCAGCCCATCGATGAAGTCCATTGAGGTGTTATCCCACTTCCACTGCGGGACCTCCAGAGGATGTAGCAGTCCGCCAGGCTTTTTCTGTTCCGCCTTAACCTGTTGGCACACCATACACTTAGAAACGAACTCTGCCACGTCCTTTTTCATGCCGTTCCAGAAGAAAGTCCTTTTTATATCTTTGTACATTTTATCTCCGCCTGGATGTATCGTCATCTTGGAGTGATGTGCTTCCTCGAGAACCTTCCTTATTAAATCTTTTGTCTGTGGGACGCATAGTCTTCCGTCTCGCCTTAGCAAACCCTTATTGTCGATGGAGTATCTGTTGAGGTGACTTGAAGTCTCACCCCTAATTAGCCTATCAATTGTTTCCACAAGCTGAGGGTCTTCGCGTTGTGCTGTCCCTACTGAATCCACTAAAGTTGGGCGCACTTCGAGAGATGCTAGCAAGCCTGGTACGAAATCGGAGGAAGGCCTAAAGTCGAAGCTGGCTATAAACTCTAGGCTTTGTCTTTCAACAAACAACGGGCTTAGGGTCAATTTCTTTCGGCTCAACGCGTCTGCTACTACGTTGCCTTTGCCCGGAGTGTAGGAGATTTCGAAATCGTACGAGGCAAGAAACTCCATCCATCTTTGTTGCCTCAAGTTAATATCCTTCTGCGAGAAAAGATATTTCAACGATTTATGGTCAGTGTAAAGTTCGAACTTCTCACCTAGGAGATAGTGTCGCCAAGACTTGAGTGCAAAGACGATGGCGGCTAACTCAAGATCGTGGGTTGGGTAGTTCTTTTCGTGCACTTTCAACTGCCTCCCGCCATAAGCTACTACCCTTCCTTCTTACATTAAGACGGCGCCTAGCCCTGTCCCGCATGCATCCGTTTAAACAGTGAACATCTTGCTCCCATCTGGCAGCGTCAAAACTGGGGCTGTTGTGAGAGCCCTTTTCGGTCGTTGGAAAGCAAACTCGCAATCCAAATCCCAATTGAACACTAGATTCTTCTTGGTCAATTTCGTGAGCGGAGCTGAGCTTTTCGCAAAATCCCTTATGAATTTCCGATAGAAACCCGCTAGTCCTAGAAAGCTTCGGACCTCAGTTGCATTCCTTGGCGTCTTCCAATCCTGTACCACCACTACCTTAGCAGGGTCCACTGCTAACCCTTGTTTGGATATTATGTGCCCAAGGAACCTCACCTCTTCTCTCCAAAAGTGGCATTTGGAGAATTTGGCTTTTAGTTGATGGACTCGCAAAGTTTCCATGATTGCCCTTAAGTGCTGAGCATGTTCCTCTTCACTTTTGGAGAAGATAAGGATATCATCTACGAAGACCACTACGAATTTGTTGAGGAAATCTCTAAATACCCTACTCATCAGGTCCACGAAGTAAGCAGGTGCATTTGTCAAGCCGAAAGGCATGACAAGCCATTCAAAAAAGCCGTCTGGGGTTCTGAATGCCGTTTTATCGATGCTATCTTCAGCCACCCTTAGCTGATGAAAACCGGTTGCTAAATCGAGCTGGGAGAAAACAGACGCTCCTACCAGCTGGTCAAATAAATCATCAATTCTAGGGAGAGGGTGCCTATTCTTTTTCGTTAGCTTGTTGAGCTCCCTATAGTCAACACATAGACGGAGTGAACCATCCGCCTTTGTAGCGAACACCACCGGAGCGCCCCATTCTGAAATGCTCCTCCTAATGAACCCCTTTTGTAGAAGCTCTTTAATCTGTTTACTGAGCTCTTTCCTTTCTCGTGGAGCCATGTGTCTAACGGGCAACGCAACGGGCTTTGCATTATCTACAAGATATATGCGGAAGTCTATTTCCCGCTTCGGAGGCAAGCCCTTCACCTCTTCGAAGACATCCGGATATTCCCGGACCACTCTAACTGATTGCAAATTTTCAACAGAGGCGTCTAGCGATTCAAGATAACTAAGCATAACCGCATACGAGGGATTACAAGAAATTTCCAAAGTATTACCGAGCTGGGTTAGGAGCCTAACAACCCTTTTCTCACAATCAAGGATGGCCCCATTACTGGATAGCCAATCCATACCCAAAATCAAACCATAACCCGAAAAGCCCAAAACAAAGGCACTACATTGAAATTCTACACTTAGAATAGAAATTTTCAATCCCAAACAGATCATAGACAAATGAGTTGGGCCCCCAATTGGGTTTGAAACAATTAAGGGGTCCTCTACCATACTAGTTTTTAGGTGCAGAGATTCTACTAAAGCAGACGAGATAAAGGAGTGTGATGCGCCAGAATCAAATAAAGTGCAAACGGGGTGATCATAAAGATAAACTACACTTTCTACAGAAGTATTTATACCTCGCTGTTGCAGAGGTGGCGCTTCCAGCACATGAACCTGTGCCCCTGGGGTGGATCCAGCCCTCTGCCCCTGTCCTCGTTTCTTTGGGCAGTCCTTAGCCCTGTGGCCTGTCTCACCGCAAGAAAAGCACCCACCATTCTCCTTGGCCTTCTTTTTCCGGCAGTCCTTAACTAAGTGCCCCACTTTGCCACAGAAATTGCACTTCCTCTTCTCTTTGTTGCCTTTCCCGCCCTTCTTAAAGTCTGTCTTCTTAGGCTGCAAACCTTCTTTCTTCCCTTGAGAGCTTTCTGCCTTTGTCTCCTTCTTGCCCTTATCTTCTTCATTCAGCAATGCCATTTGCACCAATCTTTCATACGTGGCTCCCATGGGTATATGGGTCATGGCCAAACTGTGTAATGGCTCATTCAACCCTTTGACGAAACGGAGAGCCTTCTTGTGCGGGGTGTTGACTAGGTCAAGCCCAAACCTAGCCAGCTCATCGAACTGATTCACATATTCTCTGACTGTCTTGTCCCCTTGTTTAAGAAACAAGAATTTTTCCAACTGCAAACTTCTTTCCGCATCTGAGAGAAATTTAGTCTCAAACCTTGCCCTAAAGTCCTCCCATGTCTCCACTGGTCTTTCAGCATTAGTGACTTCCCACCAGTAGGAAGCCTCGCCCTTCAATAGCCACACTGCCAATTGTACTTTTTGTCTATCATCTACCTCAAAGATGATGAATAGGTCCTCAGTTTCTTTCAGCCAATTCCTAGCTGCCACGAAGGACTCAGTTCCATGGAAATCCCTTCCTCCCATAGCTTTAAAATCTTTACATATCTTAGCAAACGTGTTTCCCCGAGGAGGAGGTGGAGGAAAAGGTGCCGCTGCAGCTGGATGATTTCCGGCAGCTGGGGGAGGAGGAATGGTAGGACCTGGCTGAGTGGCTCTTGCTTCTAAGAACCGTCTAAACCAACCAGGTATTGGTACCCCTTCCGGCAAGTTAAGTTCTTCGGACATGCTGAAATAAAAAGGATAGGTTCAAAACGAAGGATAAGAGATAGTACCAATGGCTTTGGGGAGTGGACTTTGCCTTTTTAAAATAAAATAATATTTTTCTTTTAAAAATGCTTCTTTAAATTTCCTTTTTGAAAATAATTTTTCAAAACTTTTTATCTTATCTGGTAAACCTATGCTCTGATACCAAGTGAAACACCCCACCTCCGTTAGGGTCACTCTCAAAGGGAATGCCCTAATTTTGGTGGAGGTTTATAAGTATAAGTCACAGATATACAAGACAGATATAAGAACACATATTTGTAAACAGCGGAAAAACAACAACTTTTATTTCATAAAAGCAAATACGTGCTACAACAACATCACCATAATTGTCTTACATCTTTTCCAAAAACATAACACTTTCATAATCTGTCTTGATTACATTATTTAAAGAAGCATAAATAAAACATAGATAAACTGCACTGGCCCCATAGTGGTTGTCCAAAGCCATAGTTCAAGACGAAAAGGACCAAGCAATACATTTCTCTTCTTCAAGTTGGATGTTAAGGCTGGTCAAGCTGCTGTGTTCCCTCCCTGTGGACCTAGGGGGGGAACGGAAGAAAAGAAGACGAAAGAAAAGTAGAGTCATACATAAAGCCTGAGTAAGTCTAGTACTATTCTGTCTATGAATAAAGAACTGGGTATGATAAGTATAAACAAGAAGTGGGAAAGCACTATAAACTTGGTTAAGTTGTCTAGGGTCGAATATGCTATCGTACCCCATGTTAATCTCTGGACCCATATAAACTAGTTTCTGACTGGCACCCCATAAACCAGGGTGATGTGATCCATTCTATGATGATCGGCTCCTACTCGCATAGTTACATGTGTCCTACGGCCCCCGATGTTGTAGTTACCTATGCTGGTCCCACCATGGGGTGTATCAAGTCTCATGGTGGCGGCCCGACACAATCCTAGAATGCACAGGTATGCTACTGGTGTCCAGTGCCTTATTTTTCTGCGCCGGAGTGTGTGCACGCCCGCACCCCGTTAGAACCTACACTGCTACACCACCGCCGTCGATTTGACCTCTTACAATCAGCCCAGTAATCGTGCTCTACCCTGCCTAGTTTCAGGGTATCCTGATACACCTTCTAGGGTTACTGCTGAAAAGGGTCCCCCGTTACTAGGTTTTCTATCTCTAGCCAACATGCTAAGTTGGTTAAGTGTTTCCTAACCTAACCCCCACCAGTCCGTTTAGTTTAGCATGTTCCACTTTGATTAAGTCTTTAGTTCACTTAATCCTAATAATCCTGACTCAGCCTTAATTGTCTTATTAAAGCCTTGACCTCTCACATTAGACAGGTGTTGTTGTGGCTGCCTGTTGCCGGTTGGTTTCGGGCAGTCTTACGCCACAACTCAGTCTAACCTCGGGTCCTTATTGGGCTCCATGTTTAACCTCCCACATTGGATAGGTATTGTTGTGACTACTGGACAGCCGGGCGGTTCCGGGCAGGTTTACATCACAACTCAATCCAACATCGGGTTAAACACATCGTATGTTCTACATTTACATATTTTGTCTTTCTTCTTTATTTTCTTATATGTAAATATTCGCGGCCCATTATTAAGTTAATGGTGTAAAGGTTACACCAATCATGGGCCCAACCCATACTTGAATTTGGGCCCTTCTATTTTATATTTTCATTCATTAGTAATTTTAACCCAACGTTATTTTCCCCCGTTTAACACGTCCGTTTATTATATATATGTTGGGCTTAGCCTTTTAAAGCCCAACTTAGCCATGCGAAAAGGGGAGGCTTAAAGCGTGATTACATACACAAAAAGGGGAATGTGAACGCATGAACTTGCAATATGACGTTGGAAATACAAAATAGAAACTGGTGTACTTGCATAGTAGTGACATATACTTTGGTCATAAAGCATAAGTGACATGAATCAAACCATGTAAACTTGTAGTTAAGTTAAGAATATAACTATCGACACATAGGCTTAACTACAACATAAACCTATATTTTTATTCAGGCATAATGTCAAACATAAGCAAATCATGTTCATAAGACTAGTACATGTTTACAAAGGTGCCTACTTTTGTGACTAATACAAAAGTATAGTTAAATTTGTTCACATAACCATGGCATAAATATTTCTAACATGAAATCATGATTTTTACTTTAGTCATACAAACTTGCAAAAAGGGATTTTGAATCTAACCTAGCTATGTACCACATATGTCATCATATAATTCTTGTAAACAATATAGACTTAACATGGATTTCAATTATGCCAAATATCAATCATAGCCTAGTCATATTCATAAGTTTGCAAATTGGTTTTCTAGTACAAAAGCATGTCTTAATACATAAATCATGGTGCCAAAATTTCAACATAGTTTCATATGAACTATAACAACCAAACTTGTTCCAATTACGTACAAAATGATTTATGTACAAAAATATACATCATGATGGCATAGTAGCAAAACCCCAAACTTGCATGAGTTTCAATTAAACAACTACATACATGTAGCTTCAACAAGGATTACATAATTTGCGAATATTCCAAACGTATACTTGCATAAAACTACCACATGTAGTTTTTTTATAATGAATAACATAATTCGAGAATATCCAAACGTATACAATATTCCAAATCGATAAGAATCATAGTAACGCACAAATTATGAATTATTTATCACCACAATCAAGTATACAAGCCAACACAGTTATTTGTTCATACCAAAATAATACTCTACTTACAATGGTGTGGCGAATTCTCAAATTTAGGGATTTGAAGATGCGATTTGATTTGATTGAGTTGCTTTATGCCTTAGAATTTGCCTCCTAATCCTCTCTCCAATTAGTGGCTACTCTTAGTCGTTCCTCAGCAACATGGCGGCTTTGTTCTTATTTTTGAATGAATAGATTAGGGTTGAGTCTAGGGTCCTTTTTATAGGGGTTATGAACCGATTAGGACCATTGATGTTGCTTGGATTGATCGTAGCCATTCATCCTAAGGAGAGACCAATTAGAGCCTGCCACCTAGCCCTAATGACAAAGCAGACTGCAGAAAATCGACCAACATAGAATAGGCCAGCCAGGTTGGGTTGGGTTCGACCTGGGTCTGGACCAGGTCGACAGCCCTGTCGACAGCCCTGTCGACCTGGCTAGACCAGGTCGACAGCCCAGTCGACCTGGGTGCCTTAGGCGGGTGTTCTTCCGCCCTGGCCCATTGGGCCCCATTTTGGAATTTAAACTTGATTTTCTGAGCTATTTTATTCCGTTTGAATTTTAAACTTAATTCAGAAACTTCCGAAGGCCATATCTTCTTCATACGGACTCCGTTTTTCGAAAACTCGGACTCTATTTCGCGTATTTTTCCGAGACGAACGCAATGGCGTATCCCGTTTCCCTTAGTTCTTTGATTTCAAATTAATTATACTTTAATTTGTTAATTTCATAGTTATAGAATTCGCGGGGTGTTACATTCTCCCCCACTTAAAAGGATTTCGTCCCCGAAATCTTCAAGTTAGGAGGAATGTATATCCTAACATCCAATCATCCATCTACTCATCCATCAAACACGAGCATCCATTGTCCTTAAAAGACTTCTAATGCTTCATGATCATATGCGAAGTGTGTGTGTACATGTACTTATCTAATGCAAAATCAGGCGGTCTACTGATTCAGTTGACCTCCTTAATGCGAATTATGTAAGTGCCATGAATCCATTATGTATGCAAATTTTCCTATTCTTGATTCTACATGAGTGCATAATCATTCAATACAAATGCAACATCTACATGACAACACATTATAGTTCAACCATATATGAATGCAAACATATATGCATATGCAATATGAAGTGACCGAGCCGATCTAAACCCTAGATTGTGTGTGTATATGCAACCACGAGCAACCACTAGCAATCACTTGCAACCACTTGCAACCATCATCCATAACATGTTTCAATTACATGTTTCCATCCAAAGGGTTTCTACCTAAAAGATAAGGTCGAGGAAATATACCTAAAAAGATAGATAAAAGCGCAACTTAAGGAAAAGGAAAGATCAAGGATGTACCCTCGAACAGAAAAGGGTAGGCAGTGCGTATTCTAGCTTCAGTTTCCCAAGTCGCGTCTCCCTCGGCGTCGCTCCACTGAACTTTAACGAGCTTGACTTCACGGTTGCGTAGCTTCTTCACTTCCATTCCTAATATACGAGTTGGAACTTTTCTTATGGTTGCTTCGCGTTCCACTTCGGCCTCTTCGAGGATATTTGGCTCTACCACCTCGGCGGACTCATGTAGACATTTTCAGAGATGTGAAACGTGAAAAACGTTGTGGACTCCAGCCAACTTCTCGGGTAGCTCTAATCTATAGGCCACTTTCCCAATTTTCTCGATGATAGGGAATGGCCCTACGAACCTTGGTGCCAGTTTTCCTATGGTTCCAAAACGAACAACGTTTCTTAGTGGTGATACCTTGAGAAAAACTCTGTCTCCAACCTCAAATTCAAGGTCGGTCCTTCTCTTGTCGGCATAGGACTTTTGTCTGTCTTGGGCCGTCTTCATCCTTCTTCGTATTAAGTCTACTTTCTCTGAAGTCTCTCGGATCATATCTGGTCCAAGTATGAGCTTATCAGTAGACTCCCACCAACAAGTGGGCGATCGGCACGGTCTTCCATATAAAGCTTCGAAGGGCGCCATTCCGATGGTTGCTTGATAGCTGTTGTTGTAGGCAAATTCCACCAAAGGAAGGTGGTCTTCCCATGTCCCTCCGAAGTCAAGGACGCATAGCCTTAAAAGGTCTTCCAAAACTCTGTTCACCCTCTCTGTTTGGCCGTCGGTTTGGGGATGATAGGCTGCGCTCAAGCATAACTGCGTTCCTATTGCTTCTTGCAGACTCCGCCAAAACTCACTGGTGAAGATGGGGTCTCGGTCACTAACAATGCTAGATGGTATTCCATGGAGTCGAAAGATTTCTTTGAGGTAAAGTGATGCTAGGGATGAGGCAGTTCTTTTACTTTTGACAGGTAAAAAGTGGGCTCTTTTAGTAAGCCTATCCACTATTACCCAAATGCTAGTGTTGCCTCTCCTAGACCTAGGCAGCCCATCGATGAAGTCCATTGAGATGCTATCCCACTTCCACTGCGAGACCTCCAGAGGATGTAGCAGTCCGCCAGGCTTTTTCTGTTCCGCCTTAACCTGTTGGCACACCATACACCTAGAAACGAACTCTACCACGTCCTTTTTCATGCCGTTCCAGAAGAAAGTACTTTTTATATCTTTGTACATTTTATCTCCGCCTGGATGTATCGTCATCTTGGAGTGATGTGCTTCCTCGAGAACCTTCTTTAATAAATCTTTTGTCTGTGGGACGCATAGTCTTCCGTCTCGCCTTAGCAAACCCTTATCGTCGATGGAGTATCTGTTGAGGTGACTTGAAGTCTCACCCCTAATTAGCCTATCAATTGTTTCCACAAGCTGAGGGTCTTCGCGTTGTGCTGTCCCTACTGAATCCACTAAAGTTGGGCGCACTTCGAGAGATGCTAGCAAGCCTGGGACGAAATCGGAGGAAGTCCTAAAGTCGAAGCTGGCTATAAACTCTAGGCTTTGTCTTTCAACAAACAACGGGCTTAGGGTCAATTTCTTTCGGCTCAACGCGTCTGCTACTACGTTGCCTTTGCCCGGAGTGTAGGAGATTTCGAAATCGTACGAGGCAAGAAACTCCATCCATCTTTGTTGCCTCAAGTTAAGATCCTTCTGCGAGAAAAGATATTTCAACGATTTATGGTCAGTGTAAAGTTCGAACTTCTCACCTAGGAGATAGTGTCGCCAAGACTTGAGTGCAAAGACGATGGCGGCTAACTCAAGATCGTGGGTTGGGTAGTTCTTTTCGTGCACTTTCAACTGCCTCCCGCCATAAGCTACTACCCTTCCTTCTTGCATTAAGACGGCACCTAGCCCTGTCCCACATGCATCCGTATAAACAGTGAACATCTTGCTCCCATCTGGCAGCGTCAAAACTGGGGCTGTTGTGAGAGCCCTTTTCAGTCGTTGGAAAGCAAACTCGCAATCCAAATCCCAATTGAACACTAGATTCTTCTTGGTCAATTTCGTGAGCGGAGCTGAGATTTTCGCAAAATCCCTTATGAATTTCCGATAGAAACCCGCTAGTCCTAGAAAGCTTCGGACCTCAGTTGCATTCCTTGGCGTCTTCCAATCCTGTACCGCCACTACCTTAGCAGGGTCCACTGCTAACCCTTGTTTGGATATTATGTGCCCAAGGAACCTCACCTCTTCTCTCCAAAAGTGGCATTTGGAGAATTTGGCTTTTAGTTGATGGACTCGCAAAGTTTCCATGATTGCCCTTAAGTGCTGAGCATGTTCCTCTTCACTTTTTGAGAAGATAAGGATATCATCTACGAAGACCACTACGAATTTGTTGAGGAAATCTCTAAATACCCTACTCATCAGGTCCACGAAGTAAGAAGGTGCATTTGTCAAGCCGAAAGGCATGACAAGCCATTCAAAGAAGCCGTCTGGGGTTCTGAATGCCGTTTTATCGATGCTATCTTCAGCCACCCTTAGCTGATGAAAACCGGTTGCTAAATCGAGCTGGGAGAAAACAGACGCTCCTACCAGCTGGTCAAATAAATCGTCAATTCTAGGGAGAGGGTGCCTATTCTTTTTCGTTAGCTTGTTGAGCTCCCTATAGTCAACACATAGACGGAGTGAACCATCCGCCTTTGTAGCGAACACCACCGGAGCGCCCCATTCTGAAATGCTCCTCCTAATGAACCCCTTTTCTAGAAGCTCTTTAATCTGTTTACTGAGCTCTTTCCTTTCTCGTGGAGCCATGTGTCTAACGGGCAACGCAACGGGCTTTGCATTATCTACAAGATATATGCGGAAGTCTATTTCCCGCTTTGGAGGCAAGCCCTTCACCTCTTCGAAGACATCCGGATATTCCCGGACCACTCTAACTGATTGCAAATTTTCAACAGAGGCGTCTAGCGATTCAAGATAACTAAGCATAACCGCATACGAGGGATTACAAGAAATTTCCAAAGTATTACCGAGCTGGGTTAGGAGCCTAACAACCCTTTTCTCACAATCAAGGATGGCCCCATTACTGGATAGCCAATCCATACCCAAAATCAAACCATAACCCGAAAAGCCCAAAACAAAGGCACTACATTGAAATTCTACACTTAGAATAGAAATTTTCAATCCCAAACAGATCATAGACAAATGAGCTGGGCCCCCAATTGGGTTTGAAACAATTAAGGGGTCCTCTACCATACTAGTTTTTAGGTGCAGAGATTCTACTAAAGCAGACGAGATAAAGGAGTGTGATGCACCAGAATCAAATAAAGTGCGAACGGGGTGATCATAAAGATAAACTACACTTTCTACAGAAGTATTTATACCTCGTTGTTGCAGAGGTGGCGCTTCCAGCACATGAACCTGTGCCCCTGGGGTGGATCCAGCCCTCTGCCCCTGTCCTCGTTTCTTTGGGCAGTCCTTAGCCCTGTGGCCTGTCTCACCGCAAGAAAAGCACCCACCATTCTCCTTGGCCTTCTTTTTCCGGCAGTCCTTAACTAAGTGCCCCACTTTGCCACAGAAATTGCACTTCCTCTTCTCTTTGTTGCCTTTCCCGCCCGTCTTAAAGTCTGTCTTCTTAGGCTGCAAACCTTCTTTCTTCCCTTGAGAGCTTTCTGCCTTTGTCTCCTTCTTGCCCTTATCTTCTTCATTCAGCAATGCCATTTGCACCAATCTTTCATACGTGGCTCCCATGGGTATATGGGTCATGGCCAAACTGTGTAATGGCTCATTCAACCCTTTGACGAAACGGAGAGCCTTCTTGTGCGGGGTGTTGACTAGGTCAAGCCCAAACCTAGCCAGCTCATCGAACTGATTCACATATTCTCTGACTGTCTTGTCCCCTTGTTTAAGAAATAAGAATTTTTCCAACTGCAAACTTCTTTCCGCATCTGAGAGAAATTTAGTCTCAAACCTTGCCCTAAAGTCCTCCCATGTCTCCACTGGTCTTTCAGCATTAGTGACTTCCCACCAGTAGGAAGCCTCGCCCTTCAATAGCCACACTGCCAATTGTACTTTTTGTCTATCCTCTACCTCAAAGATGATGAATAGGTCCTCGGTTTCTTTCAGCCAATTCCTAGCTGCCACGAAGGACTCAGTTCCATGGAAATCCCTTCCTCCCATAGCTTTAAAATCTTTACATATCTTAGCAAACGTGTTTCCCCGAGGAGGAGGTGGAGGAAAAGGTGCCGCTGCAGCTGGATGATTTCCGGCAGCTGGGGGAGGAGGAATGGTAGGACCTGGCTGAGTGGCTCTTGCTTCTAAGAACCGTCTAAACCAACCAGGTATTGGTACCCCTTCCGGCAAGTTAAGTTCTTCGGACATGCTGAAACAAAAAAGATAGGTTCAAAACGAAGGATAAGAGATAGTACCAATGGCTTTGGGGAGTGGACTTTGCCTTTTTAAAATAAAATAATATTTTTCTTTTAAAAATGTAAATTTCCTTTTTGAAAATAATTTTTCAAAACTTTTTATCTTATCTGGTAAACCTATGCTCTGATACCAAGTGAAACACCCCACCTCCGTTAGGGTCACTCTCAAAGGGAATGCCCTAATTTTGGTGGAGGTTTATAAGTATAAGTCACAGATATACAAGACAGATATAAGAACACATATTTGTAAACAGCGGAAAAACAACAACTTTTATTTCATAAAAGCAAATACGTGCTACAACAACATCACCATAATTGTCTTACATCTTTTCCAAAAACATAACACTTTCATAATCTGTCTTGATTACATTATTTAAAGAAGCATAAATAAAACATAGATAAACTGCACTGGCCCCATAGTGGTTGTCCAAAGCCATAGTTCAAGATGAAAAGGACCAAGCAATACATTTCTCTTCTTCAAGCTGGATGTTAAGGCTGGTCAAGCTGCTGTGTTCCCTCCCTGTGGACCTGGGGGGGGGAACGGAAGAAAAGAAGACGAAAGAAAAGTAGAGTCATACATAAAGCCTGAGTAAGTCTAGTACTATTCTGTCTATGAATAAAGAACTGGGTATGATAAGTATAAACAAGAAGTGGGAAAGCACTATAAACTTGGTTAAGTTGTCTAGGGTCGAATATGCTATCGTACCCCATGTTAATCTCTGGACCCATATAAACTAGTTTCCGACTGGCACCCCATAAACCAGGGTGATGTGATCCATTCTATGATGATCGGCTCCTACTCGCATAGTTACATGTGTCCTACGGCCCCCGATGTTGTAGTTACCTATGCTGGTCCCACCATGGGGTGTATCAAGTCTCATGGTGGCGGCCCGACACAATCCTAGAATGCACAGGTATGCTACTGGTGTCCAGTGCCTTATTTTTCTGCGCCGGAGTGTGTGCACGCCCGCACCCCGTTAGAACCTACACTGCTACACCACCGCCGTCGATTTGACCTCTTACAATCAGCCCAGTAATCGTGCCCCACCCTGCCTAGTTTCAGGGTATCCTGATACACCTTCTAGGGTTACTGCTGAAAAGGGTCCCCCGTTACTAGGTTTTCTATCTCTAGCCAACATGCTAAGTTGGTTAAGTGTTTCCTAACCTAACCCCCACCAGTCCGTTTAGTTTAGCATGTTCCACTTTGATTAAGTCTTTAGTTCACTTAATCCTAACAATCCTGACTCAGCCTTAATTGTCTTATTAAAGCCTTGACCTCTCACATTAGACAGGTGTTGTTGTGGCTGCCTGTTGCCGGTTGGTTCCGGGCAGTCTTACGCCACAACTCAGTCTAACCTCGGGTCCATATTGGGCTCCATGTTTAACCTCCCACATTGGATAGGTATTGTTGTGACTACTGGACAGCCGGGCGGTTCCGGGCAGGTTTACATCACAACTCAATCCAACATCGGGTTAAACACATCGTATGTTCTACATTTACATATTTTGTCTTTCTTCTTTATTTTCTTATATGTAAATATTCGCGGCCCATAATTAAGTTAATGGTGTAAAGGTTACACCAATCATGGGCCCAACCCATACTTGAATTTGGGCCCTTCTATTTTATATTTTCATTCATTAGTAATTTTAACCCAAAGTTATTTTCCCCCGTTTAACACGTCCGTTTATTATATATATGTTGGGCTTAGCCTTTTAAAGCCCAACTTAGCCATGCGAAAAGGGGAGGCTTAAAGCGTGATTACATACACAGAAAGGGGAATGTGAACGCATGAACTTGCAATATGACGTTGGAAATACAAAATAGAAACTGGTGTACTTGCATAGTAGTGACATATACTTTGGTCATAAAGCATAAGTGACATGAATCAAACCATGTAAACTTGTAGTTAAGTTAAGAATATAACTATCGACACATAGGCTTAACTACAACATAAACCTATATTTTTATTCAGGCATAATGTCAAACATAAGCAAATCATGTTCATAAGACTAGTACATGTTTACAAAGGTGCCTACTTTTGTGACTAATACAAAAGTATAGTTAAATTTGTTCACATAACCATGGCATAAATATTTCTAACATAAAATCATGATTTTTACTTTAGTCATGCAAACTTGCAAAAAGGGATTTTGAATCTAACCTAGCTATGTACCACATATGTCATCATATAATTCTTGTAAACAATATAGACTTAACATGGATTTCAATTATGCCAAATATCAATCATAGCCTAGTCATGTTCATAAGTTTGCAAATAGGTTTTCTAGTACAAAAGCATGTCTTAATACATAAATCATGGTGCCAAAATTTCAACATAGTTTCATATGAACTATAACAACCAAACTTGTTCCAATTACGTACAAAATGATTTATGTACAAAAATATACATCATGATGGCATAGTAGCAAAACCCCAAACTTGCATGAGTTTCAATTAAACAACTACATACATGTAGCTTCAACAAGGATTACATAATTTGCGAATATTCCAAACGTATACTTGCATAAAACTACCACATGTAGTTTTTTTATAATGAATAACATAATTTGAGAATATCCAAACGTATACAATATTCCAAATCGATAAGAATCATAGTAACGCACAAATTATGAATTATTTATCACCACAATCAAGTATACAAGCCAACACAGTTATTTGTTCATACCAAAATAATACTCTACTTACAATGGTGTGGCGAATTCTCAAATTTAGGGATTTGAAGATGCGATTTGTTTTGATTGAGTTGCTTTATGCCTTAGAATTTGCCTCCTAATCCTCTCTCCAATTGGTGGCTACTCTTAGTCGTTCCTCAGCAACATGGCGGCTTTGTTCTTATTTTTGAATGAATAGATTAGGGTTGAGTCTAGGGTCCTTTTTATAGGGGTTATGAACTGATTAGAACCATTGATGTTGCTTGGATTGATCGTAGCCATTCATCCTAAGGAGAGACCAATTAGAGCCTGCCACCTAGCCCTAATGACAAAGCAGACTGCAGAAAATCGACCAACATAGAATAGGCCAGCCAGGTTGGGCTGGGTTCGACCTGGGTCTGGACCAGGTCGACAGCCCTGTCGACAGCCCTGTCGACCTGGCTAGACCAGGTCGACAGCCCAGTCGACCTGGGTGCCTTAAGCGGGTGTTCTTCCGCCCTGGCCCATTGGGCCCCATTTTGGAATTTAAACTTGATTTTCTGAGCTATTTTATTCCGTTTGAATTTTAAACTTAATTCAGAAACTTCCGAAGGCCATATCTTCTTCATACGGACTCCGTTTTTCGAAAACTCGGACTCTATTTCGCGTATTTTTCCGAGACGAACGCAATGTCGTATCCCGTTTCCCTTAGTTCTTTGATTTCAAATTAATTATACTTTAATTTGTTAATTTCACAGTTATAGAATTCGCGGGGTGTTACAGCAACTCCCAGCAGTTCTCGTTTTTTGCGTTTGGTCTTAGTTAGAATATTTGAGGGATTGTAAAGTTTTTGGTTTGGCTAAAGTGGAGCTTGCGTGTTCTTCTTTGAAGCAGAGAGAAGCTTTGGTATTTCGAAACAGGTAAAAAGAACGAGAAGCATTCCTATATATATATATATATATATATATATATATATATATATGGGAGGAAGCAAAAGGATAAGCATGATCTCCATCATTGATGGCTACGTTAGTCTGAAGGTAGGGGTAGGTAACATATGTTTTCATGTTTTCCAATATGTCATACACATCAGGGTAGGGGTGTGTGAAAATCATAGGGCTGTGTTGATATTAGAAAGGACGAATGGAAAAGTGGCTCATCATCCTGGAAAATGGCATCACAAATTCCAGATATAAACATTTTGATTGATAAAAACCACGTTAAAATATTTAGAGGAAAAGACCTTGAACTTTTTCACATGGTAGTGAATCTAGGTTCTAAATTTGGCTTATGCAACTGCGATTGGTCAAGAAGTGGAAACATATGTAAACATGTGATAAAGGCAGCCTAGGTTTGTAGGGAAAAAGGACTGGCAACAGCTTCCACAAGCCTTTTAAGTATAACCAGATTTTGAAGAAATTACTTTAGCGCCCTCCAAATGATTCTGTTATTCGTGGTCATGTTGTTGCTTTGGCGGTTTCACTTTATTCACAATTTGGTCCACTGATATCAAATAATGCTCTGCCAAAGCAAAGTTAAAATGGTTTTTATGCTTAGGCTAAAACTGCAGTAAGCTACGATCAACCTGGTACACATACAGTAGTATACTTCACTTCAGGAGATGCGAGTTTTCAATCCATTAGGCCTATTTGTTTTGTCTTGTCCTGTGGCATTACATGCATACAGTTAGCATAGGAGTAGGTGATATAGGACTTAAGAATTAAGCAACTGGGCAGGTACGTTGATTTATAAATCTTAGGTTTATGATGGGGAGATGAAAAAAAATACTGTACATGATTTGAAATTATAGGAGTATGTGCTGTGAAACTTCTGAATGAAGGAATAGGATCTAGTGGCTATACAGTATTTAACTTAGATGTTAAGTTTCACATAATTATTTATTTTAGTACTATATTAAATTTTACCGCTAACCCATATTTACTAGTACCTGTTATATTCGTACTGTCACACACAAACTCCAAACAGAATAGAAATAAACGCACTGCTACTTCTCAACATTCCGAATCCAACGGAACTTGTTTGGTTGAAAACTGACTCCGTTTGCACAACAAGATTATTTTAATTCCAATTTATTTATCAGTTCACCTTTAAATTGCACACACAGATAAAACAACCTCGATTGGATCCAAACTAGAAATTTAACAATAATTAGCTATACGTATTCCAATAAAATTCATTTCATCGAAAATGAAGGTTGTTTGAAAAGAAAGCTATTTCTAAGGCCTATATAATATCGATAAAATATAATTAAATTCCAAAACGATTCTATTTAAATAATATTAAATTATTATCTTCACATATATTCAAATGGAATAATATATCATTTTAGTATAAGCCAACATGGAATTATAACTCAACATTACCATTCTCGAGTTAACGATGTCCAATTTATATAAAAATTCCTATTTCATTTATTAAATAAACATTATCTTTATTAACAATTTCCGTAGCGACTATTTGAAAACTTGAATTGGACATAACTCACAATATATAAGCTGAAATTCCATTTTTTCTCTTCCATTAGAAAATTATAATCAAATAGATTCGGACGGTTCTTATTTCACGGAATTCTGAATAAAAATGGATTTTGTATATTCGATTGAAGTTCAAACCGTAAATTACGAACCACTGCGACATTACGAGCTCATTTATAATTTAAATATAAATTATCCGTTCAGATGTCATTTAATAAACAAATTATATATTATAAATCCATTTATAATTCCAATTCAATATTTAATATAATAGATTAAATTAAATATTTGGCTACCAAAAATACAGGATGTTACATTCCTTCCCCCTTAAAAGAATTTCATCCTCGAAATTACTGAAGTAAGAGAAATGTTTCAATCCTAATTATTTAAGAAATAAATATTATATAATTATCATTAAAAAATTCTAAGTTTTATGAATTTACAAAAAATTCGCCAGTACCTCCTCTGCACTGCTCAGTTGGAATGACCATAAACGCCACTCCGGGCTTCATATATCTCAAAAGAAAACAAAAACCAAACGACTACCTAACTCAGGAGTATAAAATCAATCATTAACCAACAATCATATTAAGGTTTACCTATTTTTCCGGCATTCAAATTCCATTAACCAAGCAAAACAATTATCAGCTCTGTCTTCTTTCAACATGTACTTAATTCAATTCACAATACAATAACAAATACAAGATTAAATCATTTAACCTTATTTGATCAAATTTAGTATATTAGAATTCATTTCTTAGCTTCCAATTTGAATTTATATTCAACAACAATATTTACATGTATATAGTTACTTGGGTTATCAATCGATTAATATCTGATTGATTTCCATAACTATTACTTATTCGATTTCGAAATCCCAAATCTATTATATTTAATCCCAATATCCATTCATAAATTATCTTAACCAAGTCAAGCTCCATTTTCATATTCAATAAACTGGTTAATTTTAAAAATTAGTTTATGTAATGGCCTAAATTTTCGTGCTCATTGAGTTGACTAATTACACCACATGTCCAACCCAAATTTCACAGAAATACAAAACATTAATAGAAAGATGTTAGAGGGCAAGAAGTAGAAAGAAGGAAATGTTAGAATAGAGGAAAAATGAAGAACATAAATCTTACAGTGGAACGAATAAAATATATTAAATAACATAGCTTTTGAAATACAAATCAGTAACTGTATATACATACCATCATCAGAGCACAACCCTATTTCTTAAATAGTTATAAACAACTGTTTCCAACTATAAACATAGTACACAGCGAAAAATATGATAGTCTATAGCTAACTGATGAAACCTCTTACTTCAGGCTCCTCCAAATGAATTTGTAAAATCATAATTACTTGACTGGCCATCCAAATTTGGGCTCCCAAGAGTTTAGGGTAAAACAAAAAAAAATAAACTGTGGGTCAGTCATACGACTGGTCTGAGTAAACCCCAATCATTTGTTTAACTTTCAAAATTTTCTTTTGAAAAGAAAAGATAATTGTAGGACCAATCCACACATTAACATAGATGGTTTTACTTTATGATAACCAGAATATTTTGATATCAAATCCGAAGATATTATAATATTGTTAACATCAAATAAATAGGAATCAAGCGGAACACTTGCATCTCAAGCTCCATTTATAATATAAAATCAAAAACCGCAGGGGGCTTATTGGAGAGAATTTCCAACTATGACAAGGTATGGGACCACCTTCCGATAGTGTATCTCTAGAGAGGAATACACTGGGTTCAACAAGGACATGTTACAATTTGGCCACACATGGTTGACCACTCATTTAAGTTGAGTGTACCGATCATATTATCACCAACGGTTGTGATCATCAACCTTTACCAAAAGCATACAACAGCGAATAGAATAAGAAGCAAATTGAATTTCTCTAAATCAGGTGATAATACCCCTAATAGGAATGACCCACTTGGCCATGTTGCCTGCCCGATTTCGGTCATTTCTTGGGTGATGAGGCTTGAGGCCACGACTATCTTTTTAGACACATGACATCATTTACTTTGAATGTCACATCGTCAAATCTGTTAAATCACTAATTGGTGTCCACAAATGTACTCTGGGTGTTAAGCTTAAGAGAATAAATTCCCCGCCACCATACTTGTTATATTTGAAGAAATCAATGTACGTGAACATCTAGAAATACTCTGTCAGACACTCGGCCAAATACATTGTCCTAGGACTGGACAAACGAAAGGCACCATTCTATTAATCCATCTTAGGTAATTTCTACCTAAGATTAACAGAATGTAATAACCCGGAAATGCGAGCCAGTTTAAAATTTTTATTTTGGCAATTTTGGCGAATGTTGAATATTTAAAATGAATTATTTTAAATAATATCGACGAAAAATTTATTTTGAATATAATTCGAACGTATATATTTATATACATTGTCGTAAGAATATAAATATTTATTTTAAATTATAAAAGGAATTGAAAATGGCGCGGTAGTTCGATAATTCGATTTCAAATTTCAATTGAACATACCGAGTGCAAAATAAACCGGATTTTGGCAAAACCAAAAATATTAGATTCTAGTTGAAAATATCTTTCCAACGAATCTGAAAAATCGAAATTTCATAGCGGGAATCAAAAGTTATGCCCAGTTGAAAATTCAGAATAGTCGCTATGTAAATTATACATGGCCCAAAAAGTCAAATTTTGCATACGGATGAATTTGGACTCGAAACCACTTCTATTGAGTTCAAAATGCCGTTTAGAACTCCGAAAGGTGTAAGCTTCGATATATTCCGATATCCGGAATAGTGGCTATGGGCTGGAGTTGTTCGGTTAACAAAACATAGCCCTTAAAAAGTGAAATTTTGCATACGAGCTCAGAATTCGACGAGATAAATTTTTATGGATTCACAATGACAAATCATTGTTGAGTTCCAAATGGCGCGTCGAACGGGGTTAATATGTGGCCGTGCGAGCTGAAACAGTTCAAGGTAAAGCGAGCAGTCATTTTACAAAGGAACATTATTGATACGACCTCAGAATTCGATTTCGTTTTTTTTTTGGATTCGTATCGTCTAAAAATGGTTAAATTCAAGAGGGCATGTTTTTTGGTGTTAGTGTGTGAGCGTGCGATAGGAAAAGGTGCGCCAAAATCGCATTTTTGAGAAATATCTGAGCATATTCGTGATTTTTTTTGAATGGTCAAACGAACTCGGAATTCGACGAAACTTATTTCGTTGGACTCGTCTTCACGTCTACTATCTCGTGTCCGAAATCCGCGCCGATTGGAAATCGTTAGCGTTCAGGGGACATGCGAGAAACTAGCATATAATCACTTTTACTCTATTTTTCTCTTCATAATTTCATTTCTCTCTTCCTTTTCAAAAACTCAAAAATGGCCTCCACCCTCCCATCGCCGCTGCCCTCCTCCACCAGCGCCACCACCGGCCTCCGATGAGCTGCCGCACCCCCTCCTCCTCTTCCCCTCCTCCTCCTCTCTCTCTCCTCTCTTTCATGTGATTTTGCAAACCCTAGGAGTCACCACCACGGCCACCACCGCCGCCGCCCCTTAGCCGCCTCCCCACGCCCAATCAGGTCCGGCGCCCGCTCCCCCCTCCTCAATTCCGGCCGTGGGTCCCCCGGTCACCAAAAACCCATTTTACACTAATCGCCCGTTTTGCAAATAAGCTCCTAACTGTATATCGCCAATAACCCCCAAACGGTGCATTTTTGGCCAAAGTGCCTCTAGACCAAAGTTGTAGAGCACGAAATTCTCTTCGATTTGGCAATATGGAAGTCGTGTTTTGGAGTTAGGAGCTGCTCGGAAAACGCATTCGAAGTCTGCTGTTGAAAAGCGGTAAAATTCGTGTACTTTCGCGAATTCTGGCGAATTGGAGCATTTTCGGCAAAAAGTCCCTTAGGAAAAAGTTGCTCAGAATGCCGTGCTTGTGCTAGAGAAAAGATGGATTGATGATTTGAGCTTGTATGCGAAGTCTGGAGCTCGAACAACAATTCAGCAGTTTAGAAAAGGCGTTAGAAAAAAATGTTAGTTTTCTCCGTTTCAAAGCTTCTATGGTTTTTGACAAATGAAGTATAATAAAAATATGATTTTTATATTATAGGAAGAATAAAAATATGATTTTTATATTATAGGAAGAATAAAAATATGATTTTTATATAGTAGAGATAATAAAAATACGATTTTTATATTATATAGATAGTAAAGATTTGATCTTTACTATATGAACAGCGGTATAAAAAAAGAATTTTTATCTATATAGTAGTATAATAAAAATGTGATTTTTATATACATAGCAACAATATAAAAATGTGATTTTTATATATGTAGTGACTACGGACAGTGAAATTGGCAAAAAGGCGAGCACGACGAAGATTTCTACATAAGAAGAGTCGTGGCGTTTGGTTTAGCTAGTTGGTGAGAACTTCTCACTCAATTTTTCTTTTTCTAGTTATATATATACTACGATGCAGACGGTGTTTAGTAGCACCCGACACCACTGTCCACAGACCATGGACTTGTTTGTTTGGTTGTGTAGTTGGTTAGATTATTTGATTTGAACTTGATTGTTTGGTGAAATGGAATGATTTGATTGATATGTGTATGGCGTGTGCCATCACAAGACCGGGGATAAGGCTAGGCCTCGTCCCGTTTCTAGTATCGTGTCGTTATGCCGCCGAAATTTCCTAAAATAAGTTAGAAAAATAAAGATATCATTTTATTATGTAAATGAACTGAATAGAAATTCAGGTGTTGAAATAAAAATGTTTTATCGTTAAAAATATAATTTTTTAACGTGAATGCGAACAAATAAATATTCATTTACAAATCGAACGATTTGTTTATGTACACTGATTTGACTGACATTGATTGGGACGATAAATTTTACACATCGCCCAGCTGCACAAATAAATCTGTGTTTGATTGTTTGAAACCCCACACGGGTATTGGGATAATATATGACATACACTAATCCCAATAATTAGTTGTATGTCGATCGATTGATTGACAGGCTGTTATAAGCGTTAGATATCTATATTTGATGCTTATACAGTGTAGTGCACTTTGGATGATGGTTGATTATTTATCGTTGCTATTATATACATGTGTTGTATGGAATCCATATAATTAGCTTTATATGGTAATTGATTGGGCCTCATTCCAATTTAGAAAATGAAGAATATTATAAAATGAAGGTTCATGTGTTGACAGTACTCATCCGTTGAGATTAGTCATGTGTTGAACGAAATATTTTAACAATAAAATTTACATCTTTATCATATATGAAATTAGAAATTAACTGGAAAATAGATAAGATGAGTGGTCTCCTGGATATTGATCTGATGTTGGTTTCGGCCTTCGTGGTTAATATTTAGGGAATCGTTCTCTTACTAGTTTACGGTTGGAGTCTGATTTGAAATCAAACGATAGATATCATAATTTTATAAAATATATTGAATAACAAAAATAGTCACATGTGGACAGTACTTATTTGTTGAGATTAGTCATGTGTTGAGAAACATTTGTTGAATAGAATAACGAAGTTATTGAAAAATATAAAGCCGTGTTGATTAGAGATGCGCTATTTTGACGCTAACGATATTTATATCGATTATATTCGTTTTTATAATTGAATCGAATATATAACGAATTTGAATTGAATCGAATATATAACGAATTTGAATTGAATTGAAATGAATTTTAAAACGAATTTATAAGGAAAAATTCAATTTTGATTTGAATTGGAAATGGAAGTTGAAATGTTTTTGAAACGAATTTAAAACTATTTATAAAATTCGTTTTAAATAGAAATCAATGAAATATATATTATATATATAATATATATAATATAATGGCCTGAATAGAACGCACCGCGCCGCGGCAGTTCGTGAATTTCGACCATTGATTTCGAACAGACATTACGGGAGATCCGACCGTCAGATTCTCCTAAAACCGGAACCGTTGGGTTCGTATTGAAAAGAGATTTCTAACGAATATTGGAAATTAGAAATCTAACGGTTTGATTTGGAGATACGTCCAAATCAAATTTGGAAAAGGTCGCTTTAAGTGCAGTTCGATGGCCATTGTTGGAAATCGACTGTACGGGCCTTGATAAAATTATTAAAAATAGTAATAATTTGTGTAAAATCATAAGAAATGATTTGGGAAAAATTGGGATGAAAAACTCCATATTTGAAAAGATAAAAATAGATTTTTATCGAAATGAACTAGTTTTGAACTAAAATTAAAACCCATTTATTTTTAAATAAATAAATTGGATTTGAAATGGGTTGTAAATAGAATTGATTTGTGGGTTTATCGTGAAGGGTGTTTTACATGACACTTGTTCTTTAACCCGATAAATAAATAGAATGTGATTTGGGTTTGTCGTGAACTGTGTTTTAAAGGACATTAGTTCTTTAACCCAGTAAAAGGAGTTTTAATGAATCTGTAATTAGATTGAAATGTGAATTGATAATCTGAATTATCAAATTTGGAAAACGAGCGAGAATGGAGTATTACCAGTTTTGCTCCAAGCGATAGTTAAATCTTTGATTAGATTTGAACGTGAAATGGTAACCGATAACACCGTGGTGTTAGATATGAATTATTACCAGTTTTGCTTCATGGGATGAATAGGTTGGGATTGGGAAATAAAATAAATAATTACTTCGGTGCGGTTCGCTAATCTCGACTAGTTTGGAAAACCATAATTTGGTTTGAAATGACATCTAAAGGAAGATTCAAGAATAAATTTTAAAGAATTTATCTTGGATAAAATTAATGGGAACCTTTCCCTAAGAATGGGAAATTTAGAAACTAGTTGTAGGTTAGTTAAGAAGAATGGTTTCCTGGGTATTGATCTGATGTTGGTTTCGGCCTTCGGGGTTAATATTTGGGAAATTGTTCTCTTGCTAATTTACGGTTAGTGACTAATGAATTGGAATGAGGCGTATGTTGTGTTTGTGTAACATTTGTTTTTAATATACGCGGGTGGTTCGGAAAGGCCGGGTTTATACCCATTCTGAATAACTGATTCGACGATATGTCGAAGATGAAGACGGTGGTTGAAGACCGGAAGTCTTCACATCGTTTGGGTGATTACTGATGATCTTGGTTGGGCTGTACACCCAAGATGAGGGAATCAGTTGGTGGTCGTCCAGACGTACCTGGAGATCGATGGATATGTGAGGAAAGTGCCTCCGGTTTCGTTCAGACCCAGAATGAACTTGTAAATGGATTGTGTGTCTGACATTGGATTTTATTCTGTGTTGATTGATTTCTGTTAAATATATATCTGTTTGGCGGCGGAGAATTTATTCTCTTGCTTAACGCCCTTCTCTGAGACGTACGAGCTTAGAGGTTATATATCGATAGATATCAATCGCATGGCATGAATTGCATGTGTGGCACGCTGAGTTGCATGGATCAAGGCTTCTGTTGAAAAGCAAAGTCTTGTGGTTGATGATCAAAGCACGACCTATGTGGCATCTTTGTGTATAGCGTGGATTCGCGAGCCTCACACCTCGGTATGAGTCAAAAAAGGGATGAGGACCCAAGGAGTGCACGACGTTTCTTTCTAGCTATGGGTGGTGTCAGTGACCTACCAGCCCTGCCATTTATATACTTTTCACCTTTGTGATTTGGATGCGAGGCACCTCGATTATAGGTCCTATAGGGCCGGGAAACGTGTGTTCAGGAATAACTACTCCTCAAACGTAAGAGAGAACAAGTCTTTGAGGATCCCAGGGGTTACCCAGAGTGTGTAGTCCTGAGGCATTTGCTAGAGTGTCTCGAAGCGGAAAGGAGCTTGCCCCTTGCCTCGACTCATGACGGAAATCCAATTTCCAATACGTGTATCTCGGTTTTATTTGTAGAACCTAGTATGGAGACATGATAGATGGTACCCATGCCGCCTAGGATTGATATTTATGATTGAAATTGTTTTGACACTATACACTTATTATAGTACCAAATGATTTGTTTTTAAAATGTACCAAGCATGTTTGGCTATTATAAGGGAAAACCCTATCCTCCGGCTTGCGTTGCATTGTGTGATGGGACCTGGGTCTTATAATAGCTTCATTTTTAGAAAAAGGATTGCGCTGTTTATTTATATGCACTGGTATTCTTGGGAGGAAACTCGTTCCGTGTTATACGGCGTGGTCCCTTGAATTACTTTCTCTAAAAATAAGGTTTTAATAACTGTTTTAGTTCTCACACCAGTCACATGACTGACCTGGAGTTTATTGTTTTAACCTAAACTCTGGGTGCCCCTATTTTCGACACGGGCAGCTAGTAGTTTTGGTTTTGGTGATTTATATTCACAGGATCCTGATTTACAGCTGGAACGATGCTCGGAAAGCTTTGTATCCGTGTATTACTTTCAGTTGTGTTTTGTATTATTTTCCACTGCTATGTAATTTATTGTAATCTCTGATATTTGTTGAACGTAATTTATTCATTTATACTCTGTATATTCTTGTATCTGATGGAATTGTTGTAATAACTATGAAATGTCCTTCCGCCTGTGTTCTGATTTGTCCTGTTCTCAAACGATCAGGGGTTTCGAACGGTCTTGATCGGTTTAACGACTGATTCGGATCAAGCGAAATTCCTTGCCGTCACATTTGGTATCAGAGCTTTGGTTTACAGAGCTCGAGAACAAGACACATTAGAACCATACGAAAGAATTCATCAGATATTGGATTAGTAATATCCAATTAGAATGACTCGTTAGAGATAGGATCAGTAGTATCCTAGAACGAGTGTGAAGAGTGTATTTTTCAAATGAAAACAGTTATGTTTTAAAATTTAAACCATTTTATGCGTATTTGAATATTTATTTATTTTGAATTTGGACAATCCAGTATATAAAGGTTTTGCATATACGTGTCATGAACGTATATTCGAAGTTTTAATATACTGGATAGATATAGAATCACATTCTAGACACCCGGAGATGATTCTGATGATTGATATATCATCATCAGAATTTGTGTTCGTGTTTCGAAGGTATGATATCTATATATTTCCATTAGACTGGTGTGAGAACCAAAACTAATATAGCTTGAATACATTGTTGTGATTTGGCATCAAAATATGATTTTTGACTATATATCAAATTATGAGTTTGAAACGTTAATCCACTAATTGATTGATGTTTGTGTTGTTTGTTTATTTGTTTGATAATTTTGAACCATTTAGCCTAATTGAATCAAATATTGAGTTGTATTGAAAATTGGTCGCATTTGCATGCATATACATGTACTTACATTGAACATGTCATAGCAAGGGGGCTAGAGCAGAGAATAAAATTTGTTTGCCCAACAAATAGGTACATGTTTACTATATAATTTACTGTTTTGTTTGGGTGATGATGATTTTATGAGCCTATTGGCTAGCCGCTTGGCTTTTTCTTTTTCTTTTTGAGATCAGAGGGCCTGTATGGCAATTTCGGGATTTTCCCGTGCTCCCGGTGCAGGGGAGGCTATGGCGAAATTTTTCGAAAATTTAGGGTGTTAGCCAAATTTTTGAAAAATTTGAAAATTTCTCAGAAACTGAAAAGTTGGGGAATGGAAGCCAGATCGAACGTAGAGTTGATTAATCAAACCACTTTCGGCTTTGTTCCTTTTCGGGGACGAAAAGTTTTAAGTGGGGGAGATTGTAATAACCCGGAAATGCGAGCCAGTTTAAAATTTTTATTTTGGCAATTTTGGCGAATGTTGAATATTTAAAATGAATTATTTTAAATAATATCGACGAAAAATTTATTTTGAATATAATTCGAACGTATATATTTATATACATCGTCGTTAGAATATAAATATTTATTTTAAATTATAAAAGGAATTGAAAATGGCGCGGTAGTTCGATAATTCGATTTCAAATTTCAATTGAACATACCGAGTGCAAAATAAACCGGATTTTGGCGAAACCAAAAATATTAGAATCTAGTTGAAAATATCTTTCCAACGAATCTGAAAAATCGAAATTTCATAGCGGGAATCAAAAGTTATGCCCAGTTGAAAATTCAGAATAGTCGCTATGTAAATTATACATGGCCCAAAAAGTCAAATTTTGCATGCAGATGAATTTGGACTCGAAACCACTTCCATTGAGTTCAAAATGCCTTTTAGAACTCCGAAAGGTATAAGCTTCGATATATTCCAATATCCGGAATAGTGGCTATGGGCTGGAGTTGTTCGGTTAACAAAACATAGCCCTTAAAAAGTGAAATTTTGCATACGAGCACAGAATTCGACGAGATAAATTTTTATGGATTCACAATGACAAATCATTGTTGAGTTCCAAATGGCGCGTCGAACGGGGTTAGTATGTGGTCGTGCGAGCTGAAACAGTTCAGGGTAAAGCGAGCAGTCATTTTACAAAGGAACATTATTGATACGACCTCAGAATTCGATTTCGTTTTTTTTTGGATTCTTATCGTCTAAAAATGATTAAATCCAAGAGGGCATGATTTTTGGTGTTAGTGTGTGAGCGTGCGAGAAGAAAAGGTGCGCCAAAATCGCATTTTTGAGCAATATCTGAGCATAGTCGTGATTTTTTTTGAACGGTCAGACGAACTCGGAATTCGACGAAACTTGTTTCGTTGGACTCGTCTTCACGTCTACTATCTCGTGTCCGAAATCCGCGACGATTGGAAATCGTTAGCGTTCAGGCGACACGCGAGAAACTAGCATATAATCACTTTTACTCTATTTTTCTCTTCATAATTTCATTTCTCTCTTCCTCTTCAAAAACTCAAAAATGGCCTCCACCCTCCCACCGCCGCTGCCCTCCTCCACCAGCGCCACCACCAGCCTCCGGCGAGCCGCCACACCCCCTCCTCCTCTTCCCCTCCTCCTCCTCTTCCTCCTCCTCTCTCTCTCCTCTCTTTCATGTGATTTTGCAAACCCTAGGAGTCACCACCACCACGGCCACCACCACCGCCGCCGCCGCCTCCCCACGCCCAATCAGGTCCGGCGCCCCCTCCCCCCTCCTCAATTCCGGCTGTGGGCCCCCCGGTCACCAAAAACTCATTTTACACTAATCGCCCGTTTTGCAAATAAGCCCCTGACCGTATTTCGCCAATAACTCCCAAATGGTGCATTTTTGGCCAAAGTCCATCTGGACCAAAGTTGTAGAGCACGAAATTCTCTTCGATTTGGCTATATGGAAGTCGTGTTTTGGAGTTCGGAGCTGCTCGGAAAACGCGTTCGAAGTCTGTTGTTCAAAAGCGGTAAAATTCGTGTACTTTCGCGAATTCTGGCGAATTGGAGCATTTTCGGCAAAAAGACCCTTAAGCAAAAGTTTTTCAGAATGCCGTGCTTGTGCTAGAAAAAAGATGGATTGAAGATTTGAGCTTGTATGCGAAGTCTGGAGTTCGAACAACAATTCAGCAATTCAGAAAAGGCGTTAGAAAAAAATGTGAGTTTTCTCCGTTTTAAAGCTTCTATGGTTTTTGACAAATGAAGTTGAATAAAAATATGATTTTTATATTATAGGAAGAATAAAAATATTATTTTTATATTATAGGAAGAATAAAAATATGATTTTTATATAGTAGAGATAATAATAATACGATTTTTATATTATATAGATAGTAAAGATTTGATCTTTACTATATGAACAGCGGTATAAACATAGAATTTTTATCTATATAGTAGTATAATAAAAATGTGATTTTTATATACATAGCAACAATATAAAAATGTGATTTTTTATATATGTAGTGACTACGGGCAGTGAAATTGGCAAAAAGGCGAGCACGACGAAGATTTCTACATAAGAAGAGTCGTGGCGTTTGGTTTAGCTAGTTGGTGAGAATTTCTCACTCAAATTTTCTTTTTCTAGTTATATATATATACTAGGATGCAGACGGTGTTTAGTAGCACCCGACACCACTGTCCACAGACCATGGACTTGTTTGTTTGGTTGTGTAGTTGGTTAGATTATTTGATTTGAACTTGATTGTTTGGTGAAATGGAATGATTTGATTGATATGTGTATGGCGTGGGCCATCACTAGACCGGGGATAAGGCTAGGCCTCGTCCCGTTTCTAGTATCGTGCCGTTATGCCACCGACATTTCCTAAAATAAGTTAGAAAAATAAAGATATCATTTTATTGTGTAAATGAACTGAATAGAAATTCAGGTGTTGAAATAAAAATGTTTTATCGTTAAAAATATAATTTTTTAACGTGAATGCGAACAAATAAATATTCATTTACAAATCGAACGATTTGTTTATGTACACTGATTTGACTGACATTGATTGGGACGATAAATTTTATACATCGCCCACCTGCACAAATAAATCTGTGTTTGATTGTTTGAAACCCCACACGGGTATTGGGATAATATATGACATACACTAATCCCAATAATTAGTTGTATGTCGATCGATTGATTGACAGGCTGTTATAAGCGTTAGATATCTATATTTGATGCTTATACAGTGTAGTGCACTTTGGATGATGGTTGATTATTTATCGTTGCTATTATATACATGTGTTGTATGGAATCCATAGAATTAGCTTTATATGGTAACTGATTGGGCCTCATTCCAATTTAGAAAATGAAGAATATTATAAAATGAAGGTTCATGTGTTGACAGTACTCATCCGTTGAGATTAGTCATGTGTTGAACGAAATATTTTAACAATAAAATTTACATCTTTATCATATATGAAATTAGAAATTAACTGGAAAATAGATAAGATGAGTGGTCTCCTGGATATTGATCTGATGTTGGTTTCGGCCTTCGGGGTTAATATTTAGGGAATCGTTCTCTTACTAGATTACGGTTGGAGTCTGATTTGAAATCAAACGATAGATATCATAATTTTATAAAATATATTGAATAACAAAAATAGTCACATGTGGACAGTACTCATTTGTTGAGATTAGTCATGTGTTGACAAACATTTGTTGAATAGAATAACGAAGTTATTGAAAAATATAAAGCCGTGTTGATTAGAGATGCTCTATTTTGACGCGGACGATATTTATATCGATTATATTCATTTTTATAATTGAATCGAATATATAACGAATTTGAATTGAATCGAATATATAACGAATTTGAATTGAATTGAAATGAATTTTAAAACGAATTTATAAGGAAAAATTCAATTTTGATTTGAATTGGAAATGGAAGTTGTAATGTTTTTGAAATGAATTTAAAACTATTTATAAAATTCTTTTTAAATAGAAATCGACGAAATATATATTATATATATTATATATATAATATAATGGCCTGAATAGAACGCGCCGCGCCGCGGCAGTTCGTGAATTTCGACCATTGATTTCGAACGGACATTACAGGAGATCCGACCGTCGGATTCTCCTAAAACCAGAACCGTTGGGTTCGTATCGAAAAGAGATTTCTAACAAATATTGGAAATTTGAAATCTAACGGTTGGATTTGGAGATACGTCCAAATCAAATTTGGAAAAGGTCGCTGTAAGTGCAGTTCGATGGCCATTGTTGGATATCGACTGTACGGGCCTTGATAAAATTATTAAAAATAGTAATAATTTGTGTAAAATCATAAGTAATGATGTGGGGAAAATTGGGATGAAATACTCCATATTTGAAAAGATAAAAATAGATTTTTATCGAAATGAACTAGTTTTGAACTAAAATTAAAACCCATTTATTTTTAAATAAATAAATTGGATTTGAAATGGGTTGTAAATAGAATTGATTTGTGGGTTTATCGTGAAGGGTGTTTTACATGACACTTGTTCTTTAACCCGAAATAAATAGAATGTGATTTGGGTTTGTCGTGAACTGTGTTTTAAAGGACATTAGTTCTTTAACCCAGTAAAAGGTGTTTTAATGAATCTGTAATTAGATTGAAATGTGAATTGATAATCTAAGTTATCAAATTTGGAAAATGAGCGAGAATGGAGTATCACCAGTTTTGCTCCAAGCGATAGTTAAATCTTTAATTAATTTTGAACGTGAAATGGTAATCAATTTTACCGATAACATCGTGGTGTTAGATATGAAGTATTACCAGTTTTGCTTCATGGGATGAATAGGTTGGGATTGGGAAATAAAATAAATAATTACTTCGGTGCGGTTCGCTAATCTCGACTAGTTAGGAAAACCATAATTTGGTTTGAAATGACATCTAAAGGAAGATTCAAGAATAAATTTTAAAGAATTTATCTTGGATAAAATTAATGGGAACCTTTCCCTAAGAATGGGAAATTTAGAAACTAGCTGTAGGTTAGTTAAGAAGAATGGTTTCCTGGGTATTGATCTGATGTTGGTTTCGGCCTTCGGGGTTAATATTTGGGAAATTGTTCTCTTGCTAATTTACGGTTAGTGACTAATGAATTGGAATGAGGCGTATGTTGTGTTTGTGTAACATTTGTTTTTAATATACGCGGGTTGTTCGGAAAGGCCGGGTTTATACCCATTCTGAATAACTGATTCGACGATATGTCGAAGATGAAGACGGTGGTTGAAGACCGGAAGTCTTCACATCGTTTGGGTGATTACTGATGATCTTGATTGGGTTGTACACCCAAGATGAGGTAATCAGTTAGTGGTCGTCCAGACGTACCTGGTGATCGATGGATATGCGAGGAAAGTGCCTCCGGTTTCGTTCAGACCTAGAACGAACTTGTTAATGGATTGTGTGTCTGACATTGGATTTTATTCTGTGTTGATTGATTTCTGTTAAATATATATCTGTTTGGCGGCGGAGAATTTATTCTCTTGCTTAACGCCCTTCTCTGAGACGTACGAGCTTAGAGGTTATATATCGATAGATATCAATCGCATGGCATGAATTACCTGTGTGGCACGCTGAGTTACATGGATCAAGGCTTCTGTTGAAAAGCAAAGTCTTGTGGTTGATGATCAAAGCACGGCCTATGTGGCAGCTTTGTGTATAGCGTGGATTCGCGAGCCTCACACCTCGGTATGAGTCAAAAACGGGAAGAGGACCCAAGGAGTGCACGATGTTTCTTTCTAGCTATGGGTGGTGTCAGTGACCTACCAGCCCTGACATTTATATACTTTTCACCTTTGTGGTTTGGATGCGAGGCGCCTCGATTATAGGTCCTATAGGGCCGGGAAACGTGTGTTCAGGAATAACTAATCCTCAAACGTAAGAGAGGACCGGTCTTGGAGGATCCCAGGGGTTACCCAGAGTATGTAGTCCTGAGGCATTTGCTAGAGTGTCTCGAAGCGGAGAGGAGCTTGCCCCTTGCCTCGACTCATGACGGAAATCCAATTTCCAATACGTGTATCTCGGTTTTATTTGTAGAGCCTAGTATGGCGACATGATAGATGGTACCCATGCCGCCTAGGATTGATATTTATGATTGAAATTGTTTTAACACTATACACTTATTATAGTATCAAATGATTTGTTTTTAAAACGTACCAAGCATGTTTGGCTATTATAAGGGAAAACCCTATCCTCCGGCTTGCGTTGCATTGTGTGATGGGACCTGGGTCTTATAATAGCTTCATTTTTAGAAAAAGCATTGCGCTGTTTATTTATATGCATTGGTATTCTTGGGAGGAAACCCGTTCCGTGTTATACAGCGTGGTCCCTTGAATTACTCTCTTTTAAAGTAAAGCTTTAAATAACTGTCTTAGTTCTCACCCCAGTCACATGACTGGCCTGGATTTTATTGTTTTAACCTAAACTCTGGGTGCCCCTATTTTCGACACGGGCAGCTAGTAGTTTTGGTTTTGCAGATTTATATTCATAGGATCCTGATTTACGGCTGGAACGATGCTCGAAAAGCTCTGTATCCGTGTATTACTTTCTGTTGTGTTTTGTATTATTTTCCGCTGCTATGTAATTTATTGTAATCTATGATATTTGTTGAACGTAATTTATTCATTTATACTCTGTATATTCTTGTATCTGATGGAATTGTTGTTATAACTATGAAATGTCCTTCCGTCTGCGTTATGATTTGTCCTGTTCTTAAAAGATCAGGGGTTTCGAACGGTCTTGATCGGTTTAACGACTGATTCGGATCGAGCGAAATTCCTTTCCGTCACGAAGAATAACCCTTGCATTTTGCTCCGTCTTCAATCATCTTTAGCATAAGTTGATTCGTAATGCTTATGCCCATACGGAGGGGTTTTCAAATAATAAACCTGATCCCAGTCTCTCCGCATTGAAATTGGAGGTATAAAATAAACCAAAAACTTGATAGTTGGTTATTTAACTATCAAAGGAACGTCCATACAACCAACGATCCAATTTCTAAATGGAAATTCTATCGATCAACCATCAAGCAATGCTGGCCCCTTTCTATGTAAATCACTTGTTATATTATCGATTCCAAATTCCCATCTTTCATATCCTCTCAAAGCTCGATTGTCTCTCTCGATTCATAGAAAAAAACATTTTGAATATCATAGTTTCTTTATTTGAGAAAATATCTCTTATCCGGGTTAGAAAACATTTCCATATATTCACAAATTCTTACTTTTTATATTTTAGAAAATAAACAGTATTAACAACGGAAAACATTTCCAATTATCATTTTTTAACTTCCCGTTATCCAAAATCATTTCAGTTTCTATACATAGAAAACATCTCTGATTTACTTTGGAAAACGTTTCCAAAATCTTTTTATTTGGTTAAACTGATGTTATATAAAGCGTTAACCGTATCACTCTAATCCTTGCTACTGAACCTTAACCCTTCCTTCGTCAATCATGAAGTTAATCAAGTTACGGTAAAATTACCTCTCAGACCTTAGCTGAACAACATTCTCAACTTTGAAATAGACAAGGCTCACAATTTCAAATACCAACAAAATGTTGTTACGCACTCTCGGATTTAGTTTGAGAATTTACTTCTTTTTACGCAAATATTCGATTATAACAGTAGCGTTATAATCCCTATTTCTGAAATATTAAATTTTAAAATATAACTTTTATTCATTAAGTTAAACAAATAAATAATTAATTAAATCTTTATTAAAATGGAATGTAAAAAGTACTTCATGAATTCGATATAATCTAATTTTAATAAATAACTCCCTTTCGAATAATCTATATTTGATAAATATTCTGAACTTCAGAATAATCTACCATTTCAGTTTAACCAAATTGGCTTATAATTAATTACAGTCGTAAACATTTTCTTTCATATTGTTATTCATTTTCAAAAACGAATTTTCATTCCTTAATAGGGCCCTGGCCCATTTATTCAAATCAACTTGTTTTTTATTTTTAAACATCCTTACTAGTTTACTTCCAATCATCGAGTCCGTTTTTAAAATCATGTCATATTATGTTCCAGTTATAAGCTCTGTTTATAAAACTGTTACTCAATTAACAATTTTTCGTTTATTTTAAACAATTTAAGTTCTTTTCTGAATGTACTTACAAGCTATACATTAACTTAATTTGATTTCTATAAATCCCTTTTTATATATTATTGCAGAACATAAAATATATTGAAAAATTAACCTCTTAACATATTTAAATTAAATTATAGTTTCATGTTAAATAAAGTTTAAATATCCTTTTAGGAAATAAATCATTTGTATAAAATTCGACATAGCCGAGTTAATATTTATAAATCCATTGGATTTATCTCAATTTATTTTATATTCCAAATTTTGGAATATAACCTGAAACACCCCACCTCCATTAAGGTCACTCACAAAGGGGATGTCTTAACTTTGGTGGAGCATTATAGGTAAAGACACAGATAATTTACAAGACATACATATATAAGCAGCGGAAAAACTAAATTTATTTCATATGTGGTATAAACAAAAACATTATAGCAAATTGTCTCAAAACAAAATCCAAATCATTTCATCAAAATCTCTATCTTGATTATAACATAAAGAAGCATAAAACACAATAAAACAGCATAAATCCCCAAGTAGTAGTGTGTCCAAAGCCATAGCCAAAGATAAGAGGTTCCAACCTATACATCACAGAGTCTTCAGGCTTGGAAAGATGAACGGTCCAAATTAAGTTGAGTTATTCCCTCCCTGGGTACCTGAGGGGGAGGAACGGAAAGAGAGCGAAAGAAAAATGGGTCAGACATAAATCTGGTAAGTCCGGTGATTATTCAGCATGTAAACTGGTAAGAGAACCATGACATGAATAAACTGGAAGCAGGACAATAACAAAGAAATAAGGTAACATAGGATAACGCAAGATAAACAAGGCAAGGTAAACTAATCATACTATCGCACTCAAATCCATATTGTCTGCACCTACTAGATATTTCAACCATCATCATGGGTTCAAACCTAGCGATCCCTTTTTATTGATCGGCTCCTACTCGCACGCATTTACTACTTGTGTCATACGGCCCCGCTCGATTGTAGATACCTGTGCTGGTCCCACCATGGGGTGTATCGTATCAAATCCTATGGTGGCAACCCGACACGATTCAAGATGCACAGTGTATAACTATGGATACCCAGTGTCTACTTTTTCCACTCCAGAGTACGTGCATGCCCGTACTCCGTCGGAACCTACACTGACGCACCAATCGCCGTTGTTTTGACCGCTTATAATCAGCCCAGTAATCGTGCCCCACCCAACCTAGTTCAGGGTATCATGAAACATCTATATGCGTTACTGTTGAAATGGGTCCCCGTTACTAGGGTTTCCCTAATCAACATGTTAAATTGGTTAAGTGTCCAATTTAACCTAACCCCACCCATCAGTTTAGTTAACATGTTGTATTGGTTAAGTGTTGCCTTAATTAACTTAACCCTACCATTCCTGACTTAGCTTTAATTCATTCATTAAAGCACCAACCACTCACATTAGACAGATATTGTTGCGGTCACTGGATGTGTCGGTCGGGTCCGGGCAATTTTACACCATAACTTAGTCTAACCTCGGGTTCTTTTGGCCTCAATGCACTAACCTCTCACATTAGATATTTATTGTTACGGTTGCTGGATGTGCCGAGCGATTCCGGGCAGTCTTATACCGTAACTCGATCTAACCTCGGGTTAGGCATATTCGTCTTTTCTAAATTTACATATTTACCTCTTTATATTTATATGTAAATTATTGTCATTCAAGTCAAGCCCCACTTTCCCTTTAAATCAAGTTCATAATTTTAGGTAAAAAATTTATACCACTTTATGTCATAAAACATTTACATGTTTATGAGCCAAATATGCCAATTATATGTAATTTCATGTTTTTCCCCAATGTTATCCCCGTTAAACGTTCGCATAAATCACATAAAATGTTAGGCTCGCTAGATAACCTAACTCATACACAAAAGGGGAAAAAGAGGAACATGTAATATTCCAACATCAAAAAAATATGGATCTAACTACACATGTGTCATATGAATTCGGCCTAGAACAATATACATGAACTTGCAAATTTAGATCTACTCAACATGAATTGTAAAATAGGGGTTTCATAGAACTACATAAACTTAGATTAGGCAAGCGGTTGTGAACTTGTAAATTAGCATGTAGTTCTAGTCATATATGTGAACATGGTTGAACTTGCATAAACATAGCAAAATTCCCAAATTGACATACAACATATAGGTGTCATTACCAATTATACAACATGATATGCCATCGCCAAATTATACAACATAATATGTCATCGCCATTTTATTCAACATGATATGTCATCACCAAATTATACAACATGATATGTCATCGCTAAATTATACAACATAATATAGCCAAATTATACAACATATAGGTTCATTGCCAAGCATTTAACATTTATCATCAAATTACATACAACATGATCACAAACTTAACATGATAAGAGTCATAGTCTTAATCAATTCAGTTTTAACAAAAAAGGATAGGCATAAATTTACATTAGGCATTGTTCTACATCCATTTATTTTAGTGATGATTCTAATATCATTTAGGTCTAAATGATAACTGGACTTACAAAAAGGAGACTAGTCTTGTGTCCTGGGATCTGTATTCTGAAATTGAATAACTCTCTTTTGTTGTAGACATTGAATTCTCTTAATTGAATTAGATTTGATTTGTAATTCCTAATTTGCTTTCTAGTTGAAGGAGAATGGCGGCTACTCTAGGTTGAGTATTGACAGCATGACGGTCTTAGGAATATTTTTGTGTGGCTTAGGGTTTAGATTTAGGTTGCTTATATAGAAGTTTGATTAAATAGGAGCCGTTAGATCAACCCAGAGCCAATCAAAGCCACTCAATCCTAAGAGAACCAACCAGAATTTGCCGCACAAGCCCTTATGACTCAGAAATCATCACATAAAGAAATACGTCAGATTTCTGATCTGGCCCGAGGGGGGTCGAACCCCAGGTCGACCCTCTGGTCGACCTATGTGACCTAGGTCGACCCCCTGGTCAACCTGATTTCTGGGTGGGAAATTTCCCGCCCAGCTTGCTCCGGGGTTTTTGAATTTCGAAACTTGAATTTGACTTTTGGGCTGGTTTTATTATTTAAATTCTTGAATCTTCAGAAGGTCATAACTCCTTCATACGGAGTCCGATTTACGCAAACTCGGACTCTATCTCAAGAAGAATTCCGAGACGAACGCAATGACATAACCCGTTTCCCTTAATTCTCACATTTGTAGTTAATTATTCTTTAATTCGTTACTTTAATGTTTACAGAAAATACGGGGTGTTAAATTCTCCCCTCCTTAAAGGATTTCATCCCTGAAATCTTCGAGTCAAGGAGAACGTATATTCTACCATCCAATCATCCACCTACTCATCCATAAAACACAAGCGTCCATTGTCCTTAAAAAGACTTCTAATGCTTCATGATCATATGCATAGTGTGTGTACATTTCCTTATCTAATGCAAAATCAGGCGGTCTACTGATTCAGTTGACCTCCTTAATGCAAGTCATGTCGGTGCCATGAGTCCATTATGTATGCAATCATCCCCAATCATACTTTCCACATGAGTGCACAATCATTCATACAGATGCAACATCCATATGATAACACATCACGTTTCAATAATATACAAGTACATATATGCATATGCAATATGAAAGTGACTGAGCCGATCTAACACCTAATGTGTGTATATGCATCCACGAGCAACCACTAGCAATCACTTGCAACCACTTGCAACCATCAATCATATCATGTTTCAAATACATGTTTACATCCATTGGTTTCTACCTGAAGATCAAGAATAATATGGAGGAAATACTAAAAAAATAGATATGAGCATGAACAAACTTAAGGAAAAAGAGATCAAAGATGTACCCTAAAAAAGAAAAGGGTAGGTTGCACGTATCATGGCCTCAGTCTCCTAAGTCGCATCTTCCTCAACGTCACTCCATTGAACTTTAACATGTTTGACTTCGCAGTTGCATAACTTTTTAACTTCTGTACCCAAGATACAAGTCGGAACTCTTCTCACAGTCGCCTCTCGTTCTACTTCTACTTCCTCTAATATGCTTGGTTCCACCACTTCTGCAAACTCATGTAAGCACTTCCGTAGGTGAGAAACGTGAAAGACATTATGAACTCTAGCCAATCTTTCGGGCAACTCTACTCTGTAAGCCATCTTTCCAATCTTTTCAATGATAGGAAACGACCCTACAAATCTTGGTGCCAACTTTCCTGTGGATCCAAAGCGAACGACGTTCCTTAAAGGAGATACTTTAAGGAAAACCCTGTCTCCAACCTCAAACTCAAGGTTGGTCCTTCTTTTATGTGCGTAGGACTTATGTCTATCTTAGGCAGTCTTCATTCTTCTTCGTATCAAGTCCACTTTCTTTGAAGTTTCTCTAATCATATCTGGTCCAAGTATGAGCTTGTCTGTAGACTCCCACCAACAAGTTGGTGAGCGGCATGGTCTTCCATATAAAGCTTCGAAGGGTGCCATGCCTATGGTGGCTTGGTAGCTATTGTTGTAGGCAAACTCCACTAAATGAAGATGATCCTCTCATGTTCCGCCAAAGTCAAGAATGCATAATCTCAAGAGGTCTTTTAATACTCTGTTCACCTTCTTCGTCTAACCATCGGTCTGAGGGTGATAGGATGTGCTTAAGCATAGCTGTGTGCCTATAGCCTCTTGCAAGCTCTTCCAAAACTCACTCGTAAAGATAGGATCTCGGTCACTCACAATGCTGTAGGGTATCCCATGGAGTTGAACTATCTCTTTAAGATAAATGGATGCTAAAGATGAGGCAGTCCTTCTACTTTTAATGGGCATAAAGTGAGTGCTTCTTATGAGCCTGTCCACTATTACCCAAATACTGGTATTGCCCCTTATTGACCTAGGCAGCCCATCAATAAAGTCCATTGAAATGCTATCCCATTTCCACTATGGGACCTCTAGAGGATGAAGCAAACCACCAGGCTTCTTTTTCTTCGCCTTGACTTGCTGACATATTAAGCACTTAGAGACGAATTCAGCCATATCCCACTTCATGCCATTCCAAAAGAAAACCCTTTTTACGTCTTTATACATCTTGTCTCCACCTGGGTGTATGGTCAACTTGAAATGTTGTGCCTCTTCGAGAACCTTCTTCACCAAATCCCTTGCTTGTGGGACGCATAGCCTTCCATCCCGCCTCAACCAACCCTTATTGTCGATGGAGTATCTATTGAGGTGACTAGAAGTCTCGCCCTAATTAGCTTATCCATCGCATCAACTAGCTGAGGGTCTTCACGTTGCGCGGTTCCTATTGAGTCCAAAAGAGTAGGCCGCATTTCTAGTGATGTTAACAAATCAGTCACATGATCGATGGATGGTCTAAAGACATAGTTGGCTATGTATTCCAAGCTCTTCCTTTCTACAAAGAGAGGGCTTAAGGTCAGCTTCTTTCTACTCAAGGCGTCTGCTACTACATTGCCCTTTCCAGGGGTATAGGAAATCTCAAAATCGTAGGACGCCAAGAACTCCATCCACCTTTGTTGCCTCAAGTTAAGATCTTTCTACAAGAAAAGGTACTTTAACGATTTATGGTCAGTATACAATTCAAACTTCTCAACTAGGAGATAATGGCGCCAAGACTTAAGTGCAAAGACGATGGCAGCCAACTCTAGATCGTGGGTTGGGTAGTTTTTTTCATGTATTTTCAACTGTCTGCCTCCATAAGCTACTACCTTCCCTTCTTGCATCAAGACAACACCTAGTCCCGTACTGCATGCATCTGTGTATACTGTAAATATCTTGCTCCCATCCGGCAATGTCAGAATTGGGGCTGTTGTTAGAGCCCTCTTCAATCGTTGGAAAGCAACATCGCAATCCAAATCCCAATTGAAAGTTAGGTTCTTCTTCGTCAACTTTGTAAGCGGAGCTGAGATTTTCGCAAAGTCTTTGGTGAACTTTCGGTAAAAGCCCGCTAGCCCGAGGAAGCTTCGGACTTCGGTAGCATTCCGTGGAACCTTCCAATCTTTCACCGCAACTACTTTTGCGGGGTCCACAACTAACCCTTCCTTGGACACCACATGTCCAAGAAACCTTACTTCCTCTCTCCAGAAGTGGCATTTGGAGAATTTGTCTTTCAACTGATGTGCTCGAAGAGTATCCATGATTCATTTTAAATGTTGAGCATGCTCTTCCTCTCTCTTTGAGAAAATCAAAATGTCATCTACGAAGACCACCACAAACTTATTAAGGAACTCCCTGAACACCCTGCTCATTAAGTAAAAGAAATAAGTGGGTATGTTCGTCAAGCCGAAAGGCATGACAAGCCACTCGAAGAAACCATCTGGGGATCTGAACGCGGTCTTATCAATACTGTCTTCAGCCACTCTTAGCTGATGAAACCCGGTAGCTAGATCTAATTGGGAGACTACAAGCTGACCGAACAAGTCATCTACTCTTGGAAGTGGGTGCCTATTCTTCTTGGTCAGCTTGTTTAGCTCCCGATAGTCAACGCATAAGCGAAGTGAACCATCCGCTTTGGTTGTGAATACTACTGGAGCAGCCCTGTAATGACCCGCATTGGCAGAGGTATTATAATTAATTTATTTAATTATATTAATAGTGACATAGTGAATTAAATGGTCGTGGAATTAAATAATGATGAATATTTAATTAAAATAATAAATTAAATAATATATTTAATTCTGAAATAATCAGAATTGGCCGAAATGACGATATCGTGTGAACCGGATCATCTGTGATATTTAATTCAGCTTGGAATTGATTTTGAATAACGAATATATTCAATCATCAATAGTTGAACGTATAGTTTATAATATAATTATAAATGAGCTCGAAATGGCACTGCAGTTCATAATTTGGCGATTTGAACTTCAACTGAATATACAGGATTCGTTTTAAGTCGGATTTCTGTGAAACAAGAAACGTGTGGAGCTGGTGGAGTATATCTTTCTAGTGGAAGTGGAAAATCGAGATTTCGCTGTGTAGATTTTGATTTACGTCCAAATCAAATTTCAGAAAAGTCGCTGTGGAATTCCTTTATAATTTGCGACGCTTTATATAAGTTATAAATAGATTTTCAGTATAAACTAAATACCTAGATAATCTAGAATCTGAAATATCAAGCTGTAAATTCTGATATGATATTCTGGAGCTGTACGATATCATATGTGGAGATATACGATAATATAAATTTATTTATATTTAATTTAATTATATTTAAATATATTTATATATTATAATGGGTCGTTCAGAGCTTTAAAAATAGTCGGGTTTGCAAACGAAGTCGGAATTCAACGAAACTAATTTTGTTGGATCCGCAACATCAAATTATTGTTAGATTCCAAGTTCCGTGATTTTTAGAGTCACTGTGTGGCCGTACGGATTTTTAGAGCGAAAAACAATCAGTATTTTGACCTTTAAAAATACGCTGTGTGAGCAAACGGAGTTGGAATTTGACGAAACCAGTTTCGTTGGGTCCGTAATGTCGAATAGTAGCTACATGTCAATTTTCGTGATTTTTGGGTTTTGTAAGTGACTATAGGAATTTTTAAATGATATATTGAGCTACGCTTCAAATATAAATGAATATAAAATTAAGTAGCTTAGGTTTTAAGCTATCATACACCCTATATAATACCTTTAACATATTCTAAACCTATATTTTTTTCTTCCGATGGTCAAAGGTCTCAAAAACATATGCCGCCGCTCCTCTTCATCTTTTCAGCTAAAACATGAATTCGAAAATCCTCAAACAAATCAAATGAATTCATATAATTCCTCAAACAAAATCTATTTGCTTCCCAGGATGTTTTCTGCATTGGTATATAGCTTTCAAAGAGTTCGCTTCAGGTTTCGTTCGCTGGAAATTACCTGGCGGATTTCTAGGGTTCAATTTCGTGGGAACTCGAGGCATTTTTGGTTGAATTCAGTTTGATATCCGAGTTAGTGGTAGTGTTCAGCTTCAGTTTGGGGTTTGTGAGGGATTTCCGCGTTGAAAGGTGTCGTGCGTTTCACTGTAGCCGAGCTTTTGAGCTCGACGTCGCAGTTTTCAGACAAGATCGTGTTCGATCAACATGGCATGGCCGCGGAGAGCTTGGGAAGAGGGAACCGATGGTGTTTACAGTTTTGAAAACAATGAAATAACGAAGGAGAGGTTGGAAGGAGAAGCATCGGCAAATGGTAGGAGTTATTGTCTGGAATCGGATTTGTTGAGGAAGTAGAAGAAAGGAAAACGAGCGGGTCTGGGCTCTAACGTTGATGGGCCGGTTTGGTTAAAAGGTTGAGGCCCATTTGTTTTAAATCCAAGTTTTTTTATTCCTATTTAAAATGTACCTTAAATTGTAACTTCTATATCTCGATCATACTATATTAGATTGACGAACCGTAAGTTGCGTTGGGATCGTATTGACGGTGGCTACGCACTGGAACTGACTGGGAGTGAATCGGAGCTCGTTACAATTTATGGTGAAATAAATTGTCCGATAAAATCAAAGAACGCAAACCGATTATTTAACGGTTAACGCGCCAGTGTGAGTAAATCTCACTAACTCTGAATAGTTTATAATTTCATGTTGTATTTTTAGAACTGTTGAATATTGGCTGATTGACTATATGTTGACTGTTTGATTGAACTGCTAGTCAGTTAGTTGAATTTCTATATTGATTCTGTTTAACAGAATATATCATATGGAACTGAAAGTGATGTTATCTATATTGTTTAACATCTGTGGTGCAGGGAAAACAGGTTGGAGGAATCCAACTGGATTCCTCAACATTTATTTTACTGTTTTTCATATATTGTGATATATGATGTGATATATAAACTGTTGTCGATTATATGTGTTTTGGACGATACTGATCATCGTGATTTGATATGTTGAATACCATAACATACCGAAATGTTGATAAGGGAATATTTTCAAAGTAATATTTGAAAATAAAATATTTATAAATGGAATATTTATAAATAAGAAATATTTATAAATTGGAATATTTATAAATAGGAGATATTTAGAAATTGAATAAACGTTTTAAAATGGAAACTTTTATAAGATGGAAATCATTTGTAAAGTGAAGAACCGTTACTAAAAGTAAATCTTTATAAATGAATAGTTCATTCGAATAGAAAGTAAAAGGAGTTAATCGATGTTAGTTTAATTGATTAGAGTTAAAGCAAATGAGTTAATCGAATATAGTTTATTCGAATAGAAAGTAAAAGGAGTTAATCGATGTTAGTTTAATCGAAAGGAGTTAATCGATGTTAGTTTAATCAATTAGAGTAAAAGCAAATGAGTTAATCGAATATAGTTTATTCGAATAGAAAGTAAAAGGAGTTAATCGATGTTAGTTTAATCGATGTTAGTTTAATCGATTAGAGTTAAAGAAAATGAGTTAATCGAATATAGTTTATTCAAATAGAATAAAGGAGTTAATCGAATATATAGTTTATTCGAATAGAGTAAAAGGAGTTAATCGAATATATAGTTTATTCAAATAGAATTAAAAGAGTTATCGAATATAGTTTATTCGATAGGAGTTAAGTGAGTAGAGTTAGAGTTAAATCAAAAGAGTTAAGTGAATAGAATAAATTGTATAGAGTTATCGAATATACCTTATCGAAGGAAAGAATTATCGAATAGAAAAGATTTGAAAGAGAGTTACATAAGGAAGTTTGTTAAAGAATTAGAAGGGTGAACTTTGCCTATTTCAAGGTTAGAAGCATTGTTCAGTTAAGGTCTGAGAGGTAGTATTACCCCAACTTGATTGACTTCATTTTTAACTAAGGAATGGTTAAGGTTCGGTAGTAAAGAATGGTTAAGTGAATTTAGTAATTATAAGAAATGGTTTGAGTTGGCATCGCGATGGTTTGTTTAAACATCTGTGTACGTCTAATGAAGAAGCTTTGGAAATGTTTTCCAAATAAGAAACCAGAAATGTTTTCTAATAAAGAAAACAAGAAATTGAAATGTTTTCCATTGTTAATAACGTATATTTTTCAAATTTAGCAAATAAGAAATATTGAATATAGGGAAACAGGAGATAAGTAAATTAATGAAATAAAGAGTTAAATGTTCAATGATGATTGATCGATATAATTTCCATTTGGAAATAATATCGTTGTTTGCACACTTGTTTTATTCGATAGTTAAATCACAGACTATCGAAGTTTTGACCATTTTAACGTTGTTAATATGGAGAGACCGGATGGATTATTATACAAAGAACCACTCTGTATTGGCATAAGCGTTGCGAATCATATATGCCAAAGAAAATTGAAGACGGAGTTATGCAAGGGCTATCCTGTTTACAGAATAGTGCCTTCGGTTCATCTTGTTCGTGGATGACTTGTATGGACGGATGTCTGACAGAGTATATCCAGACGATCACGTATATTGATTTCTCCAACCGTACCAAGAGTGGAAGCGGAGAAGGAAACTTCTTTTAGCTAACACATAATGTATGGTTGAGGACGTCAATCGGTGATTTGATGGATTTGATGATGTGGCATTCAAAGTGAATCTGGTGTGATGATAAAGCGTAGCTTCTAACCTCATTAACCGGTAAATGACAGAAATCGGGCAGGTAGCATGGCTAAGTCGGTCACACCGAAGTAGGGTGTATAATCACCTGATCTAGAGTTTCATTTACTTCTAAAAATCTATTGTTGATGTTGTCCCATTCGGGAAACGGTTGCTGAACCCAACCGTTGGTGATATACATTCGATACACTCAAGCGAAATGAGTGGTCGGTCATGTGTGGCCGGGTTGCAAGATGTTCTTGTTGAACCCAGTGTATTCCTTTCTAGAGGTACACTAGCGAAAGGTGGTTCCATACCTTGTCATAGTTGGAAACCCATTACCCAATACGTGCTTGCGGTTTTGATTGTATACTATATATGTAGAACGTGAGATGAAAGCGTTTCTGCTAGATGATTATTATATTGTGTTGATAGACATTATTATAATATCAAAAGGTTTTTGATATAAAGATATTTGGATTCTCATAAGGGAAAAACCCGTTCCGTTATACGGTGTGGTGTTATGAGATATCGATTACCTGCTTGAAATGTTTTGAACTGTTTTACTCACACCAGTCCCATGACTGACCCGGAGTTTATTTTGTTTGTTTTCCCAAAACTCTTGGGTGCCTAAATTTGTACGGGCAGTCAAGTAGTCGGGATTTACAGATATACTGGAAGAGATTGGAGCAGGAGGCTTCAGGATCATATAGCTATAGTTTATTTCCACTGTGTTGTAAGTGCTGTACTTTGAAAATGATGTATGTTCAAGTACAAAGTTATATTTCAAAGCTATGTTATATATATTATATGTTATTCATTCCTCTTTGAGATTCGTGTTACTCTGATGTTGTGTTGTTCTTCTTCTTCTAATCTAAGTTTCTATCTTATCTATCCTCACCCTCTAATTACTTTCATTAATGATCGGTTTTTTCGATGTTTGGTTAGTCGTCATCATGTTTATGTCGATAACCAAAGTCGCTAAAAATCCGGGTCATTGCAGTTGGTATCGGAGCTTAAGTTAAGAGAATTACCTTGGCTCTGTGGCGTAACTCAGTGGAGATGGGGTTAGTAATACCCTAGATTGAGTTGAGTGTATATATACGAGTGAACGTATTTGTTATTGATATAAAAATTGTTTTATATTGTGGAGATTCATTGGTTGAGTTGTTTATGAGTTCTGGTCGATCAGTTTGATCCATTGTATTGGTAAGAGTTACTAAACACTCAAATACGTTGGGTCGTCACAATATGTTTTGAAAAGAGAGTAAATTAAAATAAGTTTATCCAAGGTATTTCTTGATATAGAGAAGATATATATATCGAAATTATAATATATTGGGTATATTGGTTGTGATTATAAACGAGTAAGATTATAAGTAAAATGCTTATGTAATTAACCAACCAGAATTCATATAAGTGAAATACGTGAAATTAGATGGGTTAAATCTGAAATTTAAACCAGAAATTTAACTAAAACTCTGGAAAATTGGATAAGTGTTTGTAAATGGATTTGGATTAAAAATAAGGAAAATTTAAGATCCTGGTAGATTTTAAATTGTTTTACAAGCAGTGTGAATTATATTTTGAAATGAATTTCAAAGTGGAAATGTTTAAAAATGGTTTTATAGCATTGAACTCACTTCGATCGCTGGAAAATAGATTCTGATAATGACAGCTGCATCATCAGTATTCATTTTCGAGTTGTAAGTGACGAATTACTACCAGAGATACTGTTTTGAATTTGTTTTGGGAAAGACAAGTGTGTTGAATTTCAAAATGGGATTTATAATATAGAATTTGAATAAAGAGAATTCAAATAGATTTGAATATAGAATTTGAATAAAGGGAATTGAAATAGAAATTGAATATAGAAATTCAAAGGGAGTTTGAATATATGAAATTCAATGGAATTGAAATAGAAATTGAATATAGAAATTCCAAGGGAGTTTGGATATATGAAATTCAATGGAAGTAATATAGGATTTGAATATAGAAAGTGAAACGGGTTTTGAATATAGAATTCAAATATAGGATTTGAATATATAGAATTTGAATATAGAAATTCAAATGGGATTTAAACTATAGAATTTGAATAGAATTTGAATAGAATTTGATACATAGATTTGAATAATAGAAGTCATATAAAATTTGAAGAGAAATTGAATAGAATTAACTAAGTCGAAGAGGAATTAGTTAATCGAGTTTTGAATTTCAAGTTGAACTTTGAAAGGTGAATTGGATTTGTAAATGGATATTCGAAATCGAATATAGAACTTAAATTTGAAATTTGGATTCAAATTAGTTAATAAGCAAGTTAAAATATATTTGAACATGTGATGTTCAAATATAAAAGTGAAATAGACTAAAGAGTTAATTAACAAATTAATTAACGAATTGAGTTAAAACGATCAGGTATAGTTAAAATAGATTGGGCAGGTATAAATATACATGAGATAGGTATGGATAAGGTATGAAGGTATATAAATAGAATGTTCGACAAAAAGGTGTGTATTTAATTCATATATGAGATTTTAAGCGCCGTATCGGCTAGCCGCTTGGCTTTTTCTTTTTCTTGTGGATTGGTGAGGGCCATGGGAGGCTATTTGAAATATCCCGATGCTCCTAGTACAAAGGAGGTTATGGCGAATTTTTCCAGGAATTTAAGGAGTTAGAATATTTTTAAGATAATTTGATAGTTAGAAATCAACGTATCGATATATATAGAAGTCGATAAGGAAATGAACTTAGAAATAGAATAGTAAAATCAAAAAGGAAGACTAAGAATAAAATCTAGTAAGAATAGAAAGAGGAAGCGTATACGTGTTTAAAAGTGAATAAGTAGTTGTATGGTATTGACTATTCGAGTAAGTAGTCATATCTGTTTTGACGTTATAAATGTTATTCAGTCAAGGTCTGAGAGGTAGTTATACCCCAACTTGATTGATTTCATTATTAACAAATAAATAGTAAGATTTCAGGCTCAAAGATCAAATGTTGAATAAGAGTTATTTGAATATAGTATTTGGGTTGTCGTAACGATGTTTTACACAACATCCGTTTTAACCCAAATAAGTGTAAGCGTGGAAATATAATAAAGAATATTTCGTAAGTATAGAAATAAACGAGATCCGAAAAGAGATAAGTAATTGGAATATGTTCCAATTATAAATAGCATATATTTTCTAAAGTTTAGAAAATAAAGGAAGGCGATATTCAGAAATGTTTTCGAAATAACATAAAAGGCCAATATGGTTATTGAAAATATTTGGTTAACAAATATTGATAAAGAAATAGAGAAGTGATTTAACTAATGGAATAATAATTAAGGGCTCAGTGACATGTTCAAAAAGGAAAATTTGATTTTTGAAAAGAGTAAACTGTTTAAAAACTCCCAGGGAAAGACTGTTTGAATTAAAAACAAATTTAACAGAAATTTGTGAAAGCAAAAATTGAATTAAAGTAAAGCCAGTAGAGTGGTAACTGAGATTGAATTAAAATGATATCAAGTCAAATTGGATTGTGAGATTCAAATTTGAAGTGTAATGTGATAATCAAGTTAAGAGTTGGGAATCGAGAAGAAACACGAGTTGAAATGATATTTGGCTCGGATATAAGCAAATGGTTGTATTGTGGATAAAAATAGGTTGGAGTTTGATTGGGATAACCCTGGTATATGTTGAATTAATAAAAGGTGAAAGGATATAATGATATGCCGACAAAAGGTACAAGTTTATATTTCTATTGGATATAAGATTTATGAGCCGAATTGGCAAGCCGCTTGGCTGTTTGATTTTCTTTTGTGATGGAGATGGACCAGAGAGGCGAGTGATGGTTTGACGTATTGACCAGTACAATGGAGGTGCTGGCGAAATTTTTCGAAAAGTTAAGGCGTTAGAAAATTTTCAGGATTTTTGAATTTTTTCGATAATAAGAATTAATTAATATTTAATTAAAATTAAATTGGTCTAGTTGGTAACTGAAATTAGGAAGTGAACAAATATGTTCTAACCAGTCGATAGGGTCGTCCTCTACCTTTTAGCAATTTCGAGGACGAAATTATTTTAAGTGGGGAAGATTGTAATGACCCGCATTGGCAGAGGTATTATAATTAATTTATTTAATTATATTAATAGTGATATAGTGAATTAAATGGTCGTGGAATTAAATAATGATGAATATTTAATTAAGATAATAAATTAAATAATATATTTAATTCTGAAATAATCAGAATTGGCCGAAATGACGATATGGTGTGAACTGGATCATCTGTGATATTTAATTCAGCTTGGAATTGAATTTGAATAACAATTATATTCAATCGTCGATAGTTGAACATATAGTTTATAATATAATTATAAACGAGCTCGAAATGGCATTGCAGTTCGTAATTTGGCGATTTGAACTTCAACTGAATATACAGGATTCGTTTTAAGCCGGATTTCTGTGAAACAAGAAACGTGTGGAGCTGGTGGAGTATATCTTTCTAGTGGAAGAGGAAAATCGGGATTTCGCCGTGTAGATTTTGATTTACGTCCAAATCAAATTTCAGAAAAGTCGCTGTGGAATTCCTTTATAATTTGCGATGCTTTATATACGTTATAAATAGATTTTCAGTATAAACTGAATACCGAGATAATCTAGAATCTGAAATATCAAGCTGTAAATTCTGATATGATATTCTAGAGCTGTACAATATCATATGTGGAGATATACGATAATATAAATTTATTTATATTTAATTTAATTATATTTAAATATATTTATATATTTAAATGGGTCGTTCAGAGCTTTAAAAATAGCCGGGTTTGCAAACGAAGTCGGAATTCGACGAAACTAATTTTGTTGGATCCGCAACATCAAATTATTGTTAGATTCCAAGTTCTGTGATTTTAAGAGTCACTGTGTGGCCGTACGGATTTTTAGAGTGAAAAACAGTCAGTATTTTGACCTTTAAAAATACGCTGTGTGAGAAAACGGAGTCGGAATTTGATGAAACCAGTTTCGTTGGGTCCGTAATGTCGAATAGTAGCTACATGTCAATTTTCGTGATTTTTGAGTATTGTAAGTGACTATAGGAATTTTTAAATGATATATTGAGCTACGCTTCAAATATAAATGAATATAAAATTAAGTAGCTTAGGTCTTAAGCTATCATACACCCTATATAATACCTTTAACATATTCTAAACCTATATTTTTTTTCTTCCGATGGTCAAAGGTCTCAAAAACATATGCCGCCGCTCCTCTTCATCTTTTCAGCTAAAACGTGAATTCGAAAATCCTCAAACAAATCAAATGAATTCATAAAATTCCTCAAACAAAATCTATTTGCTTCCCAGGATGTTTTCCGCATTGGTATATAGCTTTCAAAGAGTTCACTTCAGGTTTCGTTCGCTGGAAATTACCTGGCGGATTTCTAGGGTTCAATATCGTGGGAACTCGAGGCATTTTCGGTTGAATTCAGTTTGATATACGAGTTAGTGGTAGTGTTCAGCTTTAGTTTGGGGTTTGTGAGGGATTTCTGCGTTGAAAGGTGTCGTGCGTTTCACTGTAGCCGAGCTTTTGAGCTCGACGCCGCAGCTTTTTAGACAAGATCGAGTTCGATCAACATGGCATGGCCGCAGAGAGCTTGGGAAGAGGGAACCGATGGTGTTTATGGTTTTGAAAACAATGAAATAACGAAGGAGAGGTTGGAAGGAGAAGCATCGGCAAATGGTAGGAGTTATTGTCTGGAATCGGATTTGTTGAGGAAGTGGAAGAAAGGAAAACGAGCGGGTCTGGGCTCTAACGTTGATGGGCCGGTTTGGTTAAAAGGTTGAGGCCCATTGTTTTAAATCCAAGTTTTTTTATTCCTATTTAAAATGTACCTTAAATTGTAACCTCTATATCTCGATCATACGATATTAGATTGACGAACCGTAAGTTGCGTTGGGATCGTATTGACGGTGGCTACGCACTGGAATGTACTGGGAGTGAATCAGAGCTCATTACAATTTATGGCGAAATAAATTGTCCGACGAAATCAAAGAATGCAAACCGATTATTTAACAGTTAACACGCCAATGTGAGTAAATCTCACTAACTCTGAATAGTTTATAATTTCAGGTTGTATTTTTAGAACTGTTGAATATAAGCTGATTGACTATGTGTTGACTGTTTGATTGAACTGCTAGTCAGTTAGTTGAATTTCTATATTGATTCTGTTTAACAGAATATATCATATGGAACTGAAAGTGATGTTATCTATATTGTTTAACATCTGTGGTGCAGGGAAAACAGGTTGGAGGAATCCAACTGGATTCCTCAACATTTATTTTACTATTTTTCATATATTGTGATATATAATCTGTTGTCGATTATATGTGTTTTGGATGATACTGATCATCGTGATTTGATATGTTGAATACCATAACATACCGAAATGTTGATAAGGGAATATTTTCAAAGTGATATTTGAAAATAAAATATTTATAAATGGAATATTTATAAATAAGAAATATTTATAAATTGGAATATTTATAAATAGGAGATATTTAGAAAATGAATAAACGTTATAAAATGGAAACTGTTATAAGAAGGAAATCATTTGTAAAGTGAAGAACCGTTACTAAAAGTAAATCTTTATAAATGAATAGTTCATTCGAATAGAAAGTAAAAGGAGTTAATCGATGTTAGTTTAATTGATTAGAGTTATAGCAAATGAGTTAATCGAATATAGTTTATTCGAATAGAAAGTAAAAGGAGTTAATCGATGTTAGTTTAATCGAAAGTAGTTAATCGATGTTAGTTTAATCGATTAGAGTTAAAGCAAATGAGTTAATCGAATATAGTTTATTCGAATAGAAAGTAAAAGGAGTTAATAGATGTTAGTTTAATCAAAAGGAGTTAATTGATGTTAGTTTAATCGATTAGAGTTAAAGCAAATGAGTTAATCGAATATAGTTTATTCAAATATAATAAAGGAGTTAATCGAATATATTGTTTATTCGAATAGAATAAAAGGAGTTAATCGAATATATAGTTTATTCAAATAGAATTAAAAGAGTTATCGAATATAGTTTATTCGATAGGAGTTAAGTGAGTAGAGTTAGAGTTAAATCAAAAGAGTTAAGTGAATAGAATAAATTGAATAGAGTTATCGAATATACCTTATCGAAGGAAAGAATTATCGAATAGAAAAGATTTGAAAGAGAGTTACATAAGGAAGTTTGTTAAATAATTAGAAGGGTGAACTTTGTCTATTTCAAGGTTAGAAGCATTGTTCAGTTAAGGTCTGAGAGGTAGTATTACCCCAACTTGATTGACTTCATTTTTAACTAAGGAATGGTTAAGGTTCGGTAGTAAAGAATGGTTAAGTGAATTTAGTAATCATAAGAAATGGTTTGAGTTGGCATGGCGATGGTTTGTTTAAACATCTGTCTAAGTCCAATGAAGAAGCTTCGGAAATGTTTTCCAAATAAGAAACCAGAAATGTTTTCTAATAAAGAAAACAAGAAATGGAAATGTTTTCCATTGTTAATAACGTATATTTTCCAAATTTAGCAAATAAGAAATATTGAATATAGGGAAACAGGAGATAAGTAAATTAATGAAATAAAGAGATAAATATTCAATAATGATTGATCGATATAATTTCCATTTGGAAATAATATCGTTGTTTGCACACTTGATTTTATTCGATAGTTAAATCACAGACTATCGAAGTTTTGACCATTTTAACGTTGTTAATATGGAGAGACCGGTTGGATTGTTATCCAAAGAACCACTTTGTATTGGCATAAGCGTTGCGAATCATATATGCCAAAGAAAATTGAAGACGGAGTTATGCAAGGGCTATCCTGTTTAAAGAATAGTGCCTTCGGTTCATCTTGTTGTATGGACAGATGTATGACAGAGTATTTCCAAAAGATCACGTATATTGATTTCTCCAACCGTACCAAGAGTGGAAGCGGAGAAGGAAACTTCTTTTAGCTAACACATAATGTATGGTTGAGGACGTCAATCGGTGATTTTGACGATGTGGCATTCAAAGTGAATCTGGTGTGATGATAAAGCGTAGCTTCTAACCTCATCAACCGGTAAATGACAGAAATCGGGCAGGCAGCATGGCTAAGTCGGTCGCACCGAAGTAGGGTGTATAATCACCTGATCTAGAGTTTCATTTACTTCTAAAAATCTATTGTTGATGCTGTCCCATTCGGGAAACGATTGCTGATCCCAACCGTTGGTGATATACATTCGATACACTCAAGCGAAATGAGTGGTCAGTCATGTGTGGCCGGGTTGCAAGATGTTCTTGTTGAACCTAGTGTATTCCTTTCTAGAGGTACACTAGTGAAAGGTGGTTCCATACCTTGTCATAGTTGGAAACCCATTACCCAATACGTGCTTGCGGTTTTGATTGTATACTATATATGTAGAACGTGAGATGAAAGCGTTTCTGCTAGATGATTATTATATTGTGTTGATAGACATTATTATAATATCAAAAGGTTTTTGATATAAAGATATTTGGATTCTCATAAGGGGAAAACCCATTCCGTTATACGGCGTGGTCTTATGAGATATCGATTACCTGCTTGAACTGTTTTAAACTGTTTTACACATACCAGTCCCATGACTGACCCGGAGTTTATTTTGTTTGTTTTCTGTGACGGCCGGGAATTCCGCTCGATCTGAATCCGTCGTTAAACCGATCTAGACCGTTCGAAACCCCTGATCGTTTTGAGAACAGGACAAAACAGAACGCAGACGGAATAACATCTCATTGCTCTTACAACAATTCCATCAGATACAAGAATATACAGAGTATAAATGAATAAATTACATTCGATAAATATCAGAGATTACAATAAATTACATAGCAGCGGAAAATAATACAAAGCACAACTGAAGGTGATACACGGATACAGAGCTTTCCGAGCATCATTCCAGCTGTAAATCAGGATCCTGTGAATATAAATCTGCAAAACCAAAACTACTAGCTGCCCGTGTCGAAAATAGGGGCACCCAGAGTTTAGGTTAAAACAATAAACTCCAGGTCAGTCATGTGACTGGTGTGAGAACTAAAACAGTTATTAAAACCTTATTTTTAGAGAAAGTAATTCAAGGGACCACGCCGTATAACACGGAACGGGTTTCCTCCCAAGAATACCAGTGCATAGGATAAACAACACAATGCTTTTCAAAAAAAATGAAGCTATTATAAGACCCAGGTCCCATCACACAATGCAACGCAAGCCGGAGGATAGGGTTTTCCCTTATAATAGCCAAACATGCTTGGTACGTTTAAAACAAATCATTTGATACTATAACAAGTGTATAGTGTCAAAACAATTTCAATCATAAATATAAATCATAGACGACATGGGTACCATATATCATGTCGCCATACTAGTTCTGCAATTAAAACCGCAATGCACGTATTGGAAATTGGATTTCCGTCATGAGTCGAGGCAAGGGGCAAGCTCCTCTTCGCTTCGAGACACTCTTGCAAATGCTCAGGACTACGCACTATGGGCAGCCACTGGATCGGTTGGGCCGGTCCTCACTTATGTTAGAGGATTATTTATTCCTGAACACACGTTTCCCGGTCCTTACAGACCTATAATCGAGACGCCTCATTCCAACAACCACAAAGGTGAAAAGTATATAAATGTCAGGGCTGGTAAGTCACTGACACCACCAAAGCTAGAAAGAAACGTCGTGTTCTCCCAACGGTCCGTATCCCGTTTTTAACTCATACCGAGGTGTGAGGCTCGCGAATTCACGTTATACACAAAAGCTACGCCACATAGGCCGTGCTTTGATCATCAACCACAAGATTTTGCTTTTCAACAGAAGCCTTGATCCATGCAACTCAGTATGCCACACAGGCAATTCATGCCATGCGATTGATATCTATCGATATATAACCTCTAAGCTCGTACGTCTCAGAGAAGGGCGTTAAGCAAGAGAATAAATTCTCCGCCGCCAAACAGATATATATTTAACAGAAATCAATCAACACAGAATAAAATCCAATGTCAGACACACAATCCATTTACAAGTTCGTTCTGGGTCTGAATGAAACCGGAGGCACTTTCCTCGCATATCCATCCATCTCCAAGTACGTCTGGACGACCACCAACTGATTCCCTCATCTTGGGTGTACAGCCCAATCAAGATCATCAGTAATCACCCAAACGATGTGAAGACTTCTGGTCTTCGACCACCTTCATCATCTTCGACTTATCGTCGAGTCGGTTATTCAGAATGGGTATAAACCCGGTCTTTCCAAACAACCCACGTATATTAAAAACAAATGTTACACAAACACAACATACGCCTCATTCCAGTTCATATTCTCAGAGACAGGTTCCCATTAATTTTATCCAAGATAAATTCTTTAAATTTATTCTTTGATCTTCCTTTGGATGTCATTTCAAACCAAATTATGGTTTTCCAAACTAGTCGGGATTAGCGAACCACACCGAAGTAATTATTTATTTTATTTCCCAATCCCAACCTATTCATCCCATGAAGCAAAACTGGTAATACTCCATATCTAATACTATGGTGTTATCGGTAAAGTTAATTACCATTTCCCGTTCAAATCTAATTAAAGATTTGACTATCGTTTTGGAGAAAAACTGGTAACACTCCATTCTCGCTCACTTTCTATATTTGATAATTTAAATTATCAATTCACATTTCAATCTAATTGCAGATTCGTTAAAACTCCTTTTACTGGGTTAAAGAACTAATGTCATTTAAAACACAATTCACGATAAACCCAAATCACATTCTATTTATTTATCGGGTTAAAGAACAAGTGTTATTTAAAACACTGTTCACGATAAACCTAAAAATCACTTCTAATTTAGTTTCAATCAAATATATTAGAAATTCCGATTATTTAAAACCCCTTTTTAAATCCAACTTATTTATATTTAAAAATAGTTGGGTTTTAATTTTAGTTCAAAACTAGTTCATTTCGATAAAAATCTATTTTTATCTTTTCAAATACGGGGTTTTTCATCCCAATTTTTTCCAAATCATTTCTTATGATTTTACACGAATTATTACTATTTTTAGTAATTTTATCAAGGCCCGTACAGTCGAGTTCCATCAACGGCCATCGAACTGCACTTACAATGACCTTTTCTGAATTTGATTTGGATGTATCTCCAAATCCAACCGTTATATTTTAAATTTCTAATATTCGTTAGAAAACTCTTTTCGATACGAACCCAACGGTTCCGGTTTTAGGAGAATCCGACGGTCGGATCTCCCGTAATGTCCGTTCGAAATAAATGGTCGAAATTCGCGAACTACCGCAGCGCGGCGCGTTCTATTCAGGCCATTATATTATATATAATATATATTTCGTCGATTTCTATTTAAAACGAATTTTATAAATCGTTTTAAATTCGTTTCACAAACAATTTCAACTTCCATTTCAATTCAAATTAAAATTGAATTCTTCCTTATAAATTCGTTTTAAAATTCATTTCTATTCAATTCAAATTTCAATTCAATTTGAATTCATTTCAATTCGTTTTCAATTCAATTCGAATTCATTTTCAATTCAATTCGAATTCGTTTTCAATTCAATTCGAATTGGTTTTATATTCAATTCATTTTCTATTCAATTCAAATTCAAATCATTTTCTATTCAATTCAATTCAAATTGGTTTTCTATTCGATTCAATTCAAATTGGTTTTCTATTCGATTCAATTCAAATTGGTTTTCTATTCAGTTCAATTCGAATTTCTTTATCTATTCAATTCAAATTCAAATCATTTTCTATTCAATTCAATTCAAATTGGTTTTCTATTTGATTCAATTCAAATTGGTTTTCTATTCGATTCAATTCAAATTGGTTTTCTATTCGATTCAATTCAAATTGGTTTTCTATTCGATTCAATTCAAATTGGTTTTCTATTCGATTCAATTCAAATTGGTTTTTTATTCGATTCAATTCAAATTGGTTTTCTATTCGATTCAATTCAAATTGGTTTTCTATTCGATTCAATTCAAATTGGTTTTCTATTCAGTCCAATTCAAATTTCATTTTCTATTCAATTCAAATTTGTTTTCTATTCAATTGAATTCGAATTCGTTTTCTATACAATTCAATTTAAATTGGTTTTCTATTCGATTCAATTCGAATTCGTTATATATTCAATTCAATTCAAATTTCATTTCAAAATATTCGATTTCGAAATCACTTTTCAATATTCATTTTAAAATGAATAAAATCGATATAAATATCATTCACGTCAAAATGGCGTCAATCTAATCAACACGGCTTCATATATTTCTATTTTCAAATATTCTATTTCAAATATTTCTTATTATCAAAATATTTCTATTTCAAATATTTCTATTTCAAATATTTCTATTATCAAAATATTTCTATTTCAAATATTCTATTTCAAATATTTCTTATTATCAAAATATTTCGTTCAACACATGACTAATCTCAACGGATGAGTACAGTCAACACATGAACCTTTATTTTATATTGATAAAGATGTAAATTTTATTATTAAAATATTTCGTTCAACACATGACTAATCTCAACGGATGAGTAAAGTCAACACATGAACCTTTATTTTATATTATTCTTTATCTTCTAAATTGGAATGAGGCCCAATCAATTACCATATAAAGTTAATTATATGGATTTCATACATCACACGTATATAATAGCATTGAAAAACAATCAACCATCAACCAAAGTGCACTACACTGTATAAGCATCAAATATAGATATCTAACGCTTATAACAGCCTGTCAATCAATCGATCGACATATTTAATCAATCAGGATGAGTGAACTTCAAATTTCATCCCAACACCCGTGTGGGGTTTCAAACAATCAAACATAGATTTTAGTTGTGCAGTTGGGCGATGTGTAAAATTTATCGACCCAATCAATGTCCTTCAAATAGGTGTACATAAACAAACCGTCCGGTTTGTAAATGAATATTTTATTTTATTCACTTCCACGTTAAAAATTATATTTTTAACGATAAAATATTTTATTTCAACACATGAATTTCTATTCAGTTCATTTACACAATAAAAATGATATTTTTATTTTTCTAACATATTTTAGGAAATTTCGGCGGCATAACATCACGATACTAGAAACGGGACGAGGCCTAGCCTTATCCCCGGTCTAGTGAAGGCCCACGCCATTCACACATCAATCAAATCAATTTCATTTCACCAAACAGTTAAACAAACAAGCCATCCATGGTCTGTGGATGACGGGTGTCGGGTGCTACTAAACACCGTCTGCATCCTAGTATATATATAACTAGAAAAAGAAATTGAAGAGTGAGAAATCACCGATAGCTATCCAATACCACGGCACTTCCTATGTAGAAATCACTGCCCTTCTCGCCTTTTGTCACTTTCGTTGCCCGTAGCCACTACATATGTAAAAATCGAATTTTTACTTCGCTATTCAATATATAAAAATCGAATTTTTACTTCGCTATTCAGTATATAAAAATCGAATTTTTACTTCGCTATTCAATATATAAAAATCGAATTTTTACTTCGCTATTCAATATATAAAAATCGACTTTTTACTTCGCTATTCAATACATAAAAATCATATTTTCACAACGATGTTATATAGATAAAAATTATATTTTTATCACGCTATTTTCATATAAAGATTTCGCCTTTTCAACTATAAAGATTTCTCCTTTTCAAATTTATCATTATAAAAATCACATTTTTATTTTGCTATACATATAAAGATGATATTTCTAATATTCCTATCATGTAAAAATTATATTTTTAATTCTCTACATAAACAAAAATCATATTTTTACATCTTCTACTTAATAAAGATTATATTTTTAATACTTTAAAAATATAAAAATCATATTTTTAATACTTCAAAAATATAAAAATCCTATCTGTAACTGAATAAAATCTTTTCTACCCTTACCTCATATAAAAATCATAATTTTATTCTGCTACTTTACATATAAAAATATAATCTTTTTATTGCTAAAAATACGATCTTTTCACATTTCAAAACTAAATCTTTCATGTTTAAAAAAAAATCTGTTCTATAATAGACAAAAATCAGCTTCTATACTAGGGAAAAAAATCGGTTTTTATACTAAGTTAAAATCAGTTTTTTTTTTAAACATGGAAAGAAGAAAAAAAACGAAATAAAACTTACTGTTGCTCGGAGGGGTGCTCGCGGTTCTAGGGTTCGCGCTGGAGGCGGTTGGTGGTGCGGAGGCGGCGCGGTCCACAGGCGGAGGCGGCTTTGGTGGGGTCCGGCGCAGGCTGGTCGAGGTGGGGTCTTCGCGGTCGAGCGCTGACACTAGGGCGGGGAGCTGGAGGGAGGGTCGCGGTCTACAGCGGAGGAGGGAGGGGGTCGGTGCGCCACCGGTTGCGGAGGCCGGCGTCGAGAGGGGGGGCTCGATTGATTTAGGGATGAACGATTTGGGAGCCATCGGGTTTTTTTATTTTTTTTATTTTACTGAATGAATTCCATCGTGGAAGATAAAGGGGAGGGAGGGGTTTTAAAGTAAATTATATATATTTTATTATTTTTAAATTCCAAAAAGCAACTTTTTATTTCGAACTCGAAATCGAACCCACTGACTATCATCCCTAGCGTTTTACCCCCATTCCGAACACAATGGGATATGTATCGTTCGCTGATTCGAATGTTTCGATCAGTTTTCGTCAAAATCAACATATAACTATATATATTGAATTTAAACGCGCATTTCCATTTACCGGGATCACATACTAACTTGAAAAATTCCAGAAAAATATTTTCTAGCTTCGTATTGACGATACGGTCCTAACAAAACTAGTTTCGTCGAATTCTGAGACCGTATGAAAAATGGCCAATTTCCAGTCGATTAAAATCAACTAAAACTGGTCAAATGCGTTTTCCTTTGCCACACTCACATATTGATTCGAAAAATTATGAAATTTGGGATCTAGCAATAATTTGACATTGCGGATCCAACAAAAGTGGTTTCGTCGAAATCCGAGGTCGTTTGCAAAATGTCCATTTTTAAGGGCCTGAATTCCATAGCGACTATCCAGAATTTTCAACTGGACATATCTTTTGATTCCCGCTATGAAATTTCGATTTTTCGGATTCGTTGCAAAGATGTCCTCAAATAGATCCTATTATTTTTGGTTTCACTAAAATCCGGATTGCTTTGCACCCGGTACATTCAACTGAAGTTTGAAATCGAATTATCGAACTACCGCGTCATTTTCAGTTCTATTTATAATTAAATATAATTATTTATATTCTAACGACGACGTATATAATATATACGTTCGAATTATATTCAAAATAAATTTCTCGTCGATATTATTTAAAATAATTCATTTTAAATATCCAAAATTCGCTAAAATTGCCAAAATAAAAATTTTAAACTGGCCCAGATTTTCTGGTTGTTACAATCTCCCCCACTTAAAACTTTTCGTCCCCGAAAAGGAACGAAGTCGAAAGTGGTTTGATCAATGAACTCTATGTTAGATCTGGCTTCCATTCTCCAACTTTTCAGTTTTTGAGAATTTTCAAAATTTCAAAAATTTGGCTAACACCGTAAATTTTCGAAAAATTTCTCCATAACCTCCCCTGCACCGGGAGCCACGGGAAAATCCCGAAATTGCCATATAGGCCTTCTGATCTCAAAAAGAAAAAGAAAAAGCCAAGCGGCTCATAAAATCATCATCACCCAAACAAAACAGTAAATTATTAGTAAACATGTTCCTATTTGTCGGGCAAACAAATTTTATTCTCTGCTCTAGCCTCCTTGCTATGACCTGTTCAATGTAAGTATATCTATATGCAAGCAAATGCGACCAATTTTCAATACAGTCCAATATTTGATGCAATTAGGCATAATGGTTCAAAATTATCAACCAAATAAACAAACAACAGAAACATCAATTAATTAGTGAATTAACGTTTCAAATTCATAATTTTGATATATATACAGAAAATCATGTTTTTGATGCCAAATCACAACAATGAATTCTAGCTATATTGGTTTTGGTTCTCACACCAGTCTAATGGAAACATATAGAAATCAAACCTTCGAAACACGAACATAAATACTGATGTTGTCATGACAATCATCAGTACCATCTCCGGGCGACTAGAATGTGATTCTATATCTATCCAGTATATTAAAACTTCGAATATACGTTCATGACGCGTATATGCAAAATCTTTATATACTCGATTGTCCAAATTCAAAATAAATAAATAATCAAATACGTTTAAAACGATTTAAATTTTCAAAACAAAATTGTTTTCGTTTGAAAAATATACTCTTCACACCCGTTCTAGGATACTACTGATCCTATCTCTAACGAGTCATTCTAATTGGATATTACTAATCCAATATCTGATGTATTCTTTCGTACGGTTTTAATGTGTCTTGTTCTCGAGCTCTGTAAACCAAAGCTCTGATACCAAATGTGACGGCCGGGAATTTCGCTCGATCCGAATCAGTCGTTAAACCGATCTAGACCGTTCGAAACCCCTGATCGTTTTGAGAACAGGACAAAACAGAACGCAGACGGAAGAACATTTCATTGCTATTACAACAATTCCATCAGATACAAGAATATACAGAGTATAAATGAATAAATTACATTCGATAAATATCAGAGATTACAATAAATTACATAGCAGCGGAAAATAATACAAAGCACAACTGAAGGTGATACACAGATACAGAGCTTTCCGAGCATCATTCCAGCTGTAAATCAGGATCCTGTGAATATAAATCTGCAAAACCAAAACTACTAGCTGCCCGTGTCGAAAATAGGGGCACCCAGAGTTTAGGTTAAAACAATAAACTCTAGGTTAGTCATGTGACTGGTGTGAGAACTAAAACAGTTATTAAAACCTTATTTTTAGAGAAAGTAATTCAAGGGAACACGCCGTATAACACGGAACGGGTTTCCTCCCAAGAATACCAGTGCATAGGATAAACAACGCAATGCTTTTCGAAAAATGAAGCTATTATAAGACCCAGGTCCCATCACACAATGCAACGCAAGCCGGAGGATAGGGTTTTCCCTTATAATAGCCAAACATGCTTGGTACGTTTAAAACAAATCATTTGATACTATAATAAGTGTATAGTGTCAAAACAATTTCAATCATAAATATAAATCATAGACGGCATGGGTACCATATATCATGTCGCCATACTTGTTCTACAATTAAAACCGCAATGCACGTATTGGAAATTGGATTTCCGTCATGAGTCGAGGCAAGGGGCAAGCTCCTCTCCGCTTCGAGACACTCTAGCAAATGCTCAGGACTACGCACTCTGGGCAGCCACTGGATCGGTTGGGCCGGTCCTCACTTACGTTAGAAGATTATTTATTCCTGAACACACGTTTCCCGGTCCTTACAGACCTATAATCGAGGCGCCTCATTCCAACAACCACAAAGGTGAAAAGTATATAAATGTCAGGGCTGGTAAGTCACTGACACCACCAAAGCTAGAAAGAAACATCGTGTTCTCCCAACGGTCCGTATCCCGTTTTCAACTCATACCGAGGTGTGAGGCTCGCGAATTCACGTTATACACAAAGCTACGCCACATAGGTCGTGCTTTGATCATCAACCACAAGACTTTGCTTTTCAACAGAAGCCTTGATCCATGCAACTCAGTTTGCCACACAGGCAATTCATGCCATGCGATTGATATCTATCGATATATAACCTCTAAGCTCGTACGTCTCAGAGAAGGGCGTTAAGCAAGAGAATAAATTCTCCGCCGCCAAACGGATATATATTTAACAGAAATCAATCAACACAGAATAAAATCCAATGTCAGACACACAATCCATTTACAAGTTCGTTCTGGGTCTGAACAAAATCGGAGGCACTTTCCTCGCATATCCATCCATCTCCAAGTACGTCTGGACAACCACCAACTGATTCCCTCATCTTGGGTGTACAGCCCAATCAAGATCATCAGTAATCACCCAAACGATATGAAGACTTCCGGTCTTCGACCACCGTCATCATCATCGACTTATCGTCGAGTCGGTTATTCAGAATGGGTATAAACCCGATCTTTCCGAACAACCCACGTATATTAAAAACAAATGTTACACAAACACAACATACGCCTCATTCCAGTTCATATTCTCAGGGAAAGGTTCCCATTAATTTTATCCAAGATAAATTCTTTAAATTTATTCTTTGATCTTCCTTTGGATGTCATTTCAAACCAAATTATGGTTTTCCAAACTAGTCGGGATTAGCGAACCACACCGAAGTAATTATTTATTTTATTTCCCAATCCCAACCTATTCATCCCATGAAGCAAAACTGGTAATACTCCATATCTAATACTATGGTGTTATCGGTAAAGTTAATTACCATTTCCCGTTCAAATCTAATTAAAGATTTGACTATCGTTTTGGAGCAAAACTGGTAATACTCCATTCTCGCTCACTTTCTATATTTGATAATTTAAATTATCAATTCACATTTCAATCTAATTGCAGATTCGTTAAAACTCCTTTTACTGGGTTAAAGAACTAATGTCATTTAAAACACAATTCACGATAAACCCAAATCACATTCTATTTATTTATCGGGTTAAAGAACAAGTGTTATTTAAAACACTGTTCACGATAAACCCACAAATCACTTCTAATTTAGTTTCAATCAAATATATTAGAAATTCCGATTATTTAAAACCCCTTTTTAAATCCAACTTATTTATATTTAAAAATAGTTGGGTTTTAATTTTAGTTCAAAACTAGTTCATTTCGATAAAAATCTATTTTTATCTTTTCAAATATGGGGTTTTTCATCCTAATTTTTCTCAAATCATTTCTTATGATTTTACACGAATTATTACTATTTTTAATAATTTTATCAAGGCCCGTACAGTCGAGTTTCATCAACGGCCATCGAACTGCACTTACAGCGACCTTTTCTGAATTTGATTTGGATGTATCTCCAAATCCAATCGTTAGATTTTAAATTTCTAATATTCATTAGAAAGCTCTTTTCGATACGAACCCAACGGTTCTGGTTTTAGGAGAATCCGACGGTCGGATCTCCCGTAATGTCCGTTCGAAATAAATGGTCGAAATTCGCGAACTGCCGCAGCGCGGCGCGTTCTATTCAGGCCATTATATTATATATATATAATATTTATTTCGTCGATTTCTATTTAAAACGAATTTTATAAATCGTTTTAAATTCGTTTCACAAACAATTTCAACTTCCATTTCAATTCAAATCAAAATTAAATTCTTCCTTATAAATTCGTTTAAAATTCATTTCTATTCAATTCAAATTTCAATTCAATTTGAATTCATTTCAATTCGTTTTCAATTCAATTCGAATTCGTTTTCAATTCAATTCGAATTCGTTTTCAATTCAATTCGAATTGGTTTTATATTCAATTCAAATTCAATTCATTTTCTATTCAATTCAAATTCAAATCATTTTCTATTCAATTCAATTCAAATTGGTTTTCTATTCGATTCAATTCAAATTGGTTTTCTATTCGATTCAATTCAAATTGGTTTTCTATTCAGTTCAATTCGAATTTCTTTATCTATTCAATTCAAATTCAAATCATTTTCTATTCAATTCAAATTGGTTTTCTATTCGATTCAATTCAAATTGGTTTTCTATTTGATTCAATTCAAATTGGTTTTCTATTCGATTCAATTCAAATTGGTTTTCTATTCGATTCAATTCAAATTGGTTTTCTATTCGATTCAATTCAAATTGGTTTTCTATTCGATTCAATTCAAATTGGTTTTCTATTCGATTTAATTCAAATTGGTTTTCTATTCGATTCAATTCAAATTGGTTTTCTATTCAGTTCAATTTAAATTTCATTTTCTATTCAATTCAAATTTGTTTTCTATTCAATTCAATTAGAATTCGTTTTCTATACAATTCAATTCAAATTGGTTTTCTATTCGATTCAATTCGAATTCGTTATATATTCAATTCAATTCAAATTTCATTTCAAAATATTCGATTTCGAAATCACTTTTCAATATTCATTTTAAAATGAATAAAATAGAAATAAATATCGTTCACGTCAAAATGGCGTCAATCTAATCAACACGGCTTCATATATTACTATTTTCAAATATTCTATTTCAAATATTTCTTATTATTAAAATATTTCTATTTCAAATATTTCTATTTCAAATATTTCTATTATCAAAATATTTCTATTTCAAATATTTCTATTATCAAAATATTTCTATTTCAAATATTCTATTTAAATATTTCTTATTATCAAAATATTTCGTTCAACACATGACTAATCTCAACAGATGAGTACAGTCAACACATGAACCTTTATTTTATATTGATAAAGATGTAAATTTTATTATTAAAATATTTCGTTCAACACATGACTAATCTAAATGGATGAGTACAGTCAACACATGAACCTTTATTTTATATTATTCTTTATCTTCTAAATTGGAATGAGCCCAATCAATTACCATATAAAGTTAATTATATGGATTTTCATACATCACACGTATATAATAGCATTGAAAAACAATCAACCATCAACCAAAGTGCACTACACTGTATAAGCATCAAATATAGATATCTAACGCTTATAACAACCTGTCAATCAATCGATTGACATATTTAATCAATCAGGATCAGTGAACTTCAAATTTCATCCCAACACCCATGTGGGGTTTCAAACAATCAAACACAGATTTTAGTTGTGCAGTTGGGCGATGTGTAAAATTTATCGACCCAATCAATGTCCTTCAAATAGGTGTACATAAACAAACCGTCCGGTTTGTAAATGAATATTTTATTTTATTCACTTCCACGTTAAAAATTATATTTTTAACGATAAAATATTTTATTTCAACACATGAATTTCTATTCAGTTCATTTACACAATAAAAATGATATTTTTATTTTTCTAACATATTTTAGGAAATTTCGGCGGCATAACGGCACGATACTAGAAACGGGACGAGGCCTAGCCTTATCCCCAGTCTAGTGAAGGCCCACGCCATTCACACATCAATCAAATCAATTTCATTTCACCAAACAGTTAAACAAACAAGCCATCCATGGTCTGTGGATGACGGGTGTCGGGTGCTACTTAACACCGTCTGCATCCTAGTATATATATAACTAGAAAAAGAAATTGAAGAGTGAGAAATTCTCACCGATAGCTATCCAATACCACGACACTTCCTATGTAGAAATCACTGCCCTTCTCGCCTTTTGTCACTTTCGTTGCCTGTAGCCACTACATATGTAAAAATCGAATTTTTACTTCGCTATTCAATATATAAAAATCGAATTTTTACTTCGCTATTCAATATATAAAAATCGAATTTTTACTTTGCTATTCAATATATAAAAATCGAATTTTTACTTCACTATTCAATATATAAAAATCGAATTTTTACTTCGCTATTCAATATATAAAAATCGAATTTTTACTTCGCTATTCAATACGTAAAAATCATATTTTCACAACGATGTTATATAGATAAAAATTATATTTTTATCACGCGATTTTCATATAAAGATTTCGCCTTTTCAACTATAAAGATTTCTCCTTTTCAAATTTATCATTATAAAAATCACATTTTTATTTTGCTATACATATAAAGATGATATTTCTAATATTCCTATCACGTAAAAATTATATTTTTAATTCTCTACATAAACAAAAATCAAATTTTTACATCTTCTACTTAATAAAGATTATATTTTTAATACTTTAAAAATATAAAAATCATATTTTTAATACTTTAAAAATATAAAAATCCTATCTTTAACTGAATAAAATCTTTTCTACCCTTACCTCATATAAAAATCATATTTTTATTCTGCTACTTTACATATAAAAATGTAATCTTTTTATTGCTAAAAATACGATCTTTTCACATTTCAAAACTAAATCTTTCATGTTAAAAAAAAATCTGTTCTATAATAGACAAAAATCAGCTTCTATACTAGGAAAAAAATCGGTTTTTATACTAAGCTAAAATCAGTTTTTTTTTAAACATGGAAAGAAGAAAAAAAACGAAATAAAACTTACTGTTGCTCGGAGGGGTGCTAGCGGTTCTAGGGTTCGCGCTGGAGGCGGTTGGTGGTGCGGAGGCGGCGCGGTCCACAGGCGGAGGCGGCTTGGGTGGGGTCCGGCGCAGGCTGATCGAGGTGGGGTCTTCGCGGTCGAGCGCTGACACCGGGGCGGGGAGCTGGACGGAGGGTCGCGGTCTACAGCGGAGGAGGGAGGGGGTCGGTGCGCCACCGGTAGCGGAGGCCGGCGTCGATCGACGTCGAGAGGGGGGGGGCTCGATCGATTTAGGGATGAACGATTTGGGAGCCATCGGGTTTTTTATTCTATTTTACTCAATGAATTCCATCGTGGAAGATAAAGGGGAGGGAGGGGTTTTAAAGTAAATTATATATATTTTATTCTTTTTAAATTCCAAAAAGCAACTTTTTATTTCGAACTCGAAATCGAACCCACCGACTGTCGTCCCTAGCGTTTTACCCCCATTCCGAAGACAATGGGATATGTATCGTTCGCTGATTCGAATGTTTCGATCAGTTTTCGTCAAAATCAACATATAACTCTATATATTGAATTTAAACGCGCATTTCCATTTACCGGGATCACATACTAACTTGAAAAATTACAGAAAAACATTTTCTAGCTTCGTATTGACGATAGGGTCCTAACAAAACTAGTTTCGTCGAATTCTGAGACCGTCTGAAAAATGGCCAATTTCCAATCGATTAAAATCAACTGAAACTGGTCAAACGCGTTTTCCTTTGCCACGCTCACATATTGATTCGAAAAATTATAAAATTTGGAATCTAGCAATAATTGACACTGCGGATCCAACAAAAGTGGTTTCATCGAAAAACGAGGTCGTTTGCAAAATGTCCATTTTTAAGGGCCTGAATTCCATAGCGACTATCCAGAATTTTCAACTGGACATATCTTTTGATTCCCGCTATGAAATTTCGATTTTTCGGATTCGTTGCAAAGATATCCTCAAATAGATCCTATTATTTTTGGTTTCACTAAAATCCGGATTGTTTTGCACCCGGTACATTCAATTGAAGTTTGAAATCGAATTATCGAACTACCGCGTCATTTTCAATTCTATTTATAATTATATATAATTATTTATATTCTAACGACGACGTATATAATATATATACGTTCGAATTATATTCAAAATAAATTTCTCGTCGATATTATTTAAAATAATTCATTTTAAATATCCAAAATTCGCTAAAATTGCCAAAATAAAAATTTTAAACTGGCCCAGATTTTTGGGTTGTTACATTTTCCCTAAACTCTTAGGTGCCTAAATTTGTACGGGCAATCAAGTAGTCGGGATTTACAGATATACTGGAAGAGATTGGAGTAGGAGGCTTCAGGATCATATAGCTATAGTTTATTTCCGCTGTGTTGTAAGTGCTGTACTTTGAAAATGATGTATATTCAAGTACAAAGTTATATTCCAAAGTTATGTTATATATATTATATGTTATTCGTTCCGCTTTGAGATTCGTGTTACTCTGATGTTGTGTTGTTCTTCTTCTTATATTCTAAGTTTCTATCTTATCTATCCTCACCCTCTAATTTCTTTCATTAATGCCCGGTTTTTTCGATGTTTGGTTAGTCGTCATCATGTTTATGTCGATAACCAAAGTCGCTAAAAATCTGGGTCATTACAACCCCATTCAGAAATACTCCGCCTTATAAACCCCTTCTCAAGAAACTCTTTAACTTGCTTGTTGTGTTCTTTCCTCTCCCTTGGAGCCATGTGTCTAATGGGTAAAGCCACGGGTTTTGCATTATCAATGAGGTATATGCGGAAGTCTATCTCCCGCTTCGGAGGTAACCTCTTCACCTCTTCAAAGACATCCGAGTATTCGCAAACTACTCTAACAGACTGCAATTTCTCAATAGACGCATCAAGAGATTCTAGATAGCTAAGCATAACAGAGTTCATGGGATTACAAGAAATTTCGAGAGTGTTACCAAGGCGAGTCATGAGTCTAACCACTCTCTTTTCACAATCGAGGATGACACCATTACTGGATAGCCAATCCATGCCTAAAATCAACCCATAGCCCGTGAAGTCCAAAACATAGGCATTATATCTAAACCTAACACTTAGTATAGAAATTTCCAAATTCAAACAAATCATTGACAAATAAGTTGAGCCCCCGATTGGATTTGAAACAACCAAGGGATCCTCTACTAAACTGGTGTCTGGGTGCAGAGATTCAACTAAAGCAGTAGATATAAAAGAGTGCGATGCGTTGGAATCAAAGAGTGTACGAACAGGATGATCAAAAAGAAAACTAAACTCTCAACAAAAACATTTCTACCTCTTTCTTGCGGAGGTGCCATGAGAGCATGAACCTGCCTTCCAGAAGTAGATCCAGCTCTGTGCCCTTCCCTTGCTTTCTTGGGCAGTCCTTAGCCATGTGTCCCGTCTCGCCGCAATGGAAACAACCACCCATCTTCCTCTTCTTCTTTCTACAGTCCTTAACCAGATGTCCAGGAATGCCAAAAAATTACACTTCCTCTTGTCATGGGGTTTGTTGTTCTTCCTGCCCTTCTTGGAATCTGTCTTCTTGCTCTGTGATCCTTCCACTTTCTTATCTTGAGGTACTTCCACCTTTGTCTCTTTCTTGCCAACCTTATCTTCCTCTTGTAATAGTTCCATGTCCATTAGTCTCTCATAAGTTGCACCCATAGGTATATGGGACATAGCTACGCTGTGCAGTGGCTCATTCAATCCTTTAACAAAACGGAGAGCCTTCTAATGTGGAGTGTTAACAAACTCCAATCTAAACCTAGCCAGCTGGTTGAATTGGTTAACGTATTCTTGACCGGCTGTGACGACTGGGAATTTCGCTCGATCCGAATCAGTCGCTAAACCGATCTAGACCGTTTGAAACACCTGATTGTTTCGAGAACAAGACACAACAGAACGCACACAGGAGAACATTTCAATGTATATTACAATAATTCCATCAGATTACAAGAATACACAGAGTATAAACGAATCAATATTACACAGAAATATCAGATATTACAATACATTACATAGCAGCGGAAAATAATACAATACACAACTAGAAGAGATATACGGATACAAAGCTTTCCGGATATCGTTCCAGCTGTAAACCAGGATCCTGTGAATATGAGTCTGCAAAACCAAAACTACTAGCTGTCCGTGTCGAAATAAGGGCACCCAGAGTTTAGGTTCAAACAATAAACTCTAGGTTAGTCATGGGACTGGTGTGAGAACTAAAACAGTTATTAATCTTTATTTTAAAGTTCGGTAAATCAAGGGACCACGCCGTATAACACGGAACGGGTTTCCTCCCAAGAACACCAGTGCATAAAACAACAACGCAATGCTAAATAAAAAAATGAAGCTATTATAAGACCCAGTTCCCATCACACAATGCAACGCAAGCCGGAGGATAGGGTTTTTACCTTATAATAGCCAAGAATGCTTGATACGTTTAAAACAAATCATTTGATACTATCATAAGTTGTAATAACCCGAAAATCTGGGCCAGTTTAAAATTTTTATTTTGGCAATTTTAATGAATTTTGAATATTTAAAATGAATTATTTTAAATAATATCAACGAGAAATTTATTTTGAATAGAATTCGAACGTATATATTATATACGTCGTCGTTAGAATATAAATAATTATATATAATTATAAAATAGAATTGAAAATGGCGCGGTAGTTCGATAATTCGATTTCAAAATTCAGTTGAATGTACCGGGTGCGAAACAATCCGGATTTTAGTGAAACCAAAAACATTGGGATCTAATTGAGAATATCTTTCCAACGAATCCGAATAATCGAGGTTTCATAGCGGGGATCAAAAGATATGTCTAGTTGAAAATTCTGAATAGTCGCTATGGAATTCAGGCCCTGGAAAATAGAAATTTTGCAAACGACCTCGGATTTCGACGAAACCACTTTTGTTGGATCCGTGATGTCAAATTATTGCTAGATTCCAATTTTCATAATTTTTCGAATCAATATGTGAGCGTGGCAAAAGATAACGCGTTTGACCATTTTCAGTTGATTTTAATCGACTGGAAATTGGCCATTTTTCAAACGATCTCAGAATTCGACGAAACTAGTTTTGTTAGGACCGTATCGTCAATACGAAGCTAGAAAATATTTTTCTGGAATTTTTCTAGTTAGTATGTGACCCCGATAAATTGAAATGCGCGTTCAAATTCAATATGTAGAGTTATACGTTGATTTTGACGAAAACTGATTATAACGATCGAATTAGCCAGATACATATCCCATTGTATTCGGAATGGGGGTAATTAGCTATGGACGACAGGCGGTGGGCCTCGTTTAGAGGTCGTATGTAAAAGTCAACTTTTTGGGATTAAATAATTAAAATAAAATAAAAACACTTCCTCTCTCTCTTCCCCCTTAATTCCCTCTGCCCCCCCCCCCCCCCGTTCATATTCATTTCAACAGGAAAAAAAACCTAAACAAATCGACTGCCGCCTACCTCGCGGAGCGCAACCGCGCCCCGACGAGCGCACCACCGCGCAGCAGGCGCGGCAGCCTCCCCTTCCCCTCCTCTTCTCCTTCCTTTCCCCCCTCCTGATCGAACCCGACGCAACCCACAAACCCCCCCCCCCTCGATCGAGTTGACCGCCAGTCGCCCCCCCCCCCTGTTGACGCCGACCCCCATCTCCTTCCGCCTCCCCTTCTTCAGCTCCACCCTGATGCCCCCCCCCCCACAGCGAACCTCTCCCCCTCCTAGTCCGATTCCGAAGTAAGCTTCTTTATTTTTATTCATTTAATTTCAGTTTTTTTTTTTATTTGAAGTAAATACATTGTTGTGAAATCAGTTTTTGTAAGTGGAAAGAAATGATTTTTATTCAACAAAAGAAATGATTTTTATTCGACAAAAGAAATGATTTTCAAAATAGAAAATATTAGATTTTTAAAATAGAAAAGATTAGATTTTTAAAATAGAAAAGATTAGATTTTTGAAATTGAAAAGGCGAAATCTTTATATGAAGAATAGCGTGGTAAAAATAGAATTTTTATCTATATAATAGCGAAGTAAAAATTTGATTTTTATATATTGAATAGCGAAGTAAAAATTCGATTTTTATATATTGAATAGCGAAGTAAAAATTCGATTTTTATATATTGAATAGCGAAGTGAAAATTCGATTTTTATGTATTGAATAGTAAAGTAAAAATTCGAATTTTACATATGTAGAGAATACGGGCAACGAAAGTGATAGGAGACGAGAACGACGAAAATTTCTACTTAAGAAGTGTCGTGAAGTTGGGATAGCTATCGGTGAGAATTTCTCACTCTTCAATTTCTTTTTCTAGTTATATATATACTAGGATGCAGACAGTGCTTAGCAGCACCCGATACCCGTCATCCACAGACCATGGATGGCTTGTTTTTTTAACTATTTGGTTGTGTGGTTGGTTAGATTATTTGGTTTGAATTGAATTGTTTGTTGAAATGGAATGGATTTGATTGATGTGTGAATGGAGTGGGCCTTCACTAGACCGGGGATAAGGCTAGGCCTTATCCCGTTTCTAGTATCGTGTCGTTATGCCGCCGAAATTTTCTAAAATAAGTTAGAAAAATAAAGATATCGTTTTATTTAATAAATGAACCGAATAGAATATTCATAGGTTGAATAAAATAGTTTGGTCGTTAAAAATATAATTTTTAACGTGAATGTGAATAAATAAATTTTCAATTACAAACCGGACGGTTTGTTTATGTACACCTATTTGAAGGACATTGATTGGGACGATAAATTTTACACATCGCCCAACTGCACAAATAAAATCTGTATTTGTTGATTTGAAACCCCACACGGGTGTTGGGATGAAATTTGAAGTTCACTCATCCTGATTGATTAAATATGTCGATTGATTGATTGGTAGGTTGTTATAAGCGTTAGATATCTATATTTGATGCTTATACAGTGTAGTGCACTTTGGATGATGGTTGATTATTTATCTTTGCTATTATACACATGTGTTGTATGGAATCCATATAATTAACTTTATATGGTAATTGATTGGGCCTCATTCCAATTTAGAAGATAAAGAATGCTATAAAAGAAAGGTTCATGTGTTGACTGTACTCATCCGTTGAGGTTAGTCATGTGTTGAACGAAATATTTTAATGATAAAATTTACATCTTTATATTATAAAATAAAGGTTCATGTGTTGACTGTACTCATCCGTTGAGATTAGTCATGTGTTGAACGAAATATTTTAACAATAAAATCTACATCTTTATCATATATAAAATTAGAAACTAACTGGAAAAAAGATGAGATGAGTGGTCTCCTGGATCTTAATCTGATGTTGGTTTCGGCCTTCGGGGTTAATATTCAGGGAATCGTTCTCTTACTAATTTACGGTTGGAGTCTGATTTTAAATCAAACGATAGATACCATAATTTTTATAAAATATATCAAATAACAAAAATAGTCACATATGGACAATACTCATTCGTTGAGATTAGTCATGTGTTGGCAAAAATATGGATTCACGTATTGAATAGAATAAATATTCATTTGTTGAATAGAATAACGGGATTATTGAAATATATAAAGCCGTGTTGATTAGAGATGCGCTATTTTGACGCGAACGATATTTATATTCGTTTTTAAATTAGAAAATGAATTGAATTGAATAGAAAACGAATTTGAATTGAATAGAAAACGAATTTGAATTGAATATATAACGAATTTGAATTTGAATTGAATAGAAAACGAATTTGAATTTGAATTGAATAGAAAACGAATTTGAATTGAATAGAAAACGAATTTGAATTTGAATTGAATAGAAAACGAATTTGAATTGAATTGAATAGAAAACGAATTTGAATTTGAATTGAATAGAAAACGAATTTGAATTGAATATATAACGAATTTGAATTGAATTGAAATCAAATAGAAATGAATTTTAAAACGAATTTATAAGGAAAAATTCAATTTTGATTTGAATTGAAATGGAAGTTGAAATTATTTTTGAAACGAATTTAAAACGATTTATAAAATTCATTTTAAATAGGAATCGACGAAATATATTTTATATATATTATATATATAATATAATGGCCTGAATAGAACGCGCCGCGCCGCCGCAGTTCGTGAATTTCGACCATTTATTTCAAACGGACATTACGGGAGATCCGACCGTCGGATTCTCCTAAAACCGGAACCATTGGGTTCGTATCAAAAAGAGCTTTCTAATAAATATTAGAAATTTGAAATCTAACGGTTGGATTTGGAGATACGTCCAAATCAAATTTGGAAAAGGTCGTTGTAAGTGCAGTTCGATGGCCGTTAATGGAAATCGACTGTACGGGCCTTGATAAAATTATTAAAAATATCAATAATTTGTGTAAAATCATAAGAAATGATTTTGGAAAATTTGGGATGAAAAACTCCATATTTGAAAAGATAAAAATAGATTTTTATCGAAATGAACTAATTTTGAACTAAAATTAAAACCCATTTATTTTCAAATAAATAAATTGGATTTGAAATGGGTTGTAAATAAAATTGATTTGTGGGTTTATCGTGAAGGGTGTTTTAAATGACACTAGTTCTTTAACCCGATAATAAATAGAATGTGATTTTGGTTTATCGTGAACTGTGTTTTAAATGACATTAGTTCTTTAACCCAGTAAAAGGAGTTTTAATGAATCTGCAACTAGATTGAAATGTGAATCGATAATTTAAATTATCAAATTTAGAAGGTGAGCGAGAATGGAGTATCACCAGTTTTGCTCCAAAGCGATAGTTAAATCTTTAATTAGATTTGAACGTGAAATGGTAATTAATTTTATCGATAACACCGTGGTGTTAGATATGGAGTATTACCAGTTTTGCTTCATGGGATGAATAGGTTGGGATTGGGAAATAAAATAAATAATTACTTCGGTGTGGTTCGCTAATCTCGACTAGTTTGGAAAACCATAATTTGATTTGAAACGACATCCAAAGGAAGATTAAAGGATAAATTTTAAAGAATTTATCTTGGATAAAATTAATGGGAACCTTTCCCTAAGAATGTGATTTCGTGAATAAAAGGATATTCTGCATTGGAATGAGGCGTATGTTGTGCTTGTGTAACATTCGTTTTTAATATAAGCGGGTTGTTCGGAAAGTCCGGGTTTATACCCATTCTGAATAACCGATTCGACGATAAGTCGAAGATGAAGACGGTGGTTGAAGACCGGAAGTCTTCACATCGTTTGGGTGATTACTGATGATCTTGATTGGGCTGTACACCCAAGATGAGGGAATCAGTTGGTGGTCGTCCAGACGTACTTGGAGATCGATGGATATGCGAAGAAAGTGCCTCCGGTTTCGTTCAGACCCAGAACGAACTTGTAAATGGATTGTGTGTCTGACAATGGATTTTATTCTGTGTTGATTGATTTCTGTTAAATATATATCTGTTTGGCGGCGGAGAATTTATTCCCTTGCTTAACGCCCTTCTCTGAGACGTACGAGCTTAGAGGTTATATATCGATAGATATCAATCGCATGGCATGAACTGCCTGTGTGGCACGCTGAGTTGCATGGATCAAGGCTTGTGTTGAAAAGCAAAGCCTTGTGGTTGATGATCAAAGCACGGCCTACGTGGCAGCTTTGTGTATTGCGTGGATTCGCGAGCCTCACACCTCGGTATGAGTCAAAAACGGGATGAGGACCCAAGGAGTGCACGACGTTTCTTTCTAGCTATGGGTGGTGTTAGTGACCTACCAGCCCTGACATTTATATACTTTTCACCTTTGTGGTTTGGATGCGAGGCGCCTCGACTATAGGTCCTATAGGGCCGGGAAACGTGTGTTCAGGAATAACTAATCCTCAAACGTAAGAGAGGACCGGTCTTGGAGGATCCCAGGGTTACCCAGAGTGTGTAGTCCTGAGGCATTTGCTAGAGTGTCTCGAAGCGGAGAGGAGCTTGCCCCTTGCCTCGACTCATGACGGAAATCCAATTTCCAATACGAGATATTTCGGCTTTATTTGTAGAGCCTAGTATGGCGACATAGTAGCATGGGATGCTATGCCGTCTATGATTTATATTTATGATTGAAATTGTTTTGACACTATACACTTATTATAGTATCAAATGATTTGTTTTAAACGTACCAAGCATGTTTGGCTATTATAAGGGAAAACCCTATCCTCCGGCTTGCGTTGCATTGTGTGATGGGACCTGGGTCTTATAATAGCTTCATTTTTCGAAAAAGCATTGCGCTGTTTATTCTATGCACTGGTATTCTTGGGAGGAAACCCGTTCCGTGTTATACGGCGTGGTCCCTTGAATTACTCTCTTTTAAAGTAAAGTTTTAAATAACTGTTTTAGTTCTCACACCAGTCACATGACTGACCAGGAGTTTATTGTTTTAACCTAAACTCTGGGTGCCCCTATTTCCACACGGGCAGCTAGTAGTTTTGGTTTTGCAGATTTATATTCACAGGATCCTGGTTTACAGCTGGAATGATATCCGGGAAGCTCTGTATCCGTATATCACCTTCAGTTGTGCTTTGTATTATCTTTCTGCTGCTATGTAATTTATTGTAATCTTTGATATTTATTGAATGTAATTTATTCATTTATACTCTGTATACTCTTGTATCTGATGGAATTGTTGTAATAGCAATGAATTGTTCTTCCGTCTACGTTCTGATTTGTCCTGTTCTCAAACGATCAGGGGTTTCGAACGGTCTAGATCGGTTTAACGACTGATTCGGATCGAGCGAAATTCCAGGCCGTCACATTTGGTATCAGAGCTTTGGTTTACAGAGCTCGAGAACAAGACACATTAGAACCATACGAAAGAATTCATCAGATATTGGATTAGTAATATCCAATTAGAATGACTCGTTAGAGATAGGATCTGTAGTATCCTAGAACGAGTGTGAAGAGTATATTTTTCAAATGAAAACAATTTTGTTTTGAAAATCTAAATCGCTTTATACGTATTTGATTATTTATTTATTTTGAATATGGACAATCCAATATATAAAGATTTCGCGTATACGCGTCATGAACGTATATTCGAAGTTTTAATATACTGGATAGATATAGAATCACATTCTACACACCCGGAGATGGTTCTGATGATTGATATATCATCATCAGAATTTGTGTTCGTGTTTTGAAGGTGTGATATCTATATATTTCCATTAGACTGGTGTGAGAACCAAAACTAATATAGCTAGAATTTATTGTTGTGATTTGGCATCAAAAACATGATTTTCTGCATATATATCAAAATTATGAATTTGAAACGTTAAATTCACTAATTGATTGATGTTTGTGTTGTTTGTTTATTTGTTTGATAATTTTGAACCATTATGCCTAATTGAACCAAATATTGAATTATATTGAAAATTGGTCGCATTGGCATGCATATACATGTACTTACATTGAACAGGTCATAGCAAGGAGGCTAGAGCAGAGAATAAAATTTGTTTGCCCGACAAATAGGTACATGTTTACTATATAATTTACTGTTTTGTTTGGGTGATGATGATTTTATGAGCCGATTGGCTAGCCGCTTGGCTTTTTCTTTTTCTTTTTGAGATCAGAAGGTCTGTATGGCAATTTCGGGATTTTCCCGTGGCTCCCGGTGCAGGGGAGGTTATGGCGAAATTTTTCGAAAATTAAGGGTTTTAGCCAAATTTTTGAAAATTCTCAGAAACTGAAAAGTTGGAAAATGAAAGCCAGATCGAACGTAGAGTTGATTAATCAAACCACTTTCGACTTTGTTCCTTTTCGGGGACGAAAAGTTTTAAGTGGGGGAGATTGTAATAACCCGAAAATCTGGGCCAGTTTAAATTTTTTATTTTGGCAATTTTAATGAATTTTGAATATTTAAAATGAATTATTTTAAATAATATCGACGCGAAATTTATTTTGAATAGAATTCGAACGTATATATTATATACGTCATCGTTAGAATATAAATAATTATATATAATTATAAAATAGAATTGAAAATGGCGCGGTAGTTCGATAATTCGATTTCAAACTTCAATTGAATGTACCGGGTGAAAAACAATCCGGATTTTAGTGAAACCAAAAACATTGGGATCTAATTGAGAATATCTTTCCAACGAATCCGAATAATCGAGGTTTCTTAGCGGGGATCAAAAGATATGTCCAGTTGAAAATTCTAAATAGTCGCTATGGAACTCAGGCCCTGGAAAATAGACATTTTGCAAACGACCTCGGATTTCGATGAAACCACTTTTGTTGGATCCATGATGTCAAATTATTGCTAGATTCCAATTTTCATAATTTTTCGAATCAATATGTGAGCGTGGCAAAAGATAACGCGTTTGACCATTTTCAGTTGATTTTAATCGACTGGAAATTGGCCATTTTTCAAACGATCTCAGAATTCGATGAAACTAGTTTTGTTAGGACCGTATCGTCAATACGAAGCTAGAAAATATTTTTCTATAATTTTTCTAGTTAGTATGTGACCCCAGTAAATTGAAATGCGCGTTCAAATTCAATATATAGAGTTATACGTTGATTTTGACGAAAACTGATTGTTATGATCGAATCAGCCTACGAAACATATCCCATTGTGTTCGAAATGGGGGTAATTAGCTATGGACGACAGGCGGTGGGCCTCGTTTAGAGGTCGTATGTAAAAGTCAACTTTTTGGGATTAAATAATTAAAATAAAATAAAAACACTTCCTCTCTCTCTTCCCCCTTAATTCCCTCTGCCCCCCCCCCCCCCCCCCGTTCATATTCATTTCAACAGGAAAAAAAACCTAAACAAATCGACTGCCGCCTACCTCGCGGAGCGCAACCGCGCCCCGACGAGCGCACCACCGCGCAGCAGGCGCGGCAGCCTCCCCTTCCCCTCCTCTTCTCCTTCCTTTCCCCCCTCCTGATCGAACCCGACGCAACCCACAAACCCCCCCCCCCTCGATCGAGTTGACCGCCAGTCGCCCCCCCCCCCTGTTGACGCCGACCCCCATCTCCTTCCGCCTCCCCTTCTTCAGCTCCACCCTGATGCCCCCCCCCCCACAGCGAACCTCTCCCCCTCCTAGTCCGATTCCGAAGTAAGCTTCTTTATTTTTATTCATTTAATTTCAGTTTTTTTTTTTATTTGAAGTAAATACATTGTTGTGAAATCAGTTTTTGTAAGTGGAAAGAAATGATTTTTATTCAACAAAAGAAATGATTTTTATTCGACAAAAGAAATGATTTTCAAAATAGAAAATATTAGATTTTTAAAATAGAAAAGATTAGATTTTTAAAATAGAAAAGATTAGATTTTTGAAATTGAAAAGGCGAAATCTTTATATGAAGAATAGCGTGGTAAAAATAGAATTTTTATCTATATAATAGCGAAGTAAAATTTTGATTTTTATATATTGAATAGCGAAGTAAAAATTCGATTTTTATATATTGAATAGCGAAGTAAAAATTCGATTTTTGTATATTGAATAGCGAAGTGAAAATTCGATTTTTATGTATTGAATAGTAAAGTAAAAATTCGATTTTTACATATGTAGAGAATACGGGCGACTAAAGTGATAAGAGACGAGAACGACGAAAATTTCTACTTAAGAAGTGTCGTGAAGTTGGGATAGCTATCGGTGAGAATTTCTCACTCTTCAATTTCTTTTTCTAGTTATATATATACTAGGATGCAGACGGTACTTAGCATCACCCGACACCCGTCATCCACAGACCATGGATGGCTTGTTTGTTTAACTGTTTGGTTGTGTGGTTGGTTAGATTATTTGGTTTGAATTGAATTGTTTGGTGAAATGGAATGGATTTGATTGATGTGTGAATGGCGTGGGCCTTCACTAGACCGGGGATAAGGCTAGGCCTTGTCCCATTTCTAGTATCGTGCCGTTATGCCGCCGAAATTTTCTAAAATAAGTTAGAAAAATAAAGATATCGTTTTATTTAATAAATGAACCCAATAGAATATTCATAGGTTGAATAAAATAGTTTGGTTGTTAAAAATATAATTTTTAACGTGAATGTGAATAAATAAATATTCATTTACAAACCGGACGGTTTGTTTATGTACACCTATTTGAAGGACATTGATTGGGACGATAAATTTTACACATCGCCCAACTGCACAAATAAAATCTGTGTTTGTTGATTTGAAACCCCACACGGGTGTTGGGATGAAATTTGAAGTTCACTCATCCTGATTGATTAAATATGTCGATCGATTGATTGACAGACTGTTATAAGCGTTAGATATCTATATTTGATGCTTATACAGTGTAATGCACTTTGGATGATGGTTGATTATTTATCGTTGCTATTATATACATATGTTGTATGGAATCCATATAATTAACTTTATATGGTAATTGATTGGGCCTCATTCCAATTTAGAAGATAAAGAATGTTATAAAAGAAAGGTTCATGTGTTGATTGTACTCATCCGTTGAGGTTAGTCATGTGTTGAACGAAATATTTTAATGATAAAATTTACATCTTTATATTATAAAATAAAGGTTCATGTGTTGACTGTACTCATCCATCGAGATTAGTCATGTGTTGAACGAAATATTTTAACAATAATATCTACATCTTTATCATATATAAAATTAGAAACTAACTGGAAAATAGATGAGATGAGTGGTCTCCTGGATCTTAATCTGATGTTGGTTTCGGCCTTCGGGGTTGATATTCAGGGAATCATTCTCTTACTAATTTACGGTTGGAGTCTGATTTTAAATCAAACGATAGATACCATAATTTTTATAAAATATATCAAATAACAAAAATAGTCACATATGGACAGTACTCATTCGTTGAGATTAGTCATGTGTTGACAAAAATATGGATTCACGTATTGAATAGAATAAATATTCATTTGTTGAATAGAATAACGGGATTATTGGAATACATAAAGCCGTGTTGATTAGAGATGCGCTATTTTGACGCGAACGATATTTATATTCGTTTTTAAATTAGAAAATGAATTGAATTGAATAGAAAACGAATTTGATTTGAATAGAAAACGAATTTGAATTGAATATATAACGAATTTGAATTGAATTGAATAGAAAACGAATTTGAATTTGAATTGAATAGAAAACGAATTTGAATTTGAATTGAATAGAAAACAAATTTGAATTGAATTGAATAGAAAACGAATTTGAATTTAAATTGAATAGAAAACGAATTTGAATTGAATATATAACGAATTTGAATTGAATTGAAATCAGATAGAAATGAATTTTAAAACGAATTTATAAGGAAAAATTCAATTTTGATTTGAATTGAAATGGAAGTTGAAATTGTTTTTGAAACGAATTTAAAACAATTTATAAAATTCGTTTTAAATAGGAATCAACGAAATATATATTATATATATAATATAATGGCCTGAATATAACGCGCCGCGCCGCGGCAGTTCGTGAATTTCGACCATTTATTTCAAACGGACATTACGGGAGATCCGACCATCGGATTCTCCTAAAACCGGAGCCATTGGGTTTGTATCGAAAAGAGCTTTCTAATGAATATTAGAAATTTGAAATCTAACGGTTGGATTTGGAGATACGTCCAAATCAAATTTGGAAAAGGTAGTTGTAAGTGCAGTTCGATGGCCGTTAATGGAAATCGACTGTACGGGCCTTGATAAAATTATTAAAAATATCAATAATTTGTGTAAAATCATAAGAAAGGATTTGGGAAAATTTGGGATGAAAAACTCCATATTTGAAAAGATAAAAACAGATTTTTATCGAAATGAACTAATTTTGAACTAAAATTAAAACCCATTTATTTTCAAATAAATAAATTGGATTTGAAATGGGTTGTAAATAAAATTGATTTGTGGGTTTATCGTGAAGGGTGTTTTAAATGACACTAGTTCTTTAACCCGATAATAAATAGAATGTGATTTGGATTTATCGTGAACTGTGTTTTAAATGACATTAGTTCTTTAACCCAGTAAAAGGAGTTTTAATGAATCTGCAACTAGATTGAAATGTGAATCGATAATTTAAATTATCAAATTTAGAAATTGAGCGAGAATGGAGTATCACCAGTTTTGCTCCAAAGCGATAGTTAAATCTTTAATTAGATTTGAACGTGAAATGGTAATTAATTTTATCGATAACACCGTGGTGTTAGATATGGAGTATTACCAGTTTTTCTTCATGGGATGAATAAGTTGGGATTGGGAAATAAAATAAATAATTACTTCGGTGTGGTTCGCTAATCTCGACTAGTTTGGAAAACCATAATTTGATTTGAAACGACATCCAAAGGAAGATTAAAGGATAAATTTTAAAGAATTTATCTTGGATAAAATTAATGGGAACCTTTCCCTAAGAATGTGATTTCGTGAATAAAAGGATATTCTGCATTGGAATGAGGCGTATGTTTTGCTTGTGTAACATTTGTTTTTAATATACGCGGGTTGTTCGGAAAGTCCGGGTTTATACCCATTCTGAATAACCGATTCGACGATAAGTCGAAGATGAAGACGGTGGTTGAAGACCAGAAGTCTTCACATCGTTTGGGTGATTACTGATGATCTTGATTGGGCTGTACACCCAAGATGAGGGAATCAGTTGGTGGTCGTCCAGACGTACTTGGAGATCGATGGATATGCGAGGAAAGTGCCTCCGGTTTCGTTCAGACCCAGAACGAACTTGTAAATGGATTGTGTGTCTGACATTGGATTTTATTCTGTGTTGATTGATTTCTGTTAAATATATATCTGTTTGGCGGCGGAGAATTTATTCTCTTGCTTAACGCCCTTCTCTGAGACGTACGAGCTTAGAGGTTATATATCGATAGATATCAATCGCATGGCATGAACTGCCTGTGTGGCACGCTGAGTTGCATGGATCAAGGCTTGTGTTGAAAAGCAAAGTCTTGTGGTTGATGATCAAAGCACGGCCTACGTGGCAGCTTTGTGTATTGCGTGGATTCGCGAGCCTCACACCTCGGTATGAGTCAAAAACGGGATGAGGACCCAAGGAGTGCACGACGTTTCTTTCTAGCTATGGGTGGTGTCAGTGACCTACCAGCCCTGACATTTATATACTTTTCACCTTTGTGGTTTGGATGCGAGGCGCCTCGATTATAGATCCTATAGGGCCGGGAAACGTGTGTTCAGGAATAACTAATCCTCAAACGTAAGAGAGGACCGGTCTTGGAGGATCCCAGGGTTACCCAGAGTGTGTAGTCCTGAGGCATTTGCTAGAGTGTCTCAAAGCGGAGAGGAGCTTGCCCCTTGCCTCGACTCATGACGGAAATCCAATTTCCAATACGAGATATTTCGGCTTTATTTGTAGAGCCTAGTATGGCGACATAGTAGCATGGGATGCTATGCCGTCTATGATTTATATTTATGATTGAAATTGTTTTGACACTATACACTTATTATAGTATCAAATGATTTGTTTTAAACGTACCAAGCATGTTTGGCTATTATAAGGGAAAACCCTATCCTCCGGCTTGCGTTGCATTGTGTGATGGGACCTGGGTCTTATAATAGCTTCATTTTTCGAAAAAGCATTGCACTGTTTATTCTATGCACTGGTATTCTTGGGAGGAAACCCGTTCCGTGTTATACGGTGTGGTCCCTTGAATTACTCTCTTTTAAAGTAAAGTTTTAAATAACTGTTTTAGTTCTCACACCAGTCACATGACTGACCTAGAGTTTATTGTTTTAACCTAATCTCTGGGTGCCCCTATTTCCACATGGGCAGCTAGTAGTTTTGGTTTTGCAGATTTATATTCACAGGATCCTGGTTTACAGCTGGAATGATATCCGGAAAGCTCTGTATCCGTATATCACCTTCAGTTGTGCTTTGTATTATCTTTCCGCTGCTATGTAATTTATTGTAATCTCTGATATTTATTGAATGTAATTTATTCATTTATACTCTGTATACTCTTGTATTTGATGGAATTGTTGTAATAGCAATGAAATGTTCTTCCGTCTGCGTTCTGATTTGTCCTGTTCTCAAATGATCAGGGGTTTCGAACGGTCTAGATCGGTTTAACGACTGATTCGGATCGAGCGAAATTCCAGGCCGTCACATAAGTGCATAGTGTATAAAACAACTTCAAATCATACGTATCCATCATAGACGGCAGGAGCGTCCCATGCCACTATGTCGCCATATATAGGTTTACAAATAAAACCGCAAACTCACGTATTTGGAAATTGGATTTCCATCTATGAACCAAGGCAAAAGATAGTCCTTAACCGATTCGAGACTGTCTCGCCTGAGCCTCAAGAACAGCCGCAACTGCCCCTTGGAGCGACAGGGCCGGTCCACCGATGTGGATTAAACTTAAACCCTGAACATGCGCTTCCCCGCCCTATGCGGCGTAAATGAGCAAACGAATGTCTCCATCGGACTCGGATCGTCCGATCAAACCGAGGCGCCTCGCAACAGCAACAACCACATAAGTCAAACTCGACAGGGCGTGTAAGACCACTGACGCCACTTCTAACTAGAAAGAAACGCATGCCCTCCCTGAGGTCCTTCTCCCGTTTTTGGTTCATACCGGGTGTGAAGCTCGCGAATCAAACGTTACACAAAGCTATGCCACAAAGGCCGTGCTTTGATCATCACCACAAGACTTTGCTTTTCAACAGAAGCCTTGATCATTCGCCACTTAGGCACGCCACACAGGCAATTCACTCTATGCGTTTGATATCCATCAGTATATAACCCCTGAGCTCGTACGTCTCAGAGAAGGGCGTTAAGAAAGAGAATAAATTCTCCGCCGCCAAACAGATATATATTTAATAGAAGTCAATCACACAGACTAAAATCCAATGTCAGACACACAGTCTATTTACAAGTCCGTTCTGGGTCTGAACGAAACCGGAGGCACCTAGTACCCCGCATATCCATCGATCTCCAAATACGTCTGGACAATCACTAACTGTTTCCATCTTCTTGGGTGTACATCCCAATCAAGATCATCAGTAATTATCCAAACGACGTGAAGACCTCCAGTCTTCGACCACCGTCTTCATCTTCGACTTATCGTCGTATCAGTTATTCAGAATGGGATAAACCCAGTCTTTCCGAATAACTCGCGTATATAATAAACAAGTGTTACACAAACACAACATACGCCTCATTCCAATTCAGAATATTCTTTTATTCAAATATTCTTATATTTTGGGAAAGGTTCCCATTAATTTTATCAAAGATAAATCCTTTAAATTTATTCTTTAATCTACTTTTGAATATCAATTCAAACTAGTCGGGATTAGCGAACCTTACCGAAGTAATCATTTGTTTTAATTTCCCAATCCCAACCTATTCATCCCATGAAGTAAAACTGGTAATACCTCATATCTAACACCACGGTGTTATCAGTAAATTTAATTATCATTTCACGTTCAAATCTAATTAAAGATTTAACTATCGCCTGGAGCAAAACTGGTGATACTCCATTCTCGATCTTTTTCAATCTAATTAAAGATTCATTAAAACTCCACTTAGCTTTAATCTTTGACTGGGTTAAAGAATTAGTGCCATTTAAAACACGGTTCACGATAAACCCAAAATCACATCACATTTCAATCAGTCCCCAACCGTAAATTAACAAGTGAGCAATTCCCTAAGTATTAACCCCGAAGGCCGAAACCAACATCAGATCAATACCCCCAGAAACCATTCAACTTAACTAATCTCTAGTTAGTTTCTGATTTTCTTAACTCCTTTGGGTCTAAGAACAATATTATTGAAGATACCGTTCACGACAACCCAAAATCACATTTCATTAATGATCGGGTTAAAGAACAAGTGTTATTTAAAACACTGTTCACGATAAACCCAAAAATCAATACCAATTCAATTCCAATTAAATATTATTTAATTGGTACACTTCATTAAATCTAAATAAAAAGATTTAATCTTTTCTCAACTGGGTTCAAGAACAGTATTAATAAAGACACCATTCACGACAAACCCAAATCACATTTGATATTAAATACAAGGCTCTGAATAGAAAATATATCGGCTTGTATTCAATATCAAATTCTACGACCAACAAATATCGTATTGGAAATAACGATATATATATATATATATATATCTTTCAAATTCCCATAACAATATCTGTATCATCACGAAATACAACATCGAAATATTCCGAAGACAATTTCGATTCAAATCCATTCCAATATAATTATTGGAAATTCTGGTTATTTTCAAAACCACTTCAAATCCAATTTATTTATTTAAAAATAAATAGAATTGTAATTCTAGTTCAAAACTAGTTCATTTCGACAAAAATCTATTTTTATCTTTTCAAATATGGAGTTTTTCATCCCAATTCTTCCCAAATCATTTCTTATGATTATACACAAATTATTACTATTTTTAATAATTTTATCACGGCCCGTACAGTCGATTTCGATCAACGGCTATCAAACTGCACTTACAGCGACCTTTCCCAAATTTGATTTGGACATAATTCCAAATCCAACCGTTAGATTTCTAATTTCTTATATTCGTTAGAAATCTCTTTTCGATATGAACCCAACGGTTCCGGTTTTAGGAGAATCCGACGGTCGGATCTCCCGCAATATCCATTCGAAGTCAATGGTCGAAATTCGCGAACTGCCGCGGCGCGGCGCGTTCTATTCAGGCCATTATATTATATATATATAATATATACTTCGTCGATTTCCTTTTAAAACGTGCTTTATAAATCGTTTTAAATTCATTTTCAAAACGGTTTCAACTTCATATTCAATTTCTAATCAAAATTGAATATTCCAATCTAAATTCGTGTCAAATTCATTTCAAATCGATTTCAATTCAATTTCAATTCGAATTCATTTATATTCAATTTCAATTCGAATTCACTTCTATTCAATTTCAATTTGAATTCATTTCTATTCAATTTCAATTTGAATTCATTTCTATTCAATTTAATTCGAATTCACTTCTATTCAATTTCAATTTGAATTCATTTCTATTCAATTTCAATTCGAATTCATTTATATTCAATTTCAATTTGAATTCATTTATATTCAATTTCAATTCGAATTCATTTATATTCAATTTCAATTCGAATTCATTTATATTCAATTTCAATTCGAATTCATTTCTTTTCAAAATATCAGATTTTGAAATCACTTTCGATATTCATTATAAAATGAATAAAATCGATAAAAATGTCGTTCACGTCAAAATGGCGTAAATCTAATCAACACGGCTTCATATATTTTTGTTTTCAAATATTCTATTTCAAATATTTCTATTTCAAATAATTCTTTTTCAAATATTTCTTTTTCAAATATGGAATGAGGCCCAATCAATTACCATATAAAGTTAATTATATGGATTTTCTACAAGACATGTATACAATAACAATGATGAATAATCAACCAGCATCCAAAGTGAATTCTACACTGTATAAGCATCAAATATAAATATTCAACGCTTATAACAGCCTGTCAATCAATCGATCAACATACAACTAAACAATCGGGATTAGTGTACGTCAAATATTATCCCAATACCCGTGTGGGGTTTCAAACAATCAAACACAGATTTTATTTGTGCAGTTGGGCGATGTTGTAAAATTTATCGTCCCAATCAATATCAGTCAAATGTGTGTATATAAACAAATCGTCCGATTTGTTTATTTTTATTTCATTTCATATACACGTTAAAAATTCTATTTTTAACTATAAATTATTTTTAACTATATAAATATTTTATTTCATTTCACATCACACAATCAACTACACATCAAAATCAAACAAACTAGCATACAAGCCGTCCATGGTCTGTGGATGACGGGTGTCGGGTGCTACTAAACACCGTCTGCATCCTAGTATATATATTTCAACTAGAAAAATAAATTAAAGGTGAGAAGTTCTCACAGATTAGCTAATCCAATATCACGACTCTTCTTATGTAGAAATCTTCGCCATTCTTGCCTCCTGTCACTTTCTTTTCCCGTATTCTCTACAGATGTAAAAATCGAATTTTTACTTCGCTATTCAATATATAAAAATCGAATTTTTACTTCGCTATTCAATATATAAAAATCAAATTTTTACTTCGCTATTCAATATATAAAAATCGAATTTTTACTTCGCTATTCAATATATAAAAATCAGAATTTTATCCTATCAAAAATCTTAACGCAATTAGGAATTAAAGAAAAGAAAAATAATCAGAAACACTTACATTTTTTTCATTCGATTTGGGGTGTCGCAGTTTGAATTGACGAAAGGGGGAGGGAATCTGTGCGCGTCGGCCAGCAAAGGAGGAGGAGGGGAATCGGGTGGTCGAGGTTCGCTGATGCGTTTGGGTGCTCCAGGTGGTCGGCGGTAGGCAGTGGGGCCACGGCGGCGGCTAGGGTGTCGGTTTTAGGAGGGGTTGGCTCAGGGATCCGCGAAGGAGGGAGAAGGGGAGACTGCGGAGGAGAGGGAGGTCGGAGGCATGGGAGTGGGCGGTGGAGGGCTGAGCGATGGCGGCGCGATGAACGGAGGGGGGGGCGATGCGATTTCCCCTCTTTTTTTTTAATATGAACGGTGTAAGGGAGAAGAGGGAATGGGGGGTTTTATATAAAATATATATATTTAATTATTTATTGATTTCAAAAAGAAACTTTTATTTTTGAACTCGAAATCGAACCCACCGCCTGTCGTCCATAGCTAATTACCCCCATTCCGAACACAATGGCGTATGTATCGTAAGCTGATTCGGCCGTTTCGATCAGTTTCCGTTAAAATCAACATATAACTCTATATATTGAATTTGAACGCGCATTACAAATTACCGGGGTCACATACGAACTCTAAAAATTCCAGAAAAATATTTTCTAGCTTCGTATTGATGATACGGTCCAAACAAAACTAATTTCGTTGAAATCTGAGACCGTTTGAAAATGGCCATTTTCCAGTCGATTAAAATCAACTAAAACTGGTCAAACATGTTTTCCTTTGCCACGCTCACATATTGATTCGAAAAATTACGAAAATTGAAATCTAGCAATAACTTGACATCACGGATCCAACAAAAGCGTTTTCGTCGAAATCCGAGGTCGTTTGCAAAATTCCTATTTTTAAGGGCCGAAATTCCATAGCGACTATTTAGAATTTTCAACTGGACATATCTTTTGATTCCCGCTATGAAATTTCGATTTCTCGAATTCGTTTAAAAGATATTATCAAATAGATCCTATTATTTTTTATTTCACTAAAATCCGGTTTATTTTGCACCCGGTACATTCAATTGAATTTTGAAATCGAATTATCGAACTACCGCGCCATTTTCAATTCTTTTTATAATTATAAATAATTATTTTTATTCCAACGACGATCTATATAATATATACGTTTGAATTATATTCAAAATAAATTTCTCGTCGATATTATTTAAAATAATTCATTTTAAATAATCAAAATTCGCTAAATTGGCCGAAATAAAAAATTTGAACTGGCCCAGAATTCTGGGTTATTACACCGGCATACTTCCCTATTTGAGAGCTAAGAACTTCTCCATCTGTAGTCTTCGTTCAGCTTATGAGAGGAATTTCATTTCAAACCTCATTCTGAAATCCATCCAAGTTTCAACTGCTCTTTCAGCGTTAGTAACTTCCCACCAATAGGAAGCTTCGTCTTTCAGCAACCATACGGCCAATTGTATCTTCTTCCTATCGTCCACTTCGAAGATAACAAACAAATCCTCAGTTTCTTTGAGCCATTTTCTTGCTTCCACGAAGGATTCATTTCCATTGAAGTCCTTTCCACCCATGGCTCGAAAGTCCCTACATATTTTTGAGAAAGCATTTGCACGAGGAGGAGGAGGAACCGCTACACCTGGGGGAGGAGGAACATCTGTTGGGCCTACGACATTTGCCCTGGCCTCTAGGTAACTTCTGAACTAGTCAAGTACCGGCACGCCCTCTGGAATGTTAAGATCCCCAGACATGTTGAAATGAAAAAGGAAAGATTCAAAATAAAGGATAGAAAGATAGTGCATATGGCTTTGGGGGGTTATGCCTTTTTAAAATAAAACAACACTTTTTCTTGAAAATTGCTTCTTTAAATTTCCTTTTTGAAAATTAGTTTTCAAAAAATTTTATCTGATCTGGTAAACCTTTGCTCTGATACCAAGTGAAACACCCCACCTCCGTTAAGGTCACTCATAAAGGGAATGCCTTAATTTTGGTGGAGCATTATAGGTAAAAGACACAGATAATTTACAAGACAGACATATATTGTAACGAAAAGGAATTTCGCTCGATTCGAATCAGTCGCTAAACTGATCTAGACCGCTCGAAACGCCTGATTTTTTGAGAACACGACAAAACAGAACGCAGATGGAAGAACATTTCATTGTATATTACAACAATTCCATCAGAATACAAGAATATACAGAGTATAAATGAATAAATATTACACAGAAATATCAGAGATTTAAATTACATTTAAATACGTCGCAGCAGAAAATAATACAATACACAACTAGAAGAGATATACAGATACAAAGCTTTCCGGATATCATTCCAGCTGTAAACCAGGATCCTGTGAATATAAGTCTGCAAAACCAAAACTACTAGCTGCCCATGTCAAAATAAGGGCACCCAGAGTTTAGGTTAAAACAATAAACTCCAGGTCAGTCATGGGACTAGTGTGAGAACTAAAACAATTATTAATCTTTATTTTAAAGTTCGGTAAATCAAGGGACCACGCCGTATAACACGGAACGGGTTTCCTCCCAAGAATACCAGTGCATAAAACAACAGCGCAATGCTAAATAAAGAAAAATGAAGCTATTATAAGACCCAGTTCCCATCACACAATGCAACGCAAGCCGGAGGATAGGGTTGTTCCCTTATAATAGCCAAGAATGCTTGATACGTTTAAAACAAATCATTTGATACTATCATAAGTGCATAGTGTATAAAACAACTTCAAATCATAAGTATCAATCATAGACGGCATAAGCGCCCCATCCCACTATGTCGCCATACTAGGCTACAAATAAAACCGCAAATGTCACGTATTTGGAAATTGGATTTCCATCTATGAACCGAGGCAAAAAATAGTCCTCAACCGATTCGAGACGCTCTAGCCCGCCACTCAGGATCAGAGCTCGAGTGACCCTTGGATCCTCAGGGCCAGTCCACCGATGTGGATTAAACTTAAACCCTGAACATGCGTTTCCCCGCCCTATGGGGCGTAAATGAGCCAACGAATGACTCCATCGGACCCGGATCGTCCGATCAAACCGAGGCGCCTCGCAATAGCAACAACCACATAAGTCAAACTCGTCAGGGCGTGTAAAACCACTGACGCCACTTCTAGCAAGAAAGAAACGCATGCCCTCCCTGACGTCCTCTCCCGTTTTGGTTCACAACCGGGGTGCGAGGCTCGCGAATTCACGTTACACAAAGCTGTGCCACACAGGCTGTGCTTTGATCATCACCACAAGACTTTGCTTTTCAACAGAAGCCTTGATCAATTGCCACTTAGGCGTGCCACACAAGCAATTCACTCCATGCGTTTGATATCCACCAATATATAACCCCTGAGCTCGTACGTCTCAGAGAAGGGCGTTAAGCAAAAGAATAAATTCTCCGCCGCCAAACAGATATATATTTAATAGAAATCAATCGCACAGACTAAAATCCAATGTCAGTCACACAGTCCATTTACAAGTTTGTTCTGGGTCTGAACGAAACCGGAGGCACCTAGTACCCCGCATATCCATCGATCTCCAAGTACGTCTGGACGATCACCAACTGTTTCCATCTTCTTGGGTGTACAGCCCAATCAAGATCATTAGTAATTACCCAAACGACGTGAAAACCTCCGGCCTTCAACCACCGTCTTCACCTTCAACACCACGTCGAATTAGTTATTCAGAATGGGATAAACCCGGTCTTCCTGAATAACTCGCGTATATATATAATAAACACGTGTTACACAAACACAACATACCCCTCATTCCAATTCAAAATATTCTTTTATTCAAATATTCTTATATTTTGGGAAAGGTTCCCATTAATTTTATCAAAGATAAATTCTTTAGATTTATTCTTTAATCTCCTTTGAATATCAATTCAAACTAGTCGGGATTAGCGAACCACACCGAAGTAATCATTTATTTTAATTTCCCAATCCCAACCTATTCATCCCATGAAGTAAAACTGGTCATACTTCATATCTAACACCACGATGTTATCGGTAAATTCAATTACCATTTCACATTCAAATCTAATTAAAGATTTAACTATCGCCTGGAGTAAAATTGGTGATACTCCACTCTCGATCTTTTCAATCTAATTAAAGATTCATTAAAACTCCACTTAGTTTTAATCTTTAACTGGGTTAAAGAATTAGTGTCATTTAAAAAACGGTTCACGATAAACCCAAAATCACATCCCATTAATTATTGGGTTATGGAACAAGTGTTATTTAAAACACTGTTCAGGATAAACCCAAAAATCAATATCAATTCAATTAAATATTATTTAATTGGTACACTTCATTAAATCTAAATAAAAAGATTTAATCCTTTTCTCAACTGGGCTTAAGAACAGTGTTAATGAAGACACCATTCACGACAAACCCAAATCACATTTGACAATAAATACAAGGCTCTGAATAGAAAATATGTCGGCTTATATTCAATATCAAATTCTACGACCAACAAATATCATATTGGAAATAATGATATATATACAAATCTTTCAAATTTCCATAACAACATCTATATGATCACTAAATCCAACATCGAAATATTCCAAAGAGAATTTTGATTCAAATCCATTCCAATTTAATTATTGGAAATTCTGGTTATATTTCAAAACCATTTCAAACTCACTTTATTTATTTAAAGATAAATAGAATTACAATTCTAGTTCAAAACTAGTTCATTTCGATAAAAATCTATTTTTATCTTTTCAAATATGGAGTTTTTCATCCCAATTCTTCACAAATCATTTCTTATGATTTCACACAAATTATTACTATTTTTAACAATTTTATCAAGGCTTGTACAGTCGATTTCCATCAATGGCCATCGAACTGCACCTACAGCGACCTTTTTCGAATTTGATTTGGACATAATTCCAAATCCAACGCTTAGATTTCTAATTTCTAATATTCGTTAGAAAACTCTTTTCGATACGAACCCAACGGTTCCGGTTTTAGGAGAATCCGACGGTCGGATCTCCCGTAATATCCATTCGAAGTCAATGGTCGAAACTCGCGAACTGCCGCGGCGCGGCGCGTTCTATTCAGGCCATTATATTATATATATAATATATATAATATATACTTCGTCGATTTCAATTCAAAACGTGCTTTATAAATCGTTTTAAACGGAAAACATGATAGGCTATAGCTAACTGATGAAACTTCCTTCTTTAAGCTCCTTCAAATGAATCTGTAAAATGCTGACTACTTGACTACCCGTACAAATTTAGGCACCCAAGATTTAGGGTAAAACTAAACAAAATAAATATTGGGTCAGCCATGGGACTGGTGTGAGTAAACTCTAACCATTTGTTTAACTATCAAAAAATTCTTTTAAAAAGAAAATATAATCATAGTACCAATCCACATATAAACACGAATGGTTTTTACCTTTCGATAACTAAAATATTTTGATATTAAATTCGGTGATATTATAATAGTGTCTGCATCAAATAAATAGGAATCTAGAGGAACGCTTGCATCTCATGCTCCATTTATAATATAAAATCGAAAACCATAGGGCGCTTTTGGGAGATTGAATTTCCAACTAAAACAAGGTATGGGACTACCTTCCAATTGTTACGACCCGAAATCCCCCGTGAAGGAAAGAGTGGATACTTTGAGGACAAGACATATCGGAACGCAAACAGAAGAACATTTCATTGTTTATTACAACAATTCCATCAGAATATAAAAATATTACAGAGCATGACTAAATATTACATCGAAAATATCAGAGATTTAAATTACATTTAAATACATCGCAGCGGAAAATAATACAAAGCACAACTGAAGGAGATATACGGATACAGAGCTTTCTGGATATCATTCCAGCTATAAATCAGGATCCTGTGAATATAAATCTGCAAAACCAAAACTACTAGCTGCCCGTGTCAAAATAAGGGCACCCAGTGTTTAGGTTAAAACAATAAACTCCAGGTCAGTGATGTGACTGGTGTGAGAACTAAAACAGTTATTAATTGGTATTTTTAAAGTTAGTCAAATCAAGGGACCACACCGTATAACACAGAACGGGTTTCCTCCCAAGAATACCAGTGCATAAAACAAACAGCGCAATGCTAAATAAAGAAAAATGGAGCTATTATAAGATCTATGTCCCATCACACAATGCAACGCAAGCCGGAGGATAGGGTTTTTACCTTATAATAGCCAAGAATGCTTGGTACGTGAAATTTAATCTTTTATTATTACTATAAGTGTATAGTGTCAAAACACTTTCAAATCATAAGTATAAATCATAGACGGCATAAGCGCCCTATACAACTATGTCGCCATACTAGGCTCTACAATCAAAAACCGCAAAGTCACGTATTGGAAGTTGGGTTTCCATCTGCGAACCGAGGCAAAAGATAGTCCTCTACCGATTTGAGACAATCTAGCTCATGTCTCAGGATCAGAGCTCGACTGACCCTTGGATCGTCAGGGCCGGTCCACCGATATGGATTAAAATGCCTGAACACTGCGTTTCGCCGCCCTTTAAGGCGTAAATGAGCCAAATGACTCCATCGGCTCGACACAGTCACTGATATATTCGAGGCACCTCGCAATAGCAACAACCATATAGGTGAAAATAATATAAATGTCAGGGCTGGTAGGTCACTGACACCACCCTTGCTAGAAGGAAACGCATGCCCTCCCTGATGTCCTCTCCAGTTTCTAGTTCACAACCGGTGTGTGAGGCTCGCGAACCAACGTTATACAAAGCTATGCCACACAGGCGGTGCTTTGATCATCAACCACAAGACTTTGCTTTTCAACAGAAGCCTTGATCAATTGCCACTTAGGCATGCCACACAGGCAATTCACACCTGCGACTGATGTCTATCGATATACAACCTCTGATCCTGTACGTCTCAGAGAATGGTGAAGTAAGGGGATGAATTCCCCTTCACCAGGCAGATGTATATTTAATAGATATCAATCAACACAGAGCAAAATCCAATGTCAGACACACAGTCCATACAAGTTCGTTCTGGGTCTGAACGAAACCGGAGGCACCTGGTACCTCGCATATCCATCGATCTCCAAGTACGTCTGGACGATCACCAACTGATTCCCTCTTCTTAGGTGTACATCCCAATCAAGATCATCAGTAATCACCCAAACGATGTGAAGACCTCCGATCTTCAACCACCGTCTTCATCCTCGACACCACGTCGAATCAGTTATTCAGAATGGGATAAACCCGGTCTTTCTGAATAACTTGCGTATATAATAAACAAGTGTTACACAAACACAACATATGCCTCTTTCCAATTCAGAATATTCTTTTATTCAAATATTCTTATTCTTTGGGAAAGGTTCCCATTAATTTTATCAAAGATAAATTCTTTAAATTTATTCTTTAATCTTCCTTTGAATATCAATTCAAATTAGTCGGGATTAGCGAACCACACCGAAGTAATCATTTATTTTATTTCTCAATCCCAACCTATTCATCCCATGAAGTAAAACTGGTCATACTTCATATCTAACACCACGGTGTTATCGGTAAATTTAATTACCACTTCATGTTCAAATATAATTAAAGATTTAACTATCGTCTGGAGCAGAACTGGTGATACTCCATTCTCAATCACTTAAATCTAATTAAAGATTCATTAAAACTACACTTAGTTTAAATCTTCCCAAAAATCAATATCCTGTCTTTAACTGGGTTAAAGAACCAATGTCATCTAAAACACGTTTTACGATAAACCCAAAATCACATTCCATTAATTATCGGGTAAAAGAACAAGTGTTATTCAAAACACCGTTCACGATAAACCCAAAAATCAGTTCCAATTCAATTCCAATTAAATACCATTTAATTGGTACACTTCATTAAATCTAAAAAAAAGATTTAATTTTTTTCTCAACTGGGTTTAAGAGCAGTGTTAATGAAGACACCATTCATGACAAACCCAAATCAAATTTGATATTAAATACAAGGCTCTGAACAGAAAATATATCGGCTTATATTCAATATCAAATTCTACGACCAACAAATATCGTATTGGAAATAACGATATTATTATATCTTCCAAATTCCCATAACAATATCTGTATCATCACGAAATCCAACATTGAAATATTCCAAAGACAATTTCGATTCAAATCCATTCCAATTCAATTATTGGAAATTCTGGTTACCTTTAAAACCATTTCAAATCCAATTTGTTTATTTTTAAAAATAAATGGATTTTAATTCTAGTTCAAAACCAGTTCATTTCGATAAAAATTTATTTTTATCTTTTCAAATTTGGAATTTTTCATCCCAATTCTTCAAAAATCATTTCTTATGATTTTACACAAATTATTGATATTTTTAATAATTTTATCTTGGCCCGTACAGTCGATTTCCATCAACGGCCATCGAACTGCACTTACAGCGACCTTTCCCAAATTTGATTTGGACATAATTCCAAATCAAACCATTAGATTTCAAATCTCTAATATTTTAGAAAGCTCTTTTCGATACGAACCCAACGGTTCTAGTTTTAGGAGAATCCGACGGTCGGATCTCCCGTGACGTCCATTCGAAGTTAATGGTCGAAGTTCGCGAACTACCGCGGCGCGGCGCGTTCTATTCAGGCCATTATATATATAATATATATATTATATATATTTCGTCGATTTCCTTTCAAAACATATTTTAAAAATCGTTTTAATCGTTTTCAAAACGATTTCAACTTCATATTCAATTTCTAACCAAAATTGAATATTTCACATCATTAATCTATAAATGATAAATATTTCAAAACGATATATTTTGAAATCACTTCTTTTTCTATATTCATTTTAAAAATGAATAAAATCGATATAAATATCGTTCATGTCAAAATGGCGTCAATTTAGTCATCACGGCTTTTATTCAATACATGAATGTTTATTCTATTCAACACATAAATATTTATTCTATTCAACACATGAATATTTATTCTATTCGACACATGAATTTATTTTTATAATTTTCCTTATTTTCCAAATTGGAATGAGGCCCAATCAATTACCATATAACGTTAATTATATGAGTTCCCAACAACACATGTAAATAACAGCAACGATAAATCATCAACCATCATCCAGAGTGCACCACACAACTGCATAAGAATTAAATATCAATAATTAACACTCACACAGTCTGTCAACCCATCGATTGACGTACAACTAAACAATCGGGATTAGTGTACGTCAAATATAATTCCAATACCCGTGTGGGGTTTCAAATCAACAAATACAGATTTTATTTGTGCAGTTAGGCGATGTGTAAAATTTATCATCCCAATCAATATCAGTCAAATCAGTATACATAAACAAATCGTATGATTTGTTTATAAATATTTATTTTATATACACGTTAAAAATTATATTTTTAAATATAAAATATTTATTCAATCCACATCACACAATCAATTTTCACAACACATTAATCAAACAAACAAGCCATCCATGGTCTGTGGATGACGGGTGTCGGGTGCTACTAAGCACCGTCTGCATCCTAGTATATATTTCAACTAGAAAATAAATTAAAAGTGAGAAGTTCTCACCTAGAGCTAAACCAAACACTATGACTCTTCATATGTAGAAAATCTTCGTCGTGCCCGCCTTTTGTCAATTTCATTGTCCGTAGCCACTACATATATAAAAATCGCATTTTTATATTCTCTATTATATAAAAATCATATTTTTAAAATGCTACTATATATATGAAGATTATATTTTAAGTTCAACTCCACCTAGATAAAAATCATATTTTTATTTCATTAGCTATATAAAAATTATATTTTTGATTCACTACTTATATAAAAATCATATTTTTGTTATCTACATTATATAAAAATTATATTTTTATTATCTCTATAATAAGTAAAAATCATATTTTTCTTCGTTTTCATATATATAAAAATATAGGCTTTACCTAATAAAAAAATTAACGTAAAAACTAATTTCAGTTTTAATAAATAAAATAAAGAAAAGGAGAGGGAAAACTTACTGTGTTGGGCTAAAAAAGGGGGGGAAATGGTTTCAGGTTCGCGGATCGAGGAGGGGGCGTTCTTGCAGCTCGCGGTGGTGGCGTTGGCACGGTGGAGGCGGCGCTAGAGTCCAGTGAGGGCGGAGGCATCACAGCAGGTGGCGGTGGGATGGATTTGGGTGCAGGGCCTTATGTGCTGTAGCGATCGATTTGGAGCCACTGGTTCGAGCTCCGGAACTCGCGCGAGATGGAGAGAGCAAGGGGGCGGAGGCGATCGGGGAAGGGGGGCGTGACGAGGCTAAGGCCTGGCGGCGGCGGTGGCTGATCGAAGAGGGAAGGAGGGCCAACGGGTTTGAAGGGATCAGGATTTTCATAGAGAAAGGGGGCGGCTGTGATTTTGTTTAGGTGTAGGTTTTTAAAATATATTTATATATAACTATATTATTTTATTTAATTCTCTTTAGAGTTGACTTTCAATTTGAACCCCAAACTGAACCCATCGACTATCATCCCTAGCTAATTACCCCCATTCCGAACACAATGGGCTATGCATCGTAGGATGATTCGACTGTTACGATCAGTTTTTGTCAAAATCAAAATATAACTCTATGTATTGAAATTGAACGCCCATTTCAATTTACCGGGGTCACATACGGACTTTAAAATTCCCCAAAAAATATTTTCTAGCTTCGTATTAATGATACGGTCGTAACAAAACTAATTTCGTCAAATACTGAGATCGTTTGAAAAATGGCCATTTTCAGGTCGATTGAAATTAACTAAAATTGTCGAAACACGTTTTACTTCGCCATGCTCACATATTAAATCGAAAAATTATGAATTTTGGAATCTAATAATAATTTGGCATCACGGATCCAAAAAAACTGGTTTCGTCGAAAACCGAGGTCATTTGCAAAATTTCCATTTTTAAGGGCCAGAATTCCATAGCGACTATTCTGAATTTTCAACTGGGCATAACTTTTTATCCCCGCTATTAAATTTAATTTTTTCGGATTCGTTGGAAAGATATTCTCAATTAGATTCTATTATTTTTTGTTTCACTAAATTCCGGTTTATTTTGAATCCTGTACATTCATTTGAACTTTGAAATCGAAATTTCAAACTACCGCGCCATTTTCAATTCCTTTTATAATTAAAATAAAATTTTTATATTCTAACAATGATTTATTTAAATATATATGTTCGAATTCTATTCAAAATAAATTCCTCGTTGTTATTATTTAAAATAATTCATTTTAAATAATCAAAATTCGCTAAAATTGCCAAAATAAAAAAAATTAAATTGCCTCGGATTTCCGGGTTATTACAATCTCCCCCACTTAAAAATTTTCGTCCCCGAAAACGATCGAAGCCGAAAATTGTTTAACTAATCCACTCAACTTTCATTATTTTCTTTACGGCTTAAGTTCTTCAACTTTTCAGTTTCTAAGAACTTTTCAAATTTTTCAAAAATTTGGCTAACACCCCAAATTCTCGCCATAACCTTCCCTGCACCGGGGACTTCAGGATATTTCAAATAGCCTCCCATGGCCCTCATCAGTCCAAAAAGAAAAAGAAACATCCAAGCGGCTAGCTAATCGGCTCATAAAATCATCCAAACCAAAAGAAATACAATAAATATGTACCTATTTGTCAGGCAAACAATTTTATTCCTCTTCTCTAGCCTCCTTGCTATGACCTGTTCAATGTAAGTACATGTATATGTATGCAAATGCAATAAATTTTCAATACAATTCAATATTTGGTTCAATTTGGCTAAAGGTTCAACATTTAATTAATCAAAACAGTAATCAAACAACACCACCATCAATCAATTTGTTGATTATCATTTCAAATTCACAACTTTGATATATAGTCAAAAATTACATTTTTGGTGCCAAATCACAACAATAGGCCCTATCTAATTTTGGTTCTCACACCAGTCTAATGGAAATATATAGATATCACGCTTTCGGCACTTGAATATAAATACTGATGATGCGGCCGCATCATCAGAATTATCCCCGGGCGACTAGAGTGTGACTCTATATACATCTAGTATATTGGAGGCTTCCAATACACGTGGATCAGATGTATATTAAAATTTCTATATACCCGATAGTCCAAATCAATATAAATAAATAATCAAATATGAATAATTGAATTAAATTTTCAAAACAAAAATTGTTTTCAATTTAAAAATATACTCTTCACACTCGTTCTAGGATACTACTGATCCTATCTCTAATGAGTCATTCTCATTGGATATTACTAATCCAATCTCTGATGAATCATTTCGTTTGGTTCTAACGTGTCTTGTTCTCCGAGCTTTGTAAACCAAAGCTCTGATACCAAGTTGTTACGACCCGAAATCCCTCGTGAAGGAAAGAGCGGATACTTTGAGGACAAGACATATCGGAACGCAAACAGAAGAACATTTCATTGTTTATTACAATAATTCCATCAGAATATAAGAATATTACAGAGCATGAATAAATATTACACAGAAAATATCAGAGATTTAAATTACATTTAAATACATCATAGCGGAAAATAGTACAAAGCACAACTGAAGGAGATATACGGATACAGAGCTTTCCGGATGTCATTCCAGCTGTAAATCAGGATCCTGTGAATATAAATCTGCAAAACCAAAACTACTAGCTTCCCGTGCCAAAATATGGGCACCTAGAGTTTAGGTTAAAACAATAAACTTCAGATCAGTCATGTGATTGGTGTGAGAACTAAAACAGTTACTTATTGGTATTTTTAAAGTTAGGCAAATCAAGGGACCACGCCGTATAACACGGAACGGGTTTCCTCCCAAGAATACCAGTGCATAAAACAAACACCTCAATGCTAAATAAAGAAAAATGAAGCTATTATAAGACCCAGGTCCCATCACACAATGCAACGCAAGCCTAAGGATAGGGTTTTTACCTTATAATAGCCAAGAATGCTTGGTACGTGAAATTTCGTCTTTTATTATTACTATAAGTGTATAGTATCAAAACACTTTCAAATCATAAGTATCAATCATAGAGGCATAAGCGCCCCATACCACTATGTCGTCATACTAGGCTCTACAATCAAAAACCGCAAGTCACTTATTGGATGTTCGGTTTCCATCTGCGAACCGAGGCAAAAGATAGTCCTCTACCGATTCGAGACAATCTAGCCCATGTCTCAGGATCAGAGCTCGAGTGACCCATGGATCATCAGGGCTGGTCAACCGATGTGGATAAAAATGCTTGAACACTGCGTTTCCGTGCCCTTTGGGGGCGTAAATGAGCCAAATGACTCCATCGGCTCCACACAGTCACCGATATATCTGAGACGCCTCGCAATAGCAACAACCACATAGGTGAAAATAATATAAATGTCATGGCTGGTAGGTCACTGACACCACCCTAGCTAGAAGGAAACGCATGCCATCCCTGATGTCCTCTCCCATTTCTAGTTCACAACTGGGGTGTGAGGCTCGTGAATCAACATTATACAAAGCTATGCCACATAGGCGGTTCTTTGATCATCAACCATAAGACTTTGCTTTTCAACATAAGCCTTGATCAATTGCCACTTAGGCATGCCACATAGGCAATTCACACCATGCGACTGATGTCTATCGATATACAACCTCTAATCCCGTATGTCTCAGAGAAGGCTGAAGTAAGGGAATGAATTCCCCTTCACCAGGCAGATGTATATTCAATAGAGATCAATCAACACAGAGAAAAATCCAATGTCAGACACACAGTCCATACAAGTTCGTTCTGGGTCTGAACGAAACCGGAGGCACCTGGTACCTCGCATATCCATCGATCTCCCCTACAACACATGTATATAACAGCAACGATAAATCATCAACCATCATCCAGAGTGCACCACACAACCGCATAAGCATTAATTATCAATAATTAACACTTACACAGTCTGTCAACCCATCGATTGACATACAACTAAACAATCGGGATTAGTGTACGTCAAATATCATCCCAATACCTGTGTGGGGTTTCAAATTAACAAACATAGATTTTATTTGTGCAGTTGGGCGATGTGTAAAATTTATCATCCCAATCAATATCAGTCAAATCAGTGTACATAAACAAATCGTCTGATTTGTTTATAAATATTTATTTTATATACAAGTTAAAAATTATATTTTTAACTATAAAATATTTATTCAATCCACATCACACAATCAATTTTCACAACACATTAATCAAACAAACAAGTCATCCATGGTCTGTGGACGATGGGTGTCGGGTGCTACTAAGCACCGTCTGCATCCTAGTATATATTTCAACTAGAAAATAAATTAAAAGTGAGAAGTTCTCATCTAGAGCTAAACCAAACACCACGACTCGTCATATGTAGAAAATCTTCGTCGTGCCCGCCTTTTGTCAATTTCATTGTCCGTAGCCACTACATATATAAAAATCGCATTTTTATATTCTCTATTATATAAAAATCATATTTTTAAAACGCTACTATATATATGAAGATTATATTTTTAGTTCAACTCCACCTAGATAAAAATCATATTTTTATTTCATTAGCTATATAAAAATTATATTTTTGATTCACTACTTATATAAAAATCATATTTTTATTATCTACGTTATATAAAAATTATATTTTTATTATCTCTATAATAAGTAAAAATCATATTTTTCTTCGTTTTCATATATATAAAAATATAGGCTTTACCTAAAAAAAATAATTAACCTAAAAATTAATTTAAGTTTTAATAAATAAAATAAAGAAAAGGGGAGGCAAAACTTACTGTCTTGGGCTAAAAAAAGAGGGGAAATGGCTTCAGGTTCGCGGATCGAGGAGGGAGCGTTCTTGCAGCTCGCGGTGGTGGCGTTGGCACGGTGGAGGCGGCGCTGGAGTCCGGATAGGGCGGAGGCATCACAGCATGTGGGAGTGGCATGGATTTGGGTGCGGGGCCTTCTGTGCTGTCGCGATCGATTTGGAGCCACGGGTTCGAGCTCCAAAACTCGCGCGAGAGGGAGAGAGCAAGGGGGGCGGAGGCGATCGGGGAAGGGGGCGCGGCGAGGCTAAGGCCTGGCGGCGGCGGTGGCTGATCGAAGAGGGAGGGAGGGCCAATGGGTTTGAAGGGATCGGGATTTTCAGAGAGAAAGGGGGCGGCTATGATATTGTTTAGGTGTAGGGTTTTAAAATATATTTATATATAACTATATTATTTTATTTAATTCTCTTTAGAGTTGACTATCAATTTGAACCCCAAACTGAACCCACCGACTGTCGTATCTAGCTAATTACCCTCATTCCGAACACAATGGGATATGCATCGTAGGCTGATTTGACTGTTTCGATCAGTTTTCGTCAAAATCAAAATATAACTCTATATGTTGAATTTGAACGCGCATTTCAATTTACCGGGATCACATACGGACTTTAAAAATCCCTGAAAAATATTTTCTAGCATCATATTGACGATACGGTCGTAACAAAACTAATTTCGTCAAATTCTGAGATCGTTTGAAAAATGGCCTTTTTCAGGTCGATCGAAATTAATTGAAACTATCGAAACACGTTTTACTTCGCTATGCTCACATATTGAATTGAAAAATTATGAATTTTGGAATCTAACAATAATTTGACATCATGGATCCAACAAAAGTGGTTTCGTCAAAAACCAAGGTCGTTTGCCAAATTTCCATTTTTAAGGGCCAGAATTCCATAGCGACTATTCTGAATTTTCAACTGGGCATAACTTTTTATCCTGGCTATGAAATTTCAATTTTTCGGATTCGTTGGAAAGATATTCTCAATTACATTCTATTATTTTTGGTTTCGCTAAAATACTATTTATTTTGAATCCTGTACATTCATTTGAACTTTGAAATCGAAATTTCAAACTACCGCGCCATTTTCAATTCCTTTTATAATTAAAATAAAATATTTATTTTCTAACGACGATTTATATAAATATATATGTTCGAATTCTATTTAAAATAAATTTCTCGTCGTTATTATTTAAAATAATTCATTTTAAATAATCGAAATTCGCTAAAATTGCCAAAAAAAAAAAAAAAAATTTGGCTCGGATTTTCGGATTATTACACCAATAGTGTGTCTCTAAATACGAATACGCTGGGTTCAACAAGAACATCTTACAACCCGGTCGTACATGTCTGGCCACTCATTTAACTTGAGTGTACTGAGCATATTATCACCAACGGTTGTGATCATCAACCGTTACCGAAAGCATACAGCAGCGAATAGAATAAGAAGTAAATGGAATTTCTCTAGATCAGGTGATAATATCCCTAATGGGAATGACCCATTTGGCTAGGCTACCTGCCCGATTTTTGACATTTCCCAGGTAATGAGGCTTGAGGTCACGATTATCTTTTTAGACACTTGCCACCATTTACTTTGAATGCGACATCATCAGCTCTGTCAAATCACTAATTGATGTCCACAACTATACCCTGGGTGTTAAACTTAAGAGAATAAATTACCTACCACCATACTTGGTATATTTGAAATGACCCAAACTCGCCCTTTTGGGAAAGCCCAGATTGAGTTGAGAACATGACAAATAAGAACACAAACAATAGAACATTTCATTGCTTATTACAACAATTACATTATAGTACAAGAATATAACATAGTATGAATAAATAGTATACATTTGATAAATACCAGAGATTCAAATTACAAAGCAATGGAAAAATAATACATAACACAGCTGAAAGAGATACACGGATACAGAGCTTTCCGAATATAGCTTCAGCTGTAAATCCAGGATCCTATGAATATAATATCTGCAAAACCAAAACTACTAGCCGCCCGTCTGGAAAATAGGGGCACCCAGAGTTTAGGTTTAAAACAATGAACTCCATGTCAGTCATGTGAATGGTGTGAGAAATAAAACAATTATTAATTCTTTACTTTAAAAATAAAGTAAATCAAGGGACTACGCCATATAACACGAAATGGGTTTTCTCCCAAGAATACCGGTGCATAAAACAAACAGCGCAATGCTTTTTAAAAATGAAGCTATTGCAAGACTTAGGTCCCATCACACAATGCAACACAAGCCGGGGGATAGATTTTTCCCTTATAATAGCCAAACATGCTTGGTACATTTAAAAAAAATCATTTTGATATTACTTTAAGTGCATAGTGTATCAAACAGCTTCAAATATAAATGTATCAATCATAGACAACATAATATCCCATGCTACTATATCGCCATATAGGTTTACAATCAAAACCAAAATGTCACGTATTGGAAATTGGATTCCATCTATAAGTTGAGGCAAGGGATGGCTCCCTACCGCTTCGAGACACTCTAGCAAACGCCTCAGGATAACACATTCTGGGCAACCCTTGCATGCTTAAGAGCCGGTCCTCTCTTACATCTGAGGATTAATTATTCCTGAACACACGTTTCCCAGTCCTATCGGACCTATATCCATCGGCTCTGTGGTAACCGATATATCTGAGGTGCCTCGCAATCCATCATCAACATAGGTAATAAAAATATAAATGTCTAGGCTCCATACCATGACACCACCCATAGATAGAAAGAAATGTCGCGCACTCCCTGCAGTCTGATCCCGTTTTTGACTTATACCAAGGTGTGAGGCTCGCGAATTAACGCTATACACAAAGCTATGCCATTTAAGGCCGTGCTTTGATCATCAACCACAAGACTCTAATTTTCAATAGAAACCTTGATCATTGCATCTCAGCAGGCCAAACTGACAATTCACGCCATGCGACTGATGTCTATCGATATATAACCTCTAAGCTCATACGTCTCAAAGAAGGGTGTTAAGCAAGAGAATAAATTCTCCATCGCCAAACAGATATATATATTAAATAGAGATCAATTAACATAGAATAAAATCCAATGTCAGATGCACATCCATTTACAAGTTCGTTCTGGATCTGAAAGAAACCGGAGGCACCTTATTCCTCGTCCCATTTGTCCAATACAGGAGAGAGGTCCTCTTATATCCAGTCGATCTCCAAGTTCGTCTGGACGATCACCACTTAGTATCTTGTCTTGGGTGTACAGCCCAATCAAGACATCAGTAATCATCCAAACGATGTGAAGAACTCCGGTATTCAACCACCGTCTTCATCGTCGACTTATTGTCGAATCAGTTATTCAGAATGGGTATAAACCCGTCCTTTCTGAATAACGCGCGTATATTATAAACAAGTGCTATAAAAAACAACATACGCCTCATTCCAATTCTGAATATTCTTTTATTTAAATATTCGTATCCTTTGGGAAAGGTTCCCATTAATTTTATCAAAGATAAATTCTTTAAGTTTAATCTTCCTTTGGATATCATTTCTAAACCAAATTAAGGTTAATCAACTAGTCGGGATTAGCGAACCTTACCGAAGTAACCATTTGTTTTATTTCCCATCCCAACCTATTCATACCATGGAGAAAAACTAGTAATACTCCATATCTAATACCTCAGTGTTATCTGTAAATTTAACTACCGTTTCACGTTCAAATCTAATTAAAGATTTAACTATCGCTTGGAGTAAAACTGGTGGTACTCCATTCTCAGTCATTTCCCAAATTTGATAATTTAAATTATCACATTCTCATTTCAATCTACTTAAAGATTCATTAAAAGTCCACTTAGTTTCAATCTTCCCAAAAATCAATATTAATGATTGTTTCACTTTGGGAAATCAAACATGTCGCATCGACAATCTACACCGTACCATTGATTTCTGCCGATATATAACCTTTAAGCTCGTACGTCTTAGATAAGGGTGTTAAGCAAGAGAATAAATTCTCCGCCACCAAACAGATATATATTTAATAGTGATCAACAATACAGTTCGAAATACAATGTTATACATGCAATCTTGTCTTTAACTGGGTTAAAGAACCAATGTCATTTAAAATACGGTTCACAATAAACCCAAAATCACATTCCATTAATTATGGAATCTTCACGAAAAATAGATCAATATATAATCAATATCAATTTTCGTATCCAACTCATAATATAAATGGTAACGACAAATCCTTTTAAATTCCATATATATTAACAGTCTTCGTCCACAGAAGCTCACTTCGATTATTATCAAATCGAATTCCATTCCAATCCAAATTATTTTATTAAATTGGAAAACTTTACTTTGGAAAATTTCCATTAAATCTTAATAAAAAGATTTATAAATTCCAAATCACATTTCACTATAAATCGGGTTAAAGAACGAATGTCGTTAAAAATCAGTTCATAATAAACCCGATTCATATTCCATTTTATTCCATAATAAATATAACGGGAATTCTAATAATCTTAATTAAAAGTTTTATTCTTTTCACACGGGGTTTAAGAACAGTGTTATTTAAGACACCGTTCACGACAAACCCAAAATCCAATTCGATAAAATACAAGGCTCTGAATAGAAATTATATCGGCTTATATTTAATGTCAAATTCTGAAACCAACAAATATCATTTCAGGAATAACGATATATATATATATCTTCCAAATTCCCATAACAACATCCGTATAATCATGGAATATAATATTGAAATATTCCGAAGATGATTTCCATTCAAATCCATTCCATTTTATATTGGAAATTTTTGGTTATATTAAAACCATTCACAAATCCAATTTATTTATTTAAAAATTATTGGATTTCAAATCTAGTTAGTAACTAGTTCATTTTGATAAAACTATATTTTTATCTTTATAAACTTGGAAATTTTCATCCTAGTTCTTTCTAAATCATTTATTATTAATTTAAAGGATTATTAATATTTTTAATAATTTTATTAAGGCCCTTTCGGTTGATTTCCATAAACTTTCATCGAACTGCACTTATAATGACCTTTTCCAAATTTGATTTGGACATAATTCCAAATCCAACCATTAGATTTCAAATCTCTTATATTCATTGGAAAGCTCTTTTCGACACGAACCTGATGGTTTCGGTTTTAGGAGATTCCGACGGTCGGATCTCCTGTAATATTAATTCGAAGTCAATGGTCGAAATTCGCGAACGGCCGCGCCGCGGCGCATTCTATTCAGGCCATTATATTATATATATGATATATATTTCATCGTTTTCCATTTAAAACGTATTTTATAAGTCGTTTATAAATTCGTTTTAGAACGATTTTAACTTCATTTCCAATTTTAAATCAAAATTGAATACTTTCTTATCATTATATTATTTAAATGATACTATTTTCAAAATATCAGATTTTGAAATCATTTCCTTTTTTATATTCATTAAAAAAAATGAAAAAAAAAATCGATATAAATATCGTTCGTGTTAAAATGGCACAAATCTAAACAACACGACTTTATATATTTCGATATTTCCTTGTCCATCCCAAATCAGACATCAAAATCATATTTTAATCCTTTACAGAATATTATTTTAAAATATTCGTTATTTTCTGAATTGGAATCAGACACAGTCAATTACCATATAATGTTATTTATATGGATTTCATGCACACATGTAAACAACACTGATAAACAATCAACCATCATCCAAAGTGCATTACACAGCTGCATAAGCGTTAAATACAAATGATTAAAGCTTACAATAATATGTTAACCTACCAATTGACATACAACTAAACAATTGGGATTAGTGTACTTCAAATATCATCCCAATACCCGTGTGGGGTTTCAACCATCAAATAATTATTATTATTTGTGCACTTGGGCGATGTGTAAAAATTATCATCCCAATCCATATCACAAAAATAGGCGAGCATAAACAAGTCGTCCGACTTGTAAATGGATGTGTAAATTTATTTTTTTACTACCCAATAATTATTTATTTATTACCGTTATAAGCTAAAAATAATATTTTCGACTGACCAAATTTTTCTAACACTTTTTAGAAAATTCCGGCAGCATAACAGCACGACACTAGAACCGGAATAAGGTCTAGCCTTATCCCTCCCCTAATACTGGCTCGCGCCATACACAAACCAATTCACAACCCATTTTACAATCATAATCAAATCACGTAGAACATCCAAATAAATAAATACTCAATTACCCCCAAATGTCATTTACGGCGCCATAAGTGGCTATTCGCGGAGTATGAAATCCATGTGTCGGTAATATCCATATATCGCTTTTAATTATGTGATTGTGCGAATTCGAGTGTTGAACTCCATATAATTCAAATCACATAATATGGTTTGTACAATAAATAGTGTCGGGCGCTTCTAAGCCCCGTCTACAACCTAAAATATTTTTAACTGTAAAGTAAATTAAGTGAGAAGGAGTTCTCACCTTTGGTTTCCACTCCGTCATTCTTTAATTGAACAATTTGGATTTGGATTTGTTTCCATTCAGTTCCATCGCAAATCTATTTCACGCAGTTTATATTGAAAATCACATTTTTAATAATGTTATATTAAATATATAAATCACATCTTTACAAATTAGTTTTTTCTACAAAAATCTTATTTTTATCCACTAAAAATCATATTTTTATATAACTAAAAATCGTATTTTTATATAATGAAAAATCATATTTTTATATATGTAATGACCCGCATTGTCAGAGGTATTATAATTTATTTATTTAATTATATAAATAGTGATTTAGGGAATTAAATCATCGTTTAATTAAATAAAGTGAATATTTAATTAATTTAAAATAATAGAGTAATATATTTAATTCAGAAATAATCAAAAATATTGGAAATCACAATATTTTGTGAACTGGGTCATCCCTAAGATTTAATTCAAATTAGAGTTGAATTATATTGATGAATATATTCAATCGACGTCAGTTTGAATGTAGAATTTTAATATAATTAAAATAGAGCTTGAAATGGCGTGGTAGTTCGCTATTTGGCGATTCGAACTTCAATTGAGTATACAGGGTTCGTTTTAAATCGGATTTCTGTGAAACAAGAAACATGTGGAGCTGGTGGAGTATATCTTTCTAGTGGAAGAGAAATATCGGGATTTCGTCGTGTAGATTTTCATTTACGTCCAAAATCAAATTTTAGAAAAGTCGCTATGGAATTCCCTTTATAATTTATTTATATTTTAAAAGGATTTAAATATAAATCGAATATCAATATAACTCTAATGATGAAATATCGCACTAGAAATTCAAATAGGAATATTCTAGAGCTGAACGATATCATATGTGAATATATACGATAATATTTATTTATAAATATTTAGTTTAATTACTTTTAAATACATTTATATATTTAAAAGGGTTATTTAGGGCTTTAAAAATAGCTAGTTTTACAAAGGACCTCAGAATTCGACGAAACCAATTTTGTTGGATCCGCAATGTTAAATTATTGTTAGATGTCCAGTTTCCTAATTTTTAGAGTAACTATGTGGCCGTACCGATTTTTAATGGGAGAAACAATCGATATATTGACCTTTAAAAATACGTTGTGTGAGCGTACGAAGTCGGAATTCGACGAAACCAGTTTCGTTGGGACCGAAATGTCGAACTCTAGTGGCATGTCAATTTTCATTATTTTAGAAGATCGTATGTGGTCGCAGGGATTTTAAGGACCGGATACGAGTATTTAATCGATAAATTAAAATAGACAATCAAAAATAAAATATCCCAATATTTTTCTTGGGTAATATGAAGGCCACGCAACCACCTATCTCAGCCACAAACCTTACCATCCTCAAGTATAATACACGAACAGAATTCTCATTTGCAAAGAAAGACCGTAGCAATGAAAAATCAAAAGAAATACAAAGTAAAATCATTAAATCCTCAAACATATATTTTCGAGCTCCTCTTGAGCTGCTCCTCGCGGCTAGGTGTTGTTCATCAAGTTCGACACTCATTTTTGGGAGTTGGACATTAAGCAGCGCGACCTAGGGTTGGCAATTTCGTGAGAATGGTGCATCGATTTGAGGTGTGGAGTATATATTTAGATTTGTGGTGGAAAGGAGCGTCGTTTGTGGAAGTATGGCGAAGTTCGGTGCGGATTTGGTGGTCGCGGGTTCCTGTAGCATGAGCGAGAAGCTACTGTCGCCCTCTCCGTCTAGATGTCGAGTTGAACTAGAAGGTGCCGAAGTAGAAGAGGAGATGACGAGGAGAATTTTGGGGTTTTTTGTTCAATTTATAATTGAGAGGAGAGAGTGCGGTTTGGGGTACCAAAGCCGACAATGGCAATGGGATTTGATGGAGCAGGCCATCGTGTTTTCTAGGGACGAAGAAGGAGCTGTGAACGGTTGGGCTTTGAAAGGTGGTTGGGCCGGAGATATAAGGGAATTTCAAACCGTCGAATCCATAGGGATCGTATGGACGAGAGCTTCGCAATGAAGCTAACTGGAAGTGAATTGGGGCTCGTATGAATTTATGGCAAAATAAACTGTTTGATTCAAATCAAACAACAGTTTATCGTTCTTTAACGATGAACTGCCAATGTGAGTAAAACTCACCAACTCTGATCAGTTCATATTTTTATAACGCATATTTAGAACTGATAAATGATGACTGATTGCTGTGTGTTAACTGTTTGGTTGAATTGTTTGTGTATTGATTGAAATCATAGATAACGATATATATATATATATATATAAATCGTTAATCGAATATTGATTCTATTTAACAGAATATTTTGTACTTCTGTTGTTTAACATCTGTAATGCAGGGAAACAGGTTGGAGGGACCCAACTGGGTTCCTCAATATTTTTAATACTGTTCTATTCATATATTGTAATATATGATGTGATATATAATCTGTTGTCGATTATGTGTGTTGGGACGATATTGGTCATCGTGATTTGATATGGTAAATATTAAAATACTGGAATATGGGAAAAGGAATTTTAAAAGTGATATTGAAAATAATATTTATAAAATCAAAAGATTTTGTGACGGCCAAGAATTTCGCTCGATCTGAATCAGTCGTTAAACCGATCTAAACCGTTCGAAACCCCTGAACGTTGAGAACAGGACAAATCAGAACACAAACAGAAGAACATTTCATTGTATATTACAACAATGCATCAGATTACAAGAATATACAGAGTATAAATGAATAAATATTACACAGAAATATCAGAGATTTAAATTACATTTAAATACATAGCAGCGGAAAAATAATATAAAGCACAACTGAAGGTGATATACGGATACAGAGCTTTCCGGATATCATTCCAGCTGTAAACCAGGATCCTGTGAATATAAATCTGCAAAACCAAAACTACTAGCTGCCCGTGCGGAAAATAGGGGCACCCAGAGTTTAGGTTCAAACAATAAACTCCAGGTCAGTCATGTGACTGGTGTGAGAACTAAAACAGTTATTTAAAACTTTACTTTTAAAAGAGAGTAATTCAAGGGACCACGCCGTATAACACGGAACGGGTTTCCTCCCAAGAATACCAGTGCATAGAATAAACAACGCAATGCTTTTTCGAAAAATGAAGCTATTATAAGACCCAGGTCCTATCATACAATGCAACGCAAGCCGGGGGATAGGGTTTTCCCTTATAATAGCCAAACATGCTTGGTACGTTAAAACAAATCATTTGATACTATAATAAGTGTATAGTGTCAAAACAGTTTCAATCATAAATATAAATCATAGACGGCATGGGTACCATATATCATGTCGCCATACTAGTTCTACAATTAAAGCCGCGATACACGTATTGGAAATTGGATTTCCGTCATGAGTCGAGGCAAGGGGCAAGCTCCTCTCCGCGTTCGAGACACTCTAGCAAATGTCCCCGGGATTACGCACACTGGGTAACCCCTGGATCTTCAGGGCCGGTCCTCACTTACGTTAGAGGATTAATTATGCCTGAACACACGTTTCCCGGTCCTTACAGACCTATAATCGAGGCGCCTCATCCAACAACCACAAAGGTGAAAAGTATATATATGTCAGGGCTGGTAAGTCACTGACACCACCAAAGCTAGAAAGAAACGTGCGCTCTCCCTGCAGTCCGTATCCCGTTTTTAACTCATACCGAGGTGTGAGGCTCGCGAATACACGTTATACACAAAGCTGCCACGTAGGCGTGCTCTGATCATCAACCACAAGACTTTGCTTTTCAACAGAAGCCTTGATCCTTGCATCTTAGCGTGCCACACAGGCAATTCATGCCATGCGACTGATGTCCATCGATATACAACCTCTGAGCTCGTACGTCTCAGAGAAGGGCGTTAAGCAAGAGAATAAATTCTCCGCCGCCAAACAGATGTATATTTAATAGAAATCAATCAACATAGAATAAAATCCAATGTCAGACACACAATCCATTTACAAGTCCGTTCTGGGTCTGAACGAAACCGGAGGCACTTTCCTCGCATATCCATCCATCTCCAAGTACGTCTGGACGACCACCAACTATTTCCATCCTCTTGGGTGTACTGCCCAATCAGGATCGTCAGTAATTACCCAAACGATGTGAAGACTTCCGGTCTTCGACCACCGACTTCATCTTCAACATATCGTCGAATCGGTTATTCAGAATGGGTATAAACCCGGACTTTCCGAACAACCCGCGTATATTAAAATAAATGTTATACAAGCACAACATACGCCTCATTCCAATTCATTAGTCACTAACCGCAAATTAGCAAGAGAACAATTTCCCAAACATTAACCCCGAAGGCCGAAACCAACATCAGATCAATACCCAGGAAACCATTCTTCTTAGCCAACCTACAGCTAGTTTCTAAATTTCACATTCCTTGGGAAATGTTCCCATTAATTTTATCCAAGATAAATTCTTTAAAATTTATCTTGTAATCCTCCTTTGGATGTCTTTTAAAACCAAATTATGGTTTTTCCAACTAGTCGAGATTAGCGAACCACAACGAAGTAATTATTTATTTTATTTCCCAATCCCAACCTATTCATCCCATGAAGCAAAACTGGTAATACTCCATATCTAACACCACTGTGTTATCGGTAAAATTAATTACCATTTCACGTTCAAATCTAATTAAAGATTTAACTATCGCTTTGGAGCAAAACTGGCGATACTCCATTCTCGCTCATTTCTAAATTTGGTAATTTAGATTATCAATTCGAATTTCAATCTAATTGCAAATTCGTTAAAACTCCTTTTACTGGGTTAAAGAACTAGGTGTTATTTAAAACACAGTTCACGATAAACCCATTTCAAACTCAATCAAATATATTAGAAATTCGATTATTTAAAACCCCTTTTTAAATCTTGTTCATTTATTTAAAAATAAATTGGTTTTAAATTTAGTTCAAAACTAGTTCATTTTGATAAAAATCTATTTTTATCTTTTCAAATATGGAGTTTTTCACCCCAATTTTTCCCAAATCATTTCTTATGATTTTACACAAATTATTGATATTTTTAATAATTTTATCAAGGCCCGTACAGTCGATTTCCAACAATGGCCATCGAACTGCACTTACAGCGACCTTTTTCGAATTTGATTTGGACGTATCTCCAAATCCAACCGTTAGATTTTGCATTTCTAATATTCGTTAGAAAGCTCTTTTCGATACGAACCCAACGGTTCCGGTTTTAGGAGAATCCGACGGTCGGATCTCCCGTAATGTCCGTTTGAAATAAATGGTCGAAATTTACGAACTGCCGCGGCGCGGCGCGTTCTATTCAGGCCATTATATTATATATATAATATATATAATATATATTTCGTCGATTTCTATTTAAAACGAATTATATATTTAGTTTTGAATTCGTTTCAAAAACAAAGTCAACTTCTATTTCAATTCAAATCAAAATTGAATTCTTCTTTATAAATTCGTTTTAAAATTCATTTCTATTCAATTCGAATTTCAATTTAATTTGAATTTATTTCACTTCATTTTAAATTCAATTCGAATTCGTTTCTCAATTCAATTCAATTCAATTCAATTCAAATTGATTTTCTATTCGATTCAAATTCATTTTCTATTCAAATTAAATTCGTTTCGGTTTCTATTTGAATCAAGTTCATTATATATTCAATTTGAAATCAAATTGGTTTTCTATTCCATTCAAATCGAAATCGTTTTATATTCAATTCAAATCGAAATCGTTATATATTCAATTCATTTCGAAATCGTTATATATTCAATTCATTTCGAAATCGTTATATTTATCGTTCGCGTCAAAATGGCGCATCACTATTCAACACGGCTTTATATATCCTATTTCAAATATTTCTTTTTGTCAACACACGACTAATCTCAACGAATGAGTACCGTCCATGTGTGACTATTTTTGTTAAAATTATTTCGTCCAACACATGACTAATATCAACGGATGAATATAGTCAACACATGAACCGTTATTTTATAATATTCTTTATTTTTCAAATTGGAATGAGGCCCAACCAATTACCATATAATATTAATTATATGGATTTTCATACAACACATGTATTTAATAGCATTGAAAATAATCAACCATCAACCAAAGTGCACTACACTGTATAAGCATCAAATATAGATATCTAACGCTTATAACAGCCTGTCAATCAATCGATCGACATATTTAATCAGTCAGGATGAGTGAACTTTAAATTTCACCCCAACACCCGTGTAGGGTTTCAAACAATCAAACACAGATTTTATTCGTGCAGTTGGGCGATGTGTAAAATTTATCGACCCAATCAATGTCAGTCAAATCAGTGTACATAAACAAACCGTCTGGTTTGTAAATGAATATTTTATTTTATTCACTTCACGTTAAAAATTATATTTTTAACGATAAAACATTTTATTTCAACATATGAATTTCTATTCAGTTCATTCTTTAAATAAAATGATATTTTTATTTTTCTAAGATATTTTAGAAAATTTCGGCGGCATAACGGCACGATACTAGAAACGGGACGAGGCCTAGCCTTATCCCCGGTCTAGTGAAGGCCCACGCCATTCACATATCAATCAAATTCACTTTCGTTATGCAAACCACAAAATTTTGGAGTAAGGGTCTAACCTAGCCTTACTCCTTCGCCTTATAACGGCGCACGTCTAATCCTAATCAATTTATCGATTCGATTTTTCACACCACAAACCACATTCAAACCAATATCGCAATCAATCACCAAACAGTCAAACAAACAAGTCCATGGTCTGTGGACGATTGTGTCGGGTGCTACTAAGCACCGTCTGCATCCTAGTATATATATAACTAGAAAAATTAAATTGAAAGGTGAGAAGTTCTCACATATTGCTATCCTAGCTCCACGGCACTTCATTGATAGAAATCTTCATTGCTACAGCATCTTCGCCATCTTCGTTGTCCGCTTTCACTACATATGTAAAAATCGAATTTTTACCCTGCTATTCAATATTTAAAAATCATATTTTTATTTCGAAGGTCCATATATAAAAATCAAATTTTTTAGTTCAGAGTTCAATATATAAAAATCGAATTTTTACTTTAAAGTTCAATATATAAAAATCGACTTTTCTATCGCTATGTCAAATAGATAAAAATTATATTTTTATCACGCTATTTTCCACATAAAGATTTCGCCTTTTCTAAAATAAAGATTTAGCCTTTTCAAAAATAAAGTTTTCGCCTTTATAAAAAATAAAGTTTTCACCTTTAAAAATCACCACTTTATCTCAACGTATATAAAATAAAAATCAGATTTTTATTTCGTTACATACACAAAGATGATATCTTTATATTCTCTATCCTATGAAGATTATATTTTTAATACTTTAAAAATATAAAAATCATATTTTGACATCATCTATACAGTAAAGACTATATTTTTAATACTCTGAAAATATAAAAATCATATTTTTCTTTAACTAAAAATCAAATCTTTTTTTCTAATCAGTATTAATCCTTTTGAAAAAAAACAGTTTTTATTTTCTTTTAAAAATTCAGTTTTAAGTTTCTTTTAAAAACTCAGTTTTAACAAAATATAAAAATCAGTATTTAAACTTATTAATAAAAACAGAAATAACATATTAATAAAATCAGTTTTAAATTACTCAAAAATAAAAACAGTTTTAAATTTTAAAAATAAAAACAGTTTTATAAGCAAATAAAATTCAGTTTTAAAAATAAATAAAAAATCAGTTTTTAAATTCTTTTGAAATCAGTTTTATACTTTTAACAAAATCAGATTTTTAAAACAATAAAATATGTGTATAAAAACTGAATTAACCAAACCTAATATATAAAAACTCACTTTGGCTTTCGAACGTGGGAGAGGATCGTCGCTGGTGGTAGCAGAGGGCGGCAGGCTGAAGGGGTTAGCGGAAATCGAGGAACGGGGTGCTCGCGTCGAGAGTGGGGTGCTCGCAGGCTGTGCTATGGAGGGGAACGGCCTCACCAGCGTTGGCCTAGGCGTGGGCGGCGGCGCCTGGTGCCATGGAGGATGGAGCGGCGGTTAGGTCTTCGAGAGAGGCCGCCATTTTGATCGACGAATTCAGTCTGAGGAAACGAGAGAAAAAGGATTTGGGGCTAAGTGTAAAAAGGGGTGATATATATATTATTTTACTATTATTATTTTTCTTTAAAACCCTTAAACGTTGACTTTTATATATGACCTCGAAACGAGGCCCACCGCCCGTCGTCCATAGCGTTTTACCCCCATTCCGAACACAATGGGATATGTGTCGCTAGCTGGTTTGATCGTTACAATCAGTTTCCGTTGAATTTACATTTAAATCACTATATTGAATTTTAAACGTACATTTCAAATTACCGGGGTCACATACTAACTAGAAAAATTCCAGAAAAATATTTTCTAGCTTCGTATCGACGATACGGTCCTAACAAAACTAGTTTCGTCGAATTCTGAGACCGTTTGAAAAATGACCAATTTCCAGTCGATTAAGATCAACTGAAATGGTCAAAACACGTTTTCCTTTACCACGCTCACATATTGATTCGAAAAATTATGAAATTTGAAATCTAGCAATAACTTTACACTGCGGACCCAACAAAAGTGGTTTCGTCGAAATCCGAGGTCATTTGCAAAATGTCCATTTTTAAGGGCCTGAATTCCATAGCGACTATTCAGAATTTTCAACTGGACATATCTTTTGATTCCCGATATGAAATCTTGATTTCTCGGATTCGTTGGAAAGATATTATCAATTAGACCCCATTATTTTTGGTTTCACTAAAATCCGGATTGTTTTGCACCCGGTACATTCAATTGAAGTTTGAAATCGAATTATCGAACTACCGCGCCATTTTCAATTCTATTATAATTATATATAATTATTTATATTCTAACGACGACGTATATAATATATACGTCGATTCTATATTCAAAATAAATTTTACGTCGATATTATTTAAAATAATCTATTTTAAATATTCAAAATTCGCTAAAATTGCCAAAATAAAAATTTTAAACTGGCCCAGATTTTCCGGGTTATTACAATCTCCCCCACTTAAAACTTTTCGTCCCCGAAAAGGAACAAAGTCGAAAGTGGTTTGATTATTCAGCTCTACATTCATTCTGGCTTCCATTCTCCAACTTTTCAGTTTCTGAGAATTTTCAAAATTTCAAAAATTTGGCTAACACCCTAAATTTTCGAAAAATTTCGCCATAACCTCCCCTGCAATGGGAGCATCGGGGAATTTCAAATAGCTTCCCCGGTCCTTCAGATCTCAAAAAGAAAAAGAAAAAGCCAAGCGGCTAGCCAATAGGCTCACAAAATCATCATCACCCAAACAAAACAGGAAATTATGTAGTAAACATGTACCTATTTGTCGGGCAAACAAATTTTATTCTCTGGCTCTAGCCTCCTTGCTATGACCTGTTCAATGTAAGTATATGTATATGGAAGCAAATGCGACCAATTTTCAATATAGTTCAATATTTGGTTATATTAGACATAATGGTTCAAAATTAGCAAACAAATAGGCAAACAACACAAACATCAATCAATTAGTGGATTAGAGTTTCAAATTGATAATTTTACTATATATACAAAAATCATGTTTTTGATGCCAATTCACAACAATGTGTTCTAACTATATTAGTTTTGGTTCTCACACCAGTCTAATGGAAATATATAGAAAATCACGCCTTCGTTACTCGAACATGAATACTAATGACAACTAGTCAATCATCAGAATCATCTTCGGGCCACTAGAGTATGATTCTATATCTATCCAGTATATTAAAACTTCGAATATACGTTCATGACGCGTATATGCAAAATCTTTATATACTCGATTGTCCATATTCAAAATAAATAAATAATCAAATACGTTCAAAATGGTTTAAATTTCCAAAACAAAGTTGTTTGCATTTGAAAAATATACTCTTCACACTCGTTCTAGGATACTACTGATCCTATCTCTAACGAGTCATTCTAATTGGATATTACTAATCCAATATCTGATGAATTCTTTCGTATGGTTCTAATGTGTCTTGTTCTCAAGCTCTGTAAACCAAAGCTCTGATACCAAATGTGACGGCCAAGAATTTCGCTCGATCTGAATCAGTCGTTAAACCGATCTAAACCGTTCGAAACCCCTGAACGTTGAGAACAGGACAAATCAGAACACAAACAGAAGAACATTTCATTGTATATTACAACAATGCATCAGATTACAAGAATATACAGAGTATAAATGAATAAATATTACACAGAAATATCAGAGATTTAAATTACATTTAAATACATAGCAGCGGAAAAATAATATAAAGCACAACTGAAGGTGATATACGGATACAGAGCTTTCCGGATATCATTCCAGCTGTAAACCAGGATCCTGTGAATATAAATCTGCAAAACCAAAACTACTAGCTGCCCGTGCGGAAAATAGGGGCACCCAGAGTTTAGGTTCAAACAATAAACTCCAGGTCAGTCATGTGACTGGTGTGAGAACTAAAACAGTTATTTAAAACTTTACTTTTAAAAGAGAGTAATTCAAGGGACCACGCCGTATAACACGGAACGGGTTTCCTCCCAAGAATACCAGTGCATAGAATAAACAACGCAATGCTTTTTCGAAAAATGAAGCTATTATAAGACCCAGGTCCTATCATACAATGCAACGCAAGCCGGGGGATAGGGTTTTCCCTTATAATAGCCAAACATGCTTGGTACGTTAAAACAAATCATTTGATACTATAATAAGTGTATAGTGTCAAAACAGTTTCAATCATAAATATAAATCATAGACGGCATGGGTACCATATATCATGTCGCCATACTAGTTCTACAATTAAAGCCGCGATACACGTATTGGAAATTGGATTTCCGTCATGAGTCGAGGCAAGGGGCAAGCTCCTCTCCGCGTTCGAGACACTCTAGCAAATGTCCCCGGGATTACGCACACTGGGTAACCCCTGGATCTTCAGGGCCGGTCCTCACTTACGTTAGAGGATTAATTATGCCTGAACACACGTTTCCCGGTCCTTACAGACCTATAATCGAGGCGCCTCATCCAACAACCACAAAGGTGAAAAGTATATATATGTCAGGGCTGGTAAGTCACTGACACCACCAAAGCTAGAAAGAAACGTGCGCTCTCCCTGCAGTCCGTATCCCGTTTTTAACTCATACCGAGGTGTGAGGCTCGCGAATACACGTTATACACAAAGCTGCCACGTAGGCGTGCTCTGATCATCAACCACAAGACTTTGCTTTTCAACAGAAGCCTTGATCCTTGCATCTTAGCGTGCCACACAGGCAATTCATGCCATGCGACTGATGTCCATCGATATACAACCTCTGAGCTCGTACGTCTCAGAGAAGGGCGTTAAGCAAGAGAATAAATTCTCCGCCGCCAAACAGATGTATATTTAATAGAAATCAATCAACATAGAATAAAATCCAATGTCAGACACACAATCCATTTACAAGTCCGTTCTGGGTCTGAACGAAACCGGAGGCACTTTCCTCGCATATCCATCCATCTCCAAGTACGTCTGGACGACCACCAACTATTTCCATCCTCTTGGGTGTACTGCCCAATCAGGATCGTCAGTAATTACCCAAACGATGTGAAGACTTCCGGTCTTCGACCACCGACTTCATCTTCAACATATCGTCGAATCGGTTATTCAGAATGGGTATAAACCCGGACTTTCCGAACAACCCGCGTATATTAAAATAAATGTTATACAAGCACAACATACGCCTCATTCCAATTCATTAGTCACTAACCGCAAATTAGCAAGAGAACAATTTCCCAAACATTAACCCCGAAGGCCGAAACCAACATCAGATCAATACCCAGGAAACCATTCTTCTTAGCCAACCTACAGCTAGTTTCTAAATTTCACATTCCTTGGGAAATGTTCCCATTAATTTTATCCAAGATAAATTCTTTAAAATTTATCTTGTAATCCTCCTTTGGATGTCTTTTAAAACCAAATTATGGTTTTTCCAACTAGTCGAGATTAGCGAACCACAACGAAGTAATTATTTATTTTATTTCCCAATCCCAACCTATTCATCCCATGAAGCAAAACTGGTAATACTCCATATCTAACACCACTGTGTTATCGGTAAAATTAATTACCATTTCACGTTCAAATCTAATTAAAGATTTAACTATCGCTTTGGAGCAAAACTGGCGATACTCCATTCTCGCTCATTTCTAAATTTGGTAATTTAGATTATCAATTCGAATTTCAATCTAATTGCAAATTCGTTAAAACTCCTTTTACTGGGTTAAAGAACTAGGTGTTATTTAAAACACAGTTCACGATAAACCCATTTCAAACTCAATCAAATATATTAGAAATTCGATTATTTAAAACCCCTTTTTAAATCTTGTTCATTTATTTAAAAATAAATTGGTTTTAAATTTAGTTCAAAACTAGTTCATTTTGATAAAAATCTATTTTTATCTTTTCAAATATGGAGTTTTTCACCCCAATTTTTCCCAAATCATTTCTTATGATTTTACACAAATTATTGATATTTTTAATAATTTTATCAAGGCCCGTACAGTCGATTTCCAACAATGGCCATCGAACTGCACTTACAGCGACCTTTTTCGAATTTGATTTGGACGTATCTCCAAATCCAACCGTTAGATTTTGCATTTCTAATATTCGTTAGAAAGCTCTTTTCGATACGAACCCAACGGTTCCGGTTTTAGGAGAATCCGACGGTCGGATCTCCCGTAATGTCCGTTTGAAATAAATGGTCGAAATTTACGAACTGCCGCGGCGCGGCGCGTTCTATTCAGGCCATTATATTATATATATAATATATATAATATATATTTCGTCGATTTCTATTTAAAACGAATTATATATTTAGTTTTGAATTCGTTTCAAAAACAAAGTCAACTTCTATTTCAATTCAAATCAAAATTGAATTCTTCTTTATAAATTCGTTTTAAAATTCATTTCTATTCAATTCGAATTTCAATTTAATTTGAATTTATTTCACTTCATTTTAAATTCAATTCGAATTCGTTTCTCAATTCAATTCAATTCAATTCAATTCAAATTGATTTTCTATTCGATTCAAATTCATTTTCTATTCAAATTAAATTCGTTTCGGTTTCTATTTGAATCAAGTTCATTATATATTCAATTTGAAATCAAATTGGTTTTCTATTCCATTCAAATCGAAATCGTTTTATATTCAATTCAAATCGAAATCGTTATATATTCAATTCATTTCGAAATCGTTATATATTCAATTCATTTCGAAATCGTTATATTTATCGTTCGCGTCAAAATGGCGCATCACTATTCAACACGGCTTTATATATCCTATTTCAAATATTTCTTTTTGTCAACACACGGCCAAGAATTTCGCTCGATCTGAATCAGTCGTTAAACCGATCTAAACCGTTCGAAACCCCTGAACGTTGAGAACAGGACAAATCAGAACACAAACAGAAGAACATTTCATTGTATATTACAACAATGCATCAGATTACAAGAATATACAGAGTATAAATGAATAAATATTACACAGAAATATCAGAGATTTAAATTACATTTAAATACATAGCAGCGGAAAAATAATATAAAGCACAACTGAAGGTGATATACGGATACAGAGCTTTCCGGATATCATTCCAGCTGTAAACCAGGATCCTGTGAATATAAATCTGCAAAACCAAAACTACTAGCTGCCCGTGCGGAAAATAGGGGCACCCAGAGTTTAGGTTCAAACAATAAACTCCAGGTCAGTCATGTGACTGGTGTGAGAACTAAAACAGTTATTTAAAACTTTACTTTTAAAAGAGAGTAATTCAAGGGACCACGCCGTATAACACGGAACGGGTTTCCTCCCAAGAATACCAGTGCATAGAATAAACAACGCAATGCTTTTTCGAAAAATGAAGCTATTATAAGACCCAGGTCCTATCATACAATGCAACGCAAGCCGGGGGATAGGGTTTTCCCTTATAATAGCCAAACATGCTTGGTACGTTAAAACAAATCATTTGATACTATAATAAGTGTATAGTGTCAAAACAGTTTCAATCATAAATATAAATCATAGACGGCATGGGTACCATATATCATGTCGCCATACTAGTTCTACAATTAAAGCCGCGATACACGTATTGGAAATTGGATTTCCGTCATGAGTCGAGGCAAGGGGCAAGCTCCTCTCCGCGTTCGAGACACTCTAGCAAATGTCCCCGGGATTACGCACACTGGGTAACCCCTGGATCTTCAGGGCCGGTCCTCACTTACGTTAGAGGATTAATTATGCCTGAACACACGTTTCCCGGTCCTTACAGACCTATAATCGAGGCGCCTCATCCAACAACCACAAAGGTGAAAAGTATATATATGTCAGGGCTGGTAAGTCACTGACACCACCAAAGCTAGAAAGAAACGTGCGCTCTCCCTGCAGTCCGTATCCCGTTTTTAACTCATACCGAGGTGTGAGGCTCGCGAATACACGTTATACACAAAGCTGCCACGTAGGCGTGCTCTGATCATCAACCACAAGACTTTGCTTTTCAACAGAAGCCTTGATCCTTGCATCTTAGCGTGCCACACAGGCAATTCATGCCATGCGACTGATGTCCATCGATATACAACCTCTGAGCTCGTACGTCTCAGAGAAGGGCGTTAAGCAAGAGAATAAATTCTCCGCCGCCAAACAGATGTATATTTAATAGAAATCAATCAACATAGAATAAAATCCAATGTCAGACACACAATCCATTTACAAGTCCGTTCTGGGTCTGAACGAAACCGGAGGCACTTTCCTCGCATATCCATCCATCTCCAAGTACGTCTGGACGACCACCAACTATTTCCATCCTCTTGGGTGTACTGCCCAATCAGGATCGTCAGTAATTACCCAAACGATGTGAAGACTTCCGGTCTTCGACCACCGACTTCATCTTCAACATATCGTCGAATCGGTTATTCAGAATGGGTATAAACCCGGACTTTCCGAACAACCCGCGTATATTAAAATAAATGTTATACAAGCACAACATACGCCTCATTCCAATTCATTAGTCACTAACCGCAAATTAGCAAGAGAACAATTTCCCAAACATTAACCCCGAAGGCCGAAACCAACATCAGATCAATACCCAGGAAACCATTCTTCTTAGCCAACCTACAGCTAGTTTCTAAATTTCACATTCCTTGGGAAATGTTCCCATTAATTTTATCCAAGATAAATTCTTTAAAATTTATCTTGTAATCCTCCTTTGGATGTCTTTTAAAACCAAATTATGGTTTTTCCAACTAGTCGAGATTAGCGAACCACAACGAAGTAATTATTTATTTTATTTCCCAATCCCAACCTATTCATCCCATGAAGCAAAACTGGTAATACTCCATATCTAACACCACTGTGTTATCGGTAAAATTAATTACCATTTCACGTTCAAATCTAATTAAAGATTTAACTATCGCTTTGGAGCAAAACTGGCGATACTCCATTCTCGCTCATTTCTAAATTTGGTAATTTAGATTATCAATTCGAATTTCAATCTAATTGCAAATTCGTTAAAACTCCTTTTACTGGGTTAAAGAACTAGGTGTTATTTAAAACACAGTTCACGATAAACCCATTTCAAACTCAATCAAATATATTAGAAATTCGATTATTTAAAACCCCTTTTTAAATCTTGTTCATTTATTTAAAAATAAATTGGTTTTAAATTTAGTTCAAAACTAGTTCATTTTGATAAAAATCTATTTTTATCTTTTCAAATATGGAGTTTTTCACCCCAATTTTTCCCAAATCATTTCTTATGATTTTACACAAATTATTGATATTTTTAATAATTTTATCAAGGCCCGTACAGTCGATTTCCAACAATGGCCATCGAACTGCACTTACAGCGACCTTTTTCGAATTTGATTTGGACGTATCTCCAAATCCAACCGTTAGATTTTGCATTTCTAATATTCGTTAGAAAGCTCTTTTCGATACGAACCCAACGGTTCCGGTTTTAGGAGAATCCGACGGTCGGATCTCCCGTAATGTCCGTTTGAAATAAATGGTCGAAATTTACGAACTGCCGCGGCGCGGCGCGTTCTATTCAGGCCATTATATTATATATATAATATATATAATATATATTTCGTCGATTTCTATTTAAAACGAATTATATATTTAGTTTTGAATTCGTTTCAAAAACAAAGTCAACTTCTATTTCAATTCAAATCAAAATTGAATTCTTCTTTATAAATTCGTTTTAAAATTCATTTCTATTCAATTCGAATTTCAATTTAATTTGAATTTATTTCACTTCATTTTAAATTCAATTCGAATTCGTTTCTCAATTCAATTCAATTCAATTCAAATTGATTTTCTATTCGATTCAAATTCATTTTCTATTCAAATTAAATTCGTTTCGGTTTCTATTTGAATCAAGTTCATTATATATTCAATTTGAAATCAAATTGGTTTTCTATTCCATTCAAATCGAAATCGTTTTATATTCAATTCAAATCGAAATCGTTATATATTCAATTCATTTCGAAATCGTTATATATTCAATTCATTTCGAAATCGTTATATTTATCGTTCGCGTCAAAATGGCGCATCACTATTCAACACGGCTTTATATATCCTATTTCAAATATTTCTTTTTGTCAACACACGACTAATCTCAACGAATGAGTACCGTCCATGTGTGACTATTTTTGTTAAAATTATTTCGTCCAACACATGACTAATATCAACGGATGAATATAGTCAACACATGAACCGTTATTTTATAATATTCTTTATTTTTCAAATTGGAATGAGGCCCAACCAATTACCATATAATATTAATTATATGGATTTTCATACAACACATGTATTTAATAGCATTGAAAATAATCAACCATCAACCAAAGTGCACTACACTGTATAAGCATCAAATATAGATATCTAACGCTTATAACAGCCTGTCAATCAATCGATCGACATATTTAATCAGTCAGGATGAGTGAACTTTAAATTTCACCCCAACACCCGTGTAGGGTTTCAAACAATCAAACACAGATTTTATTCGTGCAGTTGGGCGATGTGTAAAATTTATCGACCCAATCAATGTCAGTCAAATCAGTGTACATAAACAAACCGTCTGGTTTGTAAATGAATATTTTATTTTATTCACTTCACGTTAAAAATTATATTTTTAACGATAAAACATTTTATTTCAACATATGAATTTCTATTCAGTTCATTCTTTAAATAAAATGATATTTTTATTTTTCTAAGATATTTTAGAAAATTTCGGCGGCATAACGGCACGATACTAGAAACGGGACGAGGCCTAGCCTTATCCCCGGTCTAGTGAAGGCCCACGCCATTCACATATCAATCAAATTCACTTTCGTTATGCAAACCACAAAATTTTGGAGTAAGGGTCTAACCTAGCCTTACTCCTTCGCCTTATAACGGCGCACGTCTAATCCTAATCAATTTATCGATTCGATTTTTCACACCACAAACCACATTCAAACCAATATCGCAATCAATCACCAAACAGTCAAACAAACAAGTCCATGGTCTGTGGACGATTGTGTCGGGTGCTACTAAGCACCGTCTGCATCCTAGTATATATATAACTAGAAAAATTAAATTGAAAGGTGAGAAGTTCTCACATATTGCTATCCTAGCTCCACGGCACTTCATTGATAGAAATCTTCATTGCTACAGCATCTTCGCCATCTTCGTTGTCCGCTTTCACTACATATGTAAAAATCGAATTTTTACCCTGCTATTCAATATTTAAAAATCATATTTTTATTTCGAAGGTCCATATATAAAAATCAAATTTTTTAGTTCAGAGTTCAATATATAAAAATCGAATTTTTACTTTAAAGTTCAATATATAAAAATCGACTTTTCTATCGCTATGTCAAATAGATAAAAATTATATTTTTATCACGCTATTTTCCACATAAAGATTTCGCCTTTTCTAAAATAAAGATTTAGCCTTTTCAAAAATAAAGTTTTCGCCTTTATAAAAAATAAAGTTTTCACCTTTAAAAATCACCACTTTATCTCAACGTATATAAAATAAAAATCAGATTTTTATTTCGTTACATACACAAAGATGATATCTTTATATTCTCTATCCTATGAAGATTATATTTTTAATACTTTAAAAATATAAAAATCATATTTTGACATCATCTATACAGTAAAGACTATATTTTTAATACTCTGAAAATATAAAAATCATATTTTTCTTTAACTAAAAATCAAATCTTTTTTTCTAATCAGTATTAATCCTTTTGAAAAAAAAACAGTTTTTATTTTCTTTTAAAAATTCAGTTTTAAGTTTCTTTTAAAAACTCAGTTTTAACAAAATATAAAAATCAGTATTTAAACTTATTAATAAAAACAGAAATAACATATTAATAAAATCAGTTTTAAATTACTCAAAAATAAAAACAGTTTTAAATTTTAAAAATAAAAACAGTTTTATAAGCAAATAAAATTCAGTTTTAAAAATAAATAAAAAATCAGTTTTTAAATTCTTTTGAAATCAGTTTTATACTTTTAACAAAATCAGATTTTTAAAACAATAAAATATGTGTATAAAAACTGAATTAACCAAACCTAATATATAAAAACTCACTTTGGCTTTCGAACGTGGGAGAGGATCGTCGCTGGTGGTAGCAGAGGGCGGCAGGCTGAAGGGGTTAGCGGAAATCGAGGAACGGGGTGCTCGCGTCGAGAGTGGGGTGCTCGCAGGCTGTGCTATGGAGGGGAACGGCCTCACCAGCGTTGGCCTAGGCGTGGGCGGCGGCGCCTGGTGCCATGGAGGATGGAGCGGCGGTTAGGTCTTCGAGAGAGGCCGCCATTTTGATCGACGAATTCAGTCTGAGGAAACGAGAGAAAAAGGATTTGGGGCTAAGTGTAAAAAGGGGTGATATATATATTATTTTACTATTATTATTTTTCTTTAAAACCCTTAAACGTTGACTTTTATATATGACCTCGAAACGAGGCCCACCGCCCGTCGTCCATAGCGTTTTACCCCCATTCCGAACACAATGGGATATGTGTCGCTAGCTGGTTTGATCGTTACAATCAGTTTCCGTTGAATTTACATTTAAATCACTATATTGAATTTTAAACGTACATTTCAAATTACCGGGGTCACATACTAACTAGAAAAATTCCAGAAAAATATTTTCTAGCTTCGTATCGACGATACGGTCCTAACAAAACTAGTTTCGTCGAATTCTGAGACCGTTTGAAAAATGACCAATTTCCAGTCGATTAAGATCAACTGAAATGGTCAAAACACGTTTTCCTTTACCACGCTCACATATTGATTCGAAAAATTATGAAATTTGAAATCTAGCAATAACTTTACACTGCGGACCCAACAAAAGTGGTTTCGTCGAAATCCGAGGTCATTTGCAAAATGTCCATTTTTAAGGGCCTGAATTCCATAGCGACTATTCAGAATTTTCAACTGGACATATCTTTTGATTCCCGATATGAAATCTTGATTTCTCGGATTCGTTGGAAAGATATTATCAATTAGACCCCATTATTTTTGGTTTCACTAAAATCCGGATTGTTTTGCACCCGGTACATTCAATTGAAGTTTGAAATCGAATTATCGAACTACCGCGCCATTTTCAATTCTATTATAATTATATATAATTATTTATATTCTAACGACGACGTATATAATATATACGTCGATTCTATATTCAAAATAAATTTTACGTCGATATTATTTAAAATAATCTATTTTAAATATTCAAAATTCGCTAAAATTGCCAAAATAAAAATTTTAAACTGGCCCAGATTTTCCGGGTTATTACAGATTTTATAAGGAAAATTATTTATAAAATCAAAAGATTTTATAAAAGAGAATATTTTTAAATGGAATATTTATAAAGTGAATTATTTATTTAAGATAAATAAAAAAGACATTAAATGGATTATTTATTTGGTAAATAAATAAGGGATTATAAAGGTTACTTATTTAGAAAATAAATAAGATACCATAAGGATATTCATTGGGAAAATAAATAGGAAAATCAAAGGGGTTATTGGTAAAACCAATATAAAGGAAGATATGTGTAAAACCAATATAAAAGGAAATATTTATAAAACGAAAGGTTTTATAAAAATGGAATATTTATTAAAAAAATAAATAGGAGTATAAGAGGATTATTATTTAGAAAATAAATAGACAAATATAGGAAGAGAAATATTTGTAAAACATTTACAAATAAAGGTTAGAAAAGGAATTATTTAGTTACGAAATAAATATAGTTAGAGAAAAAAGGGATTTTAAATAAGACTTAAGTGTTAGAAACGTAATGGATTATATAAAGGAATTAATCGAGTTAGAATTAATCGATTAAAGTTAATTGAAAATAAAGTTAAGCAAAATTAGAAACTGACTAGAGATTAGTAAATTGAATGGTTTTCTAAGTGTCTATCTGATGCTGGTTTCGGCCTTCCGGATTTATACTTAGGGAATTGTTCTCATACTAGTTTATAGTCAGGGACTGATAGTTGTGGAAGAGTAGTGATACATAATTAAGCCATGGGAATATTTTCCAGTGTTAATAACGTGTATTTTCTAAACATAGAAAATGAGGAAATATATATATGTATATATATATATGGTTGATGATTGATCGATATAATTTCCACTTGGAAATAATATCGTTGTTTGCACACGTGTTTTTCTTTGATAGTTAACTCATCGACTATCAAAGTTTTCGACCATTTTAACGTTGTTAATATGGAGATACCGGTTGGATTATTATACGAAGAACCAGTCTGTATTGGCATAAGCGTTGCGAATCATATATGCCAAAGATAATTGAAGACGGAGTTATGCAAGGGCTATCCTGTTTACAGAATAGTGCCTTCGGTTTATCCAGTCCCAGGACGACCTGTATGGAAGAATGTCTGACAGAGTATATTTAATAGATCGCGTAAGTTGATCTCTTCAAACGTATCCACGTTTGGTGGCGGAGGAATTCGTTTCTCTTAGCTGTATACCCGTGGTATTTTTGGGGAAATCAATTTGTGATTTGGCGGGTATGACGATGTGACATTCAAAGTGAATAAAGATGTGACATGTAAAATATAAGCGTAGCTTCTAGCCTCACATCCGGTAAATGACAGAAGTCGGGCAGGCAGCATGGCTAAGTCGGTCGCTCCGAAGTAGGGTGTATAATCACCTGTCTAGATAATATTCATTTGCTTCTTTAATCTATCAATGTTGTCCCATATATATGGGAAACGGTTGCTGGTCCCAACCGTTGGTGATATACATTCGATACACTCAAGCGAAATGAGTGGTCGGTCACGTGTGGCTAAGTTGCAAGATGTTCTTGTTGAACTCCAGTGTATCGTTCCTAGAGTACACTGATTGGATGGTGGTTCCATACCTTGTCATAGTTGGAAAACCATTTCCTAATACGTGCTTGCGGTTTTGATTGTATACTATATATGTAGAACGTGAGATGAAAGCGTTTCTGCTAGATGATTATTATATTGTGGTTGATAGACATTATTATAATATCAAAAGGTTTTTTATATAAAGATATTTTGGATTCCCATAAGGGAAAAACCCGTTCCATTATACGGCGTGGTCTTATGAGATATCGTTTAAATGGCTCAATCTGTTTTAAACTGTTTTACTCATACCAGTCCCATGACTGACCCGGAGTTTATTTCGTTTTATTTTCCCTAAACTCTTGGGTGCCCAATTTTGTACGGGCAGTCAAGTAGTCAGGAATTTACAGATATACTGGAAGAGATTGGAGCAGGAGGCTTCAGGATTACATAGCTATAGTTATTTCCGCTGTGTTGTAAGTGTGTACTCTGATAATGTTATTGTAAACATATACTGATTTTATTTCAAGGATAGTTATGTTATATTTTATTCGTTCCGCCGTGAGTTTCGTGTTTGCTCTGATGATGATGTTCTTCTTCTTCTATTCTATAAGCTTCTATCTTATCTATTCTCACCCTCTATCTTCTTTCTATTAGTTTCTTGAATTTCCAGTGCAATTTAGGGATGGACTTGTGTTATTTGGTCAGCTCAAATTGGTCCGTATTTTCAGGTCACTACAGTTGGTATCAGAGCCTAAGTTAAGTGAATTACCTTGGCTCTGTGGCGTAACTCTGTAGAGATAGGGTTAGTAGCACCCTAGATTGAGTTTGAGTATATATATACGAGTGCGTATTTGTATTTGATATAAAAATGGTTTTATATTATGGAGATTCATTGGCTGAGTTGTTTATGAGTTCCGGTCGATTAGTTTGATCCACTGTATCGGTAGGAATAAATAAACACTTGGATACGATGGACCGACACAGTATGGATATGTGATATATTATCATATTTAGGATGTGTTGGTAGTGATTATAATCAGATAAGATTATAAAATGTGAAATGGTTATATATAACCAATCAGAATTTATAAGTAAAGTATGTGAAATAAGATGAATTAAATCTGAAATTATAATCAGAACTGAAAATTAAAATCCCAGAAATTGGAAAAGTGGTTGTAAATAAATCTGGATTAAGTATAAGGAAATTTTAAAATCCTGGGAAATTTTAAATTGGTTTAAAGCATGGTGAATGGTATTTGAAATATATTTCAAAGTGGAAGTGTTTGAGAAAAGATTTTGAAAGTGATATAGTATTGAACTCACTTCGATAGCTGGAAAATAGATTCCGATGTTGATCATGACATCATCGGTGTTCATTTTCGAGTGGTAAGTGACGGATTACTACCAAAGGGTTTGTTTTTGAATTTGTTTTGGGAAAACAAGTTGTGTTGAATTTCAAAAAGGAAAAATTTTGATTTTTGAAAGAGGTAAACTTTTTAAAAACTTCCAGGAAGAAAAGGTTGTTTGAATTTAAACAAATTAAAGTAAAATTTGTAAAATCCAGTAGAATTGAGATTGAATTAAAAGCCAGTAAGTGAAAATCTTTTGAAATAGATTAGTGTCAAGTAGAATTAGACTTGATTAGAGAAAATATGGAATTATATTGGACTGGTGAGTTATGGATTTGAATTCAAGAATAGTGCTTGAGTTTGAAATGAAATTTGACTTAGGTATAAGCGAATGGTTGTGTTAAAGATAAATTTATGTGGGATCAAGTTAGAATTGCATTAGCATATGTTGAATTGATGACAGGTGAAGTGATAGAGTTGATATGCCCGACAAAAAGGTAAAAGTTTATATTTGATATAAGCATGAGATTTATGAGCCGAATTGGCAAGCCGCTTGGCTGTTTGATTTTCTTTTGGGTTGGAGAAGGCCTAGAGGGGCGAGTGTGGTTTTACCGATAGGGCTGTACAAAGGAGGTTATGGCGAAATTTCCTGAAAATTTAAAGTGTTAGAAAATTTTCAGAATTTTTGAAAATTTTAGTTAGTCGGAATGAATAAATATTTTAGTCGATATTAATTGGTTTAGTTGAAATCAGAAATAAGGGGTAAACAAATCTTAGGAATTCCAATAGATAGGGTCTGTCCTCTAACTTAGCAATTTCAAGGACGAAATTATTTTAAGTGGGGAAGAATGTAATTAACCGCATTGTCAGAGGTATTATTTAATTATATAAATAGTGATTTAGGGAATTAAATCATCGTTTAATTAAATAAACTGAATATTTAATTAATTTAAAATAATAGAGTAATATATTTAATTCAGAAATAGTCAAAAATATTGGAAATCACAATATTTTGTGAACTGGGTCATCTCTAAGATTTAATTCAGCTTAGAGTTGAATTATATTGACGAATATATTCAATCGACATCAGTTTGAATGTAGAATTTTAATATAATTAAAATAGAGCTTTAAATGGTGCGGCAGTTCGCTATTTGGCGATTCGAACTTCAATTGAGTATACAGGGTTCGTTTTAAATCGGATTTCTATGAAACAAGAAACGTGTGGAGCTGGTGGAGTATATCTTTCTAGTGGAAGAGAAATATCGGGATTTCGTCGTGTAGATTTTGATTTATGTCCAAATCAAATTTAGAAAAGTCGCTATGGAATTCCCTTTATAATTTATTTATATTTTAAAAGGATTTAAATATAAATTGAATATCGATATAACTTTAATGATGAAATATCGAGCTAGAAATTCATATAGGAATATTCTAGAGCTAAACGATATCATATGTGAATATATACAATAATATTTATTTATAAATATTTAGTTTAATTACTTTTAAATATATTTATATATTTAAAAGGGTTATTTAGGGCTTTAAAAATAGCCAGATTTACAAAGGACCTCAGAGTTCGACGAAACAATTTTGTTGGATCCGCAATGTTAAATTATTGTTAGATGTCCAGTTTCCTAATTTTAGAGTAAGTATGTGGCCGTACCGATTTTTAATGTGAGAAACAATCGATATATTGAACTTTAAAAATACGCTGTGTGAGCATACGAAGTTGGAATTCGACGAAACCAGTTTCATTGGGACCGAAATGTCGAACTCTAGTGGCATGTCATTTTTCGTGATTTTAGAAGATCGTATGTGGTCGCAGAGATTTTAAGGACCAGATACGAGTATTTAATCGATAAAATAAAATAGATAAGTCAAAAATAAAATATCCCAATATTTTTCTTGGGTAATATGAAGGCCACGCAACCACCTATCTCAGCCACAAACCTTACCATCCTCAAGTATAATACACGAACAGAATTCTCATTTGCAAAGCAAGACCGCAGCAATGAAAAATCAAAAGAAATACAAAGTAAAATCATTAAATCCTCAAACATATATTTTCGAGCTCCTCTTGAGCTGCTATTCGCGGCTAGGTGTTGTTCATCAAGTTCGACACTCATTTTTGGGAGTTGGACATTAAGCAGCGCGAGCTAGGGTTGGCAATTTCGTGAGAATGGTGCATCGATATGAGGTGTGGAGTATATATTCACATTTTTGGTGGAAAGGAGCATCGTTTGTGGAAGTATGGCGAAGTTCGGTGCGGATTTGGTGGTCGCGGGTTCCTGTAGCATGAGCGAGAAGCTACTGTCGCCCTCTCCGTTTAGATGTCGAGTTGAACAAGAAGGTGCCGAAGTAGAAGAGGAGATGACGAGGAGAATTTTGGGGTTTTCTGTTCAATTTATAATTGAGAGGAGAGAGTGCAGTTTGGGGTACCAAAGCCAACAATGGCAATGGGATTTGATGGAGCAGGCCATCGTGTTTTCTAGGGAGGAAGAAGGAGCTGTGAACAGTTGGGCTTTGAAAGGTAGTTAAGCCGGAGATATAAGGGAATTCCAAACCGTCGGATCCATTGGGATCGTATGGACGAGAGCTTCACAATGAAGCTAACTGGAAGTGGATTGGGGCTCGTATGAATTTATGGCGAAATAAACTGTTTGATTCAAATCAAACAATAGTTTATCGTTCTTTAACGATGAACTACCAATGTGAGTAAAACTCACCAACTTTGATCAATTCATATTTTTATAATGCATATTTAGAACTGATAAATGATGGCTGATTGCTTTGTGTTAACTGTTTGGTTGAATTGTTTGTGTATTGATTGAAATCATAGATAACGATATATATATAAATCGTTAATCGGATATTGATTCTACTTAACAGAATATTTTATACTTGTGTTGTTTAACATCTGTGATGCAGGGAAACAGGTTGGAGGGACCCAACTGGGTTCCTCAATACTTTTAATATTGTTATGTTCATATATTGTAATATACGATGTGATATGTAATCTGTTGTCGATTATGTGTGTTGGGATGATATTGGCCATCGTGATTTGATATGGTAAATATTAAAATACCGGAATATGGGAAAAGGAATTTTCAAAGTGATATTGAAAATAATATTTATAAAATCAAAAGATTTTATATGGGAAATTATTTATAAAATCAAAAGATTTTATAAAAGAGAATAATTTTAAATGGAATATTTATAAAGTGAATTATTTATTTAAGATAAATAAAAAAGACATTAAATGGATTATTTATTTGGTAAATAAATAAGGGATTATAAAGGTTACTTATTTAGAAAATAAATAAGATACCATAAGGATATTCATTGGGATAATAAATAGGAAAATCAAAGGGGTTATTTGTAAAACCAATATAAAGGAAGATATGTGTAAAACCAATATAAAAGGAAATATTTATAAAACGAAACGGTTTTATAAAAATGGAATATTTATTAAAAAAATAAATAGGAGTATAAGATGATTATTATTTAGAAAATAAATAGACAAATATAGGAAGAGAAATATTTGTAAAACATTTACAAATAAAGGTTAGAAAAGGAATTATTTAGTTACGAAATAAATAGAGTTAGAGAAAAAAGGGATTTTAAATAAGACTTAAGTGTTAGAAACGTAATGGATTATATAAAGGAATTAATCGAGTTAGAATTAATCGATTAAAGTTAATTGAAAATAAAGTTAAGAAAAATTAGAAACTGACTAGAGATTAGTAAATTGAATGGTTTTCTAAGTGTCTATCTGATGTTGGTTTCGGCCTTCGGGATTTATACTTAGGGAATTGTTCTCATACTAGTTTATAGTCAGGGACTGATAGTTGTGGAAGAGTAGTGATACGTAATTAAGCCATGGGAATATTTTCCAGTGTTAATAACGTGTATTTTCTAAACATAGAAAATGAGGAAATATATATATATATATGGTTGATGATTGATCGATATAATTTCCACTTGGAAATAATATCGTTGTTTGCACACGTGTTTTTCTTTGATAGTTAACTCATCGTCTATCAAAGTTTTCGACCATTTTAACGTTGTTAATATGGAGAAACCAGTTGGATTATTATCCGAAGAACCACTCTGTATTGGCATAAGCGTTGCGAATCATATATGCCAAAGATAATTGAAGACGGAGTTATGCAAGGTCTATCCTGTTTCTCAACACCTTTGGTTTATCTTTGTATTCGTTGCTTTCAACGGTCAACGAATGCCTCACCACTCTTCGAACATTCTGCCTTGAATACACTTCGAAGCTGCTACCATAATCAATCCAAAAACATAAACCACTTGGTCGATACTTCATCTCATGGCATTCCCAAACTTATCGTTATGAAAACAAACAACAACGTTTAACCTTAGTTCACAGTGTTTCGCTCCTATCCACAGCGTTTATAAGTGCCATTAAAACTGCTTAGGTCTTTCACGACCTAACATTTAGGTCATTCCCTAAACTATAACCCCCGGCTGACCTAACTAACTTCGACCCAGGCCTTAAGCCATTCCTTCGACCGACCTGACTCACCCTCAGGCCACGTCCTTCCTCCCACGACCCATCACCAAAAATTAAGAAATGCTTAATGGATCGTTAAGGAAAAAATAACACTAGAGGGGTTGAATAAAGTTTTCAAGGAATTTAAGAAAATCTAAAACTTATGTGATCTAATATATGAATCACACACCACAGAAACAATCACAGACACAATATCAAATACAAACACAAAAATAAACAGAAATAAAATGCAGAAAAGGAAAGAACACACCGGATATTTTACTAGTTAGGATTACTCCTACGTTCAGTCCCATGCAAATCTGGATTGCGCAGAGTTTTATTTCTATATCCATATCCAAGTATAATCTCCTTGATTTCATGGCCCAAGGTTACCACCGACTCCAAACACCTTTGATCAAGTCCCTTGATTTCCCTGGCTACAAGGCTGCTACTGATTCCTTTCCCTTATTTCAAGACTACAAGGGACACACCTTTTCCCAAACACTTCCCAAACAATTACAACAACCCTATAACTCTTTAATAGCACTTCGATTAAGAGAGTAATGAGTAAAGAGTGAGAACAGAAGAAGTTTTATAAGATTAGACTTGAAATCGGCAGAGTATAAGTGTAGAAATTATAAAAATATGAATTATTGATGGTGTAATGAAAGGGGATGAAGAAGGAGAAGAAGAATGATAAAAAAATTCGAAATTAGCCCGTATTTATAAGAATTGAAAGGTTGCAACGCTTCTGGAACGTTACAAATAGTGGGTGGATCGAAATTTCGAGCCCAAGGGTTCGGAAATTCGATCCCCTGGGGATTCAGAAATTCGATCCTATGAGGTTCGAAAATTTCGAACCCATGCTAGAATGCAAAGAGACACGTTTTTCTTTTATAAATAGGTTCCCCCTTCACTTTTTCCCTTCTAATTTTTCTTTCTCTGGCCACCATTGCTGAAAGCTTCGAATCCGATAATTTCAAGCCCGATAATTTCGAACTGAGCTAGGTGAGGCCTTGAACCGAGGAGTAGAGAAGAGGAGGAGGTCGAAGGGCCACGGTGGAGACCTCGAGACCTCGTGGGTTTGATTTTTCAAACCAAGCCAACTTCGATGCCTCGAACCCCCATGGGTTCGAATTTTCGAACCCACCAGGTTCAAAGTCTCGAACCCTCACGGGTTCGAATTTTCGAACTTGGGGATTCAAAGCATCGAACCCATTTGGGTTCGGATTTTCAAACCCCGTGGGTTTGAATTCTCAATCCCCCTGTCTGAGTTTGAAATTTCGAACACGGAAGGGCTTGAGTTTTCGAACCCAGGTTGGTTTAGAATTTCAAATCCTTCTAGGTTCGAAATTTCGAGCCCGACATGGTTCAAGACATGGCCTTTTATGCGTCGGGTTTCCAATTCGTCATGTCGATGGATTTTGACTTCCGAATATCCGTCTCTAGATTTGCATGCTTAGCGTCGATGCATATATTATTAACCGCGCGAGCGGGGTTTAGGATTGCTCACATAAGGTAGAGCATACAATCAGACTGGGACTTGGACTGTTTCGAATTGTTCTGAACTTTCTTTATGTAGCTTACCTTTGCATAGCATTTCTCGTATATATTAGTTGTCACCAACATGAGGGGTACAGGTCACTATACTGCCCGTTCTAATACTGATGCGTTAAAGTATAGCTAGAGATGCAGACTAGAACAAGGACCGGAAAGACTATGGAAACCGAGGCTTCCCAGCCCGCCTTACACACATCCGACCCTACCTCTAGAGGTAGCTCGTCTGGCAGCGAGCTTAAAACCACTGAAGGATTGACTCCTTCTCATTCGACCAGCTCGCCCGAAACGTCTGAGCACGGGGAGCAACTTGAGCGGCAATATTACCCGGTCGTGACTGAAGAGGCCGAGAATGTAAATATCATGGGCAAGGACGCACCCGCACCTATGGTGGCTCCGGACATGTTGCCTAATGCGGTGATTTTGGAGAATCCTACCAACTCAGTGCAGTCATGTATGGATGCCACAGCGGTCAGGAAAATGGCGGTATGATTTAACATACCGGTGGATGATGCCCATGCCCCCAGGAGAGATGGCAGAGCCCATGTGCCACACGAGGGTTTTACTACCTGGAATCGACAAGCTTGCCCTGCTGGGTGCGTGCCCCCGGCTAACAACTTCATTCGGGATATGTTGTTCTACTTCCATCTCGTGCCATCACAACTACACCCTAATGCTTATGCCTCTCTCTTGAGTACTTATGTTCTTTTCTGCGAGTTTTTGCATAGGGAGCCCACTGGGGAAGATATTCAATACTTCTTCCACCTAAGGAAAACGAGCAATGCCTCCCCCTCTCAATGGTCTCTGGAAGTGAAAGTAGCCACAAAATTCTTCGTTGGGACATGGCCCAGGCTGTTTGTGTTTAAGCGCGAGTGGTTCTTTGTTAGTTGCCCTCCCTGATTTTCCGGAAGGTGAATTGAGGGAAGTAAGTGTTTCTCTAACTCCGTTCCTTGCCGTAATTTTAGGATTCCTTCCTTTATTCATGGTTTTAACTGGGATATGACAGGAAATCCAAAGGCGCCCATGGGGGATGAATATCGGCAATGCCTCAATGCTTGTGGGTGATACCACAGAATCTTCGCGATACCAGTACCGTGATGAATCAGGATACCCTCCGCTGCGTTGGGTTGCTGCCGGACAATCGGGTCATGATCAGGCCCGCGGTTGCTATTAGTGTGCCAAAGGAAGGAGTTGCGGCAGGCTCTACCCCTATTGGGCAGAAGAGGAAAATTCCCCCAACGGCAGGAGAATTGCAAAGGACTGCTCCGCCTCAAGGAGATGTGCACGAAGGCGAGGTTCATGGTCAAGAGGAGGTTGCCAGAGATGAGGGGTTACCGAGCACTCCCGTGTTGCCTCTGACAGGAGAGGGGAAGGAGTGTTGGCTAGACCACAATCTCCTGCGACTCGCTCAGGGGCCACTACCTCGATTGAACCCATGGGCCAGTTTGATGGCTTAAAGGGACTTGCTTTAGTAGAGACTCCATAGCCGAATAAGACGAGAATGGAAGAACTTTCCTGTTCTTCTGAGGGGTTAACTCCCTCGATCGGACTGCAATTTGGTTTGTTGAGAGAACACTTAGGGCATAGATCGATAACACCGCATAGCATAGACATTTGCCTACGCGAGTTACTTGACTAACTTCGGCTTGTTCCATTGGCAGGTGTCATGGCAGGAGGACGTGGCGGATGAAGTTATAGGCACGGGGATCGCCAGCCTCCCCAGAGTTCTTCTTTCGAGATATTCCGAAGATCCGCCAGCTTGTATGGCGCTCCACCTCCATTAGAACAAGGCAGCGGTCATCGAGACTGGGATCTATCTAGGCGATCTCCGACACCCCCTCCTCCTCCTCCTATTTGTGTGCCTACGGCGGATGTTTGGCTCAACATAGGTGGATCTCGATCTCTGTCTTCGATAACTCCCCCGTCGGCCGCCCCTCCGACTCCCGTTCAACCTGCTAAGGGGAGGGAGCTATTGTTTGGTCAACTAAGGCCAGGCATGGAAGTCGTAACGGGAATGAAAAATCTGACAAAGTCCCAAATCCGAGCGTTTTCTGGAGAGGAGGACGTTTTTGAAGCTATACTTCCCTCAATATCATATTGACGAGTTATCGTCCCTCTCTGATCTCCATCCTGCTCCCAGTAGGGAATTAAGAGATATATGGATACATGTACAGGCTGCGTATCACCAGGCCAACGAACTTATCAAGTATTCCCTCCATCTCTTTGAGTTGATCAAGTGGAAAAGCCTGGAGCTCATCAACCGTCAACTGACTATTAATGGTGAAAAGACCTCGGTTACCCACTTAAAAGCCGAGATAAGTGGGTTTCGCTATTGTGTCATGGTTAATTTACCACTACCCCGTGTGTTTCCCAGTTTTAACTTTTAACTAATGCTATTGCAGCGGAGCTGAAGCGAGCCTACTCAACTTTAAAGACAGGGGCAGCGCGTGACTGTTAGACTTTTAGCGATACATAAAGTCTCTTAACCCTTGAAAACACAGCCCTTAAGAATGATAAGGATGAGTAGTCCAAAGTATGAGCTCACATGGAAAAGGAAATCGGGAAGGTTACTCAGCCCCAGAATGACAATACCGATTTGAGGGAGGAAAACGAGAGGTTGCGGGCCGAGAATGCCGAGGTTGCTGAGTTAAAGAGGAAGCTCGAGGTAATGAGGAAAGCAAAGTAGGATGCTGAGGCTAGCAACAGGGAAGTATTGAGTATAGTTAAGGGTGTAAAAGCCGAACATGAAAGGGAGATAGAGCAGTTGAGGGGACAGCTGAATGATGCGGAGTTCTGTGTTGGGTCCTCCTTCGAGGAGAGTATCCACGATATATACGTGAAAGCTTTGAGATTACGAGGGATTTTGTGGGTCAAAGACTACCCCCACGAGCTAGCCAGAACCTGGGAGAGGTTAATCCCTTATGAGGCCTTCTTGCGTCAAGTGGACGTAAGCATTCTAGACAAGCGCCAACTTGCGAATGTCCTTATGAACAACGACGAACGTGAGAGGCTGGAGGAGGGAAGGAGGCTATTACAGGAGGATGCTGAGAACGAAAGGTTGGTGAGGCTTGCTGAAGAGAAAGGAAGTTTGCGACGACCGGGAGCACGGTTGTGGTGGAAACGTACACAGAGGGGAGTTCTCATCGGCCCCTGGACCACGGATCTGTCATGGTGGGCCGTCCTGGGGATTTGGCCTGAACTGCTACTGAGTATAACCCTGACTTCTCTACACTGGGTGATACCAGATTCACCTTACCTATCGTCGTGAGCACCCTTCCTATCATTCCTACGCAATCCTTGACCATAGGTAAACTCCTTTTACCCTGCAACCCTGAGAACAAAGTGATTACCGAATTTATGGACTAAAATAGGTTGCGTCTTTGCTTATGCACTTCCTCCCGAGTCTACGACGAAAGCGGACCCTGCTCCTATGATCCCTCAAGTGACTGACACTAGGTTAGGCCTTATAGGGACAGAAGCTGGAGAGGGCGGTGACCAACTCGATAAATTTTCTGGCATAAGAATAACTTCTAGCATGGTCGACATTCTTAACGAAGAAGGAGAGGTGGTCGATGGATAGAGTGCCCATGCCAAAGGCCAGGTAGAAGCCGATGTGGCTTCGATGGCGGCCGTGGTGGTGAGTCAACAGGCCAAGATGGTGGCCAAGTGTGAAGAGGTAGAGGAGAAGAGAGAGCACGGCGAGGCTGCTAGGAAGGAGATCCTAACAAAGTCTCGGCAAGATGCCGAGGCGAGAGCTGCCGACACTGTCGCGAAGAAGAGAGCCGATGAGGACGCTAAGAATAAGAGGGCTAATGATGAGGCCCAAAAGAAGAGGGAGGATGAGGAAGCACAGCAGAGGACTATTGAGTCCGTTGAGAAAGCCAAAGCTGGCGACGTCACGCCTCATAGGTCCCAAAGCTTGCTGCTCGGAGGGCCACCAGAGAAGCTAAGGTGAAAGCTGAGCGGGAAGGCAAGGTGGTCCCGGGGACGAGTGACGTTGTGGTCGGCCTCGCTTCTGGGGGTGCTCCTAAGCCTATGCTGCAGGCCTCCCTTATTGATATTACCGAGGTTTCTAGTGGCGACGGGACGGGAAAGAGATGCCTCTCGGCTTCTCATGAATCGACCACTTCTAGGAGGGGCCGAGATGGAAAGAGCGAGTCTAGTAAGAAGAGGCCCGGAGCCAAGGATGAACCATCAAGCGTGGAATCTGCAAAAAAGAACAAGCACAGGCACAAGAAAAGGAACATGGTTAGTGTTAGTAGCCTAAGTAGGAGTTTCTTTTATTTTGGTAGTGTAGGCCGATAGTTTACGCGAGTACGGCCCTCGCTTTTGGTTTTTCAAGACATGGTGTGGTTCTCATGTACACCCTGTCATTAGAAAGTAAAAGTGTTAGACACGTAGTTTGTTTAGTGTGTGTGTGTGAAAAGGAAATATGAATTAGTAAAGATAGTTGTTTATGTCAAGTGTTCGGATGTCCTTTTTATGTTTTCCAGCGTCCTATACTTGCATAAACTTACTTATCGTTAAGCTTGTCACAAAAGCGATTAGGGGCCGTCTCTGGGTAAATTATTCCAGAGAGGTGAGGTAGAGCGCTGGTTTCAGTAAGTTCCCCTCAGCTTAGGGAACCCGTAGTGCGAAACCAGACTGTGCGCATGCTGTTTCGGGTAGCCCGGGGTTAAACCCAAGTACAGCGAAGGCGAAGGGCATCGCATTGTGCGGTCCGCCAGGTGGGTGGCTCTCCCATCGTTCATCGGGTTGAGGCGAGCCGCCAGACGTCATTTATTCGCCGGCGTAGTTTCCAATTAGCTCGTAAGGTCCGATTGTGGCCATGGGCTGCCCCCAAGCCTTCAGAGCTAAGGGGAAGAAACGATTTAAGTACGGTCTTGGTGCTGCACCAAGATTCGACCGACACCCGCAACCGGCAAAGAGAGACTTGCATTGATCTTAGTCGGTCGCTGAGTGGCGCCATGCCGCCTAGACTAGGACGTAGAACGATTTATCCTCGGCCTCGGCACTGGGTCGAGGTTCGAGTTAGAGGTTGTTTATACTCAGCCGGGTCGCGGGCCGGCGATTCGAGTAGCATTACCGGCTCCCGTGCTCGGGGTGCCGGGCATAGCCAAGTGTCTCGGACTCAATGTTGCCTAGAAATCGAAATGGTCGCGCCAGCTCCCGTGCTCGGGGTGCCGATACGGCGGTCATAGGCATGAATCGAGCTGGTTGTTGGAATAACAAGACACATTACATGAGAAGTAAACAAAAAGGAGATAGGAAATTGAACATCATTTCTACTAATAACTTTAGCAGTAATAGCCTCTACAATGCCTTGAATTTTTGAAAAATCAGAACATTGTTTGAAAAGCATAAACAATCGTAAACTGAGTTAATGTAAAGCAGCGGTGGAGATGTTCGTTGTTTCATGCCCTTTGGAGTTCAGCTCCGCTGATGGTGGCAAGTGTGAAAGTTCCATTGTTGAGCTTTCGATGTATGGAGTACGGGCCTTCCCAGCGAGGCACAAGGCCTGTTGGAAGGGGAAACCCCCGCTTTAGAATGAGGTCGCCGATGTTGAGGTCCTTGTGGCGGACCCTGGAATTGAAGTATCGGGCTACTCGCTGTCGTTGGGCGGCGACTCTGATTTTGGCCTCGTTCCTTTTTTCTTCCAGCAAGTCGAGTGATCCAAGAAGTAAATCATGGTTTGTCTTTGGATTGAAGTACGTGACTAGATGAGATTGAAGCTTGAGCTCAATGGGAATGACGGCTTCAGATCCGTATGCAAGGGCGAAAGGAGTATGACTGGTTGTTGTCTTGTGGGTGATACGGTAAGCCCATAGAGCTAGAGGAAATTTGTCTGCCCACATGCCCCTGGACGTTTCTTGATGATGGAATTGATGACCTTGTTAACTGCCTCGACTTGCCCATTGGCTTGAGGATGAGCCACCGCTGAGAATCTTTTATCAGTGTTATGGTGCTGACAAAAGGATTTAAGCTCGGTGCTCTGAGTGCCGTTGTCGAAGATGATAGCTTGAGGCACTCCATAGCATGTAATAATGTTGCAGATAACAAAGTTGATCATCTTCTTCGTGGTAATGGTGGCAAGAGCTTCAGCTTCGGCCCACTTTGTGAAATAGTCCACTGCGACGTCGGCGTATCGTGCCCCGCCTCTGGCCATTGGAAGAGTTCCAATGATGTCGATTCCCCACATGGTGAATGACCATGGGATGACCATTTGAGACAATTCGGTAGGAGGGGCTCTTGGAATCTTGGAGAAGCGCTGGCACTTATCGCTCTTGCGAGCATAGTCCGCGGCGTCTTGATCAAGCGTGGGCCAGTAATAACAACGTCTGAGAATCTTTCTGGCTAAGGTATGCCCCCCAGTGTGATTGCTACATTCACCTTCATGCACACTGCTTATCACTTGGAGGGCGTCGCCGTGAGCTACGCACCGGAGCAGGGGAACGGAAAAACCTCTGCGGTAAAGTACGATGTCCATAAGAAGGTAACGGACCGACCGGCGAGTGAGCTTGCACCTTTCCTTGTGGTGCTTTGGTAGGGTCTCGTGCTGTAGGTAATTTCTGATCGGTGTCATCCAGGACTAGGGCTCGGGTTTGATGCTTACGATCTTCTCGTCTTGCCCTTGCTTGATGCTCGGAGAGTTGAGAGCTTCAATCGGGGAGAATCCGTTAAGCTGCGGATCTTCGGAGCTTGCCATTCCGGCGAGGGAATTCGCTTTTTCATTTTGCTCACGTGGGATATGGGTGATGGTGAAATGCTCGAGGTAGACGAGTAGCCCCTGAACCCAGGCCAGGTACTGGGCAAGCCATCCCTCTTTCGCTTGATACTCGCATAGTACTTATCAGACGATAAGTTTTGAATCGAAGAAGATATGGACGGTCTCTAGCTTGAGTTCAATCGCGGTTCTAAGCCCAGTGACTAAGGCCTCGTACTCCGCATCGTTATGAATAGCAGGGAAATTTAGGCTCAACGCGTAATACATCAAGCGTTCTTCAGGGGTGATGAGCATGACTCTGACCTTGAGCACTTTCTGTTAGAGGAGCCGTCGATGAACGATTTCCACTGGGCGTTGGGGTCCCCGCGTTCTCTGTGGGATCTTCCTCGGGGGCTGTGAACTCCACGATGAAATCTGCGAGAGCTTGGCCGAGGATGACTCGTTGGGGGATGAAGGTTATCTCGAACCGGCTTAACTCTACGCTCCACTTTAATAATCGTCCTGATGCCTCGGGTCGCTATAGGACCGGACGCAGTGGTTGGTCAGTGAAAACTTTTATGGGATGCGATTTGAAGTATGGTTGGAGCTTTCTAGAGGAAATCAATAAGCAGAATGCCATTTTTATAGCTTCGGGTAATTCTTCTTTGCCCCCATCAGCTACTTGTTGACATATTAAATGGGCCGTTGAGTGCGATCTTCAAGGCGTACTAGTGCCGAGCTGATTACCTGCGCAGAAACAGTCATGTAAACATATAAGTCCTCATGGTTTATAGGCTTAAAAGGATAGGTGGTCACTCTAAGTGATCCAAAAGTTCCTGGAATGCAGAAACGCATTCGAGGGTCCACTCGAAATTGTGTTTCCCCTTTCAGAGTAAATCGAAGAAGGGGATGCATTTGTCGGTGGCCTTAGAGATGGATCGATTTAAAGTGGCGACCTTCCCATTCAGACTTTGGATATCCCTGATGTTCTCGGGGACTCGGATGTCCCGAATAGCTTGTATTTTTTCTGGATTGGCTTCGATGCCCCGAGAATTGACAATGAAACCGAAGAATTTCCTGAAGCGACCCCGAAGGAGCATTTCAGGGAATTGAGTTTCATGTCATACTGGCGGAGGACATCAAACATTTCGGAGAGGTCGTGGACGTGATCGCTTGATATTTTAGATTTTACTAGCATATCGTCCATGTACACCTCCATGGACTTTCCAATCTGATTTCTAAAGAGTCGATTAACCATTCGTTGATAAGTGTCACCAACATTTTTGAGGCCTAAGTGCATAACACGGTAGCAGTAGAGCCCGAGGTCGGTTATGAAAGAGGTATGATCTTTTTCATGGAGGCTCATCGGGATCTTTTTGTAGCCTAAGTAGGCATCCATGAAGGATAGTAGTTGGTATCCGGAAGTTGAATCTACTAATCGATCGATCTTCGGGAGCGGAAAGTTGTCCTTGGGACATGCCTTTTTTAGATCGAAGAAGTCGATGCACGTTCGCCATCTACCATTGGCCTTTTTAACCAGAACTGGATTGGAAAGCCATTCAAGGTAGTCAGCTCCACGGATGAAGTTATTGTTGAGCAGACGGTTTACCTCTTCTTCGAGTGCCTTGGACCTCTCGAGCCCTAAGAAGCGGCGCTTCTGTTTAATTGGAGGCACTCTGGGATCTAAGCAAAGGGAATGGCAAGCAATCGCGGGGTCGATGCCCTTCATGTTGGAGTGAGTTCATGAAAACACATTTAGATTGGCTTTCAGGAAGCAATGAGATCTTCCTTGATTGCTGGGTGGAGTTGTGACCCTACCTTCAACACCCTTGTTGGGCGAGGTTGACCGGAACGTCCACTGTGGATTCGACCGTGGTAGCCCTCTCGTATGCGGGCTCTTCGTCCTTCCGTGGGTCGAGGTCATCGGAAAGAGGGGAGTGGCACTTGAGCCAGGGCCTAGATGTCGCTGATTGCTATAATGAGACATTCTTGGCACAAGAAGGTATGGGCACGACTTTTCCCTTGTCCTTATTGCACGCGTTCTTCCATTCTATTGCATAACATTCCCTGGTGCTTACTTGGTCGCCCTTAACGGTTTTGATCCCATTTTCCATTGGGAATTTCATTAGGAGAGACCATGTTGCCATGTAAACTTAGAATTCAGTGAGAAAGGGGCACCCTAGGAAAGCGTTGTAGGGGAGTCGATGTCTATGACCATGAAAGTGAGAATTCAGACTCGGCTTTGGTCCCCCTCACCCAGTTCTACAGGTAGGTCGATCATCCTTACGGGGGAACTAGAGGCCCCATTCGAGCCATGAATTACGGCGTGACATGGCTTCAAGTCATTTGTTTCCAATTTCATCTAGACGTAGGCGGCCTTAAAGATGATGTTGATCGAGCTCCCTGAGTCGATCAAAACCTTCCGAACGGAAGCGGCACCGATCTGGGCAGTGATGACTAATGGATCCGTGGTTGGGATTTCCATCCCCATCGATTCTCTTTCTTGGAAGATGATGTTGTCCCGCATGGTCTTTTGTAGCTTGGATAGGATGGAATTAGGGAGAGCGGAGCAGGCTTCGTAAGTAGCATACTTTATGGAACTCACATATTCCTCCTTTTTCGAAAGTTGTTATGTGTGGGGTAAGGTCCGCCACATATGGTGTTGATCACGATTCTTGGCCTTGGGTTAGACGGTCCTGGAGCTCCCTTGGTGACTGCTTCTGGAGCTGGCACTGGAGGTTGCAAGTTTACTTCGGGGGGAAAGGGCTCTTGGACATACTGCTCAAGACGTTTCTCACGAATAAGTTTCTCGATTGCATCCCTAAGTTGGCGGTATTCGTTGGTGTCGTGCCCGTACACGTCGTGGTATCGACAGTACCTCCCGGTGTTCTTCTCGCAGTTAGTTGATTCTCTGACGCGCGGCTTCTTGTATGGCAAGGTGTTACATGTTTCCAAGTAGATTGTCTCTATGTCTTCGTTCAATGGGATGTAGGTCTCAAAAGCTTGGCGAGGGTCAGGCTTTCTCAGTTCCGCTAGGGCTTGCCCGTTGTTCCATCCATCCGGCCTACCATTGTTTGGTTTTTTCCTTTGGGGACCTGGCCCCCTGTTTTGGTCGAAGGGCACCCCACCTCGCCTACCTCGGAAGTGGTTGTTGGTGGTATCCACTTGGGGATCATTGGGACGACTTGTGGAGGAAAGCCGGTTCCGCCTTGCTTCTTCTTGGCACAAGTATTGATCTGCTTTCTCATAGAAGGCTCCAAGGCTCTTTGGCTGCTTTTGATATATCCAAGACCCGAACTATGAAGTAGGGAGGACACCCTTCGCTAACAGAAAGAGTACGGTGTGAGGATCTGGATCCTCGACCTCGGCGAGAGCTATTGTAAACCGAGAAAGGTAGCTTTTGAGTGATTCAGTGGGGCCCTGGTACAGGCTGGACAAAGTGAGGGCATTCTTTGGAGTTAGGATATGCACCCTAAATTGCTTGACTAGCTCTATTACTGATTGCCCGAAGCTGCTAATGGAATCAAGTGGGAGGCAAGAGAACCAAAGTAAAGCGGTATCGGATAGGAAAACCGAGAAGAATTTGCACTTGGCTAGGTCATTACCCTGACTTGAGTCCATTTTCCATTCATATCGATTCAAGAAGGCACAAGGATCCGAGGTATCATCATAGAGTGGCATTTGTGGCATGCTAAAGCGCCTTGGCCACTTGGCTTCATTTACACTTCGTGTGAAGGGGTTACACCTAATGTGAGCTTATCATGCGCCGTATGTGCCCCTTCGCATTACCTTCATGACCCTTCGTATCATGTCGGGGAGATAGGTCGGGTGTGGATCCGCCATCGGGATACATGGGTTTTGACGCGGTTCCGGAGTCTTGTTGCAAGGTCGTCTTCTATGATGGATGTCTGGATCGTCTTCCTCCATGTCCTCGACATCTATGATTGGGTCTATGTGCGGACGTTGAGGTGGAGCAGGGTGATGCAGATCATGTTCTAAAGAAGCGCGTGCCATTGGATAGCGGGACCTTCACCCTGATTAGCGACCATTGGGTTGTGTCGAGGAAGAGGTTGGTTTGTAGGATCGGGTCCGTTATTGATAATCAAGCGAGAGCGATCTCGGTACTGCGCCGCCTCGCTGTATGTGACTGTAGTTCGGTCGTCGTTGTCGTTCCCATTCCCGTTGGCATGACCGTTACCGTTATCGAGGGCATTGGTATCAGTGGTGACATTGTTGATGAGGGTGAACCTCCTTCTTTGGTGTGGGCCCCTTGACTCGGAAGAAGAAGTTTCTGATCCAGTTGTTTGGGGTCGAGAATTATTCCAAGTTAATTCAAGTCAGGTGACGACGCGTTGACTTTCTTGAAGTTGCCGCATAAGGCCGATGTTATCCCTTAATGCTTGGTTGAGCTTGACCGCGGTGTTATCATATCTTTCATTAAGCGCGCGAATTTGAGCTTGGATAACGGACGCTTCGGGGTCCACAACAGGAGGGACGGTTTCGTTAATGGTCGGGACATCTACCGGTTGAGGTTGTTGGGAGGTACCGGCCTCGGCTGCGGCTGAAGAGCCGACCATTGCGTTCTTTAACTTCTTTACCATCGTAAGCGGACTCGACAGCAGGTTGAGCAAGGAACCTTAAGCTCGTCGAAGTCAAGATGATAATGTGGAAAAAAGGCGCAAATCTTGAATTCAAACCTTCTCAGTGAAAGCACCAAATGTTAATGGCAAAAAATGTCATAAACACCGAAGATTCCTATTACTAAGAATAGTTAGTTTGGTCGCAAGACTAAGTAAGAGAAAGTGGTAAATGACACAAGAATTTATAGTGGTTCGGCCATGGATTAGGCTTACGTCCACTTTGGAAGGATGTTGAACTTTTATTAATCACTTAAGAATTAAAAGGTAGAGCCATGCTCATTACATTCACTTTTATATTTGCCATATCTAGGTATTTGGAAAAAAGAATATTTAATTCTCCTTCTTCCCCAAATAGGAGATGCCATTAATGAGGCTCATGAAGCTCTAGGAAGGTCTCAAGTAAAGAAAATCCCACCCCTTTGAAGTGTGAGTCCATGGGCTATTTATAGGAGCGTGGGTAGGTAGGATTAGGTAGGAGTAGGTAGAAATAGGGGACCACTAGCAGAATTTTGAACCCACCACCTGTGCGACTCGAAATTTCGAACCCGGGCAGGGGTTTGAAATTTCGCATCCGCTAGGTTCGAAATTTCAAACCCAAGCATGGGTGTGATATTTTGCACCCGCTGGTGCTAGTTGTTAGAAGTTATTACTTTGCCCTTTTATTGCAGGTACCAAAAATAAGCTTCAAAAATATTTTAGGTACCTATATTACTTTTTCCTAGGTACTTATAATCAGTTATTCACAAAATAATTTTTAAACATCCAGTTGCATTGCACTCAATGCGCTTTTCATAATTCCAGGTCTAACAGCTTACTATAAGTTGTTATAACTTCTAGATTCTTTCTCCATGGCAGGCCAAACTAGGTTCGAAATTTCGAACCCAAGCATGGGTGTGAGATTTCGCACCCGCTGGGCTCGGAATTTCGAACCCAGGCATGGGTGCGAAATTTTGCACCCGCTGGGTTCGAAATTTCGCACCCGCTGAGTTCGAAATTTCGAACCTAGGCATGGGTTCAAAATTTTGAACCGCGAAATTTCGCACCCGACAGGGTGCGACTTTCGCGTCATGCTCGGCGCGAAGTTCTTCCGAGGGGCGCGAAGATCCCGGGACCGGGTGGCTGAGGTTCGCAGCTCCTTCGGGGCCCGAGGCCTTGGTTTGTGGATGTCATCTGGATGTCGTGAGGTTACAAGTGGTATAGTCCCTTCTTGATCCTGTTTCCTTCACTCCTGAGCGTCCCTTTTCGGCCTCAGCTTCACGAGGTACGTCGAGTTGAGCGTGTTTGATGCTCTCCTGGGAACCGATCCAAAAAGTCGGTTAACACCTACTTCTAGCTCCATCACTCATGTGCTCTCTCTTTTGGATATAGTTTTCAAAATTTCTTGCCTTGCAGTTAATAATGCAAAATCAACCCTTTTGACTGCTGGTTCTAATGTGCATCATGATAATTTGATTTCATCCATGTTTGGTATACCATTGGATTCTAATGTTGTAACCTACCTTGAAATTCCCCTTGTTACTTCCAAAACCACCACAACTAATTGCATGTGCTTATTTGAAAAGATTACTAAAGCCATTTCTTATTGGTCAGGCAAAATTCTTACACAAGCTAGTAGGCTTGTATTAATTAAACTAGTTTTTGCATGCTTACTCCACTTATTGGTGTAGAACTTTTCTCTTTCCCAAGAATCTCATTAACATGATTCGAAGAACATCTTGTAATTTCCTTTGGAATGGTAGTATTTATACTAGTAAATTAAAACCTATTAGATTTTCTAAAGTGGAAAAACCAAAGATGGAAGGAGATGTTGGGATTCTTAACCTATCACTTTGGAATAAAGAAGCTATTAGTACCCATTTTCACGATTTGTTGATTAAGAAGAACAATATTTGGGTAAAATGGACTATCAAACATATTATTAAAGGAAACTTCTTCCGGTCCATGCATGTCCCGTAAGCATGTAACTGGGTTTGGAGAACCTTCCTTAATCCCAGACCAACTTCCCCCCTCATGTTCTTGTGCATGCCTCTAAGTATGGTCATACAAGCGCTTTTGGCATGACCCATGGATGGAGAAGGGGTTCATTCTTGCCAATCAATTGAGTTATAATCAGCAAGTTCAATCTAGTATAATTCTTACTGCCAAGGTAAAACAGTTTTTGCATAATGGTAATATTATACTTCCTTATTCTTATAACCAAACTATAAGGCAGATTTAGGATAAAATTACGTCACAACATTATCCTTATGTACATGACAAGTTATAGTGGTCACATCCTTTTATCAAGCATTCAATCTCGACTGCTTATGGTTGTTTGAAGGGTGAAGCTGATCTGCATTTGAAATGCAATTACAGAGTTTGGAATAGATGTAGTAAAGAGTCTGACAACTTGATGCTCTGGAAAGTTGTAATGCCTTGAATACTAAAGATAATTTGTTTAGAATTGGTATACTTGCTAATTCGACTTGTGTGTTTTGCCATGATAGGGCAGAGACAAAGCTACATCTCTTCTTCAATTGTAGTTTTACTTACAAACTTTAGGCTAGATTAATGTTGAAAATCGGTAGAAATGATGTATCTAGGTCTAGCAATATTGGGTGGTGTAATATATAAGGCGACGAGATGGAAGTTTGAGAGTAGTGTCTTGTTGCTCATCATGTTGAAGAAATTTCTCTGCATTATTTTGAAATATAAGAATGATATTATTTTCAATGGGAAGCATAAACATAAGGTGGTGTGTGTGGAATGAAGTACTTGTTGCTATTAAGCAAGAAATAGAAGGAAGTTATTTTCATTTTGATATTTTGGGTGGCCCGTTTAGCTGCTGATTTATTTGTTTTATATATTAGTAGTTAGTTGACTTAACTAGCTCATATACTCATTATTTCATTATTTGTTATAATGAAGTGGTTGCGGCCACTATAAAAACCGGCTTAGCATTGCTAAAAATTTTGTGGTTAAGTAAACGCTTATCTAAAACCATCGCCTTAGCTTTATGCCTCTCTTATAAACCTTGTTTATAAAACTTGGATTTATTATAAAACCCCTTTTATAAAATTCCTTATGAAAACTCAATTAGTTCTTCACACAAACTTGATTTCCTTTTCTTTAAAACTTAATATTTATAAATCCTAGTTTGATTTTAAAATAAAACCACTTTAAACTTAGCTTAACATCAATTTAAATCATTTATAAACTTTTCTATGAATATTTAATTTCTGAAATCCAATATCCTTTCTGCGTCATTTACCAGTTTAACAAAACTATTTACTAAACTTGTTCAAAACAACTAAAATCATGTACAAACTCCTTTAGTAATAAAACAGGGTTTTATAACTTCATAAAACTAAATTATAAAACTTAGTTAAGTTTTATCACTCGAAATCTCGAATTATAAAACTTATTTATAACACAGGCATTCACTGTACAAAACAATTGATAATTCCTTTAATGAATTTCATTCTAAAACGGGTAATCACTTTAAGTATAATTAATTAAAATAATAATTAACTTCAACATTAACTATAGTAAAGTTAGTTTACTTTGTTAGGAACTAAAACCAGAATAGCTAATCTCTTTTAAAAAGGTTATTAAAGTAAAATAACTTCATTCATAATTATCACTTGATAATTATATTTAAACACAATTAAATAAAGGATTAATTAACCTTTATGAAACTTTATCAGGTTTAAACAACCATTCATTAAAACTACTCCGATTAAATTAATTGAAAACAAATTAATTTTATAACTGATTTTAACTAAAACGGTTGACTTAGTCAACTTGAAAACATAGCTAACTTGTTAATTTATTTCAATAAATCATTCCCTTTAAATTTATTAATAATTAAATTAATTTAATACAATCCCACTTAATTACTTTCTTAAAAATAGTTATTCCAGAACATTAACCCTTAGGTTAATTCCTGACTTACTTGCTTATAAAACTTCTTTAAAATACAGGAATTTGTTGTAAAATATTTTATAATTTCCTTGTAAAAACCTATTTATAAATATTGATTTAATTATAAAAGTCCTATTTTACATAACTTATATAAAAATGAAATTTAAAACTTTGCTTTAGTTATAAAAATAAATTTTATAACTTCAATATAGTCAGCTCGCCTGATGACAAATCAACGTCTTAAAAAGATGGATTTTAGGCCCTTTATTACGAATCACTTAATCAATATTGTTTATTGATTAATAACACAACACTGTTGAATACAATTCAACAATCAACATCCGTACAAATTTAACTATACTTATGTCAAAAAGTTCATATAAGTACAATATGAAAACAACATCCGAAATATTTGAGGAATCCTGTTAGATCCCTCCAACCTGTTCTTCCTAAATCACAGCTCATAATATAATTTTATATATGCATATAAAATAGAAATTCTATTCTAATTCATTTAAGATGAAGGAAATATAAATATCGATAATCATCAACAAAGCAATAACCATCCAAAGCATCCAAACACACAATTTATACTAACAATGATGAATATTACTATAGGAAATAATAATATTCAAAAGTATTCCAAAAAGAGTGAGAGTTAACCCATATTTCATTTTCGATCGACGGTTTTGCGTCGTTACATTAAATCTTATACGGATATTTAAAATTAAACAAAATTTCAAACTACTCCATAGCACTCCAATTTAGTACGTACAAGTAATATTCGACAACGTGATTTCAACGCCGCTTGTTTCATACGATATCGTATGAAATAATTAAGCTTGTTACAATATTTAACGTAAATTAAATAATTTATTAAATCACTAATGACAACATTAGCAGCTAACTACTATGAGTATGTTAACAAGTCGGATTAAAAATCGCGACATCTCTACGTTTGTAAACAAATGAACCGAACTGAAAATATCTACATTGTGCCTCCCTCCTTCGATCGGATGACCGCCGCTCACCACTAGGGCCACTGCCATCCCCGGTCGACCCCACGTTCGAAGACCTAACCTCCAACACCCCTCCATCGCCACAAATTCCAATATAAACAAAAAATCTTCAACTCGCTCCCCACGATGCCACATCCCTCCGCACACCACGAGATTCCCACCGAGGGTTGATCTCTTGTTCCCCTACCTTTCTTCTTTAGACATCACTTGCCAATACCCCACCAATGACATAGTAAAATCCAAAACCCAAAACCATCCTCCCTTCATTCAAACCACTCCACCAGCTTCCGCAGGCAATCGAACGCCACCCAACTCCGCCCACAGACCAAGCTCGACCTCCTTTATAACTTTCTAGTTGTGACCATCAACTAATTCTTCCCGGTTTTGGAGATCTAATTTAAAATTGAGGATGAAGAAGGAAAGATGGTAGCGGCTGTGATTTCTCGGGTTAAGGGAGTTTAGGATGTATTTATAGTGGAGATATTTTAATATTTTACTCAATTATATTCTCGTTGAGCGTTATAAGCTCACACGACCTCATACTTCGTCTGATTGCCTAGAAAATTGTCATCTTGCTATATTTCAATATTTTAGACTCGGTGAAACTAGTTTCATCGAATTTCGAGACTATTTGTAAAAGCACTATTTTAATTTTAAATCGTAAATCGATATGCGTTTATAGCGCGTATGATCAAATAAAAACTTAATTGGCCTAAAATTTGAAATCTCACAGTAATTAACCATTACAGATTTTATAAATTTGGTTTGTTTAAAATCCGAGGTCATTTGAAAATTGGCCATTCTTACTTGTTAAATCAAATCGAAAAATATAAATCGATTTCAAAATAATCAAATCTATTGATAATAAATTATTATCGTATATATTCAAATAGAATTTTACATAAGCTTCAAATTAAACTTAAATTTGGATTTCCAAACTCAACATTTTCAAATTTTATTTAAATCGACATCCAAATTCTCATTTAAATAAATTTCAAGTCGTTAAATCTTAAAATTAATCGTTTCAAATATATAAATTAATTAAATATTTATTACTAAAAATTCGGGTTTTTACAGCTTGTATTTTTCGGGTTTAACAATTGAAATTCTAAAAAAGAAGAAGATACAATTGAAAACGAATTGAGAAAGGCATTAACTAAATAGTAATAAAACAACTTAAATAGACTAAGCCTACAAGTCGATCGATACATACATATATGATATTTCTCCCTATATATAAGATCTAATAATAGAGTTAAGTATTTTGTAAATTTAGTAAATTAATTTTGGATTTTAACACTTAAGTTAAAATAACTAGTTTTGGGAAATTAATTAAAAGTGTTTTACCTTAATTAATAAGTTTATATATACTTTAATCTTTAAAATAAATGATCTCAAGAAAATAACGGTTTTAGGTCATGTAGACACAGTTGGAATAATAAATGTCTTTAATCAATGTAAAAGGAACCAAATCCTTAAAAAGTAATTTAGTGGAATGTTTAAGTACAAACCGTTCGGGTTTGTTGTCGCAATGTTTAAATAACATTGGTCTTTTACCTTTGAGTTTAATTAGATATTTTACAAGAAGACATTAAAGAAAATGTTTATATAAAATGTTTTGGGTTCTTGTGATAATTTTTAAATGACACTTGTCTTGAACCATTGGATTTAGTTAGACCTTTTCAAAGAGGATTTTAAAGAAAACACTTAAGTATAAACTATTTTGGGTTGACATATGTTAATTATTTTTAAACCTCGAATTCAGTTAGATCCTTTAAAAGATTATTATTTTTTGGCAAGGCCGACGGGATTGAGTAGACCCCTACTACTTTATTAATGTACCATAGAAAAGCAAAAAAGATTACAACACACATAAGAACACACAGAATCATGGTACATCAAGCACAAGGAAGACAAGACAAAAACACATATTTACAGAAATTCAACTAAAGCAGAAAATTTAATATACTAGGATCAAATGTAAAGTTTAGATGCTTTAATCCATTTCTCAATTCCATCTTAACTCTTGTGTGAAGCTGATCATTGTTATTTTCATCCACTAGGCTGAATATCCTCATGTTTCTTTCCCTCCAAACAGAATTCAAAAACTTCTTTAGCTTAAAACATAGCAATCTACCTTTGTTTCTCTTCCTTTCAGTTTGATTCTTCAAATTTCTCCATTCAGTTAAATTGCTTTGACTAAAACCATTTCTCCCAATTTTATTTATTAGATCGACCCAAATTAGAAAGGTACTTCTACATTCAAAAATAGGTGGCCAATACTTTCATTTTTTCCCCACACATTACACATTTTAGATATGTCTGCAAGCATATACTTTGAAATTTGTCTTAGGTTTGAAGTGCCTTATATACAACTTTCCAAAGAAGCATATTCTCTTCAGTAGAGTTATCATTAAACCATATTCTCTTTAGACAAGAAATTTTTAGAGAACATGCATAAGTATAAACTGCTTTGAGTATGGTATGATAATTTATAAATAGTACTTGTCTTAAGCCTTATAAGTATAATAAGATCTTTAAAAGAGAGTTCTAAAAAGATAGACTAAAAGTGAAGTGGTTTGGGTTTGTAGTAAATAGTGTTTTAGTACGATTCATTTTTAACCCTTGAATCATATTTTAAAAGTGGTAAGTATTATCAATCTTTAGTAATGGGATTTAAATATAATAATAAGTATGATATTCTTTACATTAAGATAGAAAAGTAAAATTTTGACTTATGAAGCATTAAGAGACTTATAATAACGATGTTTGAGTAAAATTTTCCTTTAATCTCTTTCATTGTATTTTTAAAGTAGTAAACCCTATTATTACTACCTAAATTCTCTTGGCACAAAATAGCAGATGAAGGGATGTCAAGTAAATAGAAGAAGGTAATAAGGAATTTTAAAGCAATTCAGGCCGATACCCCCTCTAGAGAAAGAGGGACCCGAAACCTACCAGGTATCGGCAAAGGTCCATCCGACGGAGTCTACTCGCTAAGAATCAACCAATGGATACCAATACATTAGAAAAGGAAAATCATTGGTATGCTGCATCAAAATGATTTGGAACTAATCCTCAAGAAACGGCTTCATAGATATAGAAAGGGGTTATTTTCGTAAGTGACACAAGTACCACCAAAGGCTACCCTCCTGAGACCCAAACCGGGAGGTAAAACCGAGACTCAAGAAAGGATACGGGCCACTCGTACTAGTCCACTTAGTACCTGAACCATCAATGGTTCTAAATTGGCAGACATGTACATATGACACGGGGGCAAACCCCTCCGAGTACCCACAATAAAGCCGAAAGCCTACATCCGAAAGCCCGCAACAAAAGACCGACACTGAGAGCATTCCCAAAGACATCTGAAATGCCCCCGCCGTCTGCTACAGAAATAAGCCCCTTTCGTCTAGAGGAAGCCCAATTCACCTGGGACCATCCCATCGAAAGCTATAAATGACACTGCGAGGAGGATCAGCAGGCCGATACCCGAGACCAAGGAAAAAGGCGGCCGACAAGGAGCGCCCAGGCCCAACAACCTGTCGATGGAAGGACACCGGATTCTCTGTAAATAGGACTTCAGACACTCCATAAAGGAGGACGAACCTTTCATATCTCAATTTAGCTTCTCCTTTCTTGGGGAGAGAAAATCATCATTTCTTGTAATTTATCTGCAATTTATAAATGGAGAATTCGGAGTCCCATACATCCTATGATTTGATAACCTTGTAGTCTCATAATGATGAAAAAGGGAGTTAACACTAATCTTTCTGATGAGGGGATCAATCAAGGTGCTCCAGTAGTAGAGGAAGGGGAATTTGTAGAAATACGAAACCCCCTCTGTCCTTACCTCGTAGAATCGCCATGATTGATCCATGTCCTCGTACTGACCCTAACGTTTCCCCAAGCATCAGTGTGACAAATTCACGTATAAGTTCCTAGTTCGATCTCCGTTGTAATTCAGATTCCTCCCTCAGGAAGGTCTAATACAAAGGAGTCATCGAAGTTAGTGAATATTACGAGGCCCTCATCCATGAACTCACGGGAGTCGTTAGCCTGTTTTCTTCTCACTAAAATATACAGGGTAGTTGCCATGGTTCAGGATCATATCCATCCTGGATCCAAGATAATTGCCTGAGGATTCTGAGTCATGGCTGCTGCAAACTTCATGGATACACATATTACACTCCGTAATTTGGGTGTTGACGAAAAATATCATTAACATTTTTGGCGCTAGAAGGAGGGCCTGAACCTCCGATCCTATGGTTAATTTATTTAAACTAACTAGTTGAATTCATCGTTCCATGATAGGAAATAACGAACACGAAGAAATTGAAGGAGCAAAACAAGGAACTGGACCCCAATGTCACCCTTGAAGGAGATAAAGTCCCATCACTCGACTCAAATAATAATAATGAGAAAGAAACCGCACCCAACCCACAGTTGCTACCACATTCGAACGCCACGGGGGATAATGTCACAAGGATCTTAGCCTTGGAAGAGCAACTTCAAGAAATGCGGGCGCAGGTCAACGTAGTACAGGCATAGAAGTCCTCGAAACTCACCAAATCTAGCTTGAAGGAGACGGATGAATCTCCAAAAAGGAAGGCCCCGCTCAACAGTCAGAAGCGAGAGGGAGACCCAAAGCAACCTCTTACAAGAAAAGGAAATCTCATCTGATGGGAGTAGATCATCAAGGAAATCAATGCGAGCAGGAACAGTCTAGGAGCTCCCCCTCCAAAGGCTATGACCCCAAGAGAGAAGATTATGACAACACGGAGGTCTACATCAGAGATGTCACTAAGAAGACCGTCAAGGACTTGTTGAGAAGCAAGAGGAAGAGAACCCATGATGACAAGGTTAATGACAACGAGAGGGTAGCCTTGTTCATTAAGGAGATTATGAACACCGTGATACCGTCCAAAGTCAAAGTCCCAACCATGAAATATCTAGGAACCACTGACCCCGACAACCATTTGATGGCTTTTGACAGCCAGATGGATCTTTACAATGCTTCCGAAGCTGTCAGATGCCTCCTCTTCCCTGTGACCTTCCAAGGTGCAGCGGCGAAATGGTATAGCCAATACAGGGAAAACACCATTTACTCATAGAAACAATTCTCCTACGAATTCTCCGTGCATTTCTACATCTGCAAAGATCCAACCGTAGATTATATGGTTATCGCTAACATCAAACAGAGACCAGGGGAGTCTCTCAGGGACTACCTCAAAAGGTTCAACGTCGAGGCCTTAAAAGCTAAGGATATGAATGACCGTGAAAAGCTGATCGTCGTGCATTCAAGGTTGATAGAAAACACCCCCTTCTGGAAGGAGTTATATATCTATGGCTGCAAGGATCTACAAGATTTCCATTTTCAAGTGGACAAGTTTATCAGCATGGATAAACTATACTTCACAAAGAGGAAGCTTGGGGCTTGAAGAGAAGGAGGAAGACCAAACTTCGGACAAAAGCTCCTGGAAGGAAATCAGAGGAGATCGAGATGGGAAGACTCTAACATGAACTCAGTTGCCCTGAACAAGCCCATCTCGTATGTGTATGCTATCGCGAAAGAAAGGGTCAATAATTTCTCAGTTTCGTTCAAAGCTAAAAATTTCCCCGAAACTCATGCTGGCGGTAAATAATGTGAGTTCCACAAAACCAACAGGCACAAGACAGACGAGTGCAAGGTCTTATGCAGGATTATCCAGAAACTAATCCGAGAGGGGCACCTGAAGAAGTTTGTTTGAAATAGAGCAACACTAGCTCAACATATAGGAGGGCAGTAGAAGGTTTCGGTAGACACAATGAGTGTCATTGCAGAGGAGAATAACTTGGATTTGGGACCTCCCATGAACCAAATCAATGTGATTCATAGGGGACCACATGCTGTCGGAAGCTGTCTGAAAGCAAGGGATCAATACGTGAAAGAAGCTTTGGAGGGAATCTTCTCCATCCAAGAGGAACCATCATATAATAATGCGCGTTATGCCTTCAAAATGCATAACCTCGTGGTTTCCCCAGAAGAAATGAAGAAAGGGGTCCGTCATCCACATAATGACCCCCTCATGAAAATGGCGTAGATAGGACTTTCGGTCGTTTCCAAAATATTGGTGGACACCAGAAGTGTTGTCAACGTTATCTTCAAGCACGCCTTCGATTAGATGGGAATTTCCAAGAAAAAGTTGGAGCTTAGCAACAAGCCGATTTTTCGGGTTCAACAATAAAGGGTCAACTCCAGTGGGTCAAATCAACCTACTAGTTCAAGTAGGGTTGTCTCCTCTTCACAGGACTTTCGAAACTCTCTTTATCGTAATTGACCAGTCGTCTTATTACAATGCCTTCTTCGGGCGACCAGCTTTAGAGGAGATGGATGCTTTCGTTTCTTCCAAATATCTCATGTTAAAATTTCTAACCAAATAGGGATGGGGTACCATCCGGGGAGAGCAGTTTAGCTCCCGAGAGTTGTACTTTGCCACAGTCGAAAAATACAAAAGAGAGTATTCTTCATCTTTCGGTTCTTCTGCCGTTTTTATGCCTTCAGATATGGGATTCTTACATCCCTCACCTGGAGCCAAGATAAAGACTAACAAACGCACTAATGGTTGGTATGCTTCTCTGAGAAGGAAGAGGAAAAGGTCAAATGAAGTAAACTCAACTGAAGAAGGAGAAATTATCATAGATCTAGACTCTCGAGGAGACATCAAAAGTATCAAACCAATATAAGACGTAGAAGAAGTAAGCGTTGACCCAAAGGACCAAACGAAGGTCATCAATGTAGGAAAGAGGCTGACAGTACCTCTCTGAAGCGACTTAATCCACTTCCTACAGCTCAACAAAGATGTTTTCGCTTGGACCCATTCAGACATGGTTGGTATCGGTCCTTCGATCATGAGCCACGCATTAAACATCGACCCTTTGGTAATCCCGATCCGGCAGAAGAAGAGGCAATATAATAGGGACCGAATTAAGGCCTTGAATGAGGAAGTCAATAGTTTGGAAACTAATAGGTTTATCCGAGAGGTCCATTACCCGAAATGGTTAGCCAATCCCGTGTTAGTAAAGAAGTCCAACGGGAAGTGGAGGACGTGTGTCGATTACATGGATTTAAACAAAGCTTGTCCGAAAGATTACTACCCTCTTTTGCAGATCGATCAGCTGGTTGATGCCATGAGTGGACATAAGATACTATCCCTTATGGACGCTTATTCGAGGTACAACCAAATCCCAATGCACAAACCCGACGAGGAACATACAAGCTTTATTACCGACTAGGGAACATTTTGTTATATGGTAATGCCTTTCGGCTTGAGGAATGCAGGGGCAACGTATCAAAGGCTAGTAAACAGGATGTTCCAGGAGCAGATAGGGCACAATATGGAAGTATATGTCGACGACATGCTATTGAAGTCCACTGAAACAGAGAATCATCTAAAGGACCTGGAGGAAATGTTTGGAATCTTGAGAAGCTATCAGATGAAGCTGAACCCTCAAAAGTGTTCCTTCGGGAAGTTTCTGGGATATGTGGTAAGCGAGCAAGGAATCGAAGTTAATCTCGACTAGATACAGGCCATTAAGGACATGGAGGAACCCAAAACGAGCAAAGAACTCATGAGCCTAAACGGAAAGGTAGCTGCACTCAGTAGGTTTATTTCTAAAGCCACCGATAAATGCGTCCATTTCTTCAATGTCATAAAGAAAAAGAAGAATTTTGAATGGAACGAAGAGTGTAAGAAGGCATTCCAAGAATTGAAGGTTTACATGGGAACACCTCCGGTTTTGTCCAGTCCCGAGAAGAGAGAAACTCTGTACCTGTACATGGCAGTCTATGAACATGCAGTGAGCTCAGTACTGATAAGGGGAAATAAGGGGATTCAACAGCCCATCTATTATGTTAGCCGGAGGCTAAAAGATGCGGAAACTCGATACCCTATCATAGAGCTTAATCCTTACTGCATGAAAGCTCAGAGGTTATTTCCGGTCATATCCCATCAAAGTTTTAACTAGTTTTCCACTCAAGTAGGTGTTTAGCAAACCGGAAACCTCAGGAAGGATAATTAAATGGGTATTGAGCTCATCTAATACGAAATCGAGTTCCATCCTCGAGCAGCAACTAAAGGGCAGCCTCTTGCAGATTTCGTGAATGAGTGTACGAACTTCATTTCAGAACAGTCAGTCAAAGAAAATGACTCAAAGGCCAAATGGCAACTCTTTGTAGATGGAGCTTCCAACGAACAGGGGTTGAGGGTAGGTTATTTTATAATCACACCTGACATACACCGCCTGCACTATGCCATGAAATTAGGGTTCTCGATAATCAATAATGTGCCTGAATATGAATCCGTGATAGCTGGTCTGAATCTGGCATTACAGTTGAAGATACAAAGGATGGAGATCAACAACTCGCAACTAATGGTAAACCAAATAAAACAAACGTATCAAACCAAAGATAAGCGGCTCATCTTATACATAAAGAAGGTAATAAAGATGCTTTCCCTATTTGAGGATTTATCAGTTCATCAAATACCCCACGGAGACAGTACCCAAGCGGATTCGCTGGCCAAATTAGCCAGCTCCCGAGGAGCTCTCGGAATCTGGATAGTGCCGATGGGATATCAAGAGATGTCCAACATCGAACTGGAAGAATCGGAAGTAGGAAAAAGAGTCATTAGTCTTGACCCGATCACAAGCCTTGACAAGACGAGAAAGAGAAGGCCAAGAAGGAAACCCCGAGAGGGAATTTCCCATGGCAGAAATACACCATCGACAGGAAAATATGTGGATGACTCCCATAGAGGACTACCTCTTAAAAGGGATATTACCCGTTGCTAAGCAAGATGCAAGGAAAATAAAACACCAAGCTCCCACATTCGCGATCATAAATGGTGTACTCTACAAAAGGGGACATTCACTTCCTTATCTAAGGTGTATAAGTTTCAAAGATGGGCTCAACCTTTTAAAAGCAGCTCATAACGGATGGTGTGGGACCATTCCAATGGTATTAAACTGGCCAAAAGGGTCATGAGACAGGGTTATTACTGGCCAAGGATGGTTAGTCAAGCAGTCGAATACGTCAAGAGATATGACAAGTGTCAGAAGTACTCTAAGGTACCACGACTTCCTCCCAGTAACCTAAACACCATATCAAGCCCTAGGCCTTTCGACGTATGGGGGATAGATTTGATTGGGCCCTTACCATTCGCCAAGGGAGGAGCTAAATATGCCGTAGTAGCTATCGACTACTTCACCAAGTGGGTGGAGGAGGAGCCCTTCCGGTTATCACATCCAAGAAAGTGTTAAGATTCATAATAAAGAATATTGTTACCTGCTTCGGATTCCCCATAAGATCATATCGGATAACGGAACACAATTCCAGAGTGAAGAGTTCACCTGATTTTGTGAGAAAAATGGAATCATCAAAAGTTTCTCCTCAATGGCCCATCTGAAAGCTAACAGAGCTGTGAAGGCCGCAAATAAGACCATTAAGATAATCCTTAAGAAGCGCCTAAATCAGGCTAAAGGGAATTGGGAAGAGGAATTGCCTATAGTGCTATGGGCATACAGAACTTCCGCTTAAACAGCCACGGGACATACCCCCTTTTTCCTGACATACAGTTGTGAAGCCATGCTTCCGATTGAGGTCGAAGTTCCATCACATCGAAGGATAGCATACACTTTTGACCCTAATCAGGAATTAAGAAAGGAGTCATTAGATTTAACACACGAACTAAGAGATGAGGCTACAGTCAGAACTGCCTGATACCAAAGAAGAATCATAAAATATTACAATTCGAAGGTCAAAGCTAGAACATTCGCTAAGGGCGAATTAGTACTACGAAGAGTAATGGCTAACTCCAAAGATCCGAATGATGGTCCTCTCAGCCTGAATAGGGAAGGACCTCTGATTGTCCACCAAGAAGTCATACCTAACACATATCGACTGTGCAGGCCTAACGGCGACCTTGTTCCAAGGACATGGAACTCAGAACATTTGAGGCCATATTTTCCAACCATAAAGGAATAAAGGAAAAGATCTTTTTCCCCTGAAATCATCATATAACTAGAGGTATGGAAACCCTCCCGATAGCTCGTGAGAAACCCAAAAGGGGCCGAGCTGGAAAAAGGATTGAATCCCTCGTCATCGCCAACTTGGCTGGGGCGAGGCAGCCCCCCGGGGCTGATTGTGTTAGTCTTTCTCCTTGCCCAAACAAGAGGGGCAGGGTTAAAGCATCTAAAGCGTAAGCCGCCATTTCACACCAGAGATGGTCATGGTGGTGCATCTAAAAATTAGGACGCCCTGCCTCTGCTCGCAGTAGAGTACGCCCTACCTCTGCTCAAACTAAGCACGTCCTACCTCTGCTCGCAGAAGAGCACGTCCTACCTCTACTTATGTTCCGCGTTACCCGCGGAAGGGAACGCAAACCCCTATCATCGCCTATGATGGTCAGGATATGGCACCCCTTGGAGGAGGGTGGCGTATAAGCCTCTACCAGTGCTTACGAGGGCCCATGTAGAGCGTCAAAAGAGTAAACCTTAGTTCTGTGCCTACGATGGCTCATCTAAGTTTCTCAGTCCTTATCATCACCTGTGATGGTCAGGATAAGACGCCTCCTAGAGGGAGGTTGGGTAAGTCCTTGGGCCCTGCTTGTGGATAAGCTAGCCAAGTGCACCGGACGCACAGGCCCATAGATAGGCCAACAAAGAACGTACATCCTCTACTTAGACTACCAGAGCCCAAAGGGAAGCTCAAGAAGCACGTACAACCTCTGCTTCCAAAATCAAATCCAAAGGGGATACTTGTTCTCTTAATACCGAATGAAGTTTTGGTTCTCTATACAAATACCCGGATCTGGGTCAATTAGGCATTCTCTTAGTACCGAAAGAGGTTTCGGTTCTCTATGCAAATACCTGGATCTGGGTCAATTCGGTGTCCTCTTAATACCGAAAGAGGTTTCGGTTCTCTGATGTAAGACAGGTTTTGATGTACTCTGATGTAAAAGGCTTTAGACCTTATTTATTCATGTTATGAAAGTTTGATTTTACTTCCGCTATTTTTATATGTTCTGTCTTGTGATATTTCTGTGCATGTTTACCAATAATGCCCCTCTAAAGCTAGTGCATTCCTTTGCGAGTGACCCTAGTGGAGGCGGGGTGTTACACGTGGTATCAGAGCAGAAGGTTACCAGATTGGGCAAAAGTTTTTAAAGACCTTCTGAAAACTATTTGAAAATCGTTTATAAAGAAGCATTTTTCAAGAAAGTTTTCTTTTAAAAAGAAAAGGCTATTCCCCAACGGCCATTAGCATTATCCTTGTTTCCTTAATTAAATCTCTTTTCCTTTCTTTCCTCCATCTGTAGTCAAAGTGGTTTTAACTGCGACTAGTCTTTTCTATCTACGAAAGTACTTTCCATGCGATGGAGGTGGTTTTCAAGAGACCAGTGGCCGCGTTATAAGAAAGGATAGTGAGAAAGAGGATAAAGGATACGAGCTTAAGGATGAGCAACTTGTTGGTATGGCTTAGTCCTCAAAGGAGGGAGAAAGATGAACAATGAAACCCATGACGAGAAAGTATCTTTGGTATGGTGAAACGGGACGGATAGTTAAGTATTGTGGGACAAGGACAAGATCATCGTTGTATACCCTCACTAGAGTACCTGAGTAGGGGGATAACATCCTTGTTGAAGATCTAGTTATTCTTTTCTATCATCCCGCCAAGACTTTGTTTTGATCCCCGCATAATTTAAGTCCGCTTCGGTAGTTGAGTCTCTGCACCTTAAGTACTAACGTAATAGAGAATCCCATTTTTGTCTCAAAGTCCTATTGGAGAATCAGTCCATTTATACATGACTTGTTTGGATTTGGGAATGTCTATGCCAAGTGTTGAGTTTGGAAATAATGCTTATAAGCTGTGGATGGATTCTAGGGATGAAGTGGTTATCCAGTAGGGGGTGCCACTCTCGGTTTTGATAGGAGGGTAGTTAGACCTTTTGACTAGCCTTGGTAATGCCCTCGAAGTATCGGGTAACCTTTTTGAGGTTCTGTCATGACTAGTTACTTAGAATCCCTTGATGCCTTTATTGGAAATTTGAAGCCCAATTGAGTGGTGTTCGCCAATAAGACGAATGGTTTACTTCATTTATGCATGGGTTATAGAGATCACCCTAGTAAGTGCGCATGATAACCTGATTGACATCTGTTTACTTTCAAGAGAAAGTTCTTCTACATGGAATGCCTTATAGTATATAAACGAGATCCAAGATTCACTAGTGAATTTTGGAAAGCTTGCATGAGCTCATGAGTACGCAGTCATGTTTGCGTCAAGTATTCTAGGAAAAGGATAAGTGCAAGTGGAACGAGAGGCGACGAAGAAATGAGTTCCAGCTCATTTTATGGAAACAGGAATAAGAAGCTACAAAATCGCGAAGTTAAAAGACGACTTTGATGGTCAAAGACTAGATACGCGCATGATATCTCTTTTTGGGAGTATATCCTTGATCCCTGTTTTCTGTAGAGCTTACTTGTAGGCTATCTTTTGTGGACATCCTCTCGGTACTATTCTCCGTTACAAACCCTGTAAGGAGTTTGTCCTGTTTATCTTCTCGACCCTGTTTCAGGGAATTCTAGGTAGAACCCTATGGATGTAAACATGTATTTGAAACATGTTATGATTGATATGGTTGCAAGTGGTTGCTCGTGGATGCGCGAATACACATTAGATACTAGCTCGACTCGGTCACATTTCATATTGCATATGCACGAGTATTTATACTTGTTTATGGATGAAATCGAATGTATTATCATGCGATTGTTGCATATGAATGAATGATTGTGCACGCATATAGTATATATATGACTAGGACTATTTGCATACATGTTGGATTCATGGCACTATACATATTTTGCATTAGAAAGATTATTCAGGCCTGATCACTAGCATTAGCTAAGGAACATGTACACACACGTTTTGCATATATTCATACAGCATTAGAAATCATCTTAGGACAATGGTTGCTTGTGGATGATGTTTTGAGTAGATGGATGATGGATGGTAGGATATGTTCTTCCTAACTTGGAGATTTCGGGGACGAAATCCTAAAAGGTGGGGAGAATGTAACAACCCGTATTTTTCGATAACGTGTTAAGACGAGAATCAAGGCAGAATTTAATTTTAAATTCTGAACCAAGTAAAACGGGCTATGCCATTGCGTTCATCTCGGAAAAATACGCGAAATAGAGTCTGAGTTTTCGAGAATCGGAGTCCGTATGACCAAGATATGGCCTCGCGAAGTTTCACGAAAAATTCCCAAATTAAAGTATACTTAATTAAGTGAAATGGGTTGCGCAGAGAAATATATATATATTGATATATATATATATATAATTGAAAATTAAATAAATAAATATGCAAAAATGTTCAAAACAGCGAATTGGGAGAGGGGAATAACCGAACCGGCCCATTTTTGAGGTCGACCCGAGCCCGCTGGGTCGACTAGGGGTTAATCCAGGCAGGGTGTTTGGCTGTCAACCCGTGGGCCGATTCGCTCAAATGCAGATTTTGCATTTGGATGGTTCTCATGGTTCATCTTTAATCTAAAGGCCCTAGATGGTTCCTACACTTGACTTCTTCCCCAAGACATGCTTTGATGGCTTGGATTGAATCTAGGTTTAATCCTATGGCCTAAAACACTTGCCTAATCTATAAATAAGACCCTAACATATCCTAGCCTCCACTTCATTCCTATGAGAGGTTCCATGATCATGAGAGTGTTAGAGAGTCCTTATGTTAGTATGAGAGCTTCTCAAGTTAATTTCAAGGCAAAAGCTTTGATCTTTGTTCTTAAAGATGGTGTTTTTAGTGGTTTGGAGCATCCATCTTTGGGGTTTTGGGTGATGGCATGCATAGGCTTCATCACAAGCTTTAGTTTAATCGATTTAGGCCTTCATAGCAATGTAAGCCCTTCCCTACTCTTAGATATTAACTATGAAGTTAAATGTTCATGTTGAAAGTTTGGGTTTGATTAATTAGAATGATGCATGCTATCATGTTATGCAAGTTTATGAAGTCATTATCTTGATCTTATGAGCTAAAAGCCACAACCTTTATGTTGAAATGTTGCATTATGCAACATGAGAATCTTCATAATCATTATGTCAACTTGCATATGAAGTCATAATCCGTATATGATGATATATGCGAGTTTCTAGCCATCATTCCATGTCTTTTGTCACCATGATTCGCTTATGTGCCAAGTTTGGGTTTATGCATGTTTTTGAGGCTTAAGAATGTAACATGCAAGCTAATGAACACATTTGTACCTCATTTGCCACCATGATTAACTTGTGGCTTAATACCCATTTTTGTCATTCCTTTGCCAAGTCTCTTCTTTTAATCCATTACGTTGTTGCGAACGTATATGCGAGTTTAAAAGCATTGGGTTATGTTATGGGTAATTTCTAATGACATGAAAATACAACTTGAAAACATGACTTGAAATATAACATGGAAGTTGACATGTAAGTATGCATAAAAACATAAGCTTGGGAATTTACCTATTAAGTTAGGTCTACCCATTGGGAATTTACCTATTAAGTTAGGTCTACCCAATTGCTTGAAAACTTGACTATGAACATGACACTAGACTAAACATGAAAGTGGCCAACTCGAGGTTGGGTTGAGTTTGCAACGTAAAACTACCCGGAACCGACCGGCCTAACTAGTAGTTGCAAACAATAGGACCCAATGTGAGAAGTTGGTCATGTTGTGCTTGAACCCGAGGTTAGACCAAGTTGTGGTGTAAAGCTACCCGGAACCGACCGGCTTAACTAGTAACCACAACAAAGTCTAATGTGAGAGGTTGGGGTGCATTAAGTAATTAATGCCACATGATAGGGTTAAGTTAATTTGATTAATGACTCTTAACCAAATATGACATGGGTAAATGGGTTAAGTAAATTGGTTAGGCTAATGATACTTAACAAAACATGACAAGGTTGGGTAGGTTAAGTGATTTGATTTGCCTAATGACGCTTAACCATTTTTATATGACTAGTGGACGGGGATTAAGTTAACCAACACTTAATCAATCCAACATGATAATTTGGCAAGGTTAAGTAAGTTTTCTTAATGACACTTAACCATACAAGATGATTAGGGGATGGGGTTAAGTAATTTACGCTTAACTAATCTGACACGGTAATTAGATGGGGTTAAGTAATCCACACTTAACTAATCTAAACACGGTAATTCGATGGGGTTAAGTTAAACACTTAACCAATTTAAACTCGGTAATTCGATGAGGTTAAGTAACCAATACTTAACCAACTTAACGTGATAATTTAATGGGGTTAAGCAACTTATACTTAACCAATTATACATGATGATTTGATGGGGTTAAGTAACTTACACTTAACCAATCTAATACGCGGACTTGATAAGGTTAAGTCACAAGACCTTTTTAGAATATACTTAACCATTGTAGTACGATTAGAGGATGGGGTTAAGCCAACCTATACTTAACCAATCCGACTCGATAATTTGATGGGATTAAGATAATCTATGCTTAATCGATCTAGCAAGATAATCCGATAGGATTAAGGTAAGCTAGTACTTGACCAATTTGACTTGATAGGGTTAAGTCATGAGCCTCTGGGTACACTTAACCAACTTGTGGGACTAAGTCTTGAACTTAAATACTTAGCCAATCTTTGACGTGATTCGTGGGCGGGTTAAGTCATGGACTTGAATGATAACACTTAACCCAATAGACAAACCCTAGCTAGAAGAACTAGGTAGAAAACCGTGGTTGATCAAGGATAACGGGAAAGGAAGCTAAGTGGTAAACCTTAGTTAAGGGTAACTAAGTAATAATTCTTAGCTAAGGACATAGGACTAATTCTCAAAACGATGAGTAACCTGATACGGTAGGTCATCGCTTAGTATACGAGGGGGAGCAAGTTATCTGACTTGGATAAAAGCTCCAGTGCACTGGGTGCCGAAGTGGAAGCTTCGGGGGACGTGAGGATATTCTTGGGATCCCTCTGTGGGCTGCCAGGTAATTATACTAGGCCCATGAGAGGTTAAGGTCTGCATTAGAAGGACCAAGAGTATGCCTTGGTTGCTATGCGAGCAACCTAAAGACTGGGATGGATTAGTGTGGATTCGACGATTCTTGTTTTTGCCCTGGATAGCGCATCGCCGACTACCTACCATCTTTAGTCAATCGTGTACGTGCGGAAAGGCAGGGAACCCCCAACAAACCATGTGCTTGCTATCGAGTCATGGGTGAGGTTGGCCCGTAGGAAAGTGGGCTATAGTGGGGCCGTGGAGTGGTTCTTATACATGATTTTTCTTGGATTGCCTTTCAGTAGTTGAGGGAGGGGTCACGTGGGACCATAGCCACGGGTACTAAAACAGACCTTGATATCTGCATTGGCAGACGATTTAAAGCTCCCGACCGAGTTCCGTATTTCTTGATTTGCCCTGGCACGGAACTCGGATGGCACATTGGGGAACATGTGCATCTAGACATGGAAAACAATTCACGATACATACGTGGGATCAAGGGCGCGGTTGACGGGTGGCGTAATCCCTAGTGGTCCTAGGTGGCCAAAACCCAAACCGAGACACGGAAACGTTCATTAGGTAGCATAATCCCTAGCGGTCCTAGGTGGCATAAATCCTAAGTGGATGCGCGATAATTCATGGTAAGGAAACACAACTAGATCCAGGGTTGCAGTCCAAAACAACTTCAAGGATAAACCATTTACATGGGAAAGCCCATATAGCCTACGGCAAAGGACTTAACTTATACATGGAAAGAAACATATGAGTTGAGTAACCTATATATGCGGCATATTAGGTTGACATGGACCATTACACGACTTTTGAGTAAGGGTCATTCACGGATAACTCGTAATACAGTTGGGGTACTAGTACGGTAGGTGCAGAGCGGATATACAGGATAGATGCCATGGGACGTTATACGCGATAGATATCTTGGGATATTTTACTTGATAGAAACCTGACAATGTGATACCTTGTTTTATCTTGACATCGTAGTTTATCACGATACCCTAGTTTATCTGAGTTCAGTAGTTCATCTTGTTAATTTGATTTAGCTTATCTATCTTGTCATCATGCTTATGTTCATCTCAGTTTCTCATGTCAGTTAACTTTACTAGTTTTTATGCTAATAGTAGATAGGGCTTACTCAGTCTTTTTGACTGACCCGTTTTGTTTCGCCTCTTTTCTTCCGTTTCCCCCCCAGGTTATAGGGAGGAAATACTGTTGTTTAGTTCGGACTTCTTCTGCTTGAAGGTCATCATGGATGGCTTGGACTTTTCTTGGCTAATGGCTACTTTACTGTTTTTACTTGGGGAGTAATTTATGAAAATGTCTTTATGCTTCTTTACTATTGTAAGACAGGTTTTGATGTACTCTGATGTAAAAGGCTTTAGACCTTATTTATTCATGTTATGAAAGTTTGATTTTACTTCCGCTATTTTTATATGTTCTGTCTTGTGATATTTCTGTGCATGTTTACCAATAATGCCCCTCCAAAGCTAGTGCATTCCTTTGCGAGTGACCCTAGTGGAGGCGGGGTGTTACACGTGGTATCAGAGCAGAAGGTTACCAGATTGGGCAAAAGTTTTTAAAGACCTTCTGAAAACTATTTGAAAATCGTTTATAAAGAAGCATTTTTCAAGAAAGTTTTCTTTTAAAAAGAAAAGGCTATTCCCCAAAGGCCATTAGCATTATCCTTGTTTCCTTAATTAAATCTCTTTTCCTTTCTTTCCTCCATCTGTAGTCACAGTGGTTTTAACTGCGACTAGTCTTTTCTATCTACGAAAGTACTTTCCATGCGATGGAGGTGGTTTTCAAGAGACCAGTGGCCGCGTTATAAGAAAGGATAGTGAGAAAGAGGATAAAGGATACGAGCTTAAGGATGAGCAACTTGTTGGTATGGCTTAGTCCTCAAAGGAGGGAGAAAGATGAACAATGAAACCCATGACGAGAAAGTATCTTTGGTATGGTGAAACGGGACGGATAGTTAAGTATTGTGGGACAAGGACAAGATCATCGTTGTATACCCTCACTAGAGTACCTGAGTAGGGGGATAACATCCTTGTTGAAGATCTAGTTATTCTTTTCTATCATCCCGCCAAGACTTTGTTTTGATCCCCGCATCATTTAAGTCCGCTTCGGTAGTTGAGTCTCTGCACCTTAAGTACTAACGTAATAGAGAATCCCATTTTTGTCTCAAAGTCCTATTGGAGAATCAGTCCATTTATACATGACTTGTTTGGATTTGGGAATGTCTATGCCAAGTGTTGAGTTTGGAAATAATGCTTATAAGCTGTGGATGGATTCTAGGGATGAAGTGGTTATCCAGTAGGGGGTGCCACTCTCGGTTTTGATAGGAGGGTAGTTAGACCTTTTGACTAGCCTTGGTAATGCCCTCGAAGTATCGGGTAACCTTTTTGAGGTTCTGTCATGACTAGTCACTTAGAATCCCTTGATGCCTTTATTGGAAATTTGAAGCCCGATCGAGTGGTGTTCGCCAATAAGACGAATGGTTTACTTCATTTATGCATGGGTTATAGAGATCACCCTAGTAAGTGCACATGATAACCTGATTGACATCTGTTTACTTTCAAGAGAAAGTTCTTCTACATGGAATGCCTTATGGTATATAAACGAGATCCAAGATTCACTAGTGAATTTTGGAAAGATTGCATGAGCTCATGAGTACGCAGTCATGTTTGCGTCAAGTATTCTAGGAAAAGGATAAGTGCAAGTGGAACGAGAGGCGACGAAGAAATGAGTTCCAGCTCATTTTATGGAAACAGGAATAAGAAGCTACAAAATCGCGAAGTTAAAAGACGACTTTGATGGTCAAAGACTAGATACGCGCATGATATCTCTTTTTGGGAGTATATCCTTGATCCCTGTTTTCTGTAGAGCTTACTTGTAGGCTATCTTTTGTGGACATCCTCTCGGTACTATTCTCCGTTACAAACCCTGTAAGGAGTTTGTCCTGTTTATCTTCTCGACCCTGTTTCAGGGAATTCTAGGTAGAACCCTATGGATGTAAACATGTATTTGAAACATGTTATGATTGATATGGTTGCAAGTGGTTGCTCGTGGATGCGCGAATACACATTAGATACTAGCTCGACTCGGTCACATTTCATATTGCATATGCACGAGTATTTATACTTGTTTATGGATGAAATCGAATGTATTATCATGCGATTGTTGCATATGAATGAATGATTGTGCACGCATATAGTATCTATATGACTAGGACTATTTGCATACATGTTGGATTCATGGCACTATACATATTTTGCATTAGAAAGATTATTCAGGCCTGATCATTAGCATTAGCTAAGGAACATGTACACACACGTTTTGCATATATTCATACAGCATTAGAAATCATCTAAGGACAATGGTTGCTTGTGGATGATGTTTTGAGTAGATGGATGATGGATGGTAGGATATGTTCTTCCTAACTTGGAGATTTCGGGGACGAAATCCTAAAAGGTGGGGAGAATGTAACAACCCGTATTTTTCGATAACGTGTTAAGACGAGAATCAAGGCAGAATTTAATTTTAAATTCTGAATCAAGTAAAACGGGCTATGCCATTGCGTTCATCTCGGAAAAATAAGCGAAATAGAGTCTGAGTTTTCGAGAATCGGAGTCCGTATGACCAAGATATGGCCTCGCGAAGTTTCACGAAAAATTCCCAAATTAAAGTATACTTAATTAAGTGAAATGGGTTGCGCAGAGAAATATATATATATTGATATATATATATATATAATTGAAAATTAAATAAATAAATATGCAAAAATGTTCAAAACAGCGAATTGGGAGAGGGGAATAACCGAACCGGCCCATTTTTGAGGTCGACCCGAGCCCGCTGGGTCGACTAGGGGTTAATCCAGGCAGGGTGTTTGGCTGTCAACCCGTGGGCCGATTCGCTCAAATGCAGATTTTGCATTTGGATGGTTCTCATGGTTCATCTTTAATCTAAAGGCCCTAGATGGTTCCTACACTTGACTTCTTCCCCAAGACATGCTTTGATGGCTTGGATTGAATCTAGGTTTAATCCTATGGCCTAAAACACTTGCCTAATCTATAAATAAGACCCTAACATATCCTAGCCTCCACTTCATTCCTATGAGAGGTTCCATGATCATGAGAGTGTTAGAGAGTCCTTATGTTAGTATGAGAGCTTCTCAAGTTAATTTCAAGGCAAAAGCTTTGATCTTTGTTCTTAAAGATGGTGTTTTTAGTGGTTTGGAGCATCCATCTTTGGGTTTTTGGGTGATGGCATGCATAGGCTTCATCACAAGCTTTAGTTTAATCGATTTAGGCCTTCATAGCAATGTAAGCCCTTCCCTACTCTTAGATATTAACTATGAAGTTAAATGTTCATGTTGAAAGTTTGGGTTTGATTAATTAGAATGATGCATGCTATCATGTTATGCAAGTTTATGAAGTCATTATCTTGATCTTATGAGCTAAAAGCCACAACCTTTATGTTGAAATGTTGCATTATGCAACATGAGAATCTTCATAATCATTATGTCAACTTGCATATGAAGTCATAATCCGTATATGATGATATATGCGAGTTTCTAGCCATCATTCCATGTCTTTTGTCACCATGATTCGCTTATGTGCCAAGTTTGGGTTTATGCATGTTTTTGAGGCTTAAGAATGTAACATGCAAGCTAATGAACACATTTGTGCCTCATTTTCCACCATGATTAACTTGTGGCTTAATACCCATTTTTGTCATTCCTTTGCCAAGTCTCTTCTTTTAATCCATTACGTTGTTGCGAACGTATATGCGAGTTTAAAAGCATTGGGTTATGTTATGGGTAATTTCTAATGACATGAAAATACAACTTGAAAACATGACTTGAAATATAACATGGAAGTTGACATGTAAGTATGCATAAAAACATAAGCTTGGGAATTTACCTATTATGTCAGGTCTACCCATTGGGAATTTACCTATTAAGTTAGGTCTACCCAATTGCTTGAAAACTTGACTATGAACATGACACTAGACTAAACATGAAAGTGGCCAACTCGAGGTTGGGTTGAGTTTGCAACGTAAAACTACCCGGAACCGACCGGCCTAACTAGTAGTTGCAAACAATAGGACCCAATGTGAGAAGTTGGTCATGTTGTGCTTGAACCCGAGGTTAGACCAAGTTGTGGTGTAAAGCTACCCGGAACCGACCGGCTTAACTAGTAACCACAACAAAGTCTAATGTGAGAGGTTGGGGTGCATTAAGTAATTAATGCCACATGATAGGGTTAAGTTAATTTGATTAATGACTCTTAACCAAATATGACATGGGTAAATGGGTTAAGTAAATTGGTTAGGCTAATGATACTTAACAAAACATGACAAGGTTGGGTAGGTTAAGTGATTTGATTTGCCTAATGACGCTTAACCATTTTTATACGACTAGTGGACGGGGATTAAGTTAACCAACACTTAATCAATCCAACATGATAATTTGGCAAGGTTAAGTAAGTTTTCTTAATGACACTTAACCATACAAGATGATTAGGGGATGGGGTTAAGTAATTTACGCTTAACTAATCTGACACGGTAATTAGATGGGGTTAAGTAATCCACACTTAACTAATCTAAACACGGTAATTCGATGGGGTTAAGTTAAACACTTAACCAATTTAAACTCGGTAATTCGATGAGGTTAAGTAACCAATACTTAACCAACTTAACGTGATAATTTAATGGGGTTAAGCAACTTATACTTAACCAATTATACATGATGATTTGATGGGGTTAAGTAACTTACACTTAACCAATCTAATACGCGGACTTGATAAGGTTAAGTCACAAGACCTTTTTAGAATATACTTAACCATTGTAGTACGATTAGAGGATGGGGTTAAGCCAACCTATACTTAACCAATCCGACTCGATAATTTGATGGGATTAAGATAATCTATGCTTAATCGATCTAGAAAGATAATCCGATAGGATTAAGGTAAGCTAGTACTTGACCAATTTGACTTGATAGGGTTAAGTCATGAGCCTCTGGGTACACTTAACCAACTTGTGGGACTAAGTCTTGAACTTAAATACTTAGCCAATCTTTGACGTGATTTGTGGGCGGGTTAAGTCATGGACTTGAATGATAACACTTAACCCAATAGACAAACCCTAGCTAGAAGAACTAGGTAGAAAACCGTGGTTGATCAAGGATAACGGGAAAGGAAGCTAAGTGGTAAACCTTAGTTAAGGGTAACTAAGTAATAATTCTTAGCTAAGGACATAGGACTAATTCTCAAAACGATGAGTAACCTGATACGGTAGGTCATCGCTTAGTATACGAGGGGGAGCAAGTTATCTGACTTGGATAAAAGCTCCAGCGCACTGGGTGCCGAAGTGGAAGCTTCGGGGGACGTGAGGATATTCTTGGGATCCCTCTGTGGGCTGCCAGGTAATTATACTAGGCCCATGAGAGGTTAAGGTCTGCGTTAGAAGGACCAAGAGTATGCCTTGGTTGCTATGCGAGCAACCTAAAGACTGGGATGGATTAGCGTGGAGTCGACGATTCTTGTTTTTGCCCTGGATAGCGCATCGCCGACTACCTACCATCTTTAGTCAATCGTGTACGTGCGGAAAGGCAGGGAACCCCCAACAAACCATGTGCTTGCTATCGAGTCATGGGTGAGGTTGGCCCGTAGGAAAGTGGGCTATAGTGGGGCCGTGAGTGGTTCTTATACATTATTTTTCTTGGATTCCCTTTCAGTAGTTGAGGGAGGGGTCACGTGGGACCATAGCCACGGGTACAAAAACAGACCTTGATATCTGCATTGGCAGACGATTTAAAGCTCCCGACCGAGTTCCGTATTTCTTGATTTGCCCTGGCACGGAACTCGGATGGCACATTGGGGAACATGTGCATCTAGACATGGAAAACAATTCACGATACATACGTGGGATCAAGGGCGCGGTTGACGGGTGGCGTAATCCCTAGTGGTCCTAGGTGGCCAAAACCCAAACCGAGACACGGAAACGTTCATTAGGTAGCATAATCCCTAGCGGTCCTAGGTGGCATAAATCCTAAGTGGACGCGCGATAATTCATGGTAAGGAAACACAACTAGATCCATGGTTGCAGTCCAAAACAACTTCAAGGATAAACCATTTACATGGGAAAGCCCGTATAGCCTACGGCAAAGGACTGAACTTATACATGGAAAGAAACATATGAGTTGAGTAACCTATATATGCGGCATATTAGGTTGACATGGACCATTACACGACTTTTGAGTAAGGGTCATTCACGGATAACTCGTAATACAGTTGGGGTACTAGTACGGTAGGTGCAGAGCGGATATACAGGATAGATGCCATGGGACGTTATACGCGATAGATATCTTGGGATATTATACTTGATAGAAACCTGACAATGTGATACCTTGTTTTATCTTGACATCGTAGTTTATCACGACACCCTAGTTTATCTGAGTTCAGTAGTTCATCCTGTTAATTTGATTTAGCTTATCTATCTTGTCATCATGCTTATGTTCATCTCAGTTTCTCAAGTCAGTTAACTTTACTAGTTTTTATGCTAATAGTAGATAAGGCTTACTCAGTCTTTTTGACTGACCCGTTTTGTTTCGCCTCTTTTCTTCCGTTTCCCCCCCAGGTTACAGGGAGGAAATACTGTTGTTTAGTTCGGACTTCTTCTGCTTGAAGGTCATCATGGATGGCTTGGACTTTTCTTGGCTAATGGCTACTTTACTGTTTTTACTTGGGGAATAATTTATGAAAATGTCTTTATGCTTCTTTACTATTGCAAGACAGGTTTTGATGTACTCTGATGTAAAAGGCTTTAGACCTTATTTATTCATGTTATGAAAGTTTGATTTTACTTCCGCTATTTTTATATGTTCTGTCTTGTGATATTTCTGTGCATGTTTACCAATAATGCCCCTCTAAAGCTAGTGCATTCCTTTGCGAGTGACCCTAGTGGAGGCGGGGTGTTACACATAACGTCGAAAACAGATCTCTATTGCGAGATCCATGGCATGGATAAGCATTGGAAGACAATTAGCAAGCGAACAGGCAAGGACCAGGCGAAAGAAGCTTGACTTGAAAAGTCGAAGACACCCCTTCACAAAAGGGGGGGCAAATGTTACTACCTAAATTGTCATGGCACAAAATAGCAGGTGAAGGGATGTCAAGTAAACAGAAGAAGGGAATAAGGAATTTGAAAGTAATTCAGGCTGGTACCCCCTTTGGAGAAAGAGGAACCCGAAACCTACCAGGTATCGGCAAAGGTCCATCCGACCGAGTCTACCCGCCAAGAATCAACCAATGGACACCAATACATTAGAAGAGGAAAAGCATTGGGATGCTACATCAAAATGATTTGGAACCAATCCTCGAAGAAATGGCTTCATGGATATAGAAAGGGGTTATTTCCATAAGTGACACAAGTACCACCGAAGGCTACCCTCCCGGGAGCCGAACCGGGAGGTAAAACCGAGACTCAAGCAATGATACGGCCACTCGTAGTTGTAATGACCCGGGATTTTGACGACTTTGGTTATCGCCATAAACACGATGTCGATAACCAATCATCGAAAAATACCGATCATTAATGAAAGAAATTAGAGGGTGAGGAAAGATAAGATAGAAACTTAGAATAGAAGAAGAAGAAGAAGAACACAATATCAGAGTAACATGAATCTCACAACGGAATGAATAAATATATTTCATAACATAACTTTGAAATACAAATCTGTACTTGAAAATACATATCATTATCAAAGTACAGCACTTACAACACAGCGGAAATAACTATAGCTATATGATCCTGAAGCCTCCTGCTCCAAGCTCTTCTGGTATATCTGTATATCCTGACTACTTGACTGCCCGTACAAATTTAGGCACCCAAGAGTTTAGGGAAAACAACAAAATAAACTCCGGGTCAGTCCTCGGACTGGTATGAGTAAAAAAGATTAAAACAGTTCAAGCAGGTAATCGATATCTCATAAGACCATGTCGTATAACGGAACGGGTTTTTCCCTTATGAGAATCCAAATATCTTTATATCAAAAACCTTTTGATATTATAATTGTAACAACCCGAATTTTTATAACATGTTAATACAAGAATCAAGGAAGAATTAAATTTTAAAATAAGAATCAAGGGAAATGGTTTGCGTCATTGCATTCGACTCGAAATTTTACATGAAATAGAGTCCGAGATTTCGAAAATCAGAGTCCGTATGACCAAGTTATGGCATGTACAAGTTTCAGCAGACTTTCAGGCAGACTGACCCCAGGTCGACTGTAGTGTCGACTGCACAGTCGACTTCCCCCTCCCCCCACCCCACCCCAGGTCGACTGTAATGTCGACCTCCCCCCTGTACAGGTCGACCTGGTCGGCCTGGTATGGCCCAGAACCCATTTTTGAGGCCCGGGATGAGTTTTGATGGTCCGTGAAACACCCCACCACCGCCAGGGTGGCTCTTGCAAGCACTCTGACTTTGGAGGGGTGTTTGAATCAGGTAAACATGCAAAATGATATATCAAGGCAGAACAAGAACATATGTATATATGTCAACAGAGTAAATAACATAGATAAAACAGCGGAAGATTTAAACCATTTCAAAACAAGTCTGGTACAACATAATATCAATTTTCCCAATAAACAAGTCTAGATAAAACAACATCATCTGAAAACAGAAATACATAAAGTACTATCCCCAAAATGAAGTGATAAACCATAGCTAGCTCAATGTCCAAACCGTACATGAGCAAATCCAGTAAGCAAGCTGTAAAGATCCAAGCTAAGCTCCAATGTTCCCACCCTGAGAACCTGAGGGGGGGGAACGGAAGAAAAGAGGCAAAAGAAAACAGGTCAGTCAAAAAGACTGAGTAAGCCCTACTACAATCAATGTAAACTGATAAAGTTAACTGGTATGGGAAGCAAGGGATGAACATAAGGATAACAACATACTAGCATGATGATTAACTATCCAGGTAGATAAAGGTGTCATCGCATAATCAGGATTAAGGTTTTGCACCACAGGTGTACTAGTAAACTAACATGACTTGAATAAACGAGTATTGATCTCTTGGCCCAAGCTTTGGCCCAATAACATGAAGTGACCCCAATACGAGGTCCAAAGTGTAAACAAGAAGTGATCCCCAGGCCCAAGTTTGGCCCAACATCAAGAATGACCCAAACCAAGGTCCAACTAGCACGGTCTAGTCGATCGGCTCCCTAAAGCCTAACTCGTCAAGTGTCTGTGTCATACGGCCCAACTACGAAGTGTAGCTAAACTGTGCTAGGTCCACCCTAGTGTGTATCAAGTCCTAGGGTGTCATCCACCGACACAAACCAAGCACGCACAGTTTAAACCTACTGGTGCCCGTGCCTGCTTTTTCAACTCCGGACCATGTGCACGATCATGGCCCGCCTGAACCCACACCGGCGCACCTACTCAGCCGTCGTTTGGTCGCTTACATGGCATCCCAGTAATCGTGCCCCTCCCTAGCCTAGTCCCTAGGGTGTCATGATACGACTAAGAGGGTTACTGGTGCAAAGGACCACGCAACTAGGGTTTCCTTAATGGGTTAACGTGGTTAACCCAACTCATTCAAGTACCAAGTTGGTTAAGTGTACCCAAGGTTCATGACTTAACCCTACCAACCCATCGTGTTTTCATTGGTTAAGTATTCCAGCGGTCCATGACTTAAACCTAATCACAAGGCATTAATTAATTAATGCGCCTTAACCTCTCACGTTAGACTTTGTTGTGGTTACTAGTTAAGCCGGCGGGTCCGGGTAGCTTTACACCACAACTTGGTCTAACCTCGGGTTCAAGGTACAACATGACCAACTTCTCACATTGGGTCTTATTGTTTGTAGCAACTAGTTAAGCCGGTCGGTTCCGGGTAGGTTTACGCTACAAACTCAACCCAACCTCGAGTTGGTCACACTTATCTTTTCTAAGTGTCATGTCCACCATGTTTCCAAAACACATTACAAGTTTTTCAAGCAATTGGGTAGACCTAACTTAATAGGTAAATTCCCAATGGGTAGACTTAACTTAATAGGTAAATTCCCAAGCTTACGTTTTAATGTCTTTTAAGTTTACCCAACCCCAAACGCAATCCCATCGCTTACATATCGCAATAGCGCATAAAGGATAGAAAGAGGGAACTTTGCATAATCATGACATAAAAGTGTTGAAGCCACAAGTTCAACATGGTGGCATATGAGACAAAGATGTGATCATAAACTTGCATATCTTGTTATCAACTTGCAAAATATTCATAAGCATGCATAACATCATTTTAACTTGCATAGTGTTCATATGCATACATAACATGGTTTCAACTTGCATAAAGTTCATATGCATGCATAACATCATTTTAACTTGCATAGTGTTCATATGCATACATAACATGATTTCAACTTGCATAAAGTTCATATGCATGCATAACATCATTTTAACTTGCATAGTGTTCATATGCATACATAACATGATTTCAACTTGCATAAAGTTCATATGCATGCATAACATCATTTTAACTTGCATAGTGTTCATATGCATGCATAACATGATAGCATGAACAAAATGTTCAACCCAAACTTGCATAACATACTTGCATACCATAACATGACATACTTGCCTATAAACTTGCATATTACAACATGATAAACTTGCATATCAACTTGCATATTACAACATGATAAACTTGTATATCAACTTACATAACATATGACAACTTGCATATCAAACTTGCATACAAAACTTGCATAGCATATGACAACTTGCATATCATACTTGCATAATAAAACTTGCATGACATATGGTAACTTGCATATCATACTTGCATACTAAAACTTGCATAACATATGATAGAAAACTCGCATATCATACTTTTAACTTTAAAGTTCAAGTATGAAAGGAATAGGGCTTACAATGCTTATGCGGACTCAAATGAGTTTAGCAAATGTAAGAAACCCCTTATGCAACTAATTAAACCCCAAAAATGCAAGCAAACTTGATCAAGACTCCTCCTTTATGATGCCAATAGAGAAACAAGACTTTAATGCAAGCTAAAGAGGATCATACAAGCCTAAATACACTTGTATGCATGGTAATCTCTTAAAAATTTGATTTAGGAATTTATGAAGAGAGTGGAGGCCATGAGAGGTTTGATTTTGACATAGTTTAGTTGCTAGAATGAATAATGAATGATTTAGGGTAGGTTAGGGTCTTATTTATAGATTAGGCTAGTGTTTTAGGCCCTTAGATTAACCCTAAATTAGATTAGGTCCCTTAGATTTCAGAGCCTTCCAGAAACCAGCCCTAAGACCAAGCCCAAACCCCAAACTGGTGCACCCAACCACAGAACTCTCTAGAAACTGTGCAGGTTTCTGGCTCGACACGGGCGCACTTCCCAAGTGCGCCAGTGTAAAAATGTGTTGGCGCACTTCACAAGTGCGCCAGTGCATTTTTGTGTTGGCGCACTTCACAAGTGCGCCAGTGCATTCTGGCTAGTTTTCGGTTTTTCTGCCTAACTTCATTCGTCCATATCTTCTTCATACGGACTCCGATTTTCGAAAACTCAGACTCTATTTCGCGTATTTTTCCGAGACGAACGCAATGGCATAGCCCGTTTCCCTTGATTCAGATTATAGAATTAAATTCTGCCTCAATTTATGTTATAACAGGTTATTGAAAATACGGGTTGTTACATTCTCCCCTCCTTAAGGGATTTCGTCCCCGAAATCTTCAAGTTAGGAAGAACGTATCCTACCATCCAACATCCATCTACTCAAAACATCATCCACGAGCAATCATTGTCCTTACAAGATTCTAAATGCTGGATGAACATATGCAAAGGTGTGTGTATATGTACTTATCTAATGCGAATATCATCAATGCAAATTATGTTAGTGAAATGAATCCATATGTATGCAATTCCTAACATAATGTATAACATCTATATGTGTGCACATAACATACATCCATATGCAACATCCGTGTGATAACACAAAAATTTCCATCCATGAATAAGCATAAACACTCATGCATATGCAATATGAGGAGTGTGTGAGCCGATCTAGTGCCTAACGTGTATAATGCATCCACGAGTAACCACTTGCAACCATCAAGCATAACATGTTTCAAACACATGTTTCATCCAAAGGGTTTCTACCTAAGGTTCTCATGACAAGATTAACACGATAAACTAGATAATCCAGACAAACATGGATAGCAAAAGATATGCTACAAAGAGACCGGGAAGATAAGCAGGATATACTCTTTTCGGATTACAAGAAATCCCTTCCTAACCCCAATCCTATAAAAGCCCAAAAGGTTTAGTCAACCTAACGGACCCCTTCAAACCCTGACATGTATTACTAGCCAATAAGCCATACCTCCCGACAGAAGTAGGACCGAAAATGGGACCGAGAGGATATACGTAAAAAGATAACATGCGAGTAAGTTCCACAGGAAAACAAGGATCAAGGATATGCTCTTAAAAAGAGATATGATGCGCGTATCCAGCCTTCAATATTCTAAGTCACGTTTCCTTGAGTTTAACTCCACTGTGCTTTGACTGTCTTTTACTTCATGATTTCTTAGCTTCTTAACTCTTATTTCCAAATATGAGTTGGAACCTATTTCATTGTCGCCCCTCGTCTTCCTCTTTCACTTACTCTTCTATCATTCTTGGCTTAAACATAACTATGACATCATGGTTTCATGCAAGCTCTCCAAAATTCACTAGTGAATCCTGGATCTCGTTTACTTACCATAAAGTATTCTACGCAGCAGAATTTTTCTTGGAAATACCAATCCATATTGCCAATTGCTCTTACCAACAGGATTTTCTATAACTCATGCTTGAACGAAATGGGTCATCCGCCTGCGAATGGTAGGCTGTACTTAGATTCAGTTGCTTGCCCAAGACTTCCCGTAGACTATCTCAAAACTTGACTGGTGAAGATTAAGTCATGGTTACTAACTATACTTTAGGGAACCTCGTGCAACTGCTTTATTTCTTGAAAGTAAACTGTCGCTAGCTATGATGCAGTCCTTTCGCTCTTTACCGGAGTGAAATGAGCGCTCTTCGTGAGTCTACCTACTATGACCCACATGCTCGTATTCTCTTTCCTTGACCTAGGCAGTCCATCCACGAAATCCTTCGTGATGCTTTTCCCTCTTCTATTGCGGGGACCTCTAATGGATATAATAGGCCACCGGGCTTCTATAACTCGGCCTTAATCTGTTGGCACCACATGCACCTTGGGACAAACTTGGCCACCTCCCTGTGTAATGTGCATCTTCAAGAGCCTTCTTTCTCTCATTGCGTCCTAGCTATCCCTTGTCATCTATAGCGAGGTGTCTTAACATCTCGCCTCGAATCAACTTGTTCATGATCTCGACTAACTGCGGGTCTACTTTCTGTGAAGTCCCTACTTGATCCAGAAGGGTAGGTCTAAGCTCAAGGGACGCTAACTAACTAATTAAACTGAGAGAACTTCTTATTTCAATTGTCCTCGTCGGAGCTTTCCGGTCTTGAACTGCGACCACTTTAGCAGGATCCACCACTAAGCCTTGCTTAGAAACTATATGCCCAAGAAATCTAACTCCTTTTTCTCCAAAATGTCATTTGGAGAACTTGGCCTTCAACTGATGCGCTCTAAGCGTATCCATCACCTCCACGAGATGCCTTGCGTGCTCTTCCTCATCCTTTGGGAAGATCAGAATATCATCTACGAAGATTACCACAACCTCGTTCAGGAACTCCCTAGACACCCTACTTACCAAGTCCACGAAGTATGCGGGTGCATTAGTCAAGCCGAACGGCATGACAAGCCATTCGAAGAATCCTATCTGGAGTTCTGAACGCAGTCTTGTCTATACTATCCTCAGCTACCCTGAGCTGATGGAATCCAGTAGCAAGATCAAGAGAGAACAGATGTTCCTACAAGCTGATCAAACAGATCATCGATCCTTGGCAATGGTTGTCTATTCTTCTTGTTCAACTCACGATAATCAACATACGGGCGAAGCGAACTGTCCACATTAGTAGCGAATACTACTAGAGCACCTTCCTTGGAAATGCTTCATCGAATGGAGTTCTTCTCAAGCAACTCCTTCACTTGCTTACTTAGCTCCCGTCTCACGGGACCATGTGCCTTACCGGCCACATAACTGGCTTGGCATTATCAACCAGATAAATGTGGAAATCTATCTCTCGTTTAGGGGTAACCCCCTTCACATCACCCAAGATATCAGGATATTCTCGGACCACCCTCACCGATTGCAAACTATCGATAGACGAGTCGAGGGATTTAAGATAACACAACATGACGAGACTCATAGGGTTACTAGAAATTCCTAGGGTATTACCGAGGCGAGTCATGAGCCTCACAACCCTATGCTCAAAAATCAAGAATGGCTCCAAAACTGGACAACCAATCCATGGTCAAAATCAACTCATACCCCATGAAACCGAGAATACAAGCATCACACGAGAACTCTACACTGGAGATAGAGTTTTTCAAATCCGCGTAGATAATAGACACGTGGGCGAAAACCCCAATTGGATTTGAACGGGATCATAAACTAGACTAGTACTCAGGTGCAAACTTTCAACTAGATCAGATGAAATAAGCTATGCGATGCACCAAAATCAAACAAGGTATGAACAGAAAAATCAGAAATGTATACAAGGCTTTCAACAGAAATACTACCTCGATCGGGAACTGGAGCAGCATTGAGAGCATGAACTTGCCCTCTCGAAGGTCCAGCACGCTGAGTCTGACCCTGGCCTTGCCCTTGCTTCTTCGGGCAATCCTTACTGAAATGTCCAGTCTCACCGCAGAAAAAGCATTCACCATTCTTCCTTTTTCTCTTCCGACAATCCTTACTAAGATGCCCAACTGAACCGCAATAATGGCACTTCCTCTTGTTGTTCTTGTTCTTATTGCCTTGACTGCTCTGACCGCTTGGATTACCCTGATTTCCTTTCCACTGGGAATCGGTCTTCTTGGCTTGAGTATCATTCATCTTGATCTCCTCCTTGTCACTCCTACTCTCTTCATTAAGTAGGGCCATATTCACCAAACTCTCGAAAGTTGCCCCCAAGGGTATATGAGTCATGGCCAAACCATGTAATGGCTCGTTTAATCCTAGAGCAAAGTATAGGGCCTTCTTCTGAGCTGTGTTAACTAAGTCTAAACCGACCTGAGCCAGTTGATTAAACTGATCTATGTATTCCCTAATAGTCATGTCCCCTTGCCTCAGTGATAGGAACCTTAGTCCAAACTTTCCGCGAAAGTTTTCCCAAGTCTCAATTGGCCTAGTAACGGTGGTGACCACCCACCAACGTGCAGCTTCTTCCTTTAGCAACCATACTGCCAATAAAATCTTCCTACGGTCATCTATATCAAAGAAGGAAAAAAGATCTTCGGTTTCTTTCAACCAATTCCTTGCCTCCACATAAGTCTCGGTTCCAAAGAAATTCTTGCAACCCATCGCCTTAAAATCTTGGCAAATCTCTGCGAAGTCAGTTTGAGGATGCTGAGGGGAAGGAGGAAGAGGAACCTCAGCGACAGGAGGAAGAGGAACATCAACTACCGGAGGAGGAGTAATATTTGCGGGGCCGGCTTCGGTCGCCCTAGCCTCCAAAAGTCTCCTATACCAAACAGGTACGTGTACTCCCTCCGGAATGGCAAAGTTATCGGCCATACTGAAAACGAAGACAAAGATAGATTCAGAATGGAGAAAAACGAAGGAATTTTGCTAATGGCTTTTTGGGGAATATCCTTTAAAATAAACTAGACTTTTCTTTGGAAAATACTTTATACTTGGTTTTGAAAATAGTTTTCCAAAAAGTTTTTAAAAAAAACCTTTTTGTTCTTTCTCGTAAACCATATACTCTGATACCAAATGAAACACCCCACCTCCGCCAGGGTGGCTCTTGCAAGCACTCTGACCTTGGAGGGGTGTTTGAATCAGGTAAACATGCAAAATGATATATCAAGGCAGAACAAGAACATATGTATATATGTAAACAGAGTAAATAACATAGATAAAACAGCGGAAGATTTAAACCATTTCAAAACAAGTCTGGTACAACATAATATCAATTTTCCCAATAAACAAGTCTAGATAAAACAACATCATCTGAAAACAGAAATACATAAAGTACTATCCCCAAAATGAAGTGATAAACCATAGCTATCTCAATGTCCAAACCGTACATGAGCAAATCCAGTAAGCAAGCTGTAAAGATCCAAGCTAAGCTCCAATATTCCCACCCTGAGAACCTGAGGGGGGGAAACGGAAGCAAAGAGGCGAAAGAAAACAGGTCAGTCAAAAAGACTGAGTAAGCCCTACTACAATCAATGTAAACTGATAAAGTTAACTGGTATGGGCAACAAGGGATGAACATAAGGATAACAACATACTAGCATGATGATTAACTATCAAGGTAGATAAAGGTGTCATCGCATAATCAGGATTAAGGTTTTGCACCACAGGTGTACTAGTAAACTAACATGACTTGAATAAACGAGTATTGATCTCTTGGCCCAAGCTTTGGCCCAATAACATGAAGTGACCCCAATACGAGGTCCAAAGTGTAAACAAGAAGTGATCCCCAGGCCCAAGTTTGGCCCAACATCAAGAATGACCCAAACCAAGGTCCAACTAGCACGGTCTAGTCGATCGGCTCCCTAAAGCCTAACTCGTCAAGTGTCTGTGTCATACGGCCCAACTACGAAGTGTAGCTAAACTGTGCTAGGTCCACCCTAGGGTGTATCAAGTCCTAGGGTGTCAACCACCGACACAAACCAAGCACGCACAGTTTAAACCTACTGGTGCCCGTGCCTGCTTTTTCAACTCCGGACCATGTGCACGATCATGGCCCGCCTGAACCCACACCGGCGCACCTACTCAGCCGTCGTTTGGTCGCTTACATGGCATCCCAGTAATCGTGCCCCTCCCTAGCCTAGTCCCTAGGGTGTCATGATAAGACTAAGAGGGTTACTGGTGCAAAGGACCACGCAACTAGGGTTTCCTTAATGGGTTAACGTGGTTAACCCAACTCATTCAAGTACCAAGTTGGTTAAGTGTACCCAAGATTCATGACTTAACCCTACCAACCCATCGTGTTTTCATTGGTTAAGTATTCCAGCGGTCCATGACTTAACCCTAATCACAAGGCATTAATTAATTAATGCGCCTTAACCTCTCACATTAGACTTTGTTGTGGTTACTAGTTAAGCCGGCGGGTCCAGGTAGCTTTACACCACAACTTGGTCTAACCTCGGGTTCAAGGTACAACATGACCAACTTCTCACATTGGGTCTTATTGTTTGTAGCAACTAGTTAAGCCGGTCGGTTCCGGGTAGGTTTACGCTACAAACTCAACCCAACCTCGAGTTGGTCACACTTATCTTTTCTAAGTGTCATGTCCACCATGTTTCCAAAACACATTACAAGTTTTTCCAGCAATTGGGTAGACCTAACTTAATAGGTAAATTCCCAAGCTTACGTTTTTATGTCTTTTAAGTTTACCCAACCCCAAACGCAATCCCATCGCTTACATATCGCAATAGCGCATAAAGGATAGAAAGAGGGAACTTTGCATAATCATGACATAAAAGTGTTGAAGCCACAAGTTCAACATGGTGGCATATGAGACAAAGATGTGATCATAAACTTGCATATCTTGTTATCAACTTGCAAAATATTCATAAGCATGCATAACATCATTTTAACTTGCATAGTGTTCATATGCATACATAACATGGTTTCAACTTGCATAAAGTTCATATGCATGCATAACATCATTTTAACTTGCATAGTGTTCATATGCATACATAACATGATTTCAACTTGCATAAAGTTCATATGCATGCATAACATCATTTTAACTTGCATAGTGTTCATATGCATACATAACATGATTTCAACTTGCATAAAGTTCATATGCATGCATAACATCATTTTAACTTGCATAGTGTTCATATGCATGCATAACATGATAGCGTGAACAAAATGTTCAACCCAAACTTGCATAACATACTTGCATACCATAACATGACATACTTGCCTATAAACTTGCATATTACAACATGATAAACTTGCATATCAACTTGCATATTACAACATGATAAACTTGCATATCAACTTACATAACATATGACAACTTGCATATCAAACTTGCATACAAAACTTGCATAGCATATGACAACTTGCATATCATACTTGCATAATAAAACTTGCATGACATATGGTAACTTGCATATCATACTTGCATACTAAAACTTGCATAACATATGATAGAAAACTCGCATATCATACTTTTAACTTTAAAGTTCAAGTATGAAAGGAATAGGGCTTACAATGCTTATGCGGACTCAAATGAGTTTAGCAAATGTAAGAAACCCCTTATGCAACTAATTAAACCCCAAAAATGCAAGCAAACTTGATCAAGACTCCTCCTTTATGATGCCAATAGAGAAACAAGACTTTAATGCAAGCTAAATAGGATCATACAAGCCTAAATACACTTGTATGCATGGTAATCTCTTAAAAATTTGATTTAGGAATTTATGAAGAGAGTGGAGGCCATGAGAGGTTTGATTTTGACATAGTTTAGTTGCTAGAATGAATAATGAATGATTTAGGGTAGGTTAGGGTCTTATTTATAGATTAGGCTAGTGTTTTAGGCCCTTAGATTAACCCTAAATTAGATTAGAACCCTTAGATTTCGGAGCCTTCCAGAAACCAGCCCTAAGACCAAGCCCAAACCCCAAACTGGTGCACCCAACCACAGAACTCTCTAGAAACTGTGCAGGTTTTCTGGCTCGACACGGGCGCACTTCCCAAGTGCGCCAGTGTAAAAATGTGTTGGCGCACTTCACAAGTGCGCCAGTGCATTTTTGTGTTGGCGCACTTCACAAGTGCGCCAGTGCATTCTGGCTAGTTTTCGGTTTTTCTGCCTAACTTCATTCGTCCATATCTTCTTCATACGGACTCCGATTTTCGAAAACTCAAACTCTATTTCGCGTATTTTTCCGAGACGAACGCAATGGCATAGCCCGTTTCCCTTGATTCAGATTATAGAATTAAATTCTGCCTCAATTTATGTTATAACAGGTTATTGAAAATACGGGTTGTTACAGTCCGAATTGACTCTAGGGATGATCTAAGGGCCTAAATGAGTTCCTACATCTATAAATACAACCTAAGGCCTAACCCTAATTCACTACAACATGTCTAGCCACCATTATACTGCTAAAATCCCTCTTGATCATGGTCGCCTTCTCTAATCTTCTTCTTAAGCTTTCATACGCAATCCAATGCAAAGATGAAGACTTCTACAACAATTCAAGGAGATGAATTAACAACTCTACAACGTTTCTACATCGATTTCAGTTCTTAATTCGCTAGCCATGCTATGTAAGTTCTAGTTACTTTTTAGATTAAAATACTTAATTTTAATATGGCTATGGAATAAAGTGTAATTGGATATAAGCATGATTATCAATTCAGACCTATTCCTGTTTACCTTTGAACCTTGAGTTTTGAGACTTGTTCATCTCCATTCTTATGTCTAGTTCATGCTCTATTCAGTCGTTGTAAATCAGTTTCTTGGATTCATGTTGATATTATTATCAATATCCAATCTTTATGCCTATCATGATGTTTTTATGTTGTTTTCTCTCTGATCTTGTTTTATTGCAAAATTCTACCTTTCCCCTATTTATTTTCTTTTGATGAACCTAGATCAATTTCGGATCTAGGCCTAAACCACGATTTTGCGTACGATTGAATACGGGGAAAAAGTATGGGAATATTACCTATTTTGATATATGTGATTGGTGGAATTGATGGCATAACATGAAAATTGGATATATGGGTATTATTGCCGTTAATATGAAATTTGATAATTGGGTATCGCCACTAAAATGGTAATTGCAAGAATTGGGATTGGCATATGTAATTTGGCTAGAACTTGATAGGTGTAAATTGGCATAAATTTGGCATACATATAAAATGGCATGAACTGAACATATGTAAATTTGGTATGAATTAGGCATATGTAAAACTGATATGTAATCTAGAACTTGGGCATATGTTAATTATGTGAGATTTGTAGTTGAAACACATATGATAATTTATGTCTTGAAAAGGGGCTAATATGAACACGCCTAAGTGGGTTTTTGGTAGTTGGCATGTAATAGCCTTAAAGGAGGGATAAATATAAATTGAGATAAGTTGCCTTTAATGGCATAAGATAAATTGTGGTAAAATTGGTATGATTTTGCATACCATTAATTGATGAACATAATTGAGTCAATTATGGACATCGTTAAATTAGGGATTAACTAATAATTTGAATAGGGAAATTATTAAGACTGGGGTAAATGATTATAAGTGATAATCAATGCTTAGGACACGAGGTTGGACTCATTTGTGACATAAAATTGCCCGGACCCGCCAGGCGAATCTAGTAGTCACAAATGGTAGCCCAATGTGAGAGGTCCTAGGCCCAAATTAAAAGCGTAATAGTTGTAAAGACACGAGGTTAGACTCTTTTATGGTGTAAGACTGCCCGGACCCGCCCGGCAAATCCAGCTGCCATAAATGTCAGTCTAATGTGAGAGGTCTTTATAGGGTTACGGCCTTAATGAATTAAGAAATACTTAACCAGGTAAACATGTGGTGGGACATGGGGGTTAAGTGGGTGACATGTAGGTGACATGTGGAAATACGAATAGTAATACTTAACCAACATAACATGATAATTAGACCAGTGGGTGGGTTAAGTAATATGGTTAGGCTAATGACACTTAACCAATATGGTATGAATGGGTAGGTTAAGTAATATGACCAGGCTAATGACACTTAACTGTTATGACATGAATGGTTGAGTTAAGTAAATCTTAATTAATGCCTAGGTGGGAATGATAACTTATGGAATAAAGTAAGTTAGGTGGAACAATAGATAAGACGAGATAACTTACGTAATAAGGAAATATGTGCTTCATTGTAGATTAAGAAGTATGTAAAGACAAGAATGAATTTACAATTGAAGGCGACATAAGTTATATTATAAGAAGGAACAAAACATTGGTTAGGTTGGATAATACTCTGAGTACCAATCTGATGTTGATTCCGGTCTTCGGGGTTGGTATTTAGGGAATTATTCTCTCTCTCCAGTGTGTTTGTAAGTTAAGGGGTACTTGGTTGTAAAGATTGAATAAGAACATGTTATTGTACCATAACGGGGGTTAATGTATGAATCATAGGAATAACATGTTGGGGGCTTATTAATGGACTTAATATAGTGCAAGTTAAGAATGAATTAATAAGCAAAGTTGAAGGTTGGTATGAATGGAAATAACCAAATTAAATGATAGGACTGATGAGGTAGCACAAGCGCATAGTTAATGGGTAGACATAGGGTCTAATGGCAGATAAAGCCAAGGCGCTTGGTTAAACCCAGACGTTGGGGATAATATGAATGACATGTAAAATATAACCTATAAGCACTTAACCAAGATAAAGCATGTATTAAGACATGAGGATGATGTAGGGGTTAAGTGGGGGATATGGGTAACATGTAAGACATAACTGGTGTATACTTAACCAAAATTTGAGCATGTAAGTGGACATGAATAAGAAGGGGTTAAGTAAGAATTACTAGAGGGGACCAAGCATAGGTGGGAAGCTTGTGTCGAGGAAAGGGGACCCTTTTCAGACCAGTAGCCCGTTACGTATCTTTGTGAGCTCGACCCATGTCGAGGACGGGACACGCATACTGGGTTTGATTGTAAGAGGTCAAAACGGGTTAGCGGTGGCAACGCAAGTCCAACGGGTTTCATATGCGTGTGTGGACCCAGGCTGGTAGGTAAGACATTGTTGCATCGTGTAGGTATAAGCCGTGCATTCCATGTGTGGTATAAGGTTGCCATATTGGGGAGTGATACACCCCACTGTGGGACCTGCACGAGTATGTACGAGTTAGGGAGTCGATCGAATGGGGCAGGGTAGTGGGTACACCTAGTGGAGATAGGAGCAGGCAGCACCTATGTAGTCAGCTGGGGGTACACGAAGTTACCACTATTATTATTAATATTAAGGGGGTACACCTAGTGGAGATAGGGGCAGGCGGCACCTATGTAGTTAGCTAGGGGTACGTAAGACTAGTATTATGATTTCTAAGTAGTGGGTGGGATCACCTTATTATATAACACGGGCTACTAGTTGGGACACTAGTAGGGGGTAAGGATCCTTGTTACAGAGGACACTAGTTGGAGTACTAGTAAGAATACGGATCATTCCTTGTAAGACACTTGTGCGGATGCTAGTTAGGAGGTGTAGAGCAAGTAGATCTCGTAGAAATATTTTAATGGCGAAGCAGAGGAATCTTGTTATGTTTGATAGGAATCTTACGAAATTATACTTAGTTTATCTTGAATGGGAACCTTGCGATGTTACTTGACAAAAATACATCATGTTAACCTTAGTTATCTTGCCTGTTGCTTATCTTGTCATCATGCTTATGTTTACTTTCAGTTTACTCATGCCATATTATCCTTAACTATTTTTGTGCTGAAAGTCACTAGGACTTACTCAGTCTTTATGACTGACCCGTTTTGTTTTGCCTCTTTTTCTTCCGTTCCCTCCCCCCCCCCCCAAGGTTCACAGGGTGGGAATACAGCTTAGTTCAGATCTTACCAAGCTCCAAGGTTCTTTCATGGATGGCTTGGATTTCTCTTGGCTATGGCTTGCTTTTCTTTATTGGGGAATACTACAGTTTTTTTTTATGCTTCTTTGTTTTTGAGCAAGACAGATATTTTAACTATGTAATTGGGTATTGGAAGTTGATGGGCTTTTATTGTAAACAATCATATTCAATAAATGATTTTAAGTACTTCCACTTTACTTTCCGCTGTTTTGTATATGTCTGTCTTGTAATATTTCTATTCCAGTACCCATAATGCTCCATTGAAGTTAAGGCATTCCCTTTGTGAGTGTCCTTAATGGATGTGGGGTGTTACATTTGGTATCAGAGAAGAAGGTTACCAGACTGGGCAAAAGTTTTCAGAAACCTTCTGAACTAGTTTTCAAAACATTTACAAAGAAGCAAATTTTTAAGAAAACTTTGTTTTGATTAAAAGGCATATTCCCCAAAGCCATATGCACTATCTTTTGATTCTCTCTTGAAATCTCTTCTCTCTCTTTTCACCATAGTTTCATAGGCATCCGACATATGTCAGAGGGCAAAGAAGTGCCCAACCTCCATCTGTAGCCGCAGTAGTTCCATCTGCGTCTAATCTTATTTCAAGCTGTGTAGAGTTGTCGTGCGTTGGATGTAGCTTTCGAGAGACGGTAAGAAAGAGGAAAAAGGTGAAAGGAAAGAGGCCAAAGTGAAAGCATAGTAAAACCCATGACAAGATAGAGTATCTTTAGTATGGTAAGGAGGGAGTGTAGTTAAGTATTATAGGAAAAGAACAAGGGCAAAGGACAGGATCGTCGAAAGGGCAATTGTATGCTCTCAGTACTAGCGTACCTAAGGGAGGTGGTAACGTTACAGTTAAAGGTTTAGCTTTTCTTTTCTATCATCTCGCTAGAACTTTGTTTTTGTACATCGCATCCTTTTAATTCTGCTTCGATAGTTGAGTCTCTGCACCTTAGTACTAGCGTATTGGAGGATCCCAATTTTTGTCTCAAATCCTGTTGGGGAATCGGCTCATTTATTCATGACTTGTTAGGATTTGAGAATGTCTATGCTAAGTGTTGAGTTTAGAAGGAATGCTCATGTTTTTGTGAGCTATGGGTTGATTCTAGGGATGAAGTGGTTATCCAATAAGGGTGCCATTCTCGGTTTCGAAAGGAGGGTAGTTAGACTTTTGACTTGCCTCGGTAATACCCTCGAAGTCGCGTGTAACCTTTAGGGTTCTATTAGGATTAGTTACCTAGAATCTCTTGATACATTAGTTGATCCGCTCGAGTAGTGTTCGCCACTAAGGCGGATGGTTCATTTCACTTATGCATGTGATGTAGAAAATCGCCTTAGTAAGTACATTTAGCAACATGGTTGACATTTGTTTATTTTCAAGAGATGATTCATCTATGTGGAATACTTTCTAATAAGTGAACGAGATCCAAGATTTACTAGTGAATTTTGGAGAGCTTGTGTGAAACCATGAGTACGCTGTTATATGTAAACCGAGTATACTAAAAGGAGAATAAGTGAAAGTGGAACGAGAGGCAATAGTGAAATGAGTTCCAACTCATATTTTGGAAACAAGAATTAAGAAGCTACGAAATTGTGAAGTTAAAGATGGTCAAAGCACAATGGAGTTAAGCTCAAGGGAATGTGGCTTAGAAGATTGAAGACTATATTCGTGCATCATATCTCTTTTTAAGATTATATTCTTGATTCCTTTTTCCTGTAGAGCTTACTTGCATGCTATCTTTTGTGTATATCCTATCGGTCCTATTCTCAATCCAACTTCTGTTGAAAACCCCATAGGGAGTATGACTCATCTGTTAGTTTTACATGTTGGGGCTTGGGGGTGTCCGTTGGGTTGATTAAACCTTTTGGGTTTTATAGGATATGGGTTGGTTTTAGGAAGGGATTTCTTGTGGCCTAAAAGGAGTCCATCATGCTTAGTTTCCTAGAATCACATATATATTGGTTGGGTTGAGAATTTCTTTGGTGTCAGTCTGATGTTGATTTCGGTCTTCGGGGCTGGTGCTTAGGGAATTCTTCTCCTAATCAGTATATATGTAACGTAGATTTCCAGCTTTGATGGGCGTAGAGTTTTACTTGCTTCTATCATTCGACTATATCTTTAGGTAGGAACAGTTGGGTGTAAACATGTGTTTGAGACATGTTATGATTAATGGTTGCAAGTGGTTGCAAGTGGTTGCTAGTGGTTGCTAGTGGTAGCTCGTGGATGCATTTACACACATTAGGCACTAGATCGGCTCAGTCACCTTTCATATTGCATATGCATGAGTGTTTACACTTGTTTATGGATGGAATTGAATGTGTTATCATGTGGATGTTGCATATGGATGGATGTTTGTGCACACATATAGTGTTTATGTGACTAGGACTATTTGCATACATGTTGGACTCATGGCACTAAACATATTTTGCATCTAGAAGATCAATCAGGCCTGATCATTTGCATTAGACAAGGAACATATACACACACTTCTTGCATATGTTCATACAGCATTAGAAACCTTTTAAGGACAATGAATGCCTGTGATTGATGATTGAGTAGATGGATGATTGGATGGTAGGACACATTCTTCTTAACTTGAAGATTTCGGGGACGAAATCCTTTAGGGAGGGGAGAATGTAACAACCCGAATTTTTAGAACAAGTTAATACAAGAATCAAGGAAGAAATAAATTTTAAAATAAGAATCAAGTGAAATGGGTTGCGCCATTGCGTTCGTCTCGAAATTTTACATGAAATAGAGTCCGAGTTTTCGAAAATCGGGGTCCGTATGACCAAGTTATGGCCTGTACAAGTTTCAGCAGACTTTCAAGCAGACTGACCCCATGTCGACTGTAGTGTCGACTGCACAGTCGACTCCCCCCCCCCCCCCCCCCCCCCGCCCCTAGGTCGACTGTAATGTCGACCTGGTCGGCCTGGTATGGCTCAGAACCCATTTTTGAGGCCCGGGATGAGTTTTGATGGTCCAGATTGACTCTAGGGATAATCTAAGGGCCTAAATGAGCTCCTACATCTATAAATACAACCTAAGGCCTAACCCTAATTCACTACAACATGTCTAGCCACCATTATACTGCTAAAATCCCTCTTGATCATGGCCACCTTCTCTAATCTTCTTGTAACAACCCGTATTTTAATAACGTGTTATAACTATAAATCAAGGCAGAATTAAATTTTAAAATAAGAATCAAGGGAAGCGTGTTATGCCATTACGTTCGTCTCGAAATTCTGCTTGAAAACGAGTCCGAGTTTACGAAAATCGGAGTCCGTATGACCAAGATATGGCTCTCCAAAGTTTCAGAAAATTCCAGAGTTCAAAACAGTTCGAATTCAAGTTCAAAATTCGAATTTCAAAAGCCAGACCGACTGGACGGGAAAAATTCCGCCAGCACCAGGTCGACTGGGGAGTCGACTGGGCAGTCGACCCCCCCCCCCCCCAGACCAAGTCGACTGGGCAGTCGACTTGGGTGTCGACCTGGTCACCTAGCCTGTTTTTGAGCCAGATGTATCTGGTCTCGTTGCTTGTCCAGATTCACTCTCTAAACACTATATAAACAACCCCTGACCCTAGACTTTCTATCACATTCTTGTCCGACCATATGCTGCTGAAGTTCTGACTGGAAGATAGAGAACAAGGAGGCTATTCAGGACTTTGTTAGTGCTACGTTGGTTTGGGGATTTGCTAGAGATTCTGCTTCTACTCTTTTTTCTTTCTCATTCTCTAGACTACGATCTGTAAGCCCTCTGTCACTCTTAGATTTAAACTGTAAATTTAACCTGAACACGATGTAAACTGAAATTATGCCTAAACATGATAACTAAGTTGGGTCTACTATTGTATATCTTGGATCTATGACTATCACTTTTAAATCTGTTATTTTGAATCTAGTTTTGTACACCCTAGATCTATTCATCTTAAATGTTGGCTTGTGGAATATTAGTATGAACTTGATTTGGATATATTCATGTTTAATCTAAAACCCCTTTACGATCTTTATCTTGCCATGCCTGTGATGTTGAAACTATTATTGGGGTACTATCTTATGTCAATCCTTTACCATGTCTATCACCATGTCTTGTCAAGTTGATGTTGAGACCCTATTTCATATGCCTGTAATGTTATAATCATCATGCTTAACTTGTGAACACCTTTGCCATTCTAAGACTATCCTATTTGCGTTATTCCCTATTTTGACATGTTGTATAAATGTGAATTCACGTACGTTGGGGATACGTTTTTGGGTAGATTAGGCAAACTTGAAAATTGGCTATGGAATTGACATGATATGACATGAAAATATGACATGAAAACTTGACATGAGAATAAGCTTGAAAACATGAATTTGGGACATGACAATTAGATAACTTGAAAATGGCCAACTCGAGGTTGGGTTGAATTTGCAACGTAAATCTGCCCGGAACCGCCCGGCAAATCCAGTAGTTGCAAATTATAGGACCCAATGTGAGTAGTTGGTCATATAGCACTTTAAACCCGAGGTTAGACTAGGTTGTGGTGTAAATCTACCCGGAACCGCCCGGCACATCCAGTAACCGTAACCAAGTCTAATGTGAGAGGTTGGGGTGTGTTAAGTGAATTAATGCCACATGGTAGGGTTAAGTCATGGACCCCTTGAATATACTTAACCAATTTGACACGTCGATTTGATAGGGTTAAGTCTTGAACTGCTTGTATATATACTTAACCAACTAGATACATGTTTGGATAGGGTTAAGTCATGACCTTTTTAATGACAATACTTAACCCATTAGAAATCCTAGCCACGTGGTCCCTTTCAGCAATAACCCACTTAGGAGTATCACGATACCCTGGGGACTAGGCAGGGTGGGGCACGATTACTGGGCTGATTGTAAGCGACCAAGAATAACGGTTGAGTAAGGTGCGCCAGTGTAGGTTCAGGCGGACTAGGGTCGTGCACTTAGTCCGGAGTTGAAAAAGTTGGCGTGGGCACCCATAGTACTACATTGTGCGTGCTTGATTTGTATCAGTGGTTGACACCCTAGGACCTGATACACCCTAGGGTGGACCTAGCACATGTGACTACATTCCGCGATTGGGCCGTATAACACCGACACACGACGAGTAAAGCCGATCGATTAGGATGGACTGTTGGACCCCATATTGGGTCATTTCATGTTATTGGGTTTAAGGATCATTTCTGGATTTATACTTGACATGGATTTGGACACTAGTACAGTTAGTACAGTAAACCTTGTATATGCGATGCCACTCTTATCTTGTTACCTTTTATTATCATGCCAGTCCAGTTATTATCTTTATGTTTAATCTCAGTTTCTCATGTCCAGTTAACTTTATTAGTTTTTATGCTGATAGTCACTAGGGCTTACCAGTCTTTTTGACTGACCCGTTTTTCTTCCACCTCTTTTCCTTTCGTTCCCCCCCCCCCCAGGTTCTCAGGGAGGAAACTCTAGCTCTTAGCTTGGACTTTGCTTGCTTTTTGACAGCTCATGTACAGTTTGGTCTAAAGCTATGCTATGGCTGCACTCATGCTCTTTTTGGGGAATAATATTGGACTTATGTTGTTTTAAGTACTTTGCTTCTTTAGAACTTGATGTAATGAAATAATGACTTGGTATTTTGTTGTAAGAGGTTTTGACTCTATTTTCCACGTAATGAGATTTGGTTAAATTTATATCCGCTGCTTTATATACTCTGTTTAATTTATGTTCTGTCTTGTGTTATCTCTGTGCCTGTTTACTAGATAATACCCCTCCAAAACTAGTGCATTCCCTTTGTGAGTGACCCTAGCAGAGGTGGGGTATTACATTTGGTATCAAAGCCAGGTTACCAGACTGGGCAAAAGTTTTAAAAACATTCTGAAAATTATTTTCAAAACCATTCATAAAGAAGCATTTTTCAAGAAAAGTTCTATTTTTAAGAAAAGGCTATTCCCCAAAAGCCATTAGCACTTTCTTTGTTTCCTCGTTTGAATCTTTTTCTTTTCGTTTTTCAGCATGGTCGATCTTAACCTTCCCGAGGGAGTACCCATACCCGGATGGTTCCGAAGGTACTTGGAAGTTAGGGCCAACGATGCGGGCCCGGCAGACATCCCTCCTCCTCCTCCAGTAGCCGCGGTTCCCCCTCCTCCTCCCGGCACCGCCTTCGCCAAAATATGCAAAGACTTTATAGGAATGGGCGGTAAGAGCTTCCTTGGAACTGAGACCTTCGCTGAGGCACGAAACTGGTTGAAGGAGACTGAAGTCCTGTTCGTTATCTTCGATATGGAAGATCATAGGAAAGTCCAGTTGGCAGCATGGTTGTTGAAAGAGGAAGCTGCATTTTGGTGGGAAGTCACCAACGCTACCAGACCAATTGAGACTTGGGCAGACTTTAGAGAGAGGTTTGGGCTTAAATTCTTATCGTTAGCAGAAGCGAACCTTCAGATGGAGAGGTTCCTGGCACTCAAGCAAGGGGACATGTCTGTTAGGGAGTAGGTGAATAAGTTTAATTAGCTTGCTCGGTTTGGTTTGGACTTAGTCAACACAGCTGAGAAGAAGGCTCTACGATTTGCTCGAGGATTGAGCGAGCCACTCCACACTATGGCCATGACACATGTGCCCATGGGGGCGACCTTTGAAAGCTTGGTGAATATGGCCCTACTTCATGAGAAAGACAAGGGTGACAAAAAGGAGGTTAAGTCTAATGAGACTCAGAACAAGAAGGTTGACTTCAAGAAGGGAGGCAACAAGAATAACAAGGGCAACAACAACAATGCTAACAATCCACGTGAGACGAGGAAGTGCAACTTTTGTGGTATCACGGGACATATAGCTAAAGATTGTAGGAGGAAGAAAAGAAAGTTGGGTGAATGCTTTCACTGCGGGGATACTGGACACATCAGTAAGGATTGCCCAAAGAAGCAAGGACAGGGGCTAGGGTAGACACAGCGAGCAGGACCTTCTGGAGGGCAGCTGCAGGCTCTCAACACCACTCCAGCTCTTGACCGAGGTAGTAATATTTCTGTAGAAAGCCTTGTTTACATTTCTGAATTTCCTGTTCGAACCTTATTTGACTCTGGTGCGTCGCATAATTTTATCTCTTCTGATATTGTTGAAAATCTGCACTTAAGTACTAGTCTAGTTGATGATCCCGTTAGTGTTTCAAATCCGATTGGGGGCTTCGCCCATTTATCTATGATTTGTGTTGATTTGAGGATTTCCATTTTAAGCGTGGAATTCGCGTGTAATGCTTATGTTCTCGGATTCATGGGATATGGTATAATTCTGGGCGTGGATTGGTTGTCCAATTATGGAGCTATCCTTGATTGTGAATGAAGGGTTGTGAGGCTCATGACATGCCTTGGTAATACCCTTGAACTTTCTTGTAACCCGAAGGGTCCGGTCATGTTATGTTATCTTGAATCTCTCGTCTCGTCCGTCGACAATCTGCACTCCGTGAGAGTAGTCCGAGAATATCCAGATGTCTTTGATGAGGTGAAAGGGTTACCCCCTAAACGCGAGATAGACTTCCGAATTTATCTGGTTGATAATGCCAAGCCTGTTTCATTGCCCGTTAGGCATATGGCCCCGCGAGAAAGAAGAGAGCTCAGTAAACAAGTCAAGGAGTTTCTCGAGAAAAATTTCATAAGGCGAAGCATTTCTGAATGGGGTGCTCCGGTGGTATTCGCTACTAAGGAGGATGGTTCGCTTCATCTGTGCGTAGATTATCGTGAGTTAAACAAGCTGACGAAGAAGAATAGGCACCCACTACCAAGAATCGATGACCTTTTTGACCAGCTTGTGGGAGCATCTGTTTTCTCTCAACTCGATCTAGCCACGGGATTCCATCAACTTAGAGTGGCTGAGGATAGCATTGACAAAACTGCGTTTAGGAATCCAGATGGGTTTTTCGAATGGCTCGTCATGTCGTTTGGGTTAACGAATGCACCCGCGTACTTTGTAGACCTGATGAGTAGGGTGTTTCGGGAGTTCCTTAACAAGTTCGTGGTGGTTTTTGTGGACGATATTATAATCTTCTCAAAGGATGAAGAAGAGCATGCTATACACCTCAAGGAAGTCATGGATACGCTTAGAGCACACCAGTTAAAGGCTAAGTTCTCCAAATGCCATTTTTGGAGGGAGGAAGTTTGGTTTCTTGGGCACGTAGTTTCTAAGCAAGGTTTAGCCGTGGACCCCGCAAAGGTAGTTGCGGTGCAAGACTGGAAAATTCCTAAGAATGCAACAGAGGTGAGAAGCTTTCTCGGTTTGGCGGGCTTTTATAGGAAGTTCATTAAGGACTTCGCTAAGATTTCAGCCCCTCTTACTAAGTTAACGAAGAAAAACCTAGCGTTTGCATGGGACATAGAATGTGAGACTGCTTTCCAGAGACTCAAGAGAGCCCTCACCACAGCTCCAGTTTTAGCATTACCCGATGGAGGAAAAATGTTTACGGTGTACACAGATGCGTGCGGCACGGGATTAGGTGCTGTCCCAGATGCGTGCGGCACGGGATTAGGCGTTGTCCTAATGCAAGAAGGAAGAGTGATATGCTATGGGAGTAGACAACTTAAAGTTCGTGAGAAGAACTATCCCACACATGACTTGGAGTTAGCCGCGATTGTTTTTGCACTTAAAGCTTGGCGCCATTATCTCCTAGGGGAGAGATTCGAGCTGTACACCGACCACAAATCGCTTAAGTATCTCTTTTCGCAAAAAGATTTGAATCTGAGACAGCAGCGGTGGATGGAATTCTTGGCCTCATATGACTTCGATATAACTTATACCCCCTGGCAAGGGTAAAGTGGTGGCGGATGCGCTAAGTAGAAAAAGGTTGACTTTGAGCCCCTTATTTGTTGAAAGAAAAAGTCTAGAGTTTATAGCGACCTTTGATTTTACGCATGTTGTTGAGTCATTGACTAGTACGTTAGCATCTCTTGAGCTGAGACCTACGCTTCTAGATCAAGTAGGGACTTCGCAGAAAGAAGACCTATAGATAGTCGAAATCATGGACAAGTTAATCAGTGGTGAGACGTCAAGTCACCTTGGTATGTATGCCATTGATGACAAAGGATGGCTAAGGCGCGATGGAAGGCTATGTGTTCCACTAGTGGGAGACTTAGTAAATAAAGTTCTCGAAGAGGCGCATCACTCAAAGATGACTATACATCCCGGAAGGGATAAGACGTACAGAGATATGAAACGCATTTTCTTTTGGGCTGGAATGAAAAAGGACGTGGCAGAATTCGTCTCAAAGTGCATGGTGTGCCAACAAGTCAAGGCCGAATCTAAGAAGCCCGGTGGGCTATTACATCCTTTGGAGGTCCCGCAATGGAAGTGGGAAAGTATCTCGATGGATTTCGTGGATGGATTGCCTAGATCAAGGAAGGGGAATACTAGCATATGGGTCATTGTTGATAGACTCACGAAGAGTGCTCACTTCATTCCGGTGAAAAGCAAAAGGAATGCATCATGGCTAGCGTCTATTTACCTTCGAGAGATAGTACGGTTGCACGGGGTTCCTTCTAGCATAGTAAGTGACCGTGACCCAATTTTCACTAGCCAGTTTTGGAATAGTCTGCAAGAAGCAATGGGTACGCAACTTAATTTTAGTACAGCCTATCACCCTCAGACGGATGGACAGACCGAAAGGGTAAATAGAGTACTAGAGGATCTTTTGAGGCTATGCATTCTTGATTTTGGTGGTACTTGGGAAGACCATCTCCCTCTCGTGGAGTTTGCTTATAATAATAGCTACCAAGCTAGCATAGGGATGGCACCATTCGAAGCCCTGTATGGAAGACCGTGCAAGTCACCAACTTGTTGGTGGGAGACGACTGACAGACTTATACTTGGGCCCGACATGATACGAGACACTTCTGAGAAGGTGGAGTTGATACGAAGACGAATGAAAGCAGCCCAAGATAGACAGAAATCTTATGCGGACAAGAGAAGGACAGACCTAGAGTTCGAAGTCGGAGATATGGTTTTCATAAAAGTCTCTCCTTTGCGCAATGTGGTTCGTTTTGGAGCAATTGTAAAGCTAGCACCGAGATTCGTAGGACCGTTCCCTATCACTGAGAGGATTGGGCATATGGCCTATAAGGTAGAGTTACCTGAGAGGCTGGCCAGAGTACACAATGTCTTTCACGTCTCGCATCTCTCAAAATGCCTACATGAATCAGCTGAGGTGGTTGAGCCAAGCATCCTCGAAGGCGTAGAAGTGGAGAAAGAAGCAACGCTGAGGCGGGTTCCTATTCGTATCTTAGGGTCGGAGATCAAGAAGCTAAGGAATCGCGAAGTCAAGCTAGTCAAAGTACAGTGGAGTGAAGCCCAAGAAGACACAACTTGGGAAACCGAGGAGAAGATACGCGCGCTTTACCCATTTCTTTTTTAGGGTACTTTCTCGATCTCTTTTTCCTTTGAGCTTGTAAACCTTTCGTACCATGCCACCTATGTTTGTTTTGTTAATCTTGTCTTGAGAACCTTAGAACCCTCTTTGGACGTAAACATGTATTTGAAACATGGTATGGTTGATGTTTGCAAATGGTTGCAAGTGTTTGCAAGTGATTTATAGTGGATGCATGACACACATTAGGCACTAGGTCGGCTCAGACACCTTTTCATGTTGCATTTGCATGGGTGCTTATACTTGTACATGGATGAACTTGTTATGCTATCACGTGGATGTTGCATATGGATGATGTTTGTGCACTCATGTAGAAATTTTAAGTTATGTTAGGAATTTGCATACATGTTGGACTCATTACACTAACATATCTTGCATTAAGGAGGTTTACTGAATCAGTAACCGCCTGATCTTTTGCATTAGATAAGTACATATACACACACATACTGCATATGTTCATACAGCATTAGAAATCTTTTTAAGGACAATGGTTGCTCGTGAATGATGTTGTGAGTAGATGGATGTGGATGGTAGGATGCGTTCTTCCTAACTTAGAGATTTCGGGGACGAAATCTTTTAAGGAGGGGAGAATGTAACAACCCGTATTTTAATAACGTTTTATAACTATAAATCAAGGCAGAATTAAATTTTAAAATAAGAATCAAGGGAAGCGGGTTACGCCATTACGTTCGTCTCGAAATTCTGCTTGAAAACGAGTCCGAGTTTACGAAAATCGGAGTCCGTATGACCAAGATATCTCTCCAAAGTTTCAGAAAATTCCAGAGTTCAAAACAGTTCGAATTCAAGTTCAAAATTCGAATTTCAAAACCCAGACCCACTGGACGGGAAAAATTCCGCCAGCACCAGGTCGACTGGGGAGTCGACTGGGCAGTCGACCCCCCCCCCCCAGACCAAGTCGACTGGGCAGTCGACTTGGGTGTCGACCTGGTCACCTAGCCTGTTTTTGAGCCAGATGTATCTGGTCTCGTTGCTTGTCCAGATTCACTCTCTAAACACTATATAAACAACCCCTGACCCTAGACTTTCTATCACATTCTTGTCCGACCATATGCTGCTGAAGTTCTGACTGGAAGATAGAGAACAAGGAGGCTATTCAGGACTTTGTTAGTGCTACGTTGGTTTGGGGATTTGCTAGAGATTCTGCTTCTACTCTTTTTTCTTTCTCATTCTCTAGACTACGATCTGTAAGCCCTCTATCACTCTTAGATTTAAACTGTAAATTTAACCTGAACACAATGTAAACTGAAATTATGCCTAAACATGATAACTAAGTGGGGTCTACTATTGTATATCTTGGATCTATGACTATCACTTTTAAATCTGTTATTTTGAATCTAGTTTTGTACACCCTAGATCTATTCATCTTAAATGTTGGCTTGTGGAATATTAGTATGAACTTGATTTGGATATATTCATGTTTAATCTAAAACCCCTTTACGATCTTTATCTTGCCATGCCTGTGATGTTGAAACTATTATTGGGGTACTATCTTATGTCAATCCTTGACCATGTCTATCACCATGTCTTGTCAAGTTGATGTTGAGACCCTATTTCATATGCCTGTAATGTTATAATCATCATGCTTAACTTGTGAACACCTTTGCCATTCTAAGACTATCCTATTTGCGTTATTCCCTATTTTGACATGTTGTATAAATGTGAATTCACGTACGTTGGGGATACGTTTTTGGGTAGATTAGGCAAACTTGAAAATTGGCTATGGAATTGACATGATATGACATGAAAATATGACATGAAAACTTGACATGAGAATAAGCTTGAAAACATGAATTTGGGACATGACAATTAGATAACTTGAAAATGGCCAACTCGAGGTTGGGTTGAATTTGCAACGTAAATCTGCCCGGAACCGCCCGGCAAATCCAGTAGTTGCAAATAATAGGACCCGATGTGAGTAGTTGGTCATATAGCACTTTAAACCCGAGGTTAGACTAGGTTATGGTGTAAATCTACCCGGAACCGCCCGGAACCGCCCGGAACCGCCCGGCACATCCAGTAACCGTAACCAAGTCTAATGTGAGAGGTTGGGGTGCGTTAAGTGAATTAATGCCACATGGTAGGATTAAGTCATGGACCCCTTGAATATACTTAACCAATTTGACACGTCGATTTGATAGGGTTAAGTCTTGAACTGCTTGTATATATACTTAACCAACTAGATACATGTTTGGATAGGGTTAAGTCATGACCTTTTTAATGACAATACTTAACCCATTAGAAATCCTAGCCACGTGGTCCCTTTCAGCAGTAACCCACTTAGGAGTATCACGATACCCTGGGGACTAGGCAGGGTGGGGCACGATTACTGGGCTGATTGTAAGCGACCAAGAATAATGGTTGAGTAAGGTGCGCCAGCGTAGGTTCAGACGGACTAGGGTCGTGCACTTAGTCTGGAGTTGAAAAAGTAGGCATGGGCACCCGTAGTACTACATTGTGCGTGCTTAATTTGTGTCAGTGGTTGACACCCTAGGACCTGATACACACTAGGGTGGACCTAGCACATGTGACTACATTCCGCGATTGGGCCGTATAACACCGACACACGACGAGTAAAGCCGATCGATTAGGATGGACTGTTGGACCCCGTATTGGGTCATTTCATGTTATTGGGTTTTGGGTTCATTTCTGGATTTATACTTGACATGGATTTGAACACTAGTACAGTTAGTGCAGTAAACCTTGTATATGCGATGCCACTCTTATCTTGTTACCTTTTATTATCATGCCAGTCCAGTTATTATCTTTATGTTTAATCTCAGTTTCTCATGTCCAGTTAACTTTATTAGTTTTTATGTTGATAGTCACTAGGGCTTACCAGTCTTTTTGACTGACCCGTTTTTCTTCCACCTCTTTTTCTTTCGTTCCCCCCCCCCCCCCCCCCAAGGTTCTCAGGGAGGAAACTCTAGCTCTTAGCTTGGACTTTGCTTGCTTTCTGACAGCTCATGTACGGTTTGGTCTTGAGCTTTGCTATGGCTGCACTCATGCTCTTTTTGGGGAATAATATTGGACTTATGTTGTTTTAAGTACTTTGCTTCTTTAGAACTTGATGTAATGAAATAATGATTTGGTATTTTGTTGTAAGAGGTTTTGACTCTATTTTCCACGTAATGAGATTTGGTTAAATTTATATCCGCTGCTTTATATACTTTGTTTAATTTATGTTCTGTCTTGTGATATCTCTGTGCCTGTTTACCAGATAATACCCCTCCAAAACTAGTGCATTCCCTTTGTGAGTGACCCTAGCAGAGGTGGGGTGTTACACTTCTTCTTAAGCTTTCATACGCAATCCAATGCAAAGATGAAGACTTCTACAATAATTCAAGGAGATGAATTAACAACTCTACAACGTTTCTACATCGATTTCAGTTCTTAATTCGCTAGCCATGCTATGTAAGTTCTAGTTACTTTTTATATTAAAATACTTAATTTTAATATGGCTATGGAATAAAGTGTAATTGGATATAAGCATGATTATCAATTCAGACCTATTCCTGTTTACCTTTGAACCTTGAGTTTTGAGACTTGTTCATCTCCATTCTTATGTCTAGTTCATGCTCTATTCAGTCGTTGTAAATCAGTTTCTTGGATTCATGTTGATATTATTATCAAGATCCAATCTTTATGCCTATCATGATGTTTTTATGTTGTTTTCTCTCTGATCTTGTTTTATTGCAAATTCTACCTTTCTCCTATTTATTTTCTTTTGATGAACCTAGATCAATTTCGGATCTAGGCCTAAACCACGATTTTGCGTACGATTGAATACGGGGAAAAAGTATGGGAATATTACCTATTTGGATATATGTGATTGGTGGAATTGATGGCATAACATGAAAATTGGATATATGGGTATTATTGCCGTTAATATGAAATTTGATAATTGGGTATCGCCATTAAAATGGTAATTGCAAGAATTGGGATTGGCATATGTAATTTGGCTAGAACTTGATAGGTGTAAATTGGCATAAATTTGGCATACATATAAAATGGCATGAACTGAACATATGTAAATTTGGTATGAATTAGGCATATGTAAAACTGATATGTAATCTAGAACTTGGGCATATGTTAATTATGTGAGATTTGTAGTTGAAACACATATGATAATTTATATCTTGAAAAGGGGCTAATATGAACACGCCTAAGTGGGTTTTTGGTAGTTGGCATGTAATATCCTTAAAGGAGGGATAAATATAAATTGAGATAAGTTGCCTTTAATGGCATAAGATAAATTGTGGTAAAATTGGTATGATTTTGCATACCATTAATTGATGAACATAATTGAGTCAATTATGGACATCGTTAAATTAGGAATTAACTAATAATTTGAATAGGGAAATTATTAAGACTGGGGTAAATGATTATAAGTGATAATCAATGCTTAGGACACGAGGTTGGACTCATTTGTGATGTAAAACTGCCCGGACCCGCCCGGCGAATCCTGTAGTCACAAATGGTGGCCCAATGTGAGAGGTACTGGGCCCAAATTAAAAGCGTAACAGTTGTAAAGACATGAGGTTAGACTCTTTTATGGTGTAAGACTGCCCGGACCCGCCCGGCAAATCCAGCTGCCATAAATGTCAGTCTAATGTGAGAGGTCTTTATAGGGTTACGGCCTTAATGAATTAAGAAATACTTAACCAGATAAACATGTGGTGTGACATGGGGGTTAAGTGGGTGACATGTGGAAATACGAATAGTAATACTTAACCAACATAACATGATAATTAGGCCAGTGGGTGGGTTAAGTAATATGGTTAGGCTAATGACACTTAACCAATATGGTATGAATGGGTAGGTTAAGTAATATGACCAGGCTAATGACACTTAACTGTTATGACATGAATGGTTGAGTTAAGTAAATCTTAATTAATGCCTAGGTGGGAATGATAACTTATGGAATAAAGTAAGTTAGGCGGAACAATAGATAAGACGAGATAACTTACGTAATAAGGAAAGATGTGCTTTATTGTAGATTAAGAAGTATGTAAAGACAAGAATGAATTTACAATTGAAGGCGACATAAGTTATATTATAAGAAGGAACAAAACATTGGTTAGGTTGGATAATACTCTGAGTACCAATCTGATGTTGATTCCGGTCTTCGGGGTTTGTATTTAGGGAATTATTCTCTCACTCCAGTGTGTTTGTAAGTTAAGGGGTACTTGGTTGTAAAGATTGAATAAGAACATGTTATTGTACCATAACGGGGGTTAATGTATGAATCATAGGAATAACATGTTGGGGGCTTATTAATGGACTTAATATAGTGCAAGTTAAGAATTGAATTAATAAGCAAAGTTGAAGGTTGGTATGAATGGAAATAACCAAGTTAAATGATAGGACTGATGAGGTAGCACAAGCGCATAGTTAATGGGTAGACATAGGGTCTAATGGCAGATAAAGCCAAGGCGCTTGGTTAAACCCAGATGTTGGGGATAATATGAATGACATGTGAAATATAACCTATAAGCACTTAACCAAGATAAAGCATGTATTAAGACATGAGGATGATGTAGGGGTTAAGTGGGAGATATGGGTAACATGTAAGACATAACTGGTGTATACTTAACCAAAATTTGAGCATGTAAGTGGACATGAATAAGAAGGGGTTAAGTAAGAATTACTAGAGGGGACCAAGCATAGGTGGGAAGCTTGTGTCGAGGAAAGGGGACCCTTTTCAGACCAGTAGCCCATTACGTATCTTTGTGAGCTCGACCCATGTCGAGGACGGGACACGCATACTGGGTTTGATTGTAAGAGGTCAAAACGGGTTAGCGGTGGCAACGCATGTCCAACGGGTTTCATATGCGTAGGTAAGACGTTGTTGCATCGTGTAGGTATAAGCCGTGCATTCCTTGCTTAGTATAAGGTTGCCATATTGGGGAGTGATACACCCCACTGTGGGACCTGCACGGGTATCTACCAGTTAGGGAGCCGATCGAATGGGGCAGGGTAGTGGGTACACCTAGTGGAGATAGGAGCAGGCGGCACCTATGTAGTCAGCTAGGGGTACACGAAGCTACCACTATTATTATTAATATTAAGGGGGTACACCTAGTGGAGATAGGGGCAGGCGGCACCTATGTAGTCAGCTAGGGGTACGTAAGACTAGTATTATGATTTCTAAGTAGTGGGTGGGATCACCTTATTATATAACATAGGCTACTAGTTGGGACACTAGTAGGGGGTAAGGATCCTTGTTACAGAGGACACTAGTTGGAGTACTAGTAAGAATACGGATCATTCCTTGTAAGACACTTGTGAGGATGCTAGTTAGGAGGTGCAGAGCAAGTAGATCTCGTAGAAATATTTTAATGGCGAAGCAGAGGAATCTCGTTATGTTTGATAGGAATCTTACGAAATTATACTTAGTTTATCTTGAATGGGAACCTTGCGATGTTACTTGACAAAAATCACATCATGTTAACCTTAGTTATCTTGCCTGTTGCTTATCTTATCATCATGCTTATGTTTACTTTCAGTTTACTCATGCCATATTATCCTTAACTATTTTTGTGCTGAAAGTCACTAGGACTTACTCAGTCTTTATGACTGACCCGTTTTGTTTTGCCTCTTTTTCTTCCGTCCCCCCCCCCCCAAGGTTCACAGGGTGGGAATACAGCTTAGTTCGGATCTTACCAAGCTCCAAGGTTCTTTCATGGATGGCTTGGATTTCTCTTAGCTATGGCTTGCTTTGCTTTATTGGGGAATACTACAGTTTGTTTTTATGCTTCTTTGTTTTTGAGCAAGACAGATATTTTAACTATGTAATTGGGTATTGGAAGTTGATGGGCTTTTATTGTAAACAATCATATTCAATAAATGATTTTAGGTACTTCCACTTTACTTTCCGCTGTTTTGTATATGTCTGTCTTGTATTATTTCTGTTCCAGTGCCCATAATGCTCCATTGAAGTTAAGGCATTCCCTTTGTGAGTGTCCTTAATGGATGTGGGGTGTTACAATAATAATGTCTATCAACACAATATAATAATCATCTAGCAAAAACGCTTTCATCTCACGTTCTACATATATAGTATACAATCAAAACCGCAAGCACGTATTGGGTAATGGATTTCCAACTATGACAAGTTATGGAACCACCTTTCGCTAGTGTACCTCTAGAGAGGAATACACTGCGTTCAACAAGAACATCTTGCAACCCGGCCACACATGACCGACCACTCATTTCGCTTGAGTGTATCAAATGTATATCACCAACGGTTGGGATCAGCAACCGTTTCCCGAATGGGACAGTATCGACAATAGATTTTTTAGAAATAAATGAAACTCTAGATCAGGTGATTATACACCCTAATAGGTGCGACCTACATAGCCATGCTGCCTGCCCGATTTCTGTCATTTACCGGTTGATGAGGCTAGAAGCTACGCTTTATCATCACACCAGATTCACTTCGAATGCCAAATCGTCAAATCCATCAAATCATCGATTGACGTCCTCAACCATACATTATGTGTTAGCTAAAAGAAGTTTCCTTCTCTGCTTCCACTCTTGGTACGGTTGGAGAAATCAATATACGTGATCGTTTGGAAATACTCTGTCAGACATCCGTCCATACAAGTCACCCAGGAACAGGATGAACCGAAGGCACTATTCTGTAAACAGGATAGCCCTTGCATAACTCTGTCTTCAATTTCATTTGGCATATATGATTCGCAACACTTATGCTAATACAGGGTGGTTCTTTGGATAACAATCCAACCGGTCTCTCCATATTAATAACGTTAAAATGATCAAAACTTCGATAGTCTGTGATTTAACTATCGAAGAAAAACAGGTGTGCAAACAACGATATTATTTCCAAATGGAAATTTATATCGATCAACCATCATTCAACATTTATCTCTTTATTTCATTAATTTACTTATCTCCTGTTTCCCTATATTCAATATTTCTTATTTTCTAAATTTGGAAAATATACGTTATTAACAATGGAAAACATTTCCATTTCTTGTTTTCTTATTAGAAAACATTTCTGGTTTCTTATTTGGAAAACATTTCCAAAGCTTCTTCATTGGACTTAGACAGATGTTTAAACAACCCATCGCGATGCCAAGTCAAACCATTTCCTTTACTGCTGAACCTTAACTATTCCTTAGTTAAAAAACGAAGCCAATCAAGTTGGGGTAGTACTACCTCTCAGACCTTAACTGAACAACGTTTCTAACCTTGAAATAGACAAAGTTCACCCTTCTAATTCTTTAACAAACTTCCTTATGTAACTCTCTTTCAAATCTTTTTTATTCGGTAATTCTTCCCTTCGATAAGGTATATTCGACAACTCTATTCAATTTATTCTATTCACTTAACTCTTTTGATTTAACTCTAACTCTATTCGCTTAACTCCTATCGAATAAACTATATTCGATAACTCTTTTAATTCTATTTGAATAAACTATATATTCGATTAACTCCTTTAACTCTATTCGAATAAACTATATTCGATTAACTCCTTTGCTTTAACTCTAATCGATTAAACTAACATCGATTAACTCCCAATTGGTTTAGCTCTAACTGATAAACTCTAACTGGTTTAACTCTACGCTTTAACCTAACTGATTTACTCTAACCAATTAACTCTAACAGGTTAACCCTAACTGATTAACTATGGTTGATTAACTCTAATCAATTAATTCTATTCGATGAATTTTGATCGAATAACTCCTTTTGGCTAAACTATATTTGAATACCTCCTTTTAACTTTATTCGATAACTTCCTTTATTCTATTCGAATAACTAATTCGGTTAACTCCTTTTCGAATAAACTATTCATTTATAAAGATTTACTTTTAGTAACGGTTCTTCACTTTACAAATGATTTCCTTCTTATAACAGTTTCCATTTTATAACGTTTATTCATTTTCTAAATATCTCCTATTTATAAATATTCCAATTTATAAATATTTCTTATTTATAAATATTCCATTTATAAATATTTTATTTTCAAACATCACTTTGAAAATATTCCCTTATCAACATTTCGGTATGTTATGGTATTCAACATATCAAATCACGATGATCAGTATCGTCCAAACACATATAATCGACAACAGATTATATATCACATCATATATCACAATATATGAAAAACAATAAAATAACTATTGAGGAATCCAATCGGATTCCTCCAACTTGTTTCCCTGCATCACAGATGTTAAACAATATAGATAACATCACTTTCAGTTCCATATGATATATTCTGTTAAACAGAATCAATATAGAAATTCAACTAACTGACTAGCAGTTCAATCAAACAGTCAACACACAATCAATCAGCCAATATCTAACAGTTCTAAAAATACAACATGAAATTATAAACTGTTCAGAGTTAGTGAGATTTACTCACATTGGACTATCATCGTTGATAACGATAACCATCGCTCGATTTGATTCAGACGGACAATTTATTTCGCTATAAATTGTAACGGGCTCCGGTGGACTTCCAATCAGTTCCATCGTGTAGTGTCCGTCCATATGATCCCAATGCAACATACGGTTCGTCAATCGGACTTCGTACGGGCTAAATACGGACATTACAAGTTAATACACATATTGGATTTGAATAAACTTGAATAAATAAAACATTGGGCCTCACCCACTCCTAACCGGCCCATCTCCCCATTCAAAGGCTCAACCGTATAAACCTTCTTCCCTAACATGATTTTCGCACTCCAGCAAACACCCTTAGCAACGTCCTTCACCCCATCCTCCTCCATCTCGCCATGAATTCAAAAACCAGCGCCACCGTTAAACTTCTCATCACAATCTCTCCCAAACCCTACCACAACCGAAAAGCTCGAATTCGAAAATCCAAAACCCGGTTCTGAGCCTCGACCGAACGTCCATACCAGGCTGCGACATTTTCGAATTCGTAAATCCTCAGAGAAATCAAAACCAACTCGTCTCTTTTGCCCAAGCGTGAATCCATACTTCAAATTTCGAACCAATGCCTTAATCGCTCCAAAAGCTAGGAACCCTAGTTCGTTGTCGAAACCCAGGTACCCCAAACACGCATCGCACGCTGTAGAAATTATATAGGGATGAAGCTCCTTCCTTGTTGAATCCATACATGCTTGTATTTGGATTTATGGATTTTTGTTTCGATTTTCTTTTCCTGTTTAGAGTTGCTGAAACAAATAAAGATGAGGAGCCTTGCTTGAATTTATAGTGGGAACGAATTCATGATTAAACGATAGGGGTTAACATATGCTTCTTAGCTACCACAGTTTGTTTACTAGGGGAAACTAGGTCCACGTTTTTCTTATTATTAGTGATTTGGAGGATGCCACGTTGCTATGTTTCCCCTAGTTGGTTTGGTTTCCACGTTTTACTCCTTATGTCCAGGAATTTGTTTTGGTAAAGTAAATCCTGTACGTTTTGGTGCTTTATCCTATCGTATGCGAGAAAAACAAAGAGGTTACAACTCGGTCACCAAGGAAAATCTATTATGTGTTGTATTACTTCATTTTTTATTTATATAATGCATACATTACTTACATATGAAGTAATGTGCAATGCTACCACATACGAGCTGCTAGTGACAGAAATAAAAATATTGTTATGACCAGCAATGTGCCACCGTTCCAAAAATATAATAATACGAGTAGATTGACTCATATTTTGAAACCTCAAAATGTTGATTACAGGGTGCGAAATACTTCAAATAAAAAGTCGCTTATTAAATTCAAACCCGATCTCTAGTTATACCGAATAAACCGTTACGGTCGATAAACGATTTCATAGCGACTATTTTAAATTTTGATTTGGACATATCTCAAAATCTACACGACGAAATCCCGATTTTCCTCTTCCACTAGAAAGATATACTCCACTAGCTCCACACGTTTCTTGTTTCACCGAAATCCGGCTTAAAACGTATCCTGTACATTCAGTTGAAGTTCAAACCGCCAATTTACGAACTGCAGCGCCATTTCGAGCTCGTTTATAATTATATGATAAATCATACGTTCAACTGTCGACGATTGAATATATTCGTTATTCTAATTCAATTCTAAACTGAATTAAATATCACAGATGATCCGGTTCACACCATATCGCCATTTCAGCCAATTCTGATTATTTCAGAATTAAATATATTATTTAATTTACTATTTTAATTAAATATTCATCATTATTTTATTCCTCGACCATTAAATTCACTATATCACCTATTTATATAATTAAATAAATTAATTATAATACCTCTGTGATGGCCGGGAATTTCGCTCGATCCGAATCGATCGTTAAACCGATCTAGACCGTTCGAAACCCCTGATCATTTTGAGAATAGGACAAATCAGAACGCGGACGGAAGAACATTTCATTGTTATTACAACAATTCCATCAGATACAAGAATATACAAAGTATAAATGAATACTATACATTCGATAAATATCAGAGATTACAATAAATTACATAGCAGCGGAAAATAATACAAGCACAACTGAAGGTGATATACGGATACAGAGCTTTCCGGATATCATTCCAGCTGTAAACCAGGATCCTGTGAATATAAATCTGCAAAACCAAAACTACTGGCTGCCCGTGTCGAAAATAAGGGCACCCAGAGTTTAGGTTAAAACAATAAACTCCAGGTCAGTCATGTGACTGGTGTGAGAACTAAAACAGTTATTTAAAACTTTACTTTAAAAGAGAGTAATTCAAGGGACCACGCCGTATAACACGGAATGGGTTTCCTCCCAAGAATACCAGTGCATAGGATAAACAACGCAATGTTTTTTTTTTTGAAAAATGAAGCTATTATAAGACCCAGGTCCCATCACACAATGCAACGCAAGCCAGAGGATAGGGTTTTTACCTTATAACAGCCAAACATGCTTGGTACGTTTAAAACAAATCATTTGATACTATTATAAGTGTATAGTGTCAAAACAATTTCAATCATAAATATCAATCATAGACGGCATAAGCGCCCCATCCCACTATGTCGCCATACTAGGCTCTACAAATAAAACCGAAATACATGTATTGGAAATTGGATTTCCGTCATGAGTCGAGGCAAGGGGCAAGCTCCTCTCCGCTTCGAGACACTCTAGCAAATGCCTCGGGACTACACACACTGGGTAACCCCTGGATGCTTCAGGGCCGGTCCTCTCTTACGTTTGAGGATTGGCAATTCCTGAACACACGTTACCCGGTCCTTACAGACCTAAAATCGAGGCGCCTCATCCAACAACCACATAGGTGAAAAGTATATAAATGTCAGGGCTGGTAAGTCACTGACACCACCAAAGCTAGAAAGAAACGTCGTGCTCTCCCTGCAGTCCTTATCCCATTTTTGACTCATACCGAGGTGTGAGGCTCGCGAATTCACGTTATACACAAAGCTGCCACGTAGGTCGTGCTTTGATCATCAACCACGAGACTTTGCTTTTCAACAGAAGCCGTGATCCATGCAACTCAGCGTGCCACACAGGCAATTCATGCCATGCGATTGATATCTATCGATATATAACCTCTAAGCTCGTACGTCTCAGACAAGGGCGTTAAGCAAGAGAGTAAATTCTCTGCCGCCAAACAGATATATATTTAACAGAAATCAATCAACACAGAATAAAATCCAATGTCAGACACACAATCCATTTACAAGTTCGTTCTGGGTCTGAACGAAACCGGAGGCACTTTCCTCGCATATCCATCGATCTCCAAGTACGTCTGGATGACCACCAACTATTTCCAACCTCTTGGGTGTACAGCCCAATCAGGATCATCAGTAATTATCCAAACGATGTGAAGACTTCTGGTCTTTGACCACCGTCATCATCTTCGACTTATCGTCGAATCGGTTATTCAGAATGGGTATAAACCCGGCCTTTCCGAACAACCCACGTATATTAAAAACAAATGTTACACAAACACAACATACGCCTCATTCCAATTCATTAGTCACTAACCGTAAATCAGTAAGAGAGCAATTCCCCAAATATTAACCCCGAAGGTCGAAACCAACATCAGATCAATACCCAGGAAACCATTCTTCTTAACTAACCTACAGCTAGTTTCTAAATTTCAATTCTTAGGGAAAGGTTCCCATTAATTTTATCAAAGATAAATTCTTTAAATTTATTCTTTAATCTTTCTTTGGATGTCATTTCAAACCAAATTATGGTTTTCCAAACTAGTCGGGATTAGCGAACCACACCGAAGTAATTATTTATTTTATTTCCCAATCCCAACCTATTCATCCGATGAAGCAAAACTGGTAAAACTCCATATCTAACACCATGGTGTTATCGGTAAAATTAATTACCATTTCACATTCAAATCTAATTTAAGATTTAACTATCTCTTTGGAGCAAAACTGGTGATACTCCATTCTCGCTCATTTTCTCAAATTTGATAATTTTCATTATCAATTCTCATTTCAATTTAATTGCATTCATTAAAACTCCTTTTACTGGGTTAAAGAACTAATGTCATTTAAAACACAGTTCACGACAAACTCAAATCACATTCTATTTATTATCGGGTTAAAGAACAAGTGTCATTTAAAACACACTTCACGATAAACCCAAAAATCAATTCTATTTCCATTCCACTCAAATATATTAGAAATTCCGATTATTTAAAACACCTTTTTAAATCCAATTTATTTATTTAAAAATAAACGGGTTTTAAATTTAGTTCAAATCTAGTTCATTTCGATAAAAGTCTATTTTTATCCTTTCAAATATGGAGTTTTTCATCCCAATTTTTTCCAAATCATTTCTTATGGTTTTACACAAATTATTACTATTTTTAATAATTTTATCAAGGCCCGTACAGTCGATTTCCAACAACGGCCATCGAACTGCACTTACAGCGACCTTTCCAAATTTGATTTGGACGTATCTCCAAATCCAACCATTAGATTTCAAGTTTCTAACATTCGTTAGAAAGCTCTTTTCGATACGAACCCAACGGTTCCGGTTTTAGGAGAATCCGACGGTCGGATCTCCCGTAATGTCCGTTCGAAGTCAATGGTCGAAATTCGCGAACTACCGCGGCGCGTTCTATTCTGGCCATTATATTATATATATAATATATATAATATATATTTCGTCGATTTCTATTTAAAACGAATTTTATAAATAGTTTTAAATTCGTTTCAAAAACAATTTCAACTTCCATTTCAATTCAAATCAAAATTGAATTTTCCCTTATAAATTCGTTTTAAAATTCATTTCTATTCACTTCAAATTTCAATTCAATTTGAATTCATTTCAATTCGTTTTCAATTCAATTCGAATTCGTTTTCAATTCAATTCGAATTCGTTTTATATTCAATTCAATTCAAATTCGTTTTATATTCAATTCATTTCAAATTCGTTTTCTTTTCAATTCAATTCAAATTCGTTTTCTATTCAATTCAATTCAAATTCGTTTTCTATTCAATTCAATTCAAATTCGTTTTCTATATATTCGATTCAATTCAAATTGGTTTTCTATTCGATTCAATTCAAATTCGTTTTCTATTCAATTCAATTCAAATTCGTTTTCTATATATTCGATTCAATTCAAATTGGTTTTCTATTCGATTCAATTCAAATTGGTTTTATATTCGATTCAATTCAATTGAAATTCGTTTTATATTCGATTCAATTCAAATTGGTTTTCTATTCGATTCAGTTCAAATCGGAAAACGAATATAATCGATATAAATATCGTTCGCGTCAAAATAGCGCATCTCTAATCAATACGGCTTTATATATTTCAATAATTCCATTATTCTATTCAACAAATGAATATTTATTCTATTCAATACATGAATCTATATTTTTGTCAACACATGACTAACCTCAACGAATGAGTACTGTCCACGTGTGACTATTTTTGTTATTTGATATATTTTATAAAAATTATGGTATCTATCGTTTGATTTCAAATCAGACTCCAACCGTAAATTAGTAAGAGAACGATTCCCTAAATATTAACCCCGAAGGCCGAAACCAACATCAGATCAACATCCAGGAGACCACTCATCTTATCTATTTTCCAATTAGTTTCTAATTTTATATATGATAAAGATGTAAATTTTATTGTTAAAATATTTCGTTCAACACATGACTAATCTCAACGGATGAGTACAGTCAACACATGAACCTTTATTTTATAATGATCTTTATTTTCTAAATTGGAATGAGGCCCAATCAATTACCATACAAAGTTAATTATATGGATTCCATACAACACATGTATATAATAGCAACAATAAATAATCAACCATCATCCAAAGTGCACTACACTGTATAAGCATCAAATATAGATATCTAATGTTTATAACAGCCTGTCAATCAATCGATCGACATACAACTAATTATTGGGATTAGTGTGTCATATATTATCCCAATACCTGTGTGGGGTTTCAAATCAACAAACACAGATTTTATTCGTGGAATTGGGCGATGTGTGAAATTTATCGTCCCAATCAATGTCCTTCAAATAGGTGTACATAAACAAACCGTCTGGTTTGTAAATGAATATTTATTAATTCACATTCACGTTAAAATTATATTTTTAACGACCAAATTATTTTATTCAACCTATGAATATTCTATTATCTATTTCACATCAACATCACAAACAATTTTCACAACGCATCAATCAAACAAACAAGCCATCCATGGTCTGTGGATGACGGGTGTCGGGTGCTACTAAACACCGTCTACATCCTAGCATATATTATGATATAACTAGAAAAAGGAATTTTAAAAGGTGAGAAGTTCTCACCGACTAGCTATCCCAACTCCACGACACTTCTATGTAGGAAATCATCGCCTTTCTCGCCTTTTGTCACTTTCGTCGCCCGTAGTCACTACATATATAAAAATCGAATTTTTACTTCGCTATTCAATATATAAAAATCGAATTTTTACTTCGCTATTCAATATATAAAAATTGGATTTTTACTTCGCTATTCAATATATAAAAAAAATCGAATTTTTACTTCGCTATTCAATATATAAAAATCGAATTTTTACTTCGCTATTCAATATATAAAAAAAATCAAATTTTTACTTCGCTATTCAATATATAAAAATCACATTTTTATTTCAACATTCATATAAGAAAGATCAGATTTTTATTTTGCTAACTATATAAAAATAATATTTTTATATTCTCTATTATATAGAAATTCTATTTTCATTATACTACTTATATAAAAATAGTATTTTTATATCTTCTATTATATAAAGATCATAGTTTTAATATTCTATTATAATAAAAATTATATTCTTCAAAAACAATGCATTTTTATATTTCAAAGACAATGCTTAAATTTATTTTAAACATTTATAAAACAAAGTTATTTCATTTTTCCCCTTTTTCTCTTTTCATGTTGTATATATATAATTTCAGATTTTTAAAACAATAATTTTCATGTAAAAAAAACTGTCCTTTCTGTAAATAAAAACTGTAGCTTTAACTATAAATATTCGATCTTTGTTGTCAATAAAAATCCGATCTTTGTTGTCAATAAAAATCAGATCTTTGTTGTCAATAAAAATCCGATCTTTGTTGTTAATAAGAACAATTCTTTTTAATTATATATAAAAACTAAAACTGAATTCAAACAAAGTATTTTATAATTCAAAACTGAATTAAAATAAATTAAAAAGGAAAGCTCACTGTTTTTCGGAGAAGGAGGTGTTGCAGAGGTCGTCGGAGGTGAATGTGGCTGCGCTGGAACGGGTTTCTCGAACTGGGGGGGGCTCGAGCTGACGGAGCTCGCGTCGGAGCTGTGAAGGATCGGAGGGGGTTCGTCGGCATTGGAGTTGAAGGGGGCGGAGCAACGGGTGGTGGAGGCGGTCGTGGGTAGCGTGGTGGTCTCGTGCGTCGAGCAGAAGGAGGGAGATGGAGGCTGACGCGGGGGAGATACGGAGGAGGGGGGCGCGGTGGAAGATGGAGGCGGAGCGCCGCCTAGGGAGGCGCGATTAGGTCTTAGGATATTTATTTTTTATTTCTAAATCTGAACGGGAAGGAGAAAGGTAAAAGGGGCTAAGGTTTAAATATATATATATTTATAATAATTTATTATTATTTTCTCCTTACACGTTGACTTTTCATTCGAACTCTAAACGACACCCACTGCCTGTCGTCCCTAGCGTTTTACTCCCATTCCAACCACAATGGGATATGTATCGTAGGCTGATTCGATCGTTTCGATCAGTTTTCGTCAAAATCAACATATAACTCTATATATTGATTTTGAACGCGCATTTCAATTTACCGGGGTCACATACGAACTCTAAAAATTCCAGAAAAATATTTTCTAGCTTTGTATTGACGATACGGTCCTAACAAAACCAGTTTCGTCAAATTCTGAGACCGTTGGAAAAATGGCCATTTCCCAGTCGATTAAAATCAACTAAAACTGGTCAAACGCGTTTTCCTTTGCCATGCTCACATATTGATTCGAAAAATTATGAAATTTGAAACCTAGCAATAATTTGACATCACGGATCCAACAAAAGTGGTTTCGTCGAAATCCGATGTCATTTGCAAAATTTCCATTTTTCAGGGTCTGAATTCCAAGCGACTATTTAGAATTTTCAACTGGACATATCTTTTGATTCCCACTATGAAATTTCAATTTTTCGGATTCATTGGAAAGATATTCCCAATTAGATCCTATTATTTTTCCTTTCACTAAAATCCGGATTGTTTTGAACCCGGTACATTCAATTGAAGTTTGAAATCGAATTATCGAACTACCGCGCCATTTTCAATTCTATTATAATTATATATAATTATTTATATTCTAACGATGACGTATATAAATATATACGTTCTTATTATATTCAAAATAAATTTCTCGTCAATTTATTTAATATAATTCATTTTAAATATTCAAAATTCATTAAAATTGCCAAAATAAAAATTTTAAACTGATTCATAATTTCCGGGTTATTACAATCTCCCCCACTTAAAACTTTTCGTCCCCGAAAAGGAACGAAGCCGAAAGTGGTTTGATTAATCAGCTCTACGTTCGATCTGGCTTCCATTCTCCAACTTTTCAGTTTTTGAGAATTTTCAAATTTTCAAAAATTTGGCTAACACCCTGAATTTTCGAAAAATTTCGCCATAACCTCCCCTGCACCGGGAGCCACGGGAAAATCCCGAAATTGACATACAGGCCTTCTGATCTCAAAAAGAAAAAGAAAAAGCTAAGCGGCTAGCCAATAGGCTCATAAAATCATCATCACCCAAACAAAACAGTAAATTATAGTAAACATGTACCTATTTGTCGGGCAAACAAATTTTATTTCTCTGCTCTAGCCTCCTTGCTATGACCTGTTCAATGTAAGTATATGTATATGCAAGCAAATGCGACCAATTTTCAATACAATTCAATATTTGATTCAATTAGGCTAAATGGTTCAAAATTATTAAACAAATAAACAAACAACACAACCATCAGTCGATTAGTGAATTAGAGTTTCAAATTTATAATTTGATATTTATACAGAAAATCATGTTTTTGATGCCAAATCACAACAATAAATCTATCTATATAAGTTTTGGTTCTCACACCAGTCTGATGGAAATATATAGATATCACACCTTTGAAACACGAAAATAAATACTGGTGATGGCGCGCCATCATCAGAATCATGTCCGGGCGACTAGAGTGTGATTTTATATCTATCCAGTATATTAAAACTTCGAATATACGTTCATGACGCGTATATGCAAAATCTTTATATATTGGATTGTCCAAATTCAATAAATAAATATTCAAATACATATAAAATGGTTTAAATTTTCAAAACAAAATTTGTTTTCATTTGAAAAATATACTCTTCACACTCGTTCTAGGATACTACTGACCCTATCTCTAACGAGTCATTCTAATTGGATATTACTAATCCAATATCTGATGAATTCTTTCGTATGGTTCTATTGTGTCTTGTTCTCGAGCTTTGTAAACCAAAGCTCCGATACCAAATGTGACGGCCGGGAATTTCGCTTGATCTGAATCGATCGTTAAACCGATCTAGACCATTCGAAACCCCTGATCGTTTTGAGAACAGGACAAATCAGAACGCGGACGGAAGAACATTTCATTGTTATTACAACAATTCCATTAGATACAAGAATATACAGAGTATAAATGAATACTATACATTCGATAAATATCAGAGATTACAATAAATTACATAGCAGCGGAAAATAATACAAGCACAACTAAAGGTGGTATACTGATACAGAGCTTTCCAGATATCATTCCAGCTGTAAACCAGGATCCTGTGAATATAAATCTGCAAAACCAAAACTACTAGCTGCCCGTGTCGAAAATAAGGGCACCCAGAGTTTAGGTTAAAACAATAAACTCCAGGTCAGTCATGTGACTGGTGTGAGAACTAAAACAGTTATTTAAAACTTTACTTTAAAAGAGAGTAAGTCAAGGGACCATGCCGTATAACACGGAACGGGTTTCCTCCCAAGAATACCAGTGCATAGGATAAACAACGCAATGTTTTTTTCCGAAAAATGAAGCTATTATAAGACCCAGGTCCCATCACACAATGCAACGCAAGCCGGAGGATAGGGTTTTTACCTTATACCAGCCAAACATGCTTGGTACATTTAAAACAAATCATTTGATACTATTATAAGTGTATAGTGTCAAAACAATTTCAATAATAAATATCAATCATAGACGGCATAAGCGCCCCATCCCACTATGTCGCCATACTAGGCTCTACAAATAAAACCGAAATACACGTATTGGAAATTGGATTTCCGTCATGAGTCGAGGCAAGGGGCAAGCTCCTCTCCGCTTCGAGACACTCTAGCAAATGCCTCGGGACTACACACTCTAGGTAACCCCTCGATGCTTCAGGGTCGGTCCTCTCTTACGTTTGAGGATTGGCAATTCCTGAACACACTTTTCCCGGTCCTTACAGACCTAAAATCGAGGCGCCTCATCCAACAACCGCATAGGTGAAAAGTATATAAATGTCCACCACCAAAGCTAGAAAGAAACGTCGTGCTCTCCCTGCAGTCCTTATCCCGTTTTTGACTCATACCAAGGTGTGAGGCTCGCGAACTCACGTTATACACAAAGATGCCACGTAGGTCGTGCTTTGATCATCAACCACAAGACTTTGCTTTTCAACAGAAGCCTTGATCCATGCAACTCAGCGTGCCACACAGGCAATTCATGCCATGCGATTGATATCTATCGATATATAACCTCTAAGGTCGTACGTCTCAGAGAAGGGCGTTAAGCAAGAGAATAAATTCTCCGCTGCCAAACAGATATATGTTTAACAGAAATCAATCAACACAGAATAAAATCCAATGTCAGACACACAATCCATTTACAAGTTCGTTCTGGGTCTAAACGAAATCGAAGGCACTTTCCTCACATATCCATCGATCTCCAAGTACGTCTGGATGACCACCAACTATTTCCATCCTCTTGGGTGTACAACCCAATCAGGATCATCAGTAATTATCCAAACGATGTGAAGACTTCTGGTCTTCGACTACCGTCATCATCTTCGACTTATCGTCGAATCGGTTATTCAGAATGGGTATAAACCCGGCCTTTCCGAACAACCCGCGTATATTAAAAACAAATGTTACACAAACACAACATATGCCTCATTCCAATTCATTAGTCACTAACCATAAATCAGTAAGAGAGCAATTCCCCAAATATTAACCCCGAAGGCCGAAACCGACATCAGATCAATACCCAGGAAACCATTCTTCTTAACTAACCTACAGCTAGTTTCTAAATTTCAATTCTTAGGGAAAGGTTCCCATTAATTTTATCAAAGATAAATTCTTTAAATTTATTCTTTAATCTTTCTTTGGATGTCATTTCAAACCAAATTATGGTTTTCCAAACTAGTCGGGATTAGCGAACCACACCGAAGTAATTATTTATTTTATTTCCCAATCCCAACCTATTCATCCCACGAAGCAAAACTGGTAATACTCCATATCTAACACCACGGTGTTATCGGTAAAATTAATTACCATTTCACGTTCAAATCTAATTTAAGATTTAACTATCGCTTTGGAGCAAAACTGGTGATACTCCATTCTCGCTCATTTTCCCAAATTTGATAATTTTCATTATCAATTCTCATTTCAATTTAATTGCATTCATTAAAACTCCTTTTACTGGGTTAAAGAACTAATGTCATTTAAAACACAGTTCACGACAAACTCAAATCACATTCTATTTATTATCGGGTTAAAGAACAAGTGTCATTTAAAACACCCTTCACGATAAACCCACAAATCAATTCTATTTCCATTCCACTCAAATATATTAGAAATTCCGATTATTTAAAACCCCTTTTTAAATCCAATTTATTTATTTAAAAATAAACGGGTTTTAAATTTAGTTCAAATCTAGTTCATTTCGATAAAAGTCTATTTTTATCCTTTCAAAAATGGGGTTTTTCATCCCAATTTTTCCCAAATCAGTTCTTATGATTTTACACAAATTATTACTATTTTTAATAATTTTATCAAGGCCCGTACAGTCGATTTCCAACAACGGCCATCGAACTGCACTTACAATGACCTTTTCCAAATTTGATTTGGACGTATCTCCAAATCCAACCGTTAGATTTCAAGTTTCTAATATTCGTTAGAAATCTCTTTTCGATACGAACCCAACGGTTCCAGTTTTAGGAGAATCCGACGGTCGGATCTCCCGTAATGTCCGTTCGAAGTCAATGGTCGAAATTCGTGAACTGCCGCGGCGCGGCGCGTTCTATTCTGGCCATTATATTATATATATAATATATATAATATATATTTCGTCGATTTCGATTTAAAACGAATTTTATAAATAGTTTTAAATTCGTTTCAAAAACAATTTCAACTTCCATTTCAATTCAAATCAAAATTGAATTTTTCCTTATAAATTCGTTTTAAAATTCATTTCAATTCAACTCAATTTGAATTCATTTCAATTCGTTTTCAATTCAATTCGAATTCGTTTTCAATTCAATTCGAATTCATTTTATATTCAATTCAATTCAAATTCGTTTTATATTCAATTTATTTCAAATTCGTTTTCTTTTCAATTCAATTCAAATTCGTTTTCTATTCAATTCAATTCAAATTCGTTTTCTATTCAATTCAATTCAAATTCGTTTTCTATATATTCGATTCAATTCAAATTGGTTTTCGATTCAATTCAAATTTGTTTTCTATTCAATTCAATTCAAATTCGTTTTCTATATATTCGATTCAATTCAAATTGGTTTTCTATTCGATTCAATTCAAATTGGTTTTCTATTCGATTCAATTCAATTCAAATTCGTTTTATATTCAATTCAAATTCGTTTTATATTCGATTCAATTCAAATTGGTTTTCTATTCGATTCAATTCAAATTGGAAAACGAATATAATCGATATAAATATCGTTCGCGTCAAAATAGCTCATCTCTAATCAATACGGCTTTATATATTTCAATAATTCCATTATTCTATTCAACAAATGAATATTTATTCTATTCAATACATGAATCTATATTTTTGTCAACACATGACTAATCTCAATGAATGAGTACTGTCCACGTGTGACTATTTTTGTTATTTAATATATTTTATAAAAATTATGGTATCTATCGTTTGATTTCAAATCAGACTCCAACCATAAATTAGTAAGAGAACGATTCCCCAAATATTAACCCCGAAGGCCGAAACCAACATCAGATCAACATCCAGGAGACCACTCATCTTATCTATTTTCCAATTAGTTTCTAATTTTATATATGATAAAGATGTTAATTTTATTGTTAAAATATTTCGTTCAACACATGACTAATCTCAATGGATGAGTACGGTCAACACATGAACCTTTATTTTATAATGATCTTTATTTTCTAAATTGGAATGAGGCCCAATCAATTACCATACAAAGTTAATTATATGAATTCCATACAACACATGTATATAATAGCAACGATAAATAATCAACCATCATCCAAAGTGCACTACACTGTATAAGCATCAAATATAGATATCTAACGCTTATAACAGCCTGTCAATCAATCGATCGACATACAACTAATTATTGGGATTAGTGTATGTCATATATTATCCCAATACCCGTGTGGGGTTTCAAATCAACAAACACAGATTTTATTCGTGGAATTGGGCGATGTGTGAAATTTATCGTCCCAATCAATGTCCTTCAAATAGGTGTACATAAACAAACCGTCCGGTTTGTAAATGAATATTTATTTATTCACATTCACGTTAAAATTATATTTTTAACGACCAAATTATTTTATTCAACCTATGAATATTCTATTACCTATTTCACATCAACATCACAAACAATTTTCACAACGCATCAATCAAACAAACAAGCCATCCATGGTCTGTGGATGACGGGTGTCGGGTGCTACTAAACACCATCTACATCCTAGCATATATTATGATATAACTAGAAAAAGGAATTTTAAAAGGTGAGAAGTTCTCACCGACTAGCTATCCCAACACCATGACACTTCTATGTAGGAAATCATCGCCTTTCTCGCCTTTTGTCACTTTCGTCGCCCGTAGTCACTACATATATAAAAATCGAATTTTTACTTCGCTATTCAATATATAAAAATCGAATTTTTACTTCGCTATTCAATATATAAAAATCGAATTTTTACTTCGCTATTCAATATATAAAAAAAATTGAATTTTTACTTCGCTATTCAATATATAAAAATCGAATTTTTACTTCGCTATTCAATATATAAAAATCGAATTTTCAATTCGCTATTCAATGTATAAAAAAAATCGAATTTTTACTTCGCTATTCAATATATAAAAAAAATCGAATTTTTACTTCGCTATTCAATATATAAAAATCACATTTTTATTTCAACATTCATATAAGAAAGATCAGATTTTTATTTTGCTAACTATATAAAAATAATATTTTTATATTCTCTATTATATAGAAATTCTATTTTCATTATACTACTTATATAAAAATAGTATTTTTATATCTTGTATTATCTAAAGATCATATTTTTAATATTCTATTATAATAAAAATTATATTCTTCAAAAACAATGCATTTTTATATTTCAAAGACAATGCTTAAATTTATTTTCAAAAACATTTATAAAACAAAGTTATTTCATTTTTTTCCCTTTTTCTCTTTTCATGTTGTATATATATAATTTCAGATTTTTAAAACAATAATTTTCAAGTAAAAAAAACTGTCCTTTCCGTAAATAAAAACTGTAGCTTTAACTATAAATATTCGATCTTTGTTGTCAATAAAAATCCGATCTTTGTTGTCAATAAAAATCCGATCTTTGTTGTCAATAAGAACAATTCTTTTTAATTATATATATAAACTAAAACTGAATTCAAACAAAGTATTTTATAATTCAAAACTAAAATGAAAGCTCACTGTTTTTAGGAGGAGGAGGTGTTGCAGAGGTCGTCGGAGGTGAATGTGGCTGCGCTGGAACGGGTTTCTCGAACTGGGGGGGGGCTCGAGCTGACGGAGCTCGCGTCGGAGCTGTGAAGGATCGGAGGGGGTTCGTCGGCGTTGGAGGTGAAGGGGGCGGAGAAACGCATGGTGGAGGAGGTCGTGGGTAGCGTGGTGGTCTCGTGCGTCAAGCAGAAGGGGGGAGGTGGAGGCTGACGCGGGGGAGATACGGAGGAGGGGGGCGCGGTGGAAGATGGAGGCTGAGCGCCGCCTAGGGAGGCGCAATTAGGTCTTGGGATTTTTTTTTATATTTCTAAATCTGAACGGGAAGGAGAAAGGTAAAAGGGGCTAAGGTTTAAATATATATTTATAATAATTTAATATAATTATTTTCTCCTTACACGTTGACTTTTCATTCGAACTCTAAACGACACCCACCGCCTGTCGTCCCTAGCGTTTTACTCCCATTCCGAACACAATGGGATATGTATCGTAGGCTGATTCGATCGTTTCGATCAGTTTTCGTCAAAATCAACATATAACTCAATATATTGATTTTGAACGCGCATTTCAATTTACTGGGGTCACATACGAACTCTAAAAATTCCAGAAAAATATTTTCTAACTTCGTATTGACGATACGGTCCTAACAAAACCAGTTTCGTCAAATTATGAGACCGTTGGAAAAATGGCCATTTTCCAGTCGATTAAAATCAACTGAAACTGGTCAAACGCGTTTTCCTTTGCCACGCTCACATATTGATTCGAAAAATTATGAAATTTGAAACCTAGCAATAATTTGACATCACGGATCCAACAAAAGTGGTTTCGTCGAAATCCGAGGTCGTTTGCAAAATTTCCATTTTTCAGGGCCTGAATTCCATAGCGACTATTTAGAATTTTCAACTGGACATATCTTTTGATTCCCGCTATGAAATTTCAATTTTTCGGATTCGTTGGAAAGATATTCCCAATTAGATCCTATTATTTTTGGTTTCACTAAAATCTGGATTGTTTTGCACCCGGTGCATTCAATTGAAGTTTGAAATCGAATTATCGAACTACCGCGCCATTTTCAATTCTATTACAATTATATATAATTATTTATATTCTAACGACGACGTATATAAATATATACATTCTAATTATATTCAAAATAAATTTCTCGTCAATTTATTTAATATAACTAATTTTAAATATTCAAAATTCATTAAAATTGCCAAAATAAAAATTTTAAACTGGTTCAGAATTTCCGGGTTATTACAATCTCCCCCACTTAAAACTTTTCGTCCCCGAAAAGGAACGAAGCCGAAAGTGGTTTGATTAATCAGCTCTACGTTCGATCTGGCTTCCATTCTCCAACTTTTCAGTTTCTGAGAATTTTCAAATTTTCAAAAATTTGGCTAACACCCTAAATTTTCGAAAAATTTCGCCATAACCGCCCCTGCATCGGGAGCCACGGGAAAATCCCGAAATTGCCATACAGGCCTTCTGATCTCAAAAAGAAAAAGAAAAAGCCGAGCGGCTAGCCAATAGGCTCATAAAATTATCATCACCCAAACAAAACAGTAAATTATAGTAAACATGTACCTATTTGTCGGGCAAACAAAATTTATTTCTCTGCTCTAGACTCCTTGCTATGACCTGTTCAATGTAAGTATATGTATATGCAAGCAAATGCGAACAATTTTCAATACAATTCAATATTTGATTCAATTAGGCTAAATGGTTCAAAATTATTAAACAAATAAACAAACAACACAACCATCAATCGATTAGTGAATTAGAGTTTCAAATTTATAATTTGATATTTACACAGAAAATCATGTTTTTGATGCCAAATCACAACAATAAATCTATCAATTTAAGTTTTGGTTCTCACACCGGTCTGATGGAAATATATAGATATCACACCTTCGAAACACGAAAATAAATACTGGTGATGGCGCGCCATCATCAGAATCATGTCCGGGCGACTAGAGTGTGATTCTATATCTATCCAGTATATTAAAACTTCGAATATACGTTCATGACGCGTATATGCAAAATCTTTATATATTGGATTGTCCAAATTCAATATAAATAAAGATTCAAATACGTATAAAATGGTTTAAATTTTCAAAACAAAATCTGTTTTCATTTGAAAAATATACTCTTCACACTCGTTCTAGGATACTACTGACCCTATCTCTAACGAGTCATTCTAATTGGATATTACTAATCCAATATCTGATGAATTCTTTCGTATGGTTCTATTGTGTCTTGTTCTCGAGCTCTGTAAACCAAAGCTCCGATACCAAATGTGATGGCCGGGAATTTCGCTCAATCCGAATCGATCGTTAAACCGATCTAGACCGTTCGAAACCCCTGATCGTTTTGAGAACAGGACAAATCAGAATGCAGACGGAAGAACATTTCATTGTTATTACAACAATTCCATCAGATACAAGAATATACAGAGTATAAATGAATACTATACATTCGATAAATATCAGAGATTACAAAAAATTACATAGCAGTGGAAAATAATACAAGCACAACTGAAGGTGATATACGGATACAGAGCTTTCCGGATATCATTCCAGCTGTAAACCAGGATCCTGTGAATATAAATCTGCAAAACCAAAACTACTAGCTGCCCGTGTCGAAAATAAGGGCACCCAGAGTTTAGGTTAAAACAATAAACTCCAGGTCAGTCATGTGACTGGTGTGAGAACTAAAACAGTTATTTAAAACTTTACTTTAAAAGAGAGTAATTCAAGGGACCACGCTGTATAACACGGAACGGGTTTCCTCCCAAGAATACCAGTGCATAGGATAAACAACGCAATGTTTTTTTTTCGAAAAATGAAGCTATTATAAGACCCAGGTCCCATCACACAATGCAACGCAAGCCGGAGGATAGGGTTCTTACCTTATAACAGCCAAACATGCTTGGTACGTTTAAAACAAATCATTTGATACTATTATAAGTGTATAGTGTCAAAACAATTTCAATCATAAATATCAATCAAAGACGGCATAAGCGCCCCATCCCACTATGTCGCCATACTAGGCTCTACAAATAAAACCGAAATACACATATTGGAAATTGGATTTCCGTCATGAGTCGAGGCAAGGGGCAAGCTCCTCTCCGCTCCGAGACACTCTAGCAAATGCCTCGGGACTACACACTCTGGGTAACCTCTGGATGCTTCAGGGCCGGTCCTCTCTTACGTTTGAGGATTGGCAATTCCTGAACACACGTTTCCCGGTCCTTACAGACCTAAAATCGAGGCGCCTCATCCAACAACCACATAGGTGAAAAGTATATAAATGTCAGGGCTGGTAAGTCACTGACACCACCAAAGCTAGAAAGAAACGTCGTGCTCTCCCTGCAGTCCTTATCCCATTTTTGACTCATACCGAGGTGTGAGGCTCGCGAATTCACGTTATACACAAAGCTGCCACGTAGGCCGTGCTTTGATCATCAACCACAAGACTTTGCTTTTCAACAGAAGCCTTGATCCATGCAACTCAGCGTGCCACACAGGCAATTCATGCCATGCGATTGATATCTATCGATATATAACCTCTAAGCTCGTACGTCCCAGAGAAGGGCGTTAAGCAAGAGAATAAATTCTCCGCCGCCAAACAGATATATATTTAACAGAAATCAATCAACACAGAATAAAATCCAATGTCAGACACACAATCCATTTACAAGTTTGTTCTGGGTCTGAACGAAACCGGAGGCACTTTCCTCGCATATCCATCGATCTCCAAGTACGTCTGGATGACCACCAACTATTTCCATCCTCTTGGGTGTACAGCCCAATCAGGATCATCAGTAATTATCCAAACGATGTGAAGACTTCTAGTCTTCGACCACCGTCATCATCTTCGACTTATCGTCGAATCGGTTATTCAGAATGGGTATAAACCCGGCCTTTCCGAACAACCCGCGTATATTAAAAACAAATGTTACACAAACACAACATACGCCTCATTCCAATTCATTAGTCACTAACCGTAAATCAGTAAGAGAGAAATTCCCCAAATATTAACCCCGAAGGCCGAAACCAACATCAGATCAATACCCAGGAAACCATTCTTCTTAACTAACCTACAGCTAGTTTCTAAATTTCAATTCTTACGGAAAGGTTCCCATTAATTTTATCAAAGATAAATTCTTTAAATTTATTCTTTAATCTTTCTTTGGATGTCATTTCAAACCAAATTATGGTTTTCCAAACTAGTCGGGATTAGCGAACCACACCGAAGTAATTATTTATTTTATTTCCCAATCCCAACCTATTCATCCCATGAAGCAAAATTGGTAATACTCCATATCTAACACCACGGTGTTATCGGTAAAATTAATTACCATTTCACGTTCAAATCTAATTTAAAATTTAACTATCGCTTTGAAGCAAAACTGGTGATACTCCATTCTCGCTCATTTTCCCAAATTTGATAATTTTCATTATCAATTCTCATTTCAATTTAATTGCATTCATTAAAACTCCTTTTACTGGGTTAAAGAACTAATGTCATTTAAAACACAGTTCACGACAAACTCAAATCACATTCTATTTATTATCGGGTTAAAGAACAAGTGTCATTTAAAACACCCTTCACGATAAACCCACAAATGAATTCTATTTCCATTCCACTCAAATATATTAGAAATTCCGATTATTTAAAACCCCTTTTTAAATCCAATTTATTTATTTAAAAATAAACGGGTTTAAAATTTAGTTCATATCTAGTTCATTTCGATAAAAGTCTATTTTTATCCTTTCTAATATGGATTTTTTCATCCCAGTTTTTCCCAAATCATTTCTTATGATTTTACACAAATTATTACTATTTTTAATAATTTTATCAAGGCCCGTAAAGTTGATTTCCAACAACGGCCATCGAACTGCACTTACAGCGACCTTTTCCAAATCTGATTTGGACGTATCTCCAAATCCAACTATTAGATTTCAAGTTTATAATATTCATTAGAAAGCTCTTTTCGATACGAACCCAATGGTTCCAGTTTTAGGAGAATCTGACGGTCGTATCTCCCGTAATGTCCGTTCGAAGTCAATGGTCGAAATTCGCGAACTGCCGCGGCGCGGCGCGTTCTATTCTGGCCATTATATTATATATATAATATATATAATATATATTTTGTCGATTTCTATTTAAAACGAATTTTATAAATAGTTTTACATTCGTTTCAAAAACAATTTCAACTTCCATTTCAATTCGAATCAAAATTGAATTTTTCCTTATAAATTCGTTTTAAAATTCATTTCTATTCAATTCAAATTTCAATTCAATTTGAATTCATTTCAATTCGTTTTCAATTCAATTCGAATTCGTTTTCAATTCAATTCGAATTCGTTTAATATTCAATTCAAATCAATTCAAATTCGTTTTATATTCAATTCATTTCAAATTCGTTTTCTTTTCAGTTCAATTCAAATTCGTTTTCTATTCAATTCAATTCAAATTCGTTTTCTATTCAATTCAATTCAAATTCGTTTTCTATGTATTCGATTCAATTCAAATTGGTTTTCTATTCGATTCAATTCAAACTCGTTTTCTATTCAATTCAATTCAAATTCGTTTTCTATATATTCGATTCAATTCAAATTGGTTTTCTATTCGATTCAATTCAAATTGGTTTTCTATTCGATTCAATTCAATTCAAATTCATTTTATATTCGATTAAATTCAAATTGGTTTTCTATTCGATTCAATTCAAATTGGAAAACGAATATAATCGATATAAATATCGTTCGCGTCAAAATAGCGCATCTCTAATCAATACGACTTTATATATTTCAATAATTCCATTATTCTATTCAACAAATGAATATTTATTCTATTCAATACATGAATCTATATTTTTGTCAACACATGACTAATCTCAACAAATGAGTACTGTCCACGTGTAACTATTTTTGTTATTTAATATATTTTATAAAAATTATGGTATCTATCGTTTGATTTCAAATCAGACTCCAACCGTAAATTAGTAAGAGAACGATTCCCCAAATATTAACCCCGAAGGCCGAAACCAACATCAAATCAACATCCAGGAGACCACTCATCTTATCTATTTTCCAATTAGTTTCTAATTTTATATATGATAAAGATGTTAATTTTATTGTTAAAATATTTCGTTCAACACATGACTAATCTCAATGGATGAGTACGGTCAACACATGAACCTTTATTTTATAATGATCTTTATTTTCTAAATTGGAATAAGGCCCAATCAATTACCATACAAAGTTAATTATATGGATTCCATACAACACATGTATATAATAGCAACGATAAATAATAAACCATCATCCAAAGTGCACTACACTGTATAAGCATCAAATATAGATATCTAACGCTTATAACAGCCTGTCAATCAATCGATCGACATACAACTAATTATTGGGATTAGTGTATGTCATATATTATCCCAATACCCGTGTGGGGTTTCAAATCAACAAACACAAATTTTATTCATGGAATTGGGCGATGTGTGAAATTTATCGTCCCAATCAATGTCCTTCAAATAGGTGTACATAAACAAACCGTCCGGTTTGTAAATGAATATTTATTTATTCACATTCACGTTAAAATTATATTTTTAACGACCAAATTATTTTATTCAACCTATGAATATTCTATTATCTATTCCACATCAACATCACAAACAATTTTCACAACGCATCAAGCAAACAAACAAGCCATCCATGGTCTGTGGATGACGGGTGTCGGGTGCTACTAAGCACCGTCTACATCCTAGCATATATTATGATATAACTATAAAAAGGAATTTTAAAAGGTGAGAAGTTCTCACCGACTAGCTATCCCAACTCCACGACACTTCTATGTAGGAAATCATCGCCTTTCTCGTCTTTTGTCACTTTCGTCGCCCGTAGTCACTACATATATAAAAATCGTATTTTTACTTCGCTATTCAATATATAAAAATCAAAATTTTACTTCGCTATTCAATATATAAAAATCGAATTTTTACTTCGCTATTCAATATATAAAAATCGAATTTTTACTTCGCTATTCAATATATAAAAAAAATCGAATTTTTTACTTCGCTATTCAATATATAAAAATTGAATTTTTACTTCTCTATTCAATATATAAAAATCGAATTTTTACTTCGCTTTTCAATATATAAAATAATCAAATTTTTACTTCGCTATTCAATATATAAAAAAAATCGAATTTTTACTTCGCTATTCAATATATAAAAAGCACATTTTTATTTCAACATTCATATAAGAAAGATCAGATTTTTATTTTGCTAACTATATAAAAATAATATTTTTATATTCTCTATTATATAGAAATTCTATTTTCATTATACTACTTATATAAAAATAGTATTTTTATATCTTCTATTATATAAAGATCATATTTTTAATATTCTATTATAATAAAAATTATATTCTTCAAAAAAAATGCATTTTTATATTTCAAAGACAATGCTTAAATTTATTTTCAAAAACATTTATAAAACAAAGTTATTTCATTTTTTTCCCTTTTTCTCTTTTCATGTTGTATATATATAATTTCAGATTTTTAAAACAATAATTTTCATGTAAAAAAACTGTCCTTTCTGTAAATAAAAACTGTAGCTTTAACTATAAATATTCGATCTTTGTTGTCAATAAAAATCCGATTTTTGTTGTCAATAAAAATCCGATCTTTGTTGTCAATAAAAATCCGATCTTTGTTGTCAATAAGAACAATTCTTTTTAATTATATATATAAAGTAAAACTGAATTCAAACAAAGTATTTTATAATTCAAAACTGAATTAAAATAAATTAAAAATGAAAGCTCACTGTTTTTTCGGAGGAGAAGGTGTTGCAGAGGTCGTCGGAGGTGAATGTGGCTGCGCTGGAACGGGTTTCTCGAACTGGGGGGGCCCGAGCTGACAGAGCTCGCGTCGGAGCGGTGAAGGATCGGAGGGGGTTCGTCGGCGTTGGAGGTGAAGGGGGCGGAGCAACGGGTGGTGGAGGCGGTCGTGGGTAACGTGGTGGTCTCGTGCGTCGAGCGGAAGGGGGGAGGTGGAGGCTGACGCGGGGGAGATACGGAGGAGGGGGCGCGGTGGAAGATGGAGGCGCGATTAGGTCTTAGGATATATATTTTTTTTATTTCTAAATCTGAACGGGAAGGAGAAAGGTAAAAGGGGCTAAGGTTTAAATATATATATTTATAATAATTTAATATTATTATTTTCTCCTTACACGTTGACTTTTCATTCGAACTCTAAACGACACCCACCGCCTGTCGTCCCTAGCGTTTTACTCCCATTCCGAACACAATGGGATATATATCGTAGGCTGATTCGATTGTTTCGATCAGTTTTCATCAAAATCAACATATAACTCTATATATTGATTTTGAACGCGCAATTCAATTTACCGGGGTCACATACGAACTCTAAAAATTCTAGAAAAATATTTTCTAGCTTCGTATTGACGATACGGTCCTAACAAAACCAGTTTCGTCAAATTCTGAGACCGTTGGAAAAATGGCCATTTTCCAGTCGATTAAAATCAACTGAAACTGGTCAAACGCGTTTTCCTTTGCCACGCTCACATATTGATTCGAAAAATTATGAAATTTGAAACCTAGCAATAATTTGACATCACGGATCCAACAAAAGTGGTTTCGTCGAAATCCGAGGTCGTTTGCAAAATTTCCATTTTTCAGGGCCTGAATTCCATAGCGACTATTTAGAATTTTCAACTGGACATATCTTTTGATTCCCGCTATGAAATTTCAATTTTTTGGATTCGTTGGAAATATATTCCCAATTAGATCCTATTATTTTTGGTTTCACTAAAATCCGGATTGTTTTGCACCCGGTACATTCAAATGAAGTTTGAAATCAAATTATCAAACTACCGCGCCATTTTCAATTCTATTATAATTATATTTAATTATTTATATTCTAACGACGACGTATATAAATATATACGTTCTAATTATATTCAAAATAAATTTCTCGTCAATTTATTTAATATAATTCATTTTAAATATTCAAAATTCATTAAAATTGCCAAAATAAAAATTTTAAACTGGTTCAGAATTCCCGGGTTATTACAACCTCTGCCAATGCGGGTCATCACAGTACTAGTCCACTTAGTACATGAACCATCAATGGTTCTAAATCGACAAACATGTATATACGACACGGGGCAAGCCCCTCCAAGTACCCACAATAAAGCCGAAAGCCAACATCTGAAATCCCGCAGCAAAAGACCGACACTGAGAGCATTCGCAAAGACATCTGAAATGCCCCCGCGGTCTGCTACAGCAATAAGCCTCTTTCGCATAGAAGGAAGCCCAATTCATCTGGAACCATCCCATCAAAAGCTATAAATGACATTGCGAGGAGGATCGGCAAGACGATACCGGAAGCCAAGGAAAAAGGCGGCCGATAGGGAGCGCCCAGGCCCAACAACCTATCTACGGAAGGACACCGGATTCTCTATAAATAGGACTTCAGACACTCCATAAAGGAGGACGAACCTTTCACTTCTCGATTTAGCTTCTCCTTTCTCAAGGAGAGCAAATCATCATTTCTTGTAATTTATCTGCAATTTATAAAGGGAGAATTCGGAGTCCCATACATCCTATGATTTGATAATCTTGTAGTCTTATAATGATGAAATAGGGAGTTAACATTAATCTTTCTGATGAGGGGATCAATCAAGGTGCTCCTGTAGTGGAGGAAGGGGACTTTGTAGAAATATGAAACCCCCTTTCTCCTCACCTTACAAAATCGCCATGATTGATCCATGTCCTCATACTGAGCCTAACGTTTCCCCAAGCATCGGTGTGACAAAATCGCGTATAAGCTCCTAGTTCGATCTCTGTTGTAATTCAGATTCCTCCCTCGGGAAGGTCAAATACAAAAGAGTCATCGAAGTTAGTGAATATTACGAGTCTCTCATCCATGAACTCACGGGAGGCGTTAGCCTGTTTTCTTCTCACTGAAATATACAGGGTAGTTGCCATGGTTCAGGATCCTATCCATCCTGGATATCATTGCCAGAGGATTCCGAGTCATGGCTACTGCAAACTTCGTGGATACGCATATTACACTCTGTAATTTGGGTGTTGACGAAAAATATCGTTAACTCCTATTAATGATCTATAAATATATTTATAAAAATTTGATAAGTATATGAATGCTTTTGAATTACTAAAAGGAGTATTAGTAAATATGGAAGTAGTATGATACAAGTAGATAACCTTTATAATGAAATGTTAAATATGTACACATGTATATATAAAGGGAAGTTTTAATTAATAACTGATTATAAGTTAATAAAGGATGTTTTAATTTATGAAAGAAGTTTTATTAAATAAAAATGAATTTTGCTAATAGAAAGAGCATTTAGTCAATAGAAGGATAAATTAATTTGAAAAGGGTTACAAGTTTTTTAGGTTACTTGAGCATAATTTGTATAAATTAATAGTGTTTGTATATTCACTTACTTATAAGAAGTATATGGGACTTCACAGGTTTGTCCTATCCCTGCAAAAGTCAACAGCATTGAAGGTGGTTCCTTCCCTTCCTCCTCCCTAAGAAAAAGTCCAAATGCAACCAAGTCCACCCTCGTGCCCACCTTGTCCCTCCTACAACCTATAAAGCACCTACTCCCCTTCCTACTAATAAAACTACATCCTCCTCAAGCTCACCCCTATCTACCCCTGGTTACATTACTAAGAACAAGAATAATGAGATGTTGAAGGGATCACAATTTATTGATTAGTGGATGGTGCTATTGGAGAGAAGTTGAGCTTACCAGCGGATTATAGAAAAGTTTACAAGAGATGTTGGGCACCGAGTTACATTTGAGTACAATATATCAGCCTGAGATGAATGGACAGACCGAGATGGTGAATCGAGTTTTTGAGGATCTCCTTAAAGCTTGTATTCTAGATTTAAGAGGATCTTAGGATGATCCCTCCATTTGTTAGAGTTCTCTTAAAACAATAGTTATCAAGTGAGTATAGGCATGGCACCTTATGAGGTATCACATAGAAGACCCTGTAACTCCCCTTTGTGTTGGTGGGAAGTAAGAGAGAAGGCGATACTAGGGCCTGAGATAACTCGAGAGACTTCAGATTAGAGACCATTCATCAACAAATGAAAGAAGCTCAAGATCGTCAAAAGAGCTATGCCAATAAGTGAAGATGATAATTGGAATTCTCGGTTCGAGATGTAATCTTTGTTAAGGTTTCTCCTCTTAGGAATGTGGTCCGATCTAGAAAGAAGGGTGAGTTAGCAATGAGGTTTGTCGAAGCATTTCCGATCGCTAAAAGGATTGGTAACTTGGCGTATATAGCGTATCTACCTTCAAAGATGGGTGTGCGCAATGTGTTTCATGTATCTTGCCTACGGAAGTTAGTGCACGACTCGGGTATTATACTAGAACCAGATCAACTTGAAGACTCAAAGGTCGAGCTTGAAGTTTCAAGACCACATAAGCCGCTTCAGGTCGTGGAAAATGATATGAAGAAGCTTAGGATGAGTGTAGTTAAGCTAGTTAAGATACAATGGAGCGAGGATGATAGCGATTGTACATGGGAGACGGAGGAGAGTATGAGGGAGGCGTATCTAGAAATCTTCAGATCGTATGTTCCATTTTTCGCATCTACTTGCATCATCGTATCTTATACTATTGGATTATGCATGATAGGCTAGGACATTGCTTGCACGGTATAACATCCTGCATTTTTAAGATAATAAAATAAGAATAACTTAATTAAATATTCAGAATTAAGTGAAATGGACTGCGCCATTGCATTCGTCTCGAAATTTTGGTCAAAATAGCCACCTGGTTTGCGTTAAACAGACACCGTATGAAGAAGTTATGAGCGTTAGAAATTTGTATACATATAAGGAGCTTGTATGTATATATATTAAATAAATTTATCCAAAAAATCAAAATTCATGAAGCGGGGAATCTGGGAGGGAAAATAGACCATTGGGGGTCGACATAGGGGTCGACCCTCCAATACGGGGGTCGAACCCAGGGTCGACCCCACCGTGGATCTGGAACATTCTGCTGACGTGGTCGGTTCTGGTGTTTTTAATTTAAATCTAAGGTACCTGGTTTCTCTGATACACCTATAAATAAGTCTGTAGAGCTAACCCTAAACCTCATATTTCTGAGGCTACGCTGAAGCTCTGTTGTTCCTCTTCCTTAAGATCTCTTTAGAAATTTAGATTATTATTTAGAAGATTTTAAAATCAAGATCTGGAGGAAAGAATTGACAATAATAAAAGGGTGTTCAGAATCATGAAAAGTAAGGTGATTTTCAAGATCCAATCTATTCAAATTTCTTCCTCTTTCTCTCCTTTCTCTTCTAATAAAAATAATCAATCCATGGTATTAGGTTTTGAATCCAATTAAGGGAAAAACCATGGATGCTAAAACTGGACCAGATCCAGAATTGGGAAAGCGTATGAGGTGAGTTGATTTAAGCCATAACATTTTAGATAATAATATGTTATCGTTTACCAATCCCCATTTTGTATAATTGAAATGTGATATGTTGACATGTTGAACATATGTTTATAATGACTAAAGTGATAAGTACGACATGTAGGAATAATTAATATGCTAAGATATTAATTTGTTGGGATATAAGCTTGTCAAATCTTGCATAGTAATCACTGTTGTTCCAATTCCATGTCAATTTGTGACAATTGTATACCTAGGCCATTAACGGTAGAAATTGAGAACAAGACATATTAGTTTACGTGATTTGAACAATTATCTGATTAATTGATTACATGTTAGAAAGGAATTGATTATTTGTGAGAAAGAACATATGACATAAAATAGGCATAATATGATGACCTGTAAATTATAAATTACAGTGGAAATCTGAAAGAAACAGACATGCCTATATTATATAGAGGATTTACAGTAAATAAGAAACTGTAACCACGCTTAGGTACGAGGTTAGATTACACTTGTGTTAGAAGTCTGCCTGGAACCGCCTGGCACATCCAGCGTCCACAAGTGGTAAATCTAATGTGAGGGGTCTAAGTGCATAAATAAACCATGCAATGGTGCTAAGACATGAGGTTAAGTCAACTTGTGGAGAAAGTCTGCCCAGAACCACCCGGCAAATCCAACATCCACAAGCATAGGCTTAATGTGAGAGGTCTAGTGAATATATATATATATATATATATATATCTGTGTGTGTGTGTGAATAGCAAGACTGATAAACAGCATTAATCGTAATTAATGGAAACAAGTGGAATTGAACGAAAGAAACAACAGTAAAAGGATTGGAATAAACGGGGAATGATAACAACCTATTATAAATAAATTACATTAATGAGAATGTTGTATAATAGGTAGACCTATCTTAAGGGCAAGTGAAGATTATAACTTAGGTTCAACAAGTTAGGAAATAAGATAACTGGTGAAATGAGTTAAGTGACACTTAATTTTAAATTAAGTAATCAATAAATGGGGAAAACCTGAAACCAGATGTTTCTAAGAAGTAGAAAAAAGGGGAAAACTTATGAAATGAAAGAAGTTGTACTTAATTATAAATTAAGTAACTTGAAAACTTGGAAGTCTAAAATATGCTGACAAGAATGTTATGTTAAGGTATGTCCTAGGGACAAATGGGAATTATTACTTAGGTTATAATAAAACAATAAGGAAACTAGAATAACTTATATGGGATAAACTGTACTTAATTGTAAATTAAGTCATTTATGAAAACGAGAATCTAAAATCTACGGATGAGGACAACATAAGTTATATTTATGGGAAGAGGAAACTTATTAGTAAACCTTAGTTAAAAGAACTAAGTTAATAAGTAAACAACGTTAAGTTGTAATGACAGCATAAGAGGGAATTATGATTAAATAAGAAAGAATGAGGCAACTCAGGAAATGAGGTAAGTTATATTTAATCATCAATGTTAAGTGACGTGTTAAATAGATAACATGTGAATTAAGATACACTTAATTACATATTAAGTAGAACATGTTATTGTAACCTTGAATCAAATAAGAATATAAAGGGATTGTGGATTACAGACCTTGGATCACAATATAGAGAATAACATGTTGTGGGCATATTAATAAACTTAAATGGGTTAAGTTGTATAACTGAAATTAATAAGCAAGAGGGGCCCATTCCTCAGAGATATAAGGGGCTAGGCACAACTTGGTAACCTGAATAAAAAGTTAAGATAACCAAGTTAAATGGAAACCTGATAAGGTAAAGCGAATGCGTAAAAGAATGTTTAGACATAGGGTCTAATAACATATTAAAGTGAGGCGCTTGGACCACTCCGTACGTTTGAGAATGAATAACCCAACGGGGTAGATCATCGTGGTGTTATAAGGCACGATGGGAGCGCACGTTCATCTGATTATTCTGTCGTCTCTGAAGGACTGGAAGGGGAAGCACGCAGCTTCCTGAGATACGTAAGGTGCTCCTGGTAGTCCTCTATGTGGTAGCAAATGTTTAGGCTGTGCTCGTAGAGGTTGGGTATGCACGTAACTACTAGGTGGGTGGGCCTTGACTGCAAATGTAGCTTTGCAGTCAGAATGTTGTAACGCGATGACACCAGGGTGATTTGGCGGTCGCCTCGACGGGGAGGCTAAGAGTCATGACCAACAAGGATAGTAGATCATAGGTTATCCTCATCGGCAGCCTGTGGGATGCGAAAAGACTAGAGCTAAAACCAATAGACCATTCACCTTTCACTATCGAGGTACGATGGTTGAGGGAAGACGCCAACTGGATGTTTAGATTGTTTGTAAGGGGCCATTCGTTTAGCTCTTGTAGCCTTTACTAGTTGAGGGAGGGGCCGAGGTAGGGCCATAGCCACCAAGAAAAACAGACCCGAGGGATATCTGTATTTTGAGACTCTTAAAGGCGGGCCTGTACAGATATAGAAAAGCTCCCGACTGAGTTCCGTGTTTCTTGTATCGCCCTGCCATAGAACTCGGTGCATATTAGAGGATGTGCGGTTAAGGCATCGAGCTACAATTGACAATACGTACGTGGGAAAGTCTAGATACATGCATGTATGCTCTGGGTGGTGTATCGTAGACTTGAGGGAATTACTCTGGTATGGAATCTAATTCGATCGAAGGTGGCTGTCTGTACACTTACATAGCATAGAATTGACAGATATGTGCAGAATATAACATTGTTATATAGAGATCCGTACGTCACTTCGGCGTAGGATGAGGGGCTGCGTATATTTCGGTTGTATTACGGTGGAGACCGTGCGAGTGGGGTACCACGGGGTGTACCTTAATATTGGGGGTAACTATATATATATATATATACTGTGATAGGTTAATCCATTGGGAAGTAAATAGGAACGATGTGTATGTAAGCCTCGAGTGTTGTTAACCCACGTAACCTAATAAATAAGAAAATGTGATTCAACGGTATATATAGGATTATCAAAAGTGTATAGTTTAAATCCAATCACCAGAACTTGTGTTCTGACCCTCTCCTTATCACATACTTGCAGGTTAGATTTGTGGTAGAGACATGATAGCTTTGGATACTGGTTAGGCAGTATTATTACTATGGTAAGGTTATATTTTGATTACATTATATTTTATCCATTCCGCTGTGAGATATTTTCTGAGATCTGACATCTTTTATGTCTTTGTCTTTTCTGCAGAATACCAAAGCAAACCAATACGAGTTTCGATAGATTAGAATCTTGAAAAATAAAATCAATCTATCGGAATTCGGGTGGTTACATATGGTATCAGAGCTTAGGTTTAGGATTCCTATATAAATAGTAAGTGAACGTATTTGCATGTTTTTTAAATATAAATATTATATATATATACATATATATATACACACACCTAGATCCATAGAGGAACCAACTAAATAGAAAGAGTATATTATGGTAAAAATTGGGATGACTGTTTTGTACACTAAAGGAATGAATGTGGAAATTTGAGATCCTTAGGAAATTTGGGAGGGAAAGTGTACAAATAAAGAAAGGAGGATCCCATATGTTAGTACTTCAGATTAGTGGGCTTAGCAGTAAAACCATATAAATTGGAAAAAGGTTAAAAAGAGAAAAATGGATTAGGAATATATATTGTTGAGAAAATTGACTTTATGGAAGTGTCTAGGAAAGCCTAGAAAAATTGGAAACCCGCTTGAGTCTAACCCCATCGTTAACTTTTAGGAACGTGAAATTATAAAAGTTTTAGGAAAATGATTCATGGTATTTTCAAGTTTTAATCTTAAAAGTTATAATTTTAAAAATATGTAAAGAAGTACATATTGGGTTTTGAAGTAAAATGGGGTATATTTTGTAAATAGTGATTTCTTTCGAAAACTTTGTCTAAAATAAAATTCTCTCAATAAAAGGTGCATATTATAGAGCATGTATAACTCGCAAGTTTTCTTGTTATATTTCATACAAGAATTTTTAATAAAGAAAGATTTGAAATCTTTATTCTTACGATAATCCTTTTTGATAAATTATTTTAACAAGAGATAATCTTGTTGGGTGGACAAAATAAGTTGTAGAAATTAAGAATAGAGTAGATGTCTGTACCTTATAGTAAGAGATTGAACTGACCTTATAGGCAAGAACCAGTCGTAAACCCGATTGAAAAATAGTTGTCCATATCTACTCCATTTTTTTACTTGAAAAAAAATGATTTACATTTTTTTAAGATGACATGTTTTTATGGTTTGGCAAGAGAAAGTTTTCATGAGAAAAATAATATTTTGACACTTTTAATTTTTTGGAAGAAAGTTTAAATTAAAAGGCCAAACCGTGTTTTAAAAGTATGGAGTAGGTAAGGATTAGAGCCTAGGGAAGACGAGAAAATTTTTGAGACTATGAAGTAAATAGCGAGAATTATCTTAGAAAAAATGGTAAGATGCGTAAGCATTGGAAAGCCTAGGGTGTTGCTTGAAATAATTGTTGGTACACAACTAGGACTAGTGGTGACTACTAGATAGTAAAAAGGGCAAGTAAGTGTTTAGGTCTTGTTGCTAATTTTCATGTTAGGGGTAAAACCCATTACTGCATTTCTATTGTGAAACGACCCGAACTTCCCCGGTCTCCGAAGAGAAGAGAAAGCGCGGATTGAGTCGAGAACAAGCCACAACAGAACGCAGACGGAAGAACATTTCATTGTATATTACAACAATGCATCAGATTACAAGAATATACAGAGTATAAATGAATATTACACAGAAATATCAGAGATTTAAATTACATTTAAACACATCGCAGCGGAAAATAATACAATACACCACTAGAAGAGATATACGGATATAAAGCTTTCCGAATATCGTTTCAGCTGTAAACCAGGATCCTGTGAATAAAAATCTGCAAAACCAAAACTACTAGCTGCCCGTGTCAAAATAAGGGCACCCAGAGTTTAGGTTAAAACAATAAACTCCAGGTCAGTCATGTGACTGGTGTGAGAACTAAAACAGTTAATCTTTATTTTTAAAGTTAGGTAAATCAAGGGACCACGCCGTATAACACGGAACGGGTTTCCTCCCAAGAATACCAGTGCATAAAACAAACAGCGCAATGCTAAATAAAGAAAAACAAAGCTATTATAAGACCCAGTTCCCATCACACAATGCAACGCAAGCCGGAGGATAGGGTTTTTACCTTATAATAGCCAAGAATGCTTGATACGTTTAAAAGAAATCATTTGATACTATTATATGTGCATAGTGTATAAAACAACTTCAAATCATAAGTATCAATCATAGGCGGCATGAATGCCCCATACCACTATGTCGCCATATATAGGTTATACAACCAAAATCGCAAAGTCACGTATTTGGAAATTGGGTTTCCATCTATGAACCGAGGCAAAAGATAGTCCTCAACCGATTCGAGACGCTCTAGCCCGTGTCTCAGGATCAGAGCTCGAGTGACCCTTGGATCGTCAGGGCCGGTCCACCGATGTGGATTAAAATTCCTGAACACTGCGTTTCCCCGCCCTTTGGGGCGTCAATGAGCCAACGAATGACTCCATCGGACCCGGATCGTCCGATCAAACCGAGGCGCCTCGCAACAGCAACAACCACACAGGTGAAAAGTATATAAATGTCAGGGCTGGTAGGTCACTGACACCACCCTAGCTAGAAGGAAACGCATGCCCTCCCTGAGGTCCTCTCCCGTTTTTGGTTCACAACCGGGGTGCGAAACTCGCGAAGTAAACGTTACACAAAGCTATGCCACAAAGGTCGTGCTTTGATCATCACCACAAGACTTTGCTTTTCAACAGAAGCCTCGATCAATTGCCACTTAGGCATGCCACATAGGCAATTCACTCCATGCGTTTGATATCCAACAATATATAACCCCTGAGCTCGTACGTCTCAGAGAAGGGCGTTAAGCAAGAGAATAAATTCTCCGCCGCCAAACAGATATATATTTAATAGAGATCAATCACACGGTCCAAAATCCAATGTCAGACACACAGTCCATTTACAAGTCCGTTCTGGGTCTGAACGAAACCGGAGGCACCTAGTACCCCGCATATCCATCGATCTCCAAGTACGTCTGGACGATCACAACCTGTTTCCATCTTCTTGGGTGTACAGCCCAATCAAGATCATCAGTAATCACCCAAACGACGTGAAGACCTCCGGTCTTCGACTACCGTCTTCATCTTCGACTTATCGTCGTATCAGTTATTCAGAATGGGATAAACCCGGTCTTTCTGAATAACTCGCGTATATATATTATAAAAGTGTTACACAAACACAACATACGCCTCATTCCAATTCATCAGTCACTAACCGTAAATTAATCAAGAGAATAATTCCCCAAACATTAACCCCGAAGGCCGAAACCAACATCAGATCAATATCCAGAAAACCATTCTGCTCGGCTAACCGACAGTTAGTTTCTAAATTTCACATTCATAGGGAAAGGTTCTCATTAATTTTATCCAAGATAAATTCCTTGAATTTATTCTTTAATCCTCTTTTGAATTTTGATTCAACTAGTCGGGATTAACGAACCTTACCGAAGTAATCATTTGTTTTAATTTCCCAATCCCAACCTATTCATCCCATGAAGTAAAACTGGTAGCACTTCATATCTAACACCACGGTGTTATCGGTAAATTCAATTACCATTTCACGTTCAAATCTAATTAAAGATTTGACTATCGCCTGGAGCAAAACTGGTGATACTCCATTCTCGATCATTTCAATCTAATTAAAGATTCATTAAAACTCCATTAGTTTTAATCGTTAACTGGGTTAAAGAATCAGTGTCATTTAAAACACGGTTCACGATAAACCCAAAGTCACATTCCATTAATTATCGGGTTAAAGAACGAGTGTTATTTAAAACACTGTCCACGATAAACCCAAAAATCAATATCAATTCAATTCCAATTAAATATCATTTAATTGGTACACTTCATTAAATCTAAATAAAAAAGATTTAATCTTTTCTTAACTGGGCTTAAGAACGGTGTTAATGAAGACACCATTCACGACAAACCCAAATCACATTGGATATTAAATACAAGGCTCTGAATAGAAAATTATCGACTTATATTCAATATCAAATTCTACGACCAACAAATATCGTATTGGAAATAACGATATATATAAATATCTATTTCTTTCAAATTTCCATAACAACATCTGTATAATCACGAAATCCAACATCGAAATATTCCGAAGACAATTTCGATTCAAACCCATTCCAATGCAATCATTGGAAATTCTGGTTATTTTCAAAACCATTTCAAATTCAATTTATTTATTTAAAAATAAATAGAATTATAATTCTAGTTCAAAACCAGTTCATTTCGATAAAAATCTATTTTTATCTTTTCAAATATGGAGTTTTTCATCCCAATTCTTTCTAAATCATTTCTTATGATTTTACACAAATTATTACTATTTTTAATAATTTTATCAAGGCCTGTACAGTCGATTTCCATCAACGGCCATCGAACTGCACTTACAGCGACCTTTTTCAAATTTGATTTCGACATAATTCCAAATCCAACCGTTAGATTTCTAATTTCTAATATTCGTTAGAAAGCTCTTTTCGATACGAACCCAACGGTTCCGGTTTTAGGAGAATCCGACGGTCGGATCTCCCGCAATGTCAGTTTGAAATAAATGGTCGTAATTCGCGAACTGCCGCGGCGCGGCGCGTTCTATTCCGGCCATTATATTATATATATAATATATATTTCTTCGGTTTCTATTTAAAACGTATTATATAGATAGTTTTAAATTCGTTTCAAAAACAATTTCAACTTCCATTTCAATCCAAAGCACAAATGAATTCTTCTTTATAAATTCGTTTTAAAATTTCATTTATATTCAATTCATTTCGAAATCGTGTTCAATTCAATTCATTTCGAAATCGTTTTCTATTCAATTCATTTCGAAATCGTTTTCTATTCGATTCATTTCAAAATGAATAAAATCGATATAAATATCGTTCACGTCAAAATGGCGTCAATCTAATCAACACGGCTTCATATATTTCTATTTTTAAATATTCTATTTCAAATATTTCTTTTTCAAAATAGTTGTTATTATCAAAATATTTCGTTCAACACATGACTAATCTCAACGGATGAGTACTGTCAACACATGAACCTTTATTTTAAATTGATAAAGATGTAAATTTTATTACTAAAATATTTCGTTCAACACATGAACCTTTATTCTATAATATTCTTTATTTTCTAAATTGGAATGAGGCCCAATCAATCACCATATAATATTAATTATATGGATTTTCATACATCACACGTATATAATAGCATTGAAAAATAATCAACCATCAACCAAAGTGCACTACACTGTATAAGCATCAAATATAGATATCTAACGCTTATAACAGCCTGTCAATCAATCGATCGACATATTTAATCAATCAGGATGAGTGAACTTCAAATTTCATCCCAACACCCGTGTGGGGTTTCAAACAATCAAACACATATTTTATTTGTGCAGTTGGGCGATGTGTAAAATTTATCGTCCCAATCAATGTCCTTCAAATAGGTGTACATAAACAAACCGTCCGGTTTGTAAATGAATATTTATTTATTCACATTCACTATATTCATATTCACATTAAAAATTATATATTTTTAACGATAAAACATTTTATTTTAACATATGAATTTCTATTCAATTCATTCTTTAAATAAAATGATATTCTTATTTTCTAAATTATTTTAGAAAATTTCGGCGGCATAACGGCACGATACTAGAAACGGGACGAGGCCTAGCCTTATCCCCAGTCTAGTGAAGGCCCACGCCATTCACACATCAATCAAATCCATTCATTTCACCACACAGTTCAATTTCAATCAAATGATCTAACTAATTTTTGCAATCAAACAAACAAGTCCATGGTCTGTGGACGATTGTTTCGGGTGCTACTAAGCACCGTCTGCATCCTAGTATATATATATAACTAGAAAAAGAAATTGAAAGGTGAGAAATTCTCACAAATAGCTATCCAACTTCACGACACTTCACTTAGAGAAATCTTCGCCATTCTCGCCTTTTTGTCGCTTTCGCCCGTAGCCACTACATATATAAAAATCGAATTTTTACTTCGCTATTCGATACATAAAAATCGAATTTTTACTTCGCTATCCAAAATATAAAAATCGAATTTTTACTATGATGTCATATAGATAAAAATTCCATTTTAAAAATAAAGATTTCGCCTTTATAAAAATATAGATTTCGCCTTTATAAAAATAAAGATTTCGCCTTTATAAAAATATCGTCTTCTAAATTATAAAAATCTAATCTCTTCAACCATAAAAATCCTATCTTTTTGCAAATAAAAATCATTTCTTTGATGCTATAATATATATATAAACTGATTTTTAATCTATGCTAAAAAATCCGATTTTTATATTCTTAAAAACAATCACATTAACAAAGAAAATAAATAAATAAAGAAAAATAGAAAGGACTCACTGTTGCGTTTCTGGAGGGCAAGGGGGGGTCTGACCATCGGTGAGGTGGCGCTGGGTCTACAGGGGGCGGCGGCGGCAGATCTAAATCGAATTGGGGGATTGGGGTCGCGCTGGTCTTCGAGCTGCGAGAGATGAGAGAGGAGAGCATCGAGAGCGGGAGGGGAACTTCGTCGGGGTCAGCGATGACTGGCGCGGGGCGCGGTAGGTGGCGGCGTACGATGGAGGAGGTCGGGTTTTGAAAAGGGGAAGCGGTTTTCTGGGCATCGGGTTTTTCTTTGTTTGAAGTCAACGAGTGAGAAAAAGGGGGGGTAAGGAGATAATATATAATATATATATATATATATTTATTTTAATTTAACCTCAGAAAAGTAACTTTTTATTTCGAACTTGAAACCGAACCCACCGCCTGTCGCCCATAGCTAATTACCCCCATTCCGAACACAATGGGATATGTATCGTAAGCTGATTCGGCTGTTACAATCAGTTTTCGTTAAAATCAACATATAACTAATTATATTGGAATTTGAACGCGTATTTCAATTTACCGGGGTCACATACTAACTCAAAAAATTCCAAAAAAATATTTTCTAGCTTCGTATTGACGATACTGTCCTAACAAGACTAATTTCGTTAAATTCTGAGACCGTTTGAAAAATGACCAATTTCCAGTCGATTAAAATCAACTGAAACTGGTCAAACGCGTTTTCCTTTACCACGCTCACATATTGATTCGGAAAATTATGAAAATTGGAATCTAGCAATAACTTGACATCCCGGACCCAACAAAACTGGTTTCGTCGAAATCCGAGGTCGTTTGCAAAATCTCCATTTTTAAGGGCCTGAATTCCATAGCGACTATTCAGAATTTTCAACTGGACATATCTTTTGATCCCCGCTATGAAATTTTGATTTTTCGGATTCGTTGGAAAGATATTCTCAATTAGGTTCTATTATTTTTGGTTTCACTAAAATCCGGTTTATTTTGCACCCGGTACATTCAATTGAAGTTTGAAATCGAATTATCGAACTACCGCGCCATTTTCAATTCTATTTATAATTAAAAATAATTATTTATATTCTAACGACGACGCGTATAAATATATACGTTTGAATTCTCTTCAAATAAATTTCTCGTCGATTTTATTAAAAATAATTCGTTTTAAATGTTCAAAATTCGCTAAGATTGCTAAAATAAAAATTTTAAACTGGCCCAGATTTTCGGGTTGTTACAATCTCCCCCACTTAAAACTTTTCGTCCCCGAAAAGGAACAAAGTCGAAAGTGGTTTGATCAATCAACTCTACGTTCGATCTGGCTTCCATTCTCCAACTTTTCAGTTTCTGAGAATTTTCAAATTCTTCAAAAATTTGGCTAGCACCCGGAATTTTCGAAAAATTTCGCCATAACCTCCCCTGCACCGGGAGCCACGGGAAAATCCCGAAATTGCCATATAGGACTTCTGATCTCAAAAAGAAAAAGAAAAGGCCAAGCGGCTAGCCAATAGGCTCATAAAATCATCATCACCCAAACAAAACAGTAAATTATAGTAAACATGTACCTATTTGTCGGGCAAACAAATTTTATTCTCTGCTCTAGCCTCCTTGCTATGACCTGTTCAATGTAAGTATATGTATATGCAAGCAAACGCGACCAATTTTCAATATAATTCAATATGTGATTCAATTAGGCATAATGGTTCAAAATTATCAAACAAATAAACAAACAACGCAAACATCAATCAATTAGTTGATTATCATTTGAAATTCATAACTTTGATACATGGTCAAAAAATCAGATTTTTGATGCCAAATCACAACAATAGGCCCTATCTAATTTTGGTTCTCACACCAGTCAATAGGAAATATATAGAAAGTCCACTTTCGTCACTCGAACATGAATTCTAATGATGGAACTCCATCATCAAAATCATCTCCGGGCGATTAGAGTGTAATTCTATATCTATCCAGTATATTAAAACTTCAAATACACGCTTGCAAGGCATATATGCAAAATCTTTATATACTGGACTGTCCAAATCAATACAAATAAATAATCAAATACGAATAATTGATTTAAATTTTCAAAACAAAATTTGTTTTCATTTTAAAAATATACTCTTCACACTCGTTCTAGGATACTACTGATCCTATCTCTAACGAGTCATTCTCATTGGATTTTACTAATCCAATATCTGATGAATTCTTTCGTATGGTTCTAATGTGCCTTGTTCTCTGAGCTTTGTAAACCTGGCTCTGATACCACGATGAAACGACCCGAACTTCCCTGGTCTCCGAAGAGAAGAGAAAGCGCGGATTGAGTCGAGAACAAGCCACAACAGAACGCAGACGGAAGAACATTTCATTGTATATTACAACAATGCATCATATTACAAGAATATGCAGAGTATAAATGAATATTACAAAGAAATATCAGAGATTTAAATTACATTTAAACACATCGCAGCGGAAAATAATACAATACACCACTAGAAGAGATATACGGATACAAAGCTTTCCGAATATCGTTCCAGCTGTAAACCAGGATCCTATGAATAAAAATCTGCAAAACCAAAACTACTAGCTGCCCGTGTCAAAATAAGGGCACCCAGAGTTTAGGTTAAAATAATAAACTCCAGGTCAGTCATGTGACTGGTGTGAGAACTAAAACAGTTAATCTTTATTTTTAAAGTTAGGTAAATCAAGGGACCACGCCGTATAACACGGAACGGGTTTCCTCCCAAGAATACCAGTGCATAAAACAAACAGCGCAATGCTAAATAAAGAAAAATGAAGCTATTATAAGACCCAGTTCCCATCACACAATGCAACGCAAGCCGGAGGATAGGGTTTTTACCTTATAATAGCCAAGAATGCTTGATACGTTTAAAAGAAATCATTTGATACTATTATAGGTGCATAGTGTATAAAACAACTTCAAATCATAAGTATCAATCATAGGCGGCCTGAATGCCCCATACCACTATGTCGCCATATATAGGTTATACAATCAAAATCGCAAAGTCACGTATTTGGAAATTGGGTTTCCATCTATGAACCGAGGCAAAAGATAGTCCTCAATCGATTCGAGACGCTCTAGCCCGTGTCTCAGGATCAGAGCTCGAGTGACCCTTGGATCGTCAGGGCCGGTCCACCAATGTGGATTAAAATTCCTGAACACTGTGTTTCCCAGCCCTTTGGGGCGTCAATGAACCAACGAATGACTCCATCGGACCCGGATCGTCCGATCAAACCGAGGCGCCTCGCAACAGCAACAATCACACAGGTGAAAAGTATATAAATGTCAGGGCTGGTAGGTCACTGACACCACCCTAGCAAGAAGGAAACGCATGCCCTCCCTGAGGTCCTCTCCCGTTTTTGGTTCACAACCGGGGTGCGAAACTCACGAAGTAAACGTTACACAAAGCTACGCCACAAAGGCCGTGCTTTGATCATCACCACAAGACTTTGCTTTTCAACAGAAGCCTCGATCAATTGCCACTTAGGCATGCCACACAGGCAATTCACTCCATGCGTTTGATATCCATCAATATATAACCCCTGAGCTCGTACGTCTCAGAGAAGGGCGTTAAGCAAGAGAATAAATTCTCCGCCGCCAAACAGATATATATTTAATAGAGATCAATCACATGGGCTAAAATCCAATGTCAGACACACAGTCCATTTACAAGTCCGTTCTGGGTCTGAACGAAACCGGAGGCACCTAGTACCCCGCATATCCATCGATCTCTAAGTACGTCTGGACGATCACCAACTATTTCCATCTTATTGGGTGTACAGCCCAATCAAGATCATCAGTAATCACCCAAACGACGTGAAGACCTCCGGTCTTCGACCACCGTCTTCATCTTCGACTTATCGTCGTATCAGTTATTCAGAATGGGATAAACCCGGTCTTTCCAAATAACTCGCGTATATATATTATAAAAGTGTTACACAAACACAACATACGCCTCATTCCAATTCATCAGTCACTAACCGTAAATTAATCAAGAGAATAATTCCCCAAACATTAACCCCGAAGGCCGAAACCAACATCAGATCAATATCCAGAAAACCATTCTGCTCGGCTAACCGACAGTTAGTTTCTAAATTTCACATTCATAGGGAAAGGTTCTCATTAATTTTATCCAAGATAAATTCCTTGAATTTATTCTTTAATCTTCTTTTGAATTTTGATTCAACTAGTCGGGATTAACGAACCTTACCGAAGTAATCATTTGTTTTAATTTCCCAATCCCAACCTATTCATCCCATGAAGTAAAACTGGTAGCACTTCATATCTAACACCACGGTGTTATCGGTAAATTCAATTACCATTTCACGTTCAAATCTAATTAAATATTTAACTATCGCCTAGAGCAAAACTGGTGATACTCCATTCTCAATCATTTCAATCTAATTAAAGATTCATTAAAACTCCACTTAGTTTTAATCGTTAACTGGGTTAAAGAATCAGTGTCATTTAAAACACGGTTCACGATAAACCCAAAGTCACATTCCATTAATTATCGGGTTAAAGAACGAGTGCTATTTAAAACACTGTCCACGATAAACCCAAAAATCAATATCAATTCAATTCCAATTAAATATCATTTAATTGGTACACTTCATTAAATCTAAATAAAAAAGATTTAATCTTTTCTCAACTGGGCTTAAGAACGGTGTTAATGAAGACACCATTCACGACAAACCCAAATCACATTGGATATTAAATACAAGGCTCTGAATAGAAAATATATCGGCTTATATTCAATATCAAATTCTACGACCAACAAATATCGTATTGGAAATAACGATATATATATCTATATCTTTCAAATTTCCATAACAACATCTGTATAATCACGAAATCCAACATCGAAATATTCCGAAGACAATTTCGATTCAAACCCATTCCAATGCAATCATTGGAAATTCTGGTTATTTTCAAAACCATTTCAAATTCAATTTATTTATTTAAAAATAAATAGAATTATAATTCTAGTTCAAAACTAGTTCATTTCGATAAAAATCTATTTTTATCTTTTCAAATATGGAGTTTTTCATCCCAATTCTTTCTAAATCATTTCTTATGATTTTACACAAATTATTACTATTTTTAATAATTTTATCAAGGCCTGTACAGTCGATTTCCATCAACGGCCATCGAACTGCACTTACAGCGACCTTTTTCAAATTTCATTTGGACATAATTCCAAATCCAACCGTTAGATTTATAATTTCTAATATTCGTTAGAAAGCTCTTTTTGATACGAACCCAACGGTTCCGGTTTTAGGAGAATCCGACAGTCGGATCTCCCGCAATGTCAGTTTGAAATAAATGGTCGAAATTCGCGAACTGCCGCGGCGCGTTCTATTCCGGCCATTATATTATATATATAATATATATTTCGTCGGTTTCTATTTAAAACGAATTATATAGATAGTTTTAAATTCGTTTCAAAAACAATTTCAACTTCCATTTCAATCCAAAGCACAAATGAATTCTTCTTTATAAATTCGTTTTAAAATTTCATTTCTATTCAATTCATTTCGAAATCGTTTTCAATTCAATTCATTTCGAAATCGTTTTCTATTCAATTCATTTCGAAATCGTTTTCTATTCGATTCATTTCAAAATGAATAAAATCGATATAAATATCGTTCACGTAAAAATGGCGTCAATCTAATCAACACGGCTTCATATATTTCTATTTTTAAATATTCTATTTCAAATATTTCTTTTTCAAAATAGTTGTTATTATCAAAATATTTCGTTCAACACATGACTAATCTCAACGGATGAGTACTGTCAACACATGAACCTTTATTTTATATTGATAAAGATGTAAATTTTATTACTAAAATATTTCGTTCAACACATGACTAATCTCAACGGATGAGTATTGTCAACACATGAACCTTTATTCTATAATATTCTTTATTTTCTAAATTGGAATGAGGCCCAATCAATCACCATATAATATTAATTATATGGATTTTCATACATCACATGTATATAATAGCATTGAAAAATAATCAACCATCAACCAAAGTGCAATACACTGTATAAGCATCAAATATAGATATCTAACGCTTATAACAGCCTGTCAATCAATCGATCGACATATTTAATCAATCAGGATGAGTGAACTTCAAATTTCATCCCAACACCCGTGTGGGGTTTCAAACAATCAAACACATATTTTATTTGTGCAGTTGGGTGATGTGTAAAATTTATCGTCCCAATCAATGTCCTTCAAATAGGTGTACATAAACAAACCGTCCGGTTTGTAAATGAATATTTATTTATTCACATTCACTATATTCATATTCACGTTAAAAATTATATATTTTTAACGATAAAACATTTTATTTTAACATATGAATTTTTCTATTCAATTCATTCTTTAAATAAAATGATATTCTTATTTTCTAAATTATTTTAGAAAATTTCGGCGGCATAACGGCACGATACTAGAAACGGGACGAGGCCTAGCCTTATCCCCAGTCTAGTGAAGGCCCACGCCATTCACACATCAATCAAATCCATTCATTTCACCACACAGTTCAATTTCAATCAAATGATCTAACTAATTTTTGCAATCAAAAAAACAAGTCCATGGTCTGTGGACGATTGTTTCGGGTGCTACTAAGCACCGTCTGCATCCTAGTATATATATATAACTAGAAAAAGAAATTGAAAGATGAGAAATTCTCACAAATAGTTATCCAACTTCACGACACTTCACTTAGAGAAATCTTCGCCATTCTCGCCTTTTTGTCGCTTTCGCCCGTTGCCACTACATATATAAAAATCGAATTTTTACTTCGCTATTCGATACATAAAAATCGAATTTTTACTTCGCTATCCAAAATATAAAAATCGAATTTTTACTATGATGTCATATAGATAAAAATTCCATTTTAAAAATACAGATTTCGCCTTTATAAAAATATAGATTTCGCCTTTATAAAAATAAAGATTTCGCCTTTATAAAAATAAAGATTTCGCCTTTATAAAAATATCGTCTTCTAAATTATAAAAATCTAATCTCTTCAACCATAAAAATCCTATCTTTTTGCAAATAAAAATCATTTCTTTGATGCTATAATATATATATATATATAAACTGATTTTTAATCTATGCTAAAAAATCCGATTTTTATATTCTTAAAAACAATCACATTAACAAAGAAAATAAATAAATAAAGAAAAATAGAAAGGACTCACTGTTGCGTTTCTGGAGGGCAAGGGGGGGTCTGACCATCGGTGAGGTGGCGCTGGGTCTACAGGGGGCGGCGGCGGCGGATATAAATCGAATTGGGGGATTGGGGTCGCGCTGGTCTTCGAGCTGCGAGAGATGAGAGAGGAGAGCATCGAGAGGGGGAGGGGAACTTCGTCGGGGTCGGCGATGACTGGCGCGGGGCGCGGTAGGTGGCGGCGTACGATGGAGGAGGTCGGGTTTTGAAAAGGGGAAGCGATTTTCTGGGCATCGGGTTTTTCTTTGTTTGAAGTCAACGAATGAGAAAAAAGGGGGGTAAGGAGATAATATATAATATTTATATAATATTTATATATATTTATTTTAATTTAACCTCAGAAAAGTAACTTTTTATTTCGAACTTGAAACCAAACCCACCGCCTGTCGCCCATAGCTAATTACCCCCATTCCGAACACAATGGGATATGTATCGTAAGCTGATTCGGCTGTTATAATCAGTTTTCGTTAAAATCAACATATAACTAATTATATTGGAATTTGAACGCGTATTTCAATTTACCGGGGTCACATACTAACTCGAAAAATTCCAGAAAAATATTTTCTAGCTTCGTATTGACGATACGGTCCTAACAAGACTAATTTCGTTAAATTCTGAGACCGTTTGAAAAATGACCAATTTCCAGTCGATTAAAATCAACTGAAACTGGTCAAACGCGTTTTCCTTTGCCACGCTCACATATTGATTCGGAAAATTATGAAAATTGGAATCTAGCAATAACTTGACATCCCGGACCAAACAAAACTGGTTTCGTCGAAATCCGAGGTCGTTTGCAAAATCTCCATTTTTAAGGGCCTGAATTCCATAGCGACTATTCAGAATTTTCAACTGGACATATCTTTTGATCCCCGCTATGAAATTTTGATTTTTCGGATTCGTTGGAAAGATATTCTCAATTAGGTTCTATTACTTTTGGTTTCACTAAAATCCGGTTTATTTTGCACCCGGTACATTCAATTGAAGTTTGAAATCGAATTATCAAACTACCGCGCCATTTTCAATTCTATTTATAATTAAAAATAATTATTTATATTCTAACGACGATGCGTATAAATATATACGTTTGAATTCTCATCAAATAAATTTCTCGTCGATTTTATTTAAAATAATTCATTTTAAATGTTCAAAATTCGCTAAGATTGCTAAAATAAAAATTTTAAACTGGCCCAGATTTTCGGGTTGTTACATATTGGGATCATTCTGTTATTTTGTTCTTGTTGGGTGGTTAGGGTAACACCTAAATCTGTACTGAATCCCATGGTTTGGACTTTTCTGTCTGAGGGGGACATAGTCCCGAGATTCTTGGCCCTTAGTAGTAGTTGTGTAGGGTGTTTATTCTTCTGCTTTAGTTGAAAGACCGGAAGGCTTATTTAAATTTAAACTTAGATCAGACGATTAAATAAGCTAAGAAAGAGAAATGGTACAACTAAAAAGGAAACAGGAAATTCGGTAAAGCAACAAACATGATAAATTATGATAAAAGATGGATAAAGATGAAAATTTCCAAGATGAGATAAAAAAGAAAATCAGTAACCAAAAGAAAATTTTCTTATGTGGGTTGTGCTTGGATAGTAAAATAGGGAGTCTTTATAAATAGTTACATATAATCCAAATAAGGTTAGAAAAGGGTACGTAAAAGATAAACGGAAGATGTGAAATTTTCCGTTTTCTACCTTTTTGTAACATAAGAAATCGAATTTAGAAAATTAGATTTTTCTAAAATTCGAAAAATAAAGTTGGTTGGTAGGATTATGTATGCAACAATTGGATGAACTACGCTCTTACTCAGTGAGAGTGTGGGAAAATTTGGATGAAAAAGCATTTTTGATTTTCAAAATATTACATTTATGTAGAACAGCCGGTATATTTAGGATGTGAGCATCATAATTTAAAAGGATTTTTGAAAAATTTGCATACACATAGGAGGTACCACTTAGGCATACATGCATTATTATGTTGTATTTCACTTTGCACAAGTGCACAATGTTTGCAAAAATTGGATGCACACATGATGGATGTATTTTACGCGAGGGGTTAACTGGTTCTTACCCTTATCAAATTTCGGGGACGAAATTTCCTAAGTGTGGGAGAATGTAACACCATGCATTTTTAAGGTAATAAAATAAGAATAACTTGATTAAATATTCAAAATTAAGTGAAACGGACTGCGCCATTGCATTTATCTCGAAATTCTGGTCAAAATAGACACTGGTTGCGTAAAACGGACACCGTATGAAGAAGTTGTGAGCGTTAGAAGTTTGTATACATATAAGGAGCTTGTATGTATATATATTAAATAAATTTATCCAAAAAAACAAAATTCACGAAGCTGGAAATCTGGGAGGGAAAATACACCGTTGGGGGTCGACCTAGGGGTCGACCCACCAATAGGGTGGTCGACCCCACCGCGGATTTGGAACATTCTACTGGCGTGGTCGGTTCTGATGTTTTTAATTTAAATCTAAGGGACCTGGTTTCTCTGATACACCTATAAATAAGTCTGTAGAGCTAACCCTAAACCTCGTATTTCTAAGGCTATGCTGAAGCTTTACTGTTCCTCTTCCTTAAGATCTCTTCAGAAATTTAGATTATTATTTAGAAGATTTTAAAATCAAGATCTAAAGGAAAGAATTGACAAAAATAAAAGGGTGTTCAGAATCATGAAAAGTAAGGTGATTTTCAAGATCCAATCTATTCAAATTTCTTCCTCTTTCTCTCCTTTATCTTTTAATAAAGATAATCAATCCATTGTTATTAGGTTTTGAATCCAATTAGGGAGAAACCATGGATGCTAAAACTGGACTAGATCCAGAATTGGGAAAGCGTATGAGGTGAGTGGATTTAAGCTATAGCATTTTAGATAATAATATGTTATCGTTTACCATTCCCCATTTTGTATAATTGAAATGTGATATGTTAACATGTTGAACATATGTTAATAATGACTAAAGTGATAAGTACGACATGTAGGAATAATTAATATGCTAAGATATTAATTTGTTGGGATATAAGCTTGTCAAATCTTGCATAGTAGTTACTATTGTTTCAAATCTATTTCAATTTGTGACAATTGTGTACCCAGGCCATTAACGGTAAAAATTGAGAACAGTACATATAAGTTTATGTGATTTGAACAATTATCTGATTAATTGATTACATGTTAGAAAGGAATTGATTATTTGTGAGAAAGAGCATATGACATAAAATAGGCATAATACGATGACCATTAAATTATAAATTACAGTGGAAATTTGAAAGAAACAAACATGCCTAGATTATATAAAGGATTTACAGTAAATAAGAAACTGTAACCACGCTTAGGCACGGGGTTAGATTACACTTATGGTAGAAGTCTGCTCGGAACCGCCCGACACATCCAGCATCCACAAGTGGTAAATCTAATGTGAGGGGTCTAAGTGCATAAATAAAACATGTAATGGTGCTAAGACACGAGGTTAAGTCAACTTATGGAAGAAGTCTGCCCGGAACCACCCGACAAATCCAGCATCCACAAGTATAGGCTTGACATGAGAGGTCTAGTGCATATATATGTGTGTGTGTGTGTGAATAGCAGGATTGATAAACAACATTAATTGATTAATGGAAATAAATGGAATTGAATGAAAGATACAACAGTAAAAGGATTATAATAAATGGGGAATGATAGCAACCTATTATAAATAAATTACGTTAATGAGAATGTTGTATAATAGGTAGACTTGTCCTAGGGGCAAGTGAAGATTATAACTTAGGTTATAATCAACTAATAAGGAAATAAGATAACTGGTGAAATGAGATAAGTGACACTTAATTGTAAATTAAGTAATCAGTAAATAGGGGAAACCTGAAACCAGTTGTTTGTAACAAGTAGAAATAAAGAGGAAAACTTATGAAATGAAAGAAGTTGTACTTAATTATAAATTAAGTAATTTAAAAGCTTGGAAGTCTGAAATATGCTGACAAGAATGTTATGTTAAGGTATGTCCTAGGGACAAATGGGATTTATAACTTAGGTTATAATAAAACAATAAGGAAACTGGAATAACTTATGTTATGGGATAAATTGTACTTAATTATAAATTAATTCATTTATGAAAACGAGAATTTAAAATCTATGGATGAGGACAACATAAGTTATATTTATGGGAAGAGGAAACTTATTAGTAAACCTTAGTTAAAAGAACTAAGTTAATAAGTAAACAACGTTAAGTTATAATGACAGCATAAGAGGGAATTATGATTAAACAAGAAAGAATGAGGCAACTCAGGAAATGAGGTAAGTTATATTTAATCATCAATGTTAAGTGACATGTTAAATATAAAATATGTGAATTAAGATACACTTAATTACAAATTAAGTAGAACATGTTATTGTAACCTTGAATCAAACAAGAATATAAAGGGATTGTGGATTACAGACCTTGGATCACAATATAGAGAATAACATGTTGTGGGCTTATTAATAAACTTAAATGGGTTAAGTTGTATAACTGAAATTAATAAGCAAGAGGTGCCCATTCCTCAGAGATATAAGGGGCTAGGAACAACTTGGTAACCTGAATAAAATGTTAAGATAACCAAGTTAAATGGAAACCTGGTAAGGTAAAGCAAGCGCGTAAAAGAATGTTTAGAAATTGGGTTTAATAACATATTAAAGTGAGGCGCTTGGACCAGTCCGTACGTTTGAGGATGAATAACCTAACGGGGTAGATCATTGTGGTGTTATAAGGCACGAGGGGAGTGCACGTTCATCTGATTATTCTGTCAGCTCCGAAGGACTAGAAGGGGAAGCACGCGGCTTCCTGAGATACGTAAGGTGCTCCTGGTAGTCCTCTGTGCAGTGGCAAATGTTTAGGATGTGCTCGTAGAGGTTGGGTCTGCGCGTAACTACTAGGTGGGTGGGCCTTGACTGCGAATGTAGCTTTGCAGTCAGAATGCTGTCATGTGATGACACCAGGTGATTCGGCAGTCGCCTCAACGGGGAGGCGAACAGTCACGACCAACAAGGATAGTAGATCGTCAGATACAGTCATCGGCAGCCTGTGGGATGCGAATTGACTAGAGCTAAAACCAATAGACCATTCACCTTTCACTATCGAGGTACGATGGTTGAGGGAAGAGTCCAACTGGATGTTTAGACTGTTTGTTAGGGGCCAGTCGTTTAGCTCTTGTAGGCTTTATGTAATGACCCGTATTTTAGAGATAGAATAATTAAGTTATTTAATTATTAAAAATATCTATTTAGGAAAATATCGATAACTTGAATTAAATAATATTTAATATTAAATTAATAATTATAATATAATAATGTATTACAATGTTGAAATGGTCAGAAATAGTTGAATTGTCAGTATTGTCTGAATTGGATAGTGTAAGAGATTTGGTAGCGTTTAGATTTGAAATATAATAACGAATATATTTCATTTACAGCGTTTGAACGTATAATTTATATTATAATTATAATCGAGCTCGAGATGGCGCTGCAGTTCGTAATTTGGCGATTTGAAGTTCAACTGGATATACAGAAGCCGTTTTAAGTCGGATTTCTGTGAAACAAGAAACGTACGGAGCTGGTGGAGTATATCTTTCTAGTGGAAGAGAAAATCGGGATTTCATCGTGTAGATTTTGAGATATGTCCAAATCAAATTTTAAAATAGTCGTTATAGAATCGTTTATCGACCGTAACGGTTATTCGATATAACTAGAGATAGGGTTTGAATTTAAACAAGGTTCTTTTGGGAAATAGTGTTAATTTAATTTTTAGAATTTTATAGAAATTTTTAGTTAATTAAATAAACAACTTTTTATTTGGAGTATTTTGCACCCTTAATCGGCGATTTTGGGGTTTCAAAATATGAGTTAATCTACCGGTATTATTATATTTCTGGAGTCGGGACACCTCGCTCGTCACGATGGTGTTTTTATTTCTATCCGTTGCAGTTCGTACTTGAATGGAGTTTCATATAGAAGGGTACCATAAAAGTCTAACATATACAAGTGTATATTATTACTAGCTACCAAGCTTTGCAAGACCCTTTTTCCCTTTAAACGCTGTGAAACCGATAGTATGATTTTACAAGCTAGTATGTATTCCACTTATAGTAAAACAACATAATGTGCAATACATAACAACGAGAGGGTGGAACGTAAATAATTCAGAAGGAAATTTATATACAATTATTATAAATATGTTACTTGGCAACTAAGGGACGGTACCCTACTTGGCAGAACCTACACCAAGCTAAAGAATGTCACCAAGATCCTATAAATACCCTAACTACATCCACTAAGACCTAATCTCCTTCATTATCTTGGTGACAATTTATCCGCCGCCATCAGCTTTTCCCAAATGAGAAAATCGGTGGGTTCAAAAATAAAAAACAAATCAAAACAATTTCTATAAATTGCAAAGTGAGTTCCTTTGAGTTTGTGTAGCTTTGCTCTTTGATTCTAGATGGGTTTCACCATGTTCGACGCTCTTTTCTTGTGCGGAACTTTGAGGCAGCGGGCGCTAGGGTTCGGGTTGTGGTGAATTAGAAGATTCAATAGAAGTAACAAGTATCGTTTTGGGATTTGCGAAGTAAAATCGATCTGGTATGCAAAACTTGGAAGGGTTATGGGATGATAGAGATCGATGGTTGCGCTGTGACTTTCGAGCGGACCTGGTAGTCGCGGTTTCAAGGCTGAGTTCAAGTACGAGGTGATGTTATGAGCTAGTAGGGCTTTTGAAGAGAAGGAGCTCAGCAGACAGACTGAACGGCAGGAGGAAGGTGAGTTGATCACCATGGTGGTGGGGTTGTTGGTGGAGGAAGCCGCGGGTAGACAAGTGGTTGAAGCATGGTGGGATGGGAATGCAAGCTTTTCAAAAAAAATAAAGGGAAATAAAACAAAGTGGCGCAGAAGTATTTAGATGGGAGCAAACGTGATCAACTCGAGACAACTGGGCACAATCTCATGGACAAAAAGGGGTGTATTCACGAGGCAACAATATAAGTTGAAGGGGATGATTGTCAGCTTTGGTTTTGGAGTGAGTATACAAAAAGAAGTGGAGTTTTTATGTGTGTGAACGGTGTAGGTGAAAACAAAAGAAAAGTGGGAAGAAGTTTTATAAAAAGGAACAGTTAGGCAACTGTTGTGTGAATGTAGAGTGACCAAATGGGATAAATGGTTCAAAGGGTTGGGCGAAAACAAGTAACAGAATGGTGAAAACGAATGTAAATGGGAACAAAGCTGATGACGTTGGTAATAATGGTCCACAAATTAGTTCAACGTGAAGGAATCATGGCAAAGTGCGGTGATTGTTTGAAACAGGCATAATGTTTGGGACCTTGGGTAAAGGGAAATAAAACCATGTTGGCCATTGTTTTCATTTATTGATTGATGCTGAAGGGTATATCAATATACATGGAAGGAAGAATGGACTGAAGTAGTAGAAAAATAAAATATGTACATGGGAAATGAAACTGTGTGGGGAAGGGTGGACGTGACGCGGGTTTGGTAAATTCATTTTGCGTAGGAGCAGAAGTTGCCATGGTTTGGTCGAAGCATAAGAATTGGTTTGGCGGCCAGTCCATCCTTAACAAAAATCAGACGAAACAAGACCCAACAGGATCGTATGAATAGACACTACCAAATGGAACTGACTGGAAGTGGATTCGAGCTCGTTTGAATTTGTGGCGAGATAAATTGTTTGATTCAAATCAAATAACAGTTTATCGTTCTTTAACGATGAACTGCCAAAGTGAGTAAAACTCACCAACCCTGAACAGTTATATTTTTATAACGTACTTTTAGAACTGTTAGATATTGATTGACTGTTGTGTGTAGATTGGTTGATTGAACTGCTAGTCAGTTAGTTGAAATTATATATATATACCATTAAATATTGATGTTGCTTATCAGAACATTTCATACTGAACTGAAGTTGATGTAAATTTTATGGTTTAACATCTGTGATGCAGGGGAACAGGTTGGAGGAATCCGACAGGATTCCTCAACATTTAATTTACCGTTTTCATATATTGTGATATATATTGTGCTATAAAATCTGTTGTTGATTTTGTATGTTTGAATGATATTGATCATTTGTGATACGACACGTTAAACCCCATAAGTGATATTGGAATATAGAAAGAGAAATTTTCAAAGAGCTATTGAAAATGAATTATTTATAAAATCGAAGGATTTTATAAAGGAATATTTGTTAGAAACAAATCGAATTGAAAGGAAATATTTGTTATAAAACAAATAGGATTTTATAAAGGAAATATTTGTTAGAAAACAAATAGGATTTTATAAAGGAAATATTATTTAGAAAATAAATAGAAGTAAAAAAGGAAATTATTTATAATAGAATAGGATGTTATAAAAAGGACATTTGTAAAGTGAAGAACCGTTAATAAAAGTAAATCTTTGTAAATGAATAAACATTATCAATTAGAGTTAATCGAATATAAGTTATTCGAAATTGAGTTAACCAGTTAGAGTTAATCAGTTAGAGTTAATCAGTTAGAGTTAATCGATTAGAGTTAAATTGAACTAGAGTTTCAAATATAGTTAATCAAATAGAGTTAAAACAATATTAGAAACTGACTAGAGATTAGTTAAGTCGAATGGTTTTCAGAGTGTGGATCTGATGTTGGTTTCGGCCTTCGGGGTTTATACTTAGAGAATTGTTCTCTTACTAGTTTACAGTTGGGGACTGATGGTTGTGGAAGAATAGCGATACGTGAATAAGCTATGGAAATGTTTTCCAGTGTTAATAACGTGTATTTTCTAATCATAGAAAATAAGGAAATATGAATATATATATGTGTGTGTTGGATGATTTGATCGATAATTCCATTTGGAATTAAGATCGTTGTGTGAACACCGACATGTTTTTATTGATAGTTAAATCATCGACTATCAAAGTTTGACCATATTTACGTTGTTAATATGGAGAGACCGGTTGGATTCTTATCCAAAGAACCACTCTGTATTGGCATAAGCGTTGCGAATATGCCGAAGAAAATGGAAGACGGAGTAAAGTGCAAGGGCTGTTGTATAAATCTTAGATAACAATGGACTAAGATGGATGTACTGAATAGTGCCTTCGGTTTCGTTCAATCCCAGAACGAACGTAAATGGAAGAATATCTGACAAAGTATTTCCAATGATCGAATGGGTTGGTCCGTATAAATATATATGGTTGCAACAGATTTATTCCCTTAGCATAACATCCAGAATATTTGTGTAAACCAATTAATGATTAACGGATTTGATAATGTGGCATTCAAAGTGATCATGTTATCAATGAATGGAAAGTAATCATAACCTCTGGCCTCAACAACCAGGAAATGACAAAAATCGGGCAGGCAACATGGCTAAGTCGGTCGCACCGAAGTAGGGTGTATAATCACCTATCTAGAGAATATTCATTTGCTTCTTTAATCTATCAATGTTGTCCCATATATATACGGGAACGGTTGCTGATCCCAACCGTTGGTGATGTACATTCGATACACTCAAGCGAAATGAGTGGTCGGTCATGTGTGGCTGAGTTGCAAGATGTTCTTGTTGAACTCCAGTGTATCGTTCCTAGAGTATAATATGTGCTTGATCGGAAGGTGGTTCCATACCTTGTCATAGTTGGAAATCCATTACCCAATACGTGCTTGCGGTTTTGATTATATACTATATATGTAGAACGTGAGATGAAAGCGTTTCTGCAAGATGATTATTATATTGTGGTTGATAGACATTATTATAATATCAAAAGGGTTTTTGATATAAAGATATTTTGGATTCTCATAAGGGAAAAACCCGTTCCGTTATACGGCGTGGTCTTATGAGATATCGTTTACTTGTTCAAACTGTTTAAAACTGTTTTACTCACACCGGTCCCATGACTGACCCAGAGTTTATTTTGTTTTGTTTTCCCTAAACTCTTGGGTGCCTAAATTTGTACGGGCAGTCAAGTAGTCGGGATTTACAGATGCACTTGGAGAGCTTGGAGCAGGAGGCTTCAGGATTTATAGCTATTATTTATTTCGCTGTTGTTGTAAGTGTTGTACTTTGCAATGTTATTGTATACATATACTGTTTGTATTTCAAAAGTTATGTTATATTTTATTCGTTCCGCTGTGAGATTCGTGTTTACTCTAATGATGATGTTCTTCTTCTTCTATTATATAAGTTCTATCTTATCTATTCTCACCCTCTAACTTCTTTCATTAACTATTCGGTTATTTTCGATCCTTGGATGTTCGATATGTGTTATATATCGGATAACCAAGATCGTTGAAAACCGGGTCGTTACAGTTGGTATCTGAGCTTAAGTTAAGTATTACCTTGGCTCTGTGGCGTGACTCAGTAGAGATGGGGTTAGTAATACCCTAGACTGAGATTGAGTGTATATACATACGAGCGCGTATTTGTTATTTAATATAGAAATTTGTTTTATATTGTTGAGATTTATTGGTCGAGTAGTTTATGAATTCTGGTCGATATAGTAATGCAAACTGTGTTGATAGGAGTTACTAAACACTTGAATACGATGAACCGACATGGTATGTTTTGAAAAGAGGGTAAATGAAATAATTTTACCCAAGTATATATATTGGAAATATTATAATGTGTTGGTTGTTATTATAATCGAATAAGATTATAAAAGTGGAATGGTTATAAATTACCAATCAGAATTTGTATAAGTGTTACGAATGAATTAAATCTGAAATTAAAGTCAGAATTAAAATTTAAAACTGGAAATTCAGTCCAATGTTTGAAATTGAATCTGGATTAAGTATACGTGAATTTTAAGTTCCTGGGAGATTTTGAAAATGTTTTTCAATTTGAAATTGATATAGTATTGAACTCACCTTGATGACTGGAAAATGATTCCGATGATGGATCGATACATCATCGGTGTAATTTTCGAGTTGCTAAGTGACGGATTACTACCAAAGATTTTGTTTTGAAATTGTTTTGCAAAAACAAGTTATTCAGGAATTCAAAGGATTTTGAATTTGTTATTATGATTTCAAGTGATTTGAATAAACCCAGGAATTTAAATTCGGAAATTAAATTAGCGTATGGGTTAAATAGATGAACTGGTAAAAGTGATTTATAAATTGGAATCTAACTTGAAATAAGTGAATATGAAATTGAGTTGGTAAGTTGAGAGATTGAAATTTGAGATTAGAGTTTGAATGAAATTTTACTTGAGTACAAGCCAATAATTGTGTTGAGAATAAAGACAGATTGGAGTTTGATTTGGATGGCATGATATATGCAAAATTGATAGCAGATGGTAGGGATATAATGATATACCCGACAAAAAGGTACAAGATGATAATTGATATGAGTTTGGAATTTATGAGCCGAATTGGCAAGCTGCTTGGCTGTTTGATTTTCTTTTGGGTTGAAGATAGCCTAGAGAGACGAGTTGTGGTTTTACAAATAGGGTTGTACAAAGGAGGTTATGGCAAAATTTTCCAGAAATTCCGGGTGTTAGAAAATTTTCAATTTTTTTGAGAATTTAGTAAGTTGGAATGAATTAATATTTTAATCGAAATTTAAGTGGTTCAGTGGAACCGGAGTTAAGAGGTAAACCGATAAATATTTACCCAGTAGATAGGGTCGTCCTCTACCTTAGCAATTTCGAGGACGAAATTATTTTAAGTAGGGAAGAATGTAATGACCCGTATTTTAGAGATAGAATAATTAAGTTATTTAATTATTAAAAATATAGATTTAGGAAAATATTGATAACTTGAATTAAATAATATTGAATATTAAATTAATAATTATAATATAATAATGTATTACAATGTTGAAATGGTCAGAAATAGTTGAATTGTCAGTATTGTCTGAATTGGATAGTGTAAGAGATTTTGTAGCGTTTAGATTTGAAATATAATAACGAATATATTTCATTTACAGCGTTTGAACGTATAATTTATATTATAATTATTATCGAGCTCGAAATGGCGCAGCAGTTCGTAATTTGGCGATTTGAAGTTCAACTGGATATACAGAAGCCGTTTTAAGTCGTATTTCTGTGAAACAAGAAACGTACGGAGCTGGTGGAGTATATCTTTCTAGTGGAAGATAAAAATCAGGATTTCGTCGTGTAGATTTTGAGATATGTCCAAATCAAATTTTAAAATAGTCGTTATAGAATCGTTTATCGACCGTAACGGTTTATTCGATATAACTAGAGATCGGGTTTGAATTTAAACAAGGTTCTTTTGGGAAATAGTGTTAATTTAATTTTTAGAATTTTATAGAAATTTTTAGTTAATTAAATAAACAACTTTTTATTTGGAGTATTTTGCACCCTTAATCGGCGATTTTGGGGTTTCAAAATATGAGTTAATCTACCGGTATTATTATATTTCTGGAGTCGGGACACCTCGCTCGTCACGATGGTGTTTTTATTTCTATCCGTTGCAGTTCGTACTTGAATGGAGTTTCATATAGAAGGGTACCATAAAAGTCTAACATATACAAGTGTATATTATTACTAGCTACCAAGCTTTGCAAGACCCTTTTTCCCTTCAAACGCTGTGAAACCGATAGTATGATTTTACAAGCTAGTATGTATTCCACTTATAGTAAAACAACATAATGTGCAATACATAACAACGAGAGGGTGGAACGTAAATAATTCAGAAGGAAATTTATATACAATTATTATAAATATGTTACTTGGCAACTAAGGGACGGTACCCTACTTGGCAGAACCTACACCAAGCTAAAGAATGTCATCAAAATCCTATAAATATCCTAACTACATCCACTAAGACCTAATCTCCTTCATTATCTCGGTGACAATTTATCCGCCGCCATCAGCTTTTCCCAAATGAGAAAATCGGTGGGTTCAAAAATCAAAAACAAATCAAAACAATTTCTATAAATTGCAAAGTGAGTTCCTTTGAGTTTGTGTAGCTTTGCTCTTCGATTCTAAATGGGTTTCACCATGTTCGACGCTTTTTCTTGTGCGGAACTTTGAGGCAGCGGGCGCTAGGGTTCGGGTTGTGGTGAATTAGAAGATTCAATAGAAGTAACAAGTATCGTTTTGGGATTTACGAAGTAAAATCGATCTGGTATGCAAAACTTGGAAGGGTTATGGGATGATAGAGATCGATGGTTGCGCTGTGACTTTCGAGCGGACCTAGTAGTCGCGGTTTCAAGGCTGAGTTCGAGTACGAGGTGATGTTATGAGCTAGTAGGGCTTTTGAAGAGAAGGAGCTCAGCAGACGGACTGAACGGCAGGAGGAAGGTGAGTTGATCACCATGGTGGTGGGGTTGTTGGTGGAGGAAGCCGCGGGTAGACAAGTGGTTGAAGCATGGTGGGATGGGAATGCAAGCTTTTCAAAAAAAATAAAGGGAAATAAAACAAAGTGGCACAGAAGTATTTAGATGGGAGCAAACGTGATCAGCTCGAGACAACTGGGTACAATCTCATGGACAAAAAGGGGTGTATTCACGAGGCAACAATATAAGTTGAAGGGGATGATTGTCAGCTTTGGTTTTGGAGTGAGTATACAAAAAGAAGTGGAGTTTTTATGTGTGTGAACGGTGTAGGTGAAAACAAAAGAAAAGTGGGAAGAAGTTTTATAAAAAGGAATAGTTAGGCAACTGTTGTGTGAATGTAGAGTGACCAAATGGGATAAATGGTTCAAAAGGGTGGGCGAAAACAAGTAACAGAATGGTGTAAACGAATGTAAATGGGAACAAAGTTGATGACGTTGGTAAGAATGGTCCACAAATTAGTTCAACGTGAAGGAATCATGGCAAAGTGCGGTGATTGTTTGAAACAGGCATAATGTTTGGGACCTTGGGTAAAGGGAAATAAAACCATGTTGGCCATTATTTTCATTTATTGATTGATGCTAAAGGGTTTATCAGTATACATGGAAGGAAGAATGGACTGAAGCAGTAGAAAAATAAAATATGTACATGGAAAATGAAACTGTGTGGGGAAGGGTGGATGTGACGCGGGTTTGGTAAATTCATTTTGTGTAGGAGCAGAAGTTGCCATGGTTTGGTCGAAGCATAAGAATTGGCTTGGTGGCCAGTCCATCCTTAACAAAAATCAGACGAAACAAGACCCAACAGGATCGTATGAACGGACACTACCAAATTGAACTGGCTGGAAGTGGATTCGAGCTCGTTTGAATTTATGGCGAGATAAATTGTTTGATTCAAATCAAATAACAGTTAATCGTTCTTTAACGATGAACTACCAAAGTGAGTAAAACTCACTAACCCTGAACAGTTATATTTTTATAACGTACTTCTAGAACTGTTAGATATTGATTGACTGTTGTGTGTAGATTGGTTGATTGAACTGCTAGTCAGTTAGTTGAAATTTTATATATATATATACCATTAAATATTGATGTTTCTTATCAGAACATTTCATACTGAAATGAAGTTGATGTAAATTTTATGGTTTAACATCTGTGATGCAGGGGAACAGGTTGGAGGAATCCGACGGGATTCCTCAACATTTAATTTACCGTTTTCATACATTGTGATATATGTTGTGCTATAAAATCTGTTGTTGATTTTGTATGTTTGAATGATATTGATCATTTGTGATACGACACGTTAAACCCCATAAGTGATATTGGAATATAGAAAGAGAAATTTTCAAAGAGCTATTGAAAATGAATTATTTATAAAATCGAAGGATTTTATAAAGGAATATTTGTTAGAAACAAATCGAATTGAAAGGAAATATTTGTTATAAAACAAATAGGATTTTATAAAGGAAATATTTGTTAGAAAACAAATAGGATTTTATAAAGGAAATATTATTTAGAAAATAAATAGAAGTAAAAAAGGAAATTATTTATAATAGAATAGGATGTTATAAAAAGGACATTTGTAAAGTGAAGAACCGTTAATAAAAGTAAATCTTTGTAAATGAATAAACATTATCAATTAGAGTTAATCGAATATAAGTTATTCGAAATTGAGTTAACCAGTTAGAGTTAATCAGTTAGAGTTAATCAGTTAGAGTTAATCGATTAGAGTTAAATTGAACTAGAGTTTCAAATATAGTTAATCAAATAGAGTTAAAACAATATTAGAAACTGACTAGAGATTAGTTAAGTCGAATGGTTTTCAGAGTGTGGATCTGATGTTGGTTTCGGCCTTCGGGGTTTATACTTAGAGAATTGTTCTCTTACTAGTTTACAGTTGGGGACTGATGGTTGTGGAAGAATAGCGATACGTGAATAAGCTATGGAAATGTTTTCCAGTGTTAATAACGTGTATTTTCTAATCATAGAAAATAAGGAAATATGAATATATATATGTGTGTGTTGGATGATTTGATCGATAATTCCATTTGGAATTAAGATCGTTGTGTGAACACCGACATGTTTTTATTGATAGTTAAATCATCGACTATCAAAGTTTGACCATATTTACGTTGTTAATATGGAGAGACCGGTTGGATTCTTATCCAAAGAACCACTCTGTATTGGCATAAGCGTTGCGAATATGCCGAAGAAAATGGAAGACGGAGTAAAGTGCAAGGGCTGTTGTATAAATCTTAGATAACAATGGACTAAGATGGATGTACTGAATAGTGCCTTCGGTTTCGTTCAATCCCAGAACGAACGTAAATGGACGAATGTCTGACAAAGTATTTCCAATGATCGAATGGGTTGGTCCGTATAAATATATATGGTTGCAATGGATTTATTCCCTTAGCATAACATCCAGAATATTTGTGTAAACCAATTAATGATTAACAGATTTGATAATGTGGCATTCAAAGTGATCGTGTTATCAATGAATGGAAAGTAATCATAACCTCTGGCCTCAACAACCAGGAAAGGACAAAAATCGGGCAGGCAACATGGCTAAGTCGGTCGCACCGAAGTAGGGTGTATAATCACCTATCTAGAGAATATTCATTTTCTTCTTTAATCTATCAATGTTGTCCCATATATATACGGGAACGGTTGCTGATCCCAACCGTTGGTGATGTACATTCGATACACTCAAGCGAAATGAGTGGTCAGTCATGTGTGGCTGAGTTGCAAGATGTTCTTGTTGAACTCCAGTGTATCGTTCCTAGAGTACACTGATCGGAAGGTGGTTCCATACCTTGTCATAGTTGGAAATCCATTACCCAATACGTGCTTGCGGTTTTGATTATATACTATATATGTAGAACGTGAGATGAAAGCGTTTATGCTAGATGATTATTATATTGTGGTTGATAGACATTATTATAATATCAAAAGGGTTTTTGATATAAAGATATTTTGGATTCTCATAAGGGAAAAACCCGTTCCGTTATGCGGCGTGGTCTTATGAGATATCGTTTACTTGTTCAAACTGTTTAAAACTGTTTTACTCACACCAGTCCCATGACTGACCCGGAGTTTATTTTGTTTTGTTTTCCCTAAACTCTTGGGTGCCTAAATTTGTACGGGCAGTCAAGTAGTCGGGATTTACAGATGCACTTGGAGAGCTTGGAGCAGGAGGCTTCAGGATTTATAGCTATTATTTATTCCGCTGTTGTTGTAAGTGTTGTACTTTGCAATGTTATTGTATACATATACTGTTTGTATTTCAAAAGTTATGTTATATTTTATTCGTTCCGCTGTGAGATTCGTGTTTACTCTAATGATGATGTTCTTCTTCTTCTATTCTATAATTTCTATCTTATCTATTCTCACCCTCTAACTTCTTTCATTAACTATTCGGTTATTTTCGATCCTTGGATGTTCGATATGTGTTATATATCGGATAACCAAGATCGTTGAAAACCGGGTCGTTACACTTTACTAGTTGAGGGAGGGGCTGAGGTGGGGCCATAGCCACGAAGAAAAATAGGCCCGAGGGATATCTGTATTTTGAGGCTATAAAAGGCGGGCCTATACAGATATGGAAAAGCTCCTGACCGAGTTCTGTGTTTCTTGTATCGCTCTGCCATGGAACTCGGTGCACGTTAGAGGACATGTGGTTAAGGCATCAAGCTACAATTGACGATGCGTACATGAGAATGTCTAGATACATGCATGACTGCTCTGGGTGGTGTATTGTAGACTTGAGGGCATCACTCTGGTATGGAATCTGATTTGATCGAAGGTGGCAGTCTGTATGCTTACGTAGCATAGAATTGACAGATATATGTGGAACGTAACATTGTTATTATGAGATCCGTATGTCACTCCGGCGTAGGATGAGGGATTGCGTATATCTCGATGGTATTATGGTGGAGACCATGCGAGTGAGGTAACATAGGGTGTACCTTAATATTGGGGGTAGCTACATATGTACTGTATTAGGTTAATCCACTGGGAAGTAAATAGGTATGACGTGTGTGTAAGCCTCGAGCGTTGTTAACCCAAGTAACCTAATAAATAAGAAAATGTGATTGAACGGTATATGTTGGATTATCCATAGTGTGTAGTTTAAATCCAGTCACCAGAACTTGTGTTCTGACCCCTTCCTCATCACATACTCCCAGGTTAGATTTGTGGTAGAGACATGATAGCTTTGGATATTGGTTAGGTAGTAGTATTACTATGGTAAGGCTATATTTTGATTACATTATATTTTATCCATTCCGCTGTTAGATATTTTATGAGCTCTGACGACTTTTATGTCTTTGTCTTTTCTGCAGGATACCATAGCAAACCAACACGAGTTTCGAAAGATTAGAATTTTGAAGAAAAAAAATAGGTCTGTCAGAATTCAGGTTGTTACACATAGACTGTTGGATTCTAGGTTTCGTGTTAGATTAGATGCTCGTGTTGGTAGGCATGCAAGATTATGTGTTTGGTTGTGCATATTTAGGATTTTGAGGGCAAAATTTCTATAGGGGGAGAATGTAACGATCCATATTTTACATATCGGAGGATCGTAAAATAATTCTATTTAATTCATACGAGGCCGTATCATTCTCATATTTTAATATATGGCTAATAAGGATGTTTTACTCTCCTATGATTTTTTCCGGATTGTTTTATGACCATTTTACCATAGAGTATCTTGTTCTGGCCATATCTTTTAATTGGTACAAAATTAGATACTCAAACTTGATCCATTGGAAAATTTTAATGGATAATCATTCTGTAAGTGGTTACATTAATGATTTGGTTAAGGGGATAGGAAGTTACAGCAAATTTATGTTTTTAGGACTACTGCAGATTTGATTAGCAACTAATGGGCTGAATAGGTTAGCACATTAATGCTAATGAACTGTAGTATAAACAGGGGCTGTAGAGATTAAGTTAACATATTCTCTTCATTTTCCTAGTAACCACAAGAACTAGGATTCTCTAGTTTTTCCACCCAAACCCTCAAAACGCATTCTAAATCACTTCCAATATTTTCTAAACATATTCTAGAGTTTAGATCTTCATTGATCTGTAATTTTGCATTATTTAAGGGATGTTTGCATCCATTTTCTTATTGCTCAAATCATATTAACCTTGATCCTCATTAGATTCATTGATATGCTAAGTGATTTACATCTATCACTATGCTACGCTACATTATATGCTTAGATTAGCTTTTTTTATCACATTTACATGTTAGAGCGCATCGAATCATAATCATACATGTTAATTCCTATTTTTAACCTTAGGGATTATAAAATAGTGAAAAATGAATTAAAATGATAGATTTAGATTCATTTACATATAGATATATGCATATTATATGCATATGGATGATTGTTTCATGTTATATATGAATTTGGGTGTTTTATTATTATTTTCGATTCATATGTTTGTTGTTCGAATTGTTGAAATCGCTATCTGGATGTTATACTTTATTTTGTGTGTATTGACGAAATTAGGCCTTAGAATGAAGATTAAAGCGCAACCAGAGCAAAATTCATCGGAATCACACGATAATCGGGGATGAGCTCTAGAAGGTGGTAAAAAGATGCCTAGAAAATTTAGGATCGAGATTCGCTAACTACATGGATCTGTATCGATCCATGTACCATGAACCGGTACAAGTCCATGAGGAAGCATTATTTTGCCTCCAAACTTTTTGTATGGACTCCTAAGGGGATTCGGGATTCATAACCAAAATATGAGACCAAAATACGATAAATACAAGGACTTGTACTGGTCCATGTTCTATGGACCGATATCGGTCTATGGGGATACTTTATTTGGTCACGAGATTTTTGGCATGGACTCTTGGGGGATAAAAAGGCTACCGGTCAAGTTTGAGGTGAAGTTGACTTAGCGTGAAGACAGTAGAAATCTTCTAAGTCGTTGAACGATATGGAATCATGATGGATCGGTATGAAGTGGAGCCTAAGGAAGATGCACTTCGAGGATATGAAGTACACCGGCCAAGTACATGGACTTATATCAGTCTATAGCCTATGGACCGATTTTAATCCATCAAGATGGGTCATACAGATATGCGATCCATAAAGAGGAAGAGGATGCTTCAAGGATCGTGCTGGTGGTCTTAGTTTGACAGCTGCTGCTATAGTTTGAGAGATATGACATGATCAAGAAATCAACTTTTCGACGAAAGCTCAGATGCGGAGTAGATCAAAGGGAAACTATGGTTAGTGCGTGGAGAACGTAGCTACAAATGGTAAGGCAATTCGTGGAGAACGATGTTGTAGAATTGACTTATGGTGAATGAGAATACAGACACAGCTTGTGGCAAACGATGCTATAAGGATTGAAGTGGTTCATGGTGTGACGAAGCTTCAAGATAATGGAATGGCTGAGAGGGACTCAAGCTATAGACTGACAGAGAGGAGTAACTCTACTAGAGTTTTGCCAAGGAATCGTTGAAAACTTGGATTGTTCTAGTGGAACTCAAAACATGGGCATCGTGAGGATGCCAATTAGGATCGGTAGGATCGTGTACCCTGGGTGGCCAAACTAGGCTGGAAGAGCATGTGTTGGTGAAGCACGGGGTTTCTACTAGAACCAGGATTTCAATTAGTCCTTATTTGGGGTTGCTATACAAGTACCAACACATTCACGACTTCAGAAGGTGATAGCTAGGATTTGTATCATGGTTGTTATGGTTGCTTTGCCACTTACGCCTTCACTTCTTAGGAAGACTATCACCAGGGACAGGTCAGGTATGAGATTTAACCTGTCTTTTCACATATCTTATAGTACGTCTTTTGATAAATCTTATCACTCATACCAGATTTTTGTCTCACTCAATGTTTTATGTTTCCTATTATTGCCTTGGGTATTCATAGATGATGCTGATGAATAGGCTAGATAGCAAGTCGGGTTATACGGAATGTCGAGCCGAAGATGAGTTTGGAGGAGCTATAGTGTATACTTAATTGTATATATTTGTTTTTCACTGTTATGAGCATGTACTCTGAGGTTATAGTGAGGATGACATGTATTCAAATAATATTTGATTTCATGTACATGACTCTATGATTTTGATGATATGCTGTCTGTTTTGTGTTTTGTCATTTCTCACTATATTACCGTCTATATTTCTTATTATATATTATCCATGCGCTATGAGATATACGACATATCTGGTTTTGATTATCACTCATGATGGATGGCATGTATCAGCTTAGCATATTACAGTGCAATATTTTACCTATTTACATCCAAGTGGTATGATGCGGTCGTCACAAAAATAAAGTTGGAAAACTTTATATTGTGAAATTTTTGATAAAATATAAGGTTATAAGATTTTGTTGTATTATATTGCAACAAATTGTAGTGTATACGGTTATAATGATTTTTAGTGTGAATTCATGTTTTCTTAAATATAGGCGAGATATAAATATAATATAAAATGTAAATATTGATGAAAAAACAATAATTGTGTGTTATAATTGTTTTAATAAGATTGCATAATTGTCTATGTCAAATAATGTGTTTTATATAAATTTAGCGTTGAATTTACAAGTCTTGTATTTAAAAAGTGTAAAGTGGACATCTAATCACAAAATGTAAATTTTATGTCAACATGTTAAAATTTATGTTAAATTTTGTTTAAAAAGATTTTAAACATGTTATAAGATGCCAAAATAGTGAAATATAGTGTCAATTAGGTGATATATGTTGTTAAGTAGCCTATTTAGCCTTAACATAGCTTATTTAACTAAACAATGTCTAATTAACTCCAAACTAATCATCTTAAAGCTTTAATGGACCATAATTAGTCCTAAAGCAGGTAATTAACATAAAAATTATCTGGAGAATGGAGGCTATGTTCATTTGTGTTCTTATAGTACCTTCTTCCTCAAAAAGGAAAATTACTTCTTCTTCTAAGCGCAAAAACCTATGGATTCAATTCTATTTTATCTTAGATTTGCGGAAACTTATCTACCGTAGCTTCTCCTGTACTTGCATGTTATTATAATCATTGCTACTGATGCGTGTGATCTTCTCTAAGCCTGAAAGCTTTAGTTTTGCGTCAAATCCTTACTGTGAATTCTTGAAATAACTAAAGTGGTGAGTTTTTCTCATACTATCTAGTTTTTACATTGAGTATTGATGATTTGGTTGTGCTTTGACAATTTATCGTGTCTATATAAACATGAAAACCGAGCTTTTATGTTTACAGTGAGTATATGCTCTACCTTCATCTTTGAAAGCTTATATCTTTCTCGTTTCATTTCCGATCTGTATCAAACTTTTTCTAATTGATAGTATTATTGCTGAACTATATGAATGTCAAATTTTATGTCATTCTGATCTCTGTAGCTTGTTGAAAATTACTACCAAACTTTGAATCGGAGAAGATGTATGCCTGTGTGAACTTCCCTTCACCTAGATCGACCTGGAATTTTTCAGGGTCGACTCGGAGGCCACTTAGGTCGACCTTTAAAGTGCAGGGTCCGGCCCCTGAGCATTTTGAACTGTTTTCCAATGAACTAGGAACTAATTTCTGAAGTATTTCTTAATGAATTTAGATGATTTCTGAAACGGTTTTTCATGAAGTCTTCCTAGGCTTAATTCGATAAAGAAAAAGATACTGACACTAATCCATACTATAATTGGTGAAGTTTATAGTGAATTTTATGTATTGATTTCATGAATGAATTCATTAGATTTCTGACACAGCGCACGTTTTATAAAATAGTTTTTGATAAGGAAATTTCTATATATATATATACCGCTTTGAGACAAATGTTATTCTAAGTTTTGTTTTATGAAAATAAAATCGGCTCAAAGCAATATGACATACTCTATTTTCTTATATATATATATATATATATATATATATATATATATTTATAAAGAAATGATTCATTTGATTTTCAAAGTCATTTTGTAAACTCATTTCCTCGAACCAAGTATTTTCGATATATAAAGCTACACGTTTTTGCACTCTTCGAGAAGACGAAAATGTGACTTAAACGATGTATGAATACGTAGGTTGATTATAACGATTAATTCCAGACTCACTGATTAAAGCTATTTAGAGTGTGGTATAGGCTGACTAGTAGTAAATCGGCTAGTGAAACATGCAGTATAAGACATATTATTTTAACTTTTTGAGTTACTGTTTGGAAGTATGTGACACATGATTGTTGTTTGTCATTGCCAGTGTTGGAACCGTTGTGATTAATCCGACTCAAAAGCACTCGAATCAAATATCTAAACAATAAGCGCTAGTGGAAGACTAGACCGTTGTTAGACTTGCAAAAACAACCAAAACAATAACCCTAGTCATAAACCAATATCAACCAATCTCGAACAATCCAAATCTCAATCTCAAGCAAGAAACTAATGACAAAAGTGGCAATAATAAATCACACAAGGATTTATAGTGGTTCCACTAACATCTTGTTAGTGTACATCCACTTTGGAGAGAGAATTATATTACCACGATGAAAGGAATACAAGCGATTATATATTTCAATATAGAAATGAGTTTGAGGAGAATAGAATTGAAGAATTGGAATTAGGTATAAACCCTAATTCACCCTTGAGAATAAACCCTTGATTTCAATCAAGTATCCAAGCTCTCCCTTTGAACCTCTGAAAATAGCTTATATGGAGATAGGCCAATTACCGAAATTGCCCCCAAGTCTTCACAAATCAACTTACAAAGTTTCAGCCCGAAATAGCCCAAATGCCTCGTCAGACGCTTGTTAAGGGACGACAGACGTCAGTCCCTCTCAGGGAATTATTTGGGCTTCAACACTCAGCTCAGACGTTTGTCCGTCTCAGACGTCTGTCCCCCATATGATAGACGTCTATATGAACTTTTAGGAAAATCTACCCTGACAACTAAGACGTCTATCGTACCCCACGATAGACGTCTGCCGCACCAGCCTGATGACACCAAACACCAATTCGGCTCTAACTTCCACGTGCGAACTCCAATTTATGAACGGTCACCTCCGACTCGAAGCTATCTTCATCCTCTTCAATCTAACATATAGTATCACATACTTCAACACTCCACCTTGATACTATAACCATCTCAACTCCAACTCCAATGCACCCAAGCATTTCCTTCTACCTTCGACTAAGCAACATGAATACTTTCCCAATGAGCTCCGACAAAGCCATCACCTATTGCACTCCGTTAACGAGCTCCGGCAAGGCCATCGCTCACCAACGAAGTGTTGAAAGTATTCAAACCAAAACCGTATCACCAAAACACAATGTACTCGGGAGTGTAATGAGTATTTACCATGAGGATAGATTTCCAATCTCTCACCGCTATTCCTTTCCAACAACACAAACAAAATCACTCTCTCCACCCGTGCCACCCGGTGGCACCAAGCAACTCAACAAGCGAATTAAGTTCGAGCAATGCTCGAACTTCCCAACTGGCAATGCTTTAGTAAACATACCGCCGCATTATCCTTTGTGTACACTTTCCGAAGGTATACTAGCTTACCCTCATTCATGGCTCTAAGAAATGACTCCCTCACCTCAATATGCTTGGTCTGTGAGCTAAATGCCAAATTCTCCTCCAAATGTATAGCACTTTGGCTATCACATCGAACATCAACACTTTCATGTTCGAAACCCAAGTCGCACAATAATCGCTTCAAGTAGAGTGCCTCCTTTGCTGCTTCCACCGTGACAATCAACTCCACCTTCGCAGTGGATAAAACAACTACAGTTTGCAATCTTGATCTCCAACTAATGGTTGTCCCGCCAAGCGTGAAGACATACCCGGAAGTTGATTTCCTCTGATCCCTATCACCGGCGTAGTCCGAGTCACAATAACCAACTAATTTGCAACTCCTCTCATCACTACCGCCAAAAACAAGACTATGAGATGTTGTGCCTTTCAAGTATCTCATAATAGCCTTCACGGCTTCCCAATGCGATTTCCCCGGATTAGCCATATACCGACTAACCACCCTGACGGAATTGCAATATCGGGCCTTGTACACACCATGGCATACACCAAACTACCAACCACACTTGCATATGACACCTTTTCCATATAAGCCTTGTCTTTATCCCCGATAGGTTATCCCGGCTTCATATGCAAAGGTAAAGGTGTATTTAATGATTTAGCATTCTCCATGCTAAACCGGCAAAGCACTTTCTTAATGTACTCCTTTTGAGTCAATCTTAACTCAAAACGCTTTCGGTCCCTTTCAATTTCCACGCCCAAGATTTTCCTTGCTTCTCCAAGATCTTTCATTTCGAATTCCGATTTCAAAAGCATCTTCAACTTGTTGATTTCATTCTTATCCTTGAAAGCAATGAGTATATCATCCACATACAAGAGAAAATACACCCAACAATCATTTCCCAACCTCTTGATATATACGCAAGCATCCTTGATGCTTCGATGGAAGTAGGGATGGCAATGGGGCGGGTCTAGGGTCCAAACCCGCTTGACCCGCCCCTGTTTTGACCCATTTAGACCCGCCCCATAGGGTCTTCGGGGCGGGTAGACCCGCGACCCGCTTTTAGAGGTCCGGGTCTAGGGTCGGGTCTGGGGCAAGGCTAACCCGCCCCAACCCGACCCGCATGATTGAAACATCATTAAAATACTTTATAACTATAATGATTACTTGTTAATCTTCTTATTTATAGATGATTATAACTTGAATATTATATTCTTTCAATCAACAAACTATAAAATTTTCATAGAATTAAGTTGCATTGATGATAATCATACAATAAAAAAATGCATACATTTTGAACTATTATCTTACAACTCATTTTATTGTATTCTCTTATCATTGTGAATACATTGTAATATGTATATAATTTATCATTTAATGATGGAAAATATAAGTACATAAATTTGTGTACATTAGAATACAATATTATCGGGTCGTGGGGCGGGTCGGGTCTACCCTGACCCGTACGGGTTTCGGGTACGGGGCGAAATTCCAGACCCGCACCGGGTCTACGGGGCGGGTCTGGGGCGGGGTTCAAAAAATCCGGGTCGGGTCTGGGGCCCAAGAAACCCGCCCCAACCCGCCCCATTGCCATTCCTAGATGGAAGCCACTTTCAAGCATGAAATGATCGAATCTCTTGTACCATTGTCTAGGTGATTGCTTCAATCCAAATAGTGATTTCTTCAACTTGCAAACCATTTTAGACTTACCATCTACAACAAAACCTTCCGGTTGATCCATGTAGATGTCTTCATCTAACTCTCCATGCAAGAAGGCGGTTTTCACATCAAGTTGCTCCAACTCCAAGTCATGGATAGCAACTATGGCTAGTAAAACCCGGATAGAAGTATGACGTACCACCGGTGCAAAAATTTCATCATACTCCTTTCCTTTGTGCAAACCCCTTTGCCACTAACCTTGCTTTGTACCTTCCATCATCCTTCACCTTGTAAATCCACTTGCACCTTATAGCACGGTTTCGTTGAGGAAGTGGAACCAACTCCCAAGTTTGGTTCTTCATTAACGATTGCATCTCTTCCTCCATGGCGCAAATCCACTTTGAGCCCTCTCCCGATTCCATGATGTCATCAAGGTCCATCGGCTCATCTTGGACTACATTTAGAGCATAGTCCAAATGATCACAAAAGCTAAGGTAGTTCCAATCACCATATCTTTCGGGAGGCCTTATTGCACGTCGACCAACCCGAGTAGCAATACTATCACCCAAACCCCTTTCGGCTCCACCTTGAGTCAAAATTTCTCTAGTATCATGTACATCACCAACATCACTAGAGGAACCATGTGGACTATGCGATGTTTCATCAACCGCTTCAAACCCATGAGCTTCTTCTTTAACTCTACTACCACTTGGACGGAATGTGGGAATGACTTCCTTCTCCTTTGATTCACCATAAACCAAATCTGGAACATCCTATGTGCTCTCATTCTCCTTCAATAAAGCCGACTCATCAAAAGTGACATGACGAGAATTAACAACCTTCTTCATTTTCGGATTCCAAACCCGATAGCCTTTCACGCCGTCCGTGAAACCAAGCAAGATCCCCTTGAATGCTCTACCTCCAAGCTTATCATTCCCCGGATCATGCACATAAACCGGACTACCAAAAACACGAAGATATCTCAAGTCAACACTCTTCCCTTTCCACAATTCCTCCGGAATTTTGTTATTAATGGTCGAGCACGGAATTCGATTCACAATATGCACCGCGGTTGACAAAGCTTCGTCTCAAAATCCCTTAGACAAACCCGATTTCAATCTCAAGCATCGAGCTTTCTCTAGTAAAGTTCGGTTCATTCTCTCCGCTACTCCATTAGATTGTGGATCTCACGTTGTAGTAAAATATCTCCGGATTTCGTGATGCTTACGATACTCCAAGAATTCCCGGGGAACATATTCGCCGCCATTGTCGGTCCTTAACACCTTCAAAGTCTTGCCACTCTCAATCTCAACAAGAGCCTTCCATACTTTGAACTTAGCAAATGCCTCCAACTTGGCCTTCATTACATACACCCATACCTTTCGAGACAAATTATCAATGAAAGAAATATAATAACAAGCTCCTCCCAAAGAAGCAATCGATGTCGGTCCCCAAACATCCGAATGAACATACTAAAGAACCTCCTTTGAGTCAGGCTTGCCTTCATCGAATGATACCCTTGTTTGCTTCCCCATGACACATTCCTTGCAAAACTCTAGTTTGTTGAAACTCTCACCCTCGATAATCTCCCGTTTCCGAAGAATATCCAAACTCCTCTCCGAGACATGACCCAGTCTCAAATGCCACAACTATGTCGCATTCAAGTCACGAGAACTATCAACACCCACACAAGTCTTACCTCTTACGGTCACTACTTAAAGCAAATATATACCATGAGTCCTAGCACCTTTCATAACTACAAATGCGCCCTTCAAAACCCTCAAGCAATCCTTCTCGATGGTGATCTTGCATCCTAGAGAATCCAATTTCCCCAAAGATATAAGCGACTTCCTAAGTCCTGGAACATAGCGAACATTGGTGAGCGTGCGAACAACTCCATCAAACATCCTTATTTGCACGGAGCCACTACCCATCGAATTGCAATTAGCACCATTTCCCATAGCAATTGCATTTCACTCTTTGACTTGAAAGGACGAAAAACAATTTCTATTTGGCGTCATATGATACGACGCACCCGAATCGAGCACCCATTCTTTACCCGAAACACCCGATGCTACCGCCGTCAACACATTCTCATCTATCTCACCATCCCCACTCTCCACCGCCACGGATGAAGATGCTATTTCCTTCTTATCTTTGTCCGGACATTCATTCTTCCAATATCCTAGTTTCTTGCAAATAAAGCACTTGCCATTTCTCTCTTTCGATTTACCTCTCCTACCGGGATTTCTTGATTTAGAACACCCCCGGTTTCCTTCGCATTCTTTTCTTTCTCCACAAACAACCCGTGACCACTACTAGCTTCAATACTACCCTCACTCGTTTCCTTTATTTGATTTCTCAATTCCTCACTAAGAAGACCCGTCTTGACATCATCAAGAGTCAAAGTATCCCGACCATAAATCAAACTATTTGAGAAACCCGTATAGCGGTCCGACAACGAACACAATAATATCATTGCCTTTTGCTCTTCCTCAATCTTCAAATCAATGGCCTTCATCTTCATGGGCAAGTCATCAAAGGCATTCAAATGTGCCTTAAGCGAATTACCCTTCTTCATCTTGAAGGTGAAAAACGTTCGCAACAAGATCAAACGGTTAGTGAGCGACTTCTTCATATACAATTCCTCCAACTTGTCCCATATATCTTTAGCGATTGTCTCACCACTAATTTTGGAGATCACATTCTCCCCATAGCAAGTTGAAGAGTAGTGTAAGCCCATTCCTCCATCTCCTCTCTCTCAACATCCGAGATATCACTTGGCAATAAGTGATTATCAAATACCACTTGGTGCACCCGATTCCGCCTAAGAACCGCTTTCATTTTCCATTGCCACTTCTCAAAGTCATTATCACCATTCCACTTGTCAATTACCAATTGAGAACCCAACGCCGCATATGAACCCCGTACATAAGGCGCCACACTATTTGGACTTCCGGTTGAAGGACTTGTTGAGCTATTATCCACATCCGACATTTTCACAAACACCTAACAAGCGTTAATTGCTCTGATACCAACTGTTGGAACTGTTATGATTAATCCGACTCAAGACCACTCGAATCAAATATCTAAACCACAAGCGCTAGCGGAAGACTAGACCGTTATTATACTTGCAAAAACAACCAAAACAATAACCCTAGTCACAAACCAATATTAACTAATCTCGAGCAATCCAAATCTCAATCTCAAGCAAGAAACTAATGACAAAAGTAGCAAAAATAAATCACACAAGGATTTATAGTGGTTCCACTAACATCTTGTTAGTGTACATCCACTTTGGAGAGAGAATTTTATTACCACGATGAAAGGAACACAAGAGATTATATTTCAATATAGAAATGAATTTGAGGAGAATAAAATTGAAGAATTGGAATTAGGTATAAACCCTAATTCACCCTTGAGAATAAACCCTTGATTTCAATCAAGTATCCAAGCACTCCCTTTGAACCTCTGAAAATAGCTTATATAGAGATAGGAAAATTACCGAAATTGCCCCCAAGCCTTCACAAATCAACTTACAAAGGTTTCAGCCCGAAATAGCCCAAATGTCTCGTCAGACATCTGTCAAGGGAGACGATAGACGTTTGTCCCTCCCAGGGAATTATTTGGGCTTCAGTACTCAGCTCAGACGTCTGTCGTAGTCCCTGACAGACGTCTGTCCCTCTCAGACATTTGTCCCCAATATGACAGACGTCTGTAGGAACTTTTGGAAAAATCCACCCTAACAACTCAGACGTCTGCCGTACCCCACGACAGACGTCTGTCGCACCATCCTACAGACGCCAAACACCAATTCGGCTCTAACTTCCGCATGCGAACTTCGATTTGCGAATGGTCACCTCTGACTTGAAGCTATCTTCATCCTCTTTTAATCTAACATATAATATCGCATACTTCAACAACCAGTACTTTCTTTAAGGGGAGCTAGGCTCCGGGGTGGTCTTACATATACATATTCGCTTGGCTGGAGGGTCAAGTTACACTCGCTAGGCGAGGGTGTGAGGGAGGGGGTCATAGCTGTGAACGCCTGAATATGTATATAGTACTCGACAAAGCTCAGAGGAGATATATATTAGATGCATATGCTATTTGTTTTTTGGATACACTTTTGATGTTATTGTTTGGATCCACTTTTGAAGCACTTTGTTGTTTTAGATTCTCTTTATGATGCTTTTGGTTATTTATTGCTATTGGTTTCTTTGGATCCAATTTATGATATTGTTGTTGATGTCGATTTCCTTTACACAGCTTAGTACTATTATGATGTTTCTATACGGTGACCGCTTATATGTCGAAAGAACTCTACATGAGTCCTGTACATATTGACATTTTGATGGATTTGCTCTTTATTGTTCTTTGGAGTATTGGAAATTTTATATAAATGCTTGGCTTTGATGCTTAGCACTTGTTAGTAGAAAACCTTTATATAACGTTATCGATGCCATTCATGAAACCACTATATAATGATCTAATTGGACCTTATCTCGTGAACTTTATGTCGTACCAAGTTGCATTTACTCTTTCAATATTTGAGAAGAGTTATCTCTTATTGTGCTATGTTTCATCTATTATGATCTACTCGCTTTGTTTAAAATAAACTAACCCGTGTATTTTACATACTTAGGTCAGACCGAATCATTTCAAGATAGATTCTATTGTAGATACCAGCTCGTCCATCTTTCATTATGGACTACTTATCATCTTTTGACGTTTAGGTGTATTTTGAACTAGTGACCTAGTTGTTTTGTTGTATATTCTGTTATAGGGGTATATTCTTTTATGGATACAATGTTGTACGTATATTGTGGTTTATATAAACACTTATGTATGTTATTATGTATTGTACTTGATATATCAGTATATATAATTGTGTTTGTTGTTCTGTGATGTGAGACATTTATTATTATCGTGTTTGTTCTGAATTGATCCATTAGCCACCATAGTATTGTATTAGGCAAGAATTGAGTATATTTATCCACTTGAGATAAGGAAAAAAGCACCCAATAGACATAGCTGGTACTTGTTTAATACAAGACTCACGGATGACCGTTCCTAACTAGTCATATTCTCTGCACTAGCAAACAGTATTACAGTAATATTCTTTGTTAGTATTGGTCGTAGGGTGGGACATTATAATTTATTATTATATTACTATTATTTTGATTTTTTTTTGGCAAGCCAAGATTTGTGAACTTTGCTATAAGAATGTTACTCAAAAGATTTTTCTTTAAATAGATTGTCATCTATGTAGATGCTGAAAAGAAACGATTAGAGTTGTATATCCAATTTCCTTTTTTATTAAGTCCTGTTCTAACTTTTAGCAAAATATAAACTTAGAATCTACATTACCCTTGAGTATGCATGAGGTCAACAATCTCTTCTCATTGTTTCAGAAAATGCATATGTATGAGAATATGATTAACGCGATTGAATAAAAGATCACAACCAAAACTTCAACGAGAGGGCTAACTCTAGTCGTACACCAAAAATTGCTAAATGTTAACCTGCTTTGTGACCAGGCTGCCCAAAGCCAGGGACTTGAGTATGAACTTACATTGATTGGCGATCACTTGGATGGAGTGATAGAAAGTTGGAAAACTTGAGTTGTACATGCAGATGTCTCCGGATCAGATCCCCCCCCCCCCCCCCCATTTTTTTGGATCGGATCGGATCAGAGTACCCCTATCCGATCCGCCCTGCACTTGCTGCTCTAAAACAGTTACACCACGTCATAATGTGGTCCTATTCCTGCGCCTAAAAAAGTGGAGCGGGTTCCCACCTGGCAACCTACGAACTGAATACCATTATCCCACGTTCTCCACTACAACTTCGAGATCTCCAGGTGCTGCCACGTGGCACTCGCCCCGAACCGATTATACGCCTATAAATACACATTCGGGCAGAAAAGAGAAGGATCTTTTGGCACTCTATCGCTCCAAGGCTGCCATAGCCGAAATTTCTTCATAGAAAAACTCCTTTTCCCATGAAATTCAATAAATTCATAAGGAATAATTCATTGAATTCGAGTGTTTGAGTTGTTATATTCACTATAATTGTAATCGAAGAGTGAAATGAATTATATAAAGTGGATGTAGGCTCGTTAATGCCGAACCACTATAAAAATCATGTGTTGATTTCTTTTCTATGCTTTTAGATTATTATTCTCGATTATTCCCTACGAAAACATGATCAATTGGGTGTTAGGACCATTTCTTGGTCTAACATTTTAGTACTTTCACTGAGAAATGAAGATTCTCAGCGTTTAAGGATTCTCCAATCTACTTATTGGATCGCCAAGTCCAATGAGGAAATCCTATAAATTCTATTGATTTTGCAAATGTGGAGATCACTAGATGTGAAGTCACCTCCGTGCCATATAGCAGAAATCGCTAGAGATTGGAAACAGTGTCCTGTAAAGCTTCTGGATCATATCGGATGTGTTTACAGTTCAAATGAGCTCCGGATCGGATGCAGATGAAATGACCGGATCAGATGCAGATGAAATGACCGGATCGGATGCAGATGAAATGACCAGGTTGGATGCAGATTAAGCCCTCAGATCGGATGTAGACAAAGTGTAGGCCAATATACCTGAGGGGTCGGATCGGGGCCTATCCGACCCGAACCGGAGAGGAGATCCGAACCGACCACCAGCTATTGATGTTCCCCCGACCCGATCCGATGACATCTCCGAAGCGCAACTTGAAAGAAAATTCCGATCCGACCCGATACTGCTGTTTTTGGGAAAAATTACATTTTTCAGATCATTTCAGAAAAGGCTCCATCTTCCAAAATCGAAAAAATCGTGTGGTGCCCACAGGTCGATCGCCGCCAGGACTGTGGGGCCCCGGACCCCCACCGGCGCTGAGCCCGGACCCGCTGACGGCCTCGCCTTCGGCTCGGAGCACGGCTTGCCTTCGGCTCGGAGCACGGCTCGCCTTCGGCTCGGCGTACATTTTAGCCACCAATAGTTATCAAAGCTTATCAATGAAGATTAAATGGATAGTCTGTGAATATCCCAGTATATGGCAACGACTAGGATTCTTCCTAGAGCCATGACATCTGCTTACATAAGTAAGCCAATGTGAGAAGCTATCGATCAGATTCAGCTTGTTATCAACGACAGTATACGTGACAATGATTGTATCATAGCAGCTTCCTCTTCCATAGCTATGATGGTGTATAGATTTCACCGATTCAACTGATGTTGTTCCCTAACGAGTAGTGACCACCTTATTTATGTGACTTGAACCTGTCCAATTAACGGAGCATCGAATGATGGTTATATGGAACACTCTGAGCACTACTCCGAAATTGATCCATATGATCTTAGCGACTGTGATTGTCAATAATGGGATACTAGAAAGCAGCTAAGAATCACAACATCCCAAAGCTACGCTTCAATTGTATGATGTGATGAATGAAATATGTCATGCGCTTCACCTCCCGAAGGACTTGCCTAACCTTTGCGATGACTATTTGCTGTCAATTGCATCGAGGAAGACTGATTCCCATCGAATAATGGTTGAGTCAACTTACTTTGGTGCCCAGAGTTAGGTACTAGTTGAACAACCACACGCCATGGTTGGACCTATGGATCCTTTCCCGGATTATAGCAACTTGACTGCTCACCAGCCACCATACAACCTTGGTTAAGTGACGAGAGCTCGAGATTAAAGCAAATATGAATCAACCATTAGCTCTCTACTTCTTATTTCCGTTGTGACATAACGCATGAATATTAGTTGAAGTCTCATAAGCTATGCTATTGTATTCAAGCTTATCTGATCAAGATCTAGACCGACCTTCTGCAGCAGAATTCATAGCTTATATTGCACCTTAGTGTCTACTACCCAGTCCCAACGGAAGCTGGAGAGGGAATGGTCCGTGATGACCAAGTCACTGGAAGAACCTCCTATTTGGCTAGAGGGAATATGCTACGCAATAGAAATGGCATGGAATCCAAGAACGCTTCCCCTCTCGAGGAGATGTAATGTGACGAATGCATGGGCTTAGCAAGTAAGGGAGACTTCGCAGAAAGAGTTTCTTGATGATCTACCCGAAGACATAGATCCCAAAAAGGATGAAGATTCAGGATGTAGGAGGGCGACATCTAGTGAAGCAACTGCCCAAAGATTGGAAAGCTCGCTTACTGCATGTTCGTTGTTTCAAGAAAACTCTGCCATTATTTCCAAGTACACCTGATCGTGATACACACCGATTAGCCACTACGACAGGTCTTACAACAACCTGAGGCATCTAGAAGATTTCTCAAATGAAACATCGAGCTGAACCGGTTTGATTTCAATTCCCTCCTAAAGAAGTCCATACGAGGGCAAGCATTGGCTGACTTGAGTTTTCCGTTCCTGAAGAGGATGTATTAGATGAAGAAGATGGACCCCAAAAATGAAAGATGAAAACAAGCACCTCGAGGTCGTATACAGACGGTGCACAAGGGTACTAAACAACTTACCGCTAGATGGGAGATGTACACGAATGAAACTTTTGACGAACGACGTTTTGGAGTTAGAAAGTGAAGATTCACAATTTCACTCACTTCATCGAGGATTAGTCAAATAACTTATGCCCCTTATGCTGGGGGCAGTAGGAGATTCAAGCGTGGATTGCTCGTGATTACATTATCTAATTCAATGCTGATACATCATAAGCCTGCATGACTGATGTGACGAGAAGGAATTTCGCTCGGTCCGAACCAGTCGCTAAACCGACCCAGACCGTTCGAAACGCCCTATCGTTTGAGAACACGACAAATCAGAACGCACACGGAAGAACATTTCATTGTATATTACAACAATACATCAGATTACAAGAATATACAGAGTATAAATGAATATTACACAGAAATATCAGAGATTTAAATTACATTTAAATACATAGCAGCGGAAAATAATACAATACACAACTAGAATGAGATATACGGATACAAAGCTTTCCGGATATCGTTCCAGCTGTAAACCAGGATCCTGTGAATATAAATCTGCAAAACCAAAACTACTAGCTGCCCGTGTCAAAATAAGGGCACCCGGAGTTTAGGTTAAAACAATAAACTCCAGGTCAGTCATGTGACTGGTGTGAGAACTAAAACAGTTATTAATCTTTATTTTTAAAGTTCGGTAAATCAAGGGACCACGCCGTATAACACGGAACGGGTTTCCTCCCAAGAATACCAGTGCATAAAACGAATAGCGCAATGCTAAATAAAGAAAAATGAAGCTATTATAAGACCCAGGTCCTATCACACAATGCAACGCAAGCCGGGGGATAGGGTTTTTACCTTATAATAGCCAAGAATGCTTGATACGTTTAAAAGAAATTATTTGATACTATTATAAGTGTATAGTGTATAAAACAACTTCAAATCATAAGTATCAATCATAGGCGGCATGAATGCCCCATACCACTATGTCGCCATATGTAAGTTTACAATCAAAACCGCAAGACGTCGTATTGGAAGTTGGGTTATCATTTATGGTATGAACCGAGGCTAGGGGCAAGATCCTCACCGATTCGAGACGCTCTAGTCCGCCCCTCAGGAACAGCCGCAACTGCCCCTTGGATCGTCAGGGTTGGTCCACCGATGTGGATTATTATGCCTGAACACTGCGTTTCCCCGCCCTTTGGGGCGTAAGCCTGGCCCGTCAGCCGACCAGAAGCATCGGCCGAAACCGATATCACGAGGCGCCTCGCTTTTCAGCAAGTAATAATAAGCAACATCCACATGAGTCAAACTCGTCAGCCAGTTCAAGCACTGACGCCACTCCTAACTAGAAAGAAACGCATGTCCTCCCTGATATCCGTCTCCCGTTTTTGGTTCATACCGGGTGTGATACTCGCGAATCAACGTTACACAAAGCTACGCCACACAAGGCCGTGCTTTGATCATCAACCACAAGACTTTGCTTTTCAACAAAAGCCTTGATCCATGCAACTCAGCATGCCACATTGTCAGTCCATACTGTACCACTGATTTCTGCCAATATATAACCTCTAGGCTCGTACGTCTCAGAGAAGGGTGTATAGCAAGAGAATAAATTCTCGGCCACCAAATAGATATATATTTAGCAGAGATCACCAAATACAGTATAAAGGAATACAACGTCAGACACACTATCCATTTACAAGTCCGTTCTGGGTCTGAACGAAACCGGAGGCACTTTCCTCGCATATCCATCCATCTCCAAGTACGTCTGGACGACCACTAACTATTTCCATCCTCTTGGGTGTACAGCCCAATCAGGATCGTCAGTAATTATCCCAACGATGTGAAGACTTCCAGTCTTCAACCACCGTCTTCATCTTCGACATATCGTCGAATTGATTATTCAGAATGGGTATAAACCCGGCCTTTCCGAACAACCAGCGTATATTAAAGATAAATGTTACACAAACACAACATACGCCTCATTCCAATTTATCAGTCACTAACCGTAAATTAATCAAGAGAATAATTCCCCAATTATTAACCCCGAAGGCCGAAACCAACATCAGATCAATATCCAGAAAACCATTCTTCTTAGCTAACCGACGGTTAGTTTCTAAATTTCACATTCATAGGGAAAGGTTCCCCTTTAATTTTATCCAAGATAAATTTCTTGAATTTATTCTTTAATCTATTTTTGAATATCAATTTAAACTAGTCGGGATTAACGAACCTTACCGAAGTAGTCATTTGTTTTAATTTCCAATCCCAACCTATTCATCCCATGAAGTAAAACTGGTAGTACTTCATATCTAATACCACGGTGTTATCGGTAAATTCAATTACCATTTCACGTTCAAATCTAATTAAAGATTTAACTAACGTCTGGAGCAAAACTGGTGATACTCCATTTCGATTATTTCAATCTAATTAAAGATTCATTAAAACTCCACTTAGTTTTAATCGTTAACTGGGTTAAAGAATCAGTGTCATTTAAAACACGGTTCACGATAAACCCCAAGATCACATTCCATTAATTATTGGGTTAAAGAACAAGTGTTATTTAAAACACTGCTCACGATAAACCCAAAAATCAATTCGAAGTCAATTCCAATTAAATATTATTTAATTGGTACACTTCATTAAATCTAAATAAAAAGATTTAATCTTTTCTCAACTGGGTTCAAGAAACAGTGTTAGTGAAGACACCATTCACGACAAACCCAAATCACATTTGATATTCAATACAAGGCTCTGAATAGAAAATATACCCGCTTATATTCAATATCAAATTCTACGATTAACAAATGTCGTATTGGAAATAACGATATAAATATATATCTTTCAAATTTCCATAACAACATCTGTATAATCACGAATTCCAACATCGAAATATTCCGAAGACAATTTCGATTCAAATCCACTCCAATGCAATCATTGGAAATTCTGGTTATTTTTAAAACCCTTTTCAAATTCAATTTATTTATTTAAAAATAAATAGAATTATAATCCTAGTTCAAAACTAGTTTATTTCGATAAAAATCTATTTTTATCTTTTCAAATATGGAGTTTTTCATCCCAATCCTTTCTAAATCATTGCTTATGATTTTACACAAATTATTATTATTTTTAATAATTTTATCGAGGCCTGTACAGTCGATTTCCATCAATGGCCATCGAACTGCACTTACAGCGACCTTTTTCAAATTTGATTTGGACATAATTCCAAATCCAACCGTTAGATTTCTAATTTCTAATATTCGTTAGAAAGTTCTTTTCGATACGAACCCAACGGTTCCGGTTTTAGGAGAATCCGACGGTCGGATCTCCCGTAATGTCCGTTTGAAATAAATGTTCGAAATTCACGAACTGCCGCGGCGCGGCGCGTTCTATTCAGGCCATTATATTATATATATAATATATATAATATATATAATATATATTTCGTCGATTTCTATTTAAAACGAATTATATAGATAGTTTTAAATTCGTTTCAAAAGCAATTTCAACTTCCATTTCAATTCAAATCAAAATTGAATTCTTCTTTATAAATTCGTTTTAAAATTCATTTCTATTCAATTCAAATTTCAATTCAATTTGAATTCATTTCAATTTGTTTCCAATTCAATTCGAATTCATTATATATTCAATTCATTTCGAAATCGTTATATATTCAATTCATTTCGAAATCGCTATATATTCAATTCATTTCGAAATCGTTATACATTCAATTCGAATTCGTTTCGTTTGCTATTCAATTGAAATCAAATTCATTTTCCATTCAATTCGAATTCATTATATATTCAATTCATTTCGATTTCATTTCAAAATATGCGTTTTCGAAATCACTTTTCAATATGCATTTTAAAATGAATAAAACTGATATAAATATCGTTCACGTCAAAATGGCGTCAATCTAACCAACACGGCTTCATATATTTCTATTTTCAAATATTCTATTCAACAAATGAATATTTATTTTTGTCAACACACGACTAATCTCAACGAATGAGTACTGTCCACGTGTGACAATTTTTGTTAAATTATTTCGTTCAACACATGACTAATCTCAACGGATGAGTACAGTCAACACATGAACCTTTATTTTATATTGATAAAGATGCAAATTTTATTATTAAAATATTTCGTTCAACACATGACTAATCTCAACGAATGAGTACAGTCAACACATGAACTTTTATGTTATAATATTCTTTATTTTCTAAATTGGAATGAGGCCCAATCAATCACCATATAAAATTAATTATATGGATTTTCATACAACACATGTATATAATAGCATTGAAAAATAATCAACCATCAACCAAAGTGCACTACACTGTATAAGCATCAAATATAGATATCTAACGCTTATAACAGCCTGTCAATCAATCGATCGACATATTTAATAAATCAGGATGAGTGAACTTCAAATTTCATCCCAACACCCGTGTGGGGTTTCAAACAATCAAACGCATATTTTATTTGTGCAGTTGGGCGATGTGTAAAATTTATCGACCCAATCAATGTCCTTCAAATAGGTGTACATAAACAAACCGTCTGGTTTGTAAATGAATATTTATTTATTCACATTCACGTTAAAAATAATATTTTTAACGATAAAACATTTTATTCCAACATATGAATTTCTATTCAGTTCATTCTTTAAATAAAATGATATTTTTATTTTTCTAACTTATTTTTAGAAAATTTCGGCGGCATAACGGCACGATACTAGAAACGGGACAAGGCCTAGCCTTATCCCCGGTCTAGTGAAGGCCCACGTCATTCACACATCAATCAAATTCAACAAACAACCAAATTCAAATCAAATCATCTAACTAATTTATGCAACTAAACAAACAAGTCCATGGTCTGTGGACGATTGTGTCGGGTGCTACTAAGCACCGTCTGCATCCTAGTATATATATATATATAAATAGAAATGAAATTGAAAGGTGAGAAATTCTCACCAATAGCTATCCAATCATCTTGACTCTTCTTTGATAGAAATCTTCATCTTTATCGCATTTTTGTCATCTTCGTTGCCCGTATTCACTACATATGTAAAAATCGAATTTTTACTTCGCTGTTCAATATATAAAAATCGAATTTTTACTTCGCTATTCTCTATATAAAGATTTCGCCTTTTCAAATATAAAGATTTTCGCCTTTTCAAATATATAGATTTCACCTTTTCAAATATAAAGATTTCGCCTTTTCAAACTTATCATTATAAAAATCACATTTTTATTTGTCTACACATATATAAAGATCATATTTTAACTTTGCCACTCATATAAAAATTATATTTTTATTCTTTCTATCCTATAAAAATTATATTTTCATTCTTTCTATCATATAAAAATTATATTTTTATTCTTTCTATCATATAAAAATTATATTTTTATTCTTCACATATGATAAAAGCCATATTTTTATACCTTTAAAAACCATATCCTTTTGCTAACAAAAATCCAATCTTCTCGCTAAACAAAATCATAGCTTTGTTGAGTTAAAAATCTCATCTTTTTATTGTTTTAAAAATCCAAAATTTCCTATATTAAAAATCTAAACTTGCTATTGTTTACAAATCTAAACTTTCATTTATAAAAAATCTGAACTTTCAATTGTTTATATAAAGATCATTCCCTTTTATCGTGTAAAAATAATTCCTTTTTATATAAAAAATCCTATATTTTCTAAAACAAAACAAAAAAAATCAGATTTTTTTTATAACTTAGAAATCATATTGGCTATAAAAATAAAGGGAAATGCTTACAGTGTTTTTTCTTCTTTCAGCGAGGGGGAGTGATGAGGGCTTGGAGGTGGTTGGTGGTGCGGCGCTGGCCATAGGTGGGCCAAGGAAGTGGCGGTGTTCTAAAGTGAGGTGGGCGGCGGCCAAAATGGTTTAGGGTTTGGATCTTGCATTTGGTAACAGGAGAGAGGAGAGAGGGCGTCGCGAGGGAAGGGGGCATATCGCCGGAGCGGCGTTCGACGAATGGAGGGGGGGCTCGCCTGCAAACGGCGGCGGCAGCGGCGCTCCTCGCGTTGGAGATGAGGTCGAGGTGCATCGGGAGAGGGGGCTTCGGGTTTTTTTTTCTCTTTATCTTTTTTTTTTTTTTTTGATTTTCTGCTGAACGAAGAAATAGGGGAGGGGGGGCCAACGTATAAGGGAAGAGGAAAGAGAAAGGATTTTAATTTTTAATTATTTTATTTTGCAAAAAGTTGACTTTTACATACGACCTCTAAACGAGGCTCACCGCCTGTCGTCCATAGCGTTTTACCCCCATTCTGAATACAATGCGATAGGTATCGCAAGCTGATTTGATCGTTTCGATCCGTTTCCGTTTAATTTACATTTAAATTACTATATTGAATTTTAAACGTACATTTCAAATTACCGGGGTCACATAACAACACTATAAATTCCATAAAAATATTTTCTAGCTTCGTATTGACGATACGGTCTTAACAAAACTAGTTTCGTCGAATTCTGAGACCGTTGGAAAAATGGCCAATTTCCAGTCGATTAAAATCAATTGAAACTGGTCAAACGCGTTTTCCTTTGCCACGCTCACATATTGATTCGAAAAATTATGAAATTTGGAATCTAGCAATAATTTGACATCACGTACCCAACAAAACTGGTTTCGTCGAAATCCGAGATCGTTTGCAAAATGTCAATTTTTAAGGGCCTGAATTCCATAGCGACTATTCAGAATTTTCAACTGGACATAACTTTTGATTCTCGCTATGAAATTTTGATTTTTCGGATACGTTGGAAAGATATCATCAATTAGATCCTAGGATTTTTTGTTTCACTAAAATCCGGATTGTTTTGCACCCGGTACATTCAATTGAAGTTTGAAATCGAATTATCGAACTACCGCGCCATTTTCAATTCTATTTATAATTATTTATAATTATATATATTCTAACGACGGCGTATACAATATATACGTTGAATTATATTCAAAATAAATTTTCTCATCGATTTTATTTAAAATAATCTATTTTAAATGTAACACCCCACCTCCACCAGGGTGGCTCTTGCAAGCACTCTGACTTTGGAGGGGCGTTTGAATCAGGTAAACATGCATAATGATATATCAAGGCAGAACAAGAACATATGTATATATGTAAACAGAGTAAATAACATAGATAAAACAGCGGAAGATTTCAAAACATTTCAAAACAAGTCTGGTACAACATAGCTTTCCAAATAAACAAGTCTAGATAAAACAACATCAACTGAAAAACTGAAATAAATAAGTGTTATCCCCAATTAAGTGGTAACCATAGCTAGCTTCATGTCGAAACCGTATATGAGCTGAAATCCCACAAGCAAGCAATCCGAAATCCAAGCTAAGCTCCAGTATTCCCTCCCTGAGAACCTGGGGGGGAAACGGAAGAAAAGAGGCGAAAGAAAACAGGTCAGTCAAAAAGACTGAGTAAGCCCTACTACAATCAATGTAAACTGATAAAGTTAACTGGCATGAGCAGCAGGGATGAACATAAGGATAACAATATACTAGCATGATGATTAACTAACAAGGTAGATAAAGGTGTCATCGCATAATCAGGATTAAGGTTTTGCACCACAGGTGTACTAGCAAACTAACATGACTTGAATAAACAAGTATTGATCCCTTGGCCCAAGCTTTGGCCCAATAACATGAAATGACCCTAATACAAGGTCCAACCAAACGGTCTAGTCGATCGGCTCCCTAAGCCTAACTCGTCACGTGTTGGTGTCAATACGGCCCAATCATAATTGTAGTCGAACTGTGCCGGGTCCACCCTTCGGGTGTATCAAGCCCTAGGGTGTCAACCCCTGGACACCATGAACATGAGTGCACAGTCCCGATCTACTGGTACCCGTGCATGTTTTCTCCGGCTACGGACTATGTGCACGAACAGAGTCCGCCCGGAACTACACCGGCGTACCCTCTGCCGTCGCTTTTGGTCACTTACCTCCAGTCCAGTAATCGTGCCCCCACCCTAGCCTAGTCCCTAGGGTCATGATGATACTAACTTGGGATTACTGCTGGAGTGGGCCCCCATTGCTAGGAGTTTTCTAGTGGGTTAAGTACGGTTTAACCCTCTTGCTAATCCTGGATTAACTTGGTTAAGTGTAACGATGAGTTCACGACTTAACCCCGATTAATCTACCAAGCCCAAATTGGTTAAGTATTAAGTGGACCATGACTTAACCCTAATCACGAGGCATTAATTAATTTAATGCACCTTAACCTCTTACATTAGACCTTGTTGTGGTTACTAGTTAAGCCGGGCGGGTCCGGGTAGCTTTATACCACAACTTGGTCTAACCTCGGGTTCAAGGTACAACATGACCAACTTCTCACATTGGGTCCTATTGTTTGTAGCAACTAGTTAAGCCGGTCGGTTCCGGGTAGGTTTACGCTACAAACTCAACCCAATCTCGAGTTGGCCACACTTATCTTTTCTAAGTGTCATGTCCATCATGTTTCCAAAACATGTTACAAGTTTTCAAGCAATTGGGTAGACCTAACTTAATAGGTAAATTCCCAATGGGTAGACCTAACTTAATAGGTAAATTCCCAAGCTTATGTTTTTTGTCTTTTAAGTTTACCCAACCCCAAACGCAATCCCATCGCTTACATATCGCAATAGCGCATAAAGGATAGAAAGAGGGAACTTGGCATAATCATGACATAAAGGTATTGAAGCCACAAGCTTAACATGGTGGGATATGAAATGTTCATATGTTCATACACTTGCATATTACATTTTTAGGCCTCAAAAGCATGCATAAAACCAAACTTAGCATATTGGTGATACATGGTGCTAAATGACATGTAGAGATGGCCATAAGTTCGCATTTAGCCTCACATGCAAGTTTTCATAAGAGATATGATAACTTACATGTTGCTAAAATGCAACCTTTGGCATAAAGCTTAAAGCTTTATGTTCATAAACCCAAAATAAGCTTGCATAACATGATAGCATGAACAAAATGTTCAACCCAAACTTGCATAACATAACTTGGCATACTTGCATATAAACTTGCATATCACAACATGATAAACTTGCATATAAACTTGCATATCACGACATGATAAACTTGCATATAAACTTGCATATCATACATTTAACTTTAGAGTTTAAGTATGAAAGTAGAATAGGGCTTACAATGCTTAAAAAGTCACAAAAATATGACAAAGCCCTTATGAAATCAATTAAACCCAAAATGCAAGCAAAACCCTTGAGCCAAAATGATCAAGACTCTTTCTTTATGATGCAAATATATAAACTTGACTTGAATGCAAGCTAATGATGCTCATACAAGTTAGAAAACACTTGTATGCATGGAAAATCACTTAGGAATTTATTTAGGAATTTTATGAAGAGAGTGGAGGCCATGAGAGGATTGATTTTGCCATAGTTTAGTTGTATGAATGAATAATGATGATTTAGGGTAGGTTAGGGTCTTATTTATAGATTAGGCAAGTGTTTTAGGCCATAGGATTAAACCTAGATTCAATCCAAGCCATCAAAGCATGTCTTGGGGAAGAAGTCAAGTGTAGGAACCATCTAGGGCCTTTAGATTAAAGATGAACCATGAGAACCATCCAAATGCAAAATCTGCATTTGAGCGAATCGGCCCACGGGTTGACAGCCAAACACCCTGGATTAACCCCTAGTCGACCCAGCGGGCTTGGGTCGACCTCAAAAATCGGCCGGTTCGGTTATTCCCCTCTCCCAATTCGCTGTTTTGAACATTTTTGCATATTTATTTATTTAATTTTCAATTATATATATATATATATCAATATATATATATTTCTCTGCGCAACCCATTTCACTTAATTAAGTATACTTTAATTTGGGAATTGTTCGTGAAACTTCGCGAGGCCATATCTTGGTCATACGGACTCCGATTTTCGAAAACTCGGACTCTATTTCGCGTATTTTTCCGAGACGAACGCAATGGCATAGCCCGTTTCCCTTGATTCAGATTTTACAGTTTAATTCTGCCTCCATTTATGTTATAACATGTTATTCAAAAATACGGGTTGTTACTTTCTTCCCTCCTTAAAGGATTTCGTCCCCGAAATCTCCAAGTTAGGAAGAACGTATCATACCATCCATCATCCATCTACTCAAAACATCATCCACGAGCAATCATTGTCCTTAAAAGGTTCTAAATGTTGTATGATCATATGCAAAGATGTGTGTATATGTACTTATCTAATGCGAAAATCAGGAGGTTACTGATTCAGTAAACCCCCTTAATGCAAAATATGTTAGTGAAATGAGTCCATATGTATGAAAATTCCTAACATAATTTATAATCTCTACATGAGTGCACATAACATTCATCCATATGCAACATCCACGTGATAGCATAACAAGTTTTCATCCATGAATAACCATAAACACTCATGCATATGCGGTATGAAAGTGTGTGAGCCGATCTTAGTGCCTAACGTGTATTATGCATCCACGAGTATCCACTTGCAAACACTTGCAACCACTTGCAACCATCAAGCATAACATGTTTCAAACACATGTTTCATCCAAAGGGTTTCTACCTAAGGTTCTCATGACAAGATTAACACGATAAACATGGATAGCAAAGAGAAAGATATGCTAACAAAGAAAAGAGATTGAGAGTGTACCCTCAAAAAGGAATGGATAAAGCCCACGCATCTTCTCCTCGGTTTCCCAAGTTGCGTCTTCTTCGGCTTCACCCCATTGAACCTTCACCAATTGTAACGGTTGGAAATTTCCGACTCCTCGAGAGTCGGAAATTCCGTGAACGTTAGTGAAAGAATTTAGAAGGTGAGAAAGAAAAGATAGAACTAATAGAATAGAAGAAGAAGAAGAACATCAGAATCATCAGAGTAACACGAATCTCACAGCGGAACGAATAACATATAATATATAACATAACTTTGAAGTAAACAGTTATATATATAAAATATATTTATCAGAGTACAACACTTACAACACAGCGGAAATAACTATAGCTATAAAATCTTGCAGTCTCCTGCTCCAAGCTCTCCAAGTATATCTGTAAATCCCGACTACTTGACTGCCCGTACAAATTTAGGCACCCAAGAGTTTAGGGAAAACAACAAAGTAAACTCCGGGTCAGTCATGGGACTGGTATGAGTAAAATAGTTTAAAACAGGTATAGGATATCTCATAAGACCACGCCGTGAATACGGAACGGGTTTTTCCCTTATGAGTATCTGAACAACTTTGACAAGCAATATCATTGTGATATTATAATAATGTCTAAGTACAAATAGGTATCAATCTAGCAGAAACGCTTGCATCTCACGTTCTACATACATAGTATAAAATCATAAACCGCAGGGCGCTTAACGGAGAATGGATTCCAACAGACAAGGTATGGGAGCACCTTCTGATCAGTGTACTCTAGAGGTGATACACTCAGGGTTCAACAAGAACGTCTTGCAACCCGGCCACACATGACCGCTCACTCATTTAGCTTGAGTGTCGCGAATATATTGCCACCACGGTTATAGGCCATCAAACCGTCATCCGAAGATACAGAATCAAAAAGAAGTATAAATATGAATATTCTCTAGATCGGTGACAATACACCCTGCTTGGGGATGACCCAACTAGCCATGCTGCCTAGCCCAACTTTTGTTACTTCCCGGTGTGAGGCTAGAAGCTACGTCTATCTTCAGAACATTTGATCACCATTCACTTTGAATGCCACATCGTCATACCCGCCAAATCACAAATTGACTTATACAAAAATAACACGGGTATATAGCTAAGAGAAACGAATTCCTCCGCCACCAAACGTGAATACGTTTGAACAGATCAACTTACGCGATCCATTGGATATACTCTGTCAGACCTTCTTCCATATACGTTGTCCTAGGACTGGACAAACCGAAGGCACTATTCAGTATATCCATCTTAGTCACTGTTATCTAAGACTTATACAACAGCCCTTGCACTTTACTCCGTCTTCAATTTATCTTTGGCATATATTGCTCGCAACGCTTATGCCGATACAGAGTGGTTCTTTGGATAATAATCCAACCGGTCTCTCCATATTAACAACGTTAAAATGGTAAAAACTTTGATAGTCTGTGATTCAACTATCAAATGAAAACATGTCGGTGTACAAACAACGATCTTATTTCCAAATGGAAATTCGATCGATCAATCATCACATGTTCATATTTCCTTATTTCATATATTTAGAAAATATATGTTATTAATCATTGGAAAACATTTCCATAGCTTATTTTCACATCACTATTATTTCGCAACTATCAGTCCCTAACTGTAACTAGTATGAGAACAATTCTCTAAGTATCAATCCGGAAGGTCGAAACCAACATCAGATCGTCACTTAGAAAACCGTTCAACTTACCCTCTCCAGTTAGTTTCTGAATTTGCTTAACTCTATTTCTTAAATTCTTATCATGGAAACATTTCATTTTCTATGTTTAGAAAACATATCTGACTATATTTGGAAAACGTTTCCAAAACTCATTTACGGATTTCAAATGAACGTTGTATAAAACATCGTTACGCTTAATCCATTAATCGCTTATTACTTAACTATATTTCAAATCAACCTTTTCTATCAAACCACAACTATTCCTTTGTCAATTCTGAAGTCAATCAAGTTGGGGTATAATTACCTCTCATACCTTAATTGAACAACGTCCTTTACTGTGAAATAGATGAAGCTCGTCACTCACTTTTTCCAATCATCTGTTTACGCAAGTTCTCGGATTCAGGTTACGAATCTACTTCTTATATGATAACGTTTGATTATAACTATAACGTTATAATTCCTACTTCTGCAATATCTAACCTAAATTATAACCTTATCTCCTAACTCGAATAATTTAACAGACACCTAATTTCTAAATCAATAACTAAATCTTGATTTAAACCCTGGAAAGTAAATAGTACTTTCCCGAATTCGCTATAATTGAATTCGACGTATAACTCTCTTTCGAGTAATCTCTATTTGATTAACTCTTCTTCGAATAACCTATATTCGATTATCTCTCTTCGAATAACTCATATTCGAAATCTCTCTCTTTCGAATAAACAATATTCTATCTCTTTCTTTCGAATATGCTATATTCGAAAATCTCCTTTCGATTTACTAATCGATAACTCCTTTCGATCAAACTAAAATTGATAACTCCTTTAACTCTATTCGAATAACTGATATTCGACTAACTCCTTTGGATCGACTCATTTGATTAACTCCTTCGAATAACTAATTCGAATAACTTACCTTCGAATAACCAATATTCGATTTACTCAAACTCGATTAACTTAATTCTAATCGATTTACTCCATTTCGATTCAACTTAATTCAAATCGATTAACTTAACTCAAATTGATTAACTCCTTTCGAATAACTAAATTCGATTTAACTCTAATTGAATAACTAATATTCAATTAACTCTTACGTGTTTAACTCTATTTGAATAAGTAATTCGAATCACTCTAATGTGTTTAACTCTATTCAAATATCACATTCGAATAACTCATTTTGAATAACTAAATTCGATTAACTCTTTTAACTTTACTCGAATAACTATATTCGATTAACACCTTCTTTCGAACAACTATATTCGATTAACTCTTCGACTAACTCCTTTGGATTAACTAACTTCGAATAACTCCTTTGGATTAGCTAACTTCGAATAACTCCTTTGGATTAGCTAACTTCGAATAACTCCTTTGGATTAACTAACTTCGAATAACTCCTTTGGATTAGCTAACTTCGAATAACTCCTTTGGATTAGCTAACTTCGAATAACTCCTTTGGATTAGCTAACTTCGAATAACTCCTTTGGATTAACTAACTTCGAATAACTCCTTTGGATTAACTAACTTCGAATAACCAATATTCGATAACTACTCTTCGAATAAATAATATTCGGTAACTCTTCTCAAATGAATAACATTTGATTTCTCCACTCGAATAAACTATATTCGATTACTCTTCCCTCGAATACACTATATTCGATAACTCTACTTCGAATAGGTGATATTCGGCAACTCTACTCGATTACTCCACTTGGATAACTCTAACTGATCAACTCTAACTGGTCAACTCTAACTGGTCAACTCTAACTGGTCGACTCTAACTGGTTAACTCAACTGGTTAACTCTAACAGATTAACTCTAACTGGTTAACTCGTCTTGATTAACTGAACAAATCCACTCAGTTTAACTTAGCTAATTCACGTTGATTAACTCTAACCGATTCACTTAGTTTAAATCAACTAATTTACTTCGATTAACCACTTAGTTAACTTAACTAATTCACTTTGATTAACCACTTAGTTTAACTTAGCTAATTCACATCGATTAATCCTTTAGTTTAACTTAACTAATTCACATCGATTAATCATTTAGTTTAACTTAACAAATTCACTTTGATTCACCGCTTAGTTTAACTTAACTAATTTACTTTGGTTAACTTAACCAATTACTTTGATTAACTCGACTAACTCGCTTTGGTTAACCTAACCAATTACTTTGTTTAACCCGACTAACTTGCTTTGGTCAACCTAACCAATTACTTTGTTTAATCCTTTATACTCGATTAACAAATATTTCTCCTTTATACTTGATTAACCAATATTTTCCTTTATACTCAAAATCCCCTTTTCTTTATAATATAAAATCCATCGATTTTATATAAATAAATTATTTTCAAATTATAGTTTGAAAATCTCTTTTCTATATCCTGGTATTTCTTATGGTTTTTAACACATCATCTAACAACAATGAATATCGTCCAACCACACATAATCACAATAGATTATATATATCACATTTATATATCACAATACATAAATTACAGTAAAAATAACTGTTGAGGAATCCAGTTGGATTCCTCCAACCTGTTTCCCTGCACCACAGATGTTAGACAACACTGGTATAATATTCTGATAAGCAGAATCAGCATATAAATATTTATCGGTTTATATTTATATATATATATATATATATATATATTCCACTAACTGACTAGCAGTTCAATCAAACAGTCAACACATAGTCAAACAGATAATAGTTAACAGTTCTAAGAATACACTGTAAAAATAGAACTATTTAGAGTTGGTGAGTTTTACTCACATTTGCAGTTCATCGTTAAAGAACGATAACTGTCATTTGATTTGAATCAAACAGTTTATTTCACCTTAAATTCAAACGAGCTCCAATCCACTTCCAGTTAGTTCCAGTGCGTAGCCACCGTCCATACGATCCCGATGGATCTTGTTTCGCTTTTCTTTAACCCATTCAGAAGGATCTGATCTGCAAAACACAAGTCTTCTTCCCCAAAACAATTTTGCCGTGACCTCCTGTTAACGCCACTCCCCTATTTCAAACGGTTTTACCAATATTGCTTCATCACCTCTTCGACTAGCACTTCACCAATGTGCCCTGCAGGTTTACTCCCATCTTCAGTCTCATCACAACCGAAATATTTGATAATTCCATCACGCCTAAACAGACTCAATGAACTCGAGCGCCACCACTACAAAGAAATCGCAGCCCTATTCTTCGCTACTGAAAAAGGATGCGTCACCAAAACCGACGGAATACCCAAAAACAAATCACCGAGGTGCGGTTTTATCCCTTCATTCCAGTTCCAGCATTCAATCCGCCAAACGTTGCCTCAAAACTCCAATTCTCGCAACCCTAGTTTCCGCTGTACACCTTTTCTAGCAACTAAAAGGTTTTCGAAGCCATCAATACACACACCCAGCTGAAGAGAACGGCCCAGAAATCCTTATATCTATTATTTAGGATTTATTAAATTTTGTTTCTATTTCTTTTAATCGGTTTTTGGGCTGAGGATGTTCCTCTTGTGGCGGCTTGTGAAAATTTCTTTTCTAGGTCTTAAGGGAAAGGGTATATATGTATGTATATAGAATAGGACGTGGACAATTCTTTTCCAAGCAAAATGGTTAGTCGTGGGACACCAACAAGTGAAATAAAAACGTGGATAGTTCTAGGACCTTATAAAGTTTCGTACACCCTATTACACAAAATTATGTTTACGTCCGAGATGCTAGCGACAGAAATAAAAATACCAGTGAGACGAGCAATGTCCCACGATCCCAAAAATATAATAATACCGGTAGGTGGACTCATATTTTGAAACTTCAAAATATTGTTTTCAGGGTGCAAAATACTCCAAATAAAAAGTCGCGTATTTAATTAATTAAAAATTACAATAAAATTCTAAAAATTAAATTATCGCTATTTCTCAAAAGAACCTTGTCTGAATTCACACCCGATATCTAGTTATTTTGAAATAACCGTTATGGCCGATAAACGATTCTATAGCGACTATTCTGAAATTTGATTTGGATATGAATCAAAATCTACACAATGAAATCCTGATATTTCTCTTCCACTAGAAAGATATACTTCACCAGCTCCACACGTTTCTTGTTTCACAGAAATCCAATTTAAAACCAACCCTGTATACTCAATTGAAGTTCAAATCGCCAAATAGCGAACTGCCGCGTCGTTTCGAGCTCTATTTTAATTATAATTATAAATTATAAGTTTGAACGTTGTACTTTAAGTTATCGATATCGCCAAATCGATATATAAATCATTAAATAAATAAATTATTCGACAGCTAACAAAACGCGCCATTACAGACTTCCCCCCTTAAAATAATTTCGTCCTCGAAATTGCTAAGTTAGAAAAATGCTACTAACTCTACTAACTAGATTTAAAAAAACTTTTTTTTTTACCTCTACATTTCAGTTTCGACTGGACTCATTTAATTTTAATTAATTTATTAATTCATTTCCGACCAACTAAAATTTTCAAAAATTCTAAAAAAATTCTAACACCTTAAATTTTCGAAAATTTTCGCCATAATCTCCTTTGTACGGCTCAATACGTCAAACCACACTCGCCTCTCTAGGCCTCCTCCAATCCAAAAGGAAATCAAAATAGCTAAGCGGCTTGCCAATTCGGCTCATAAAATCCAAACTCATATATGATATAAACTTGTACCTTTTTGTCGGGCATTTAACTCTATCCCTTTCATCTGCTACCACTTCAACATATACCCATGTTATCCATTCCAATTGATCTCCAATCAGTTCATATCCTCAAATCCAAATTGAATTTCATTCGAACTCTAATATCAAATTCCAAATTATTGACTTATCAATTTGGTTCCATTCTAGATTATCTCTAATCCAATTCAATTTTATTTAACTCAGTTCAAGTTAAATTTCAATTTATTTTTACCATCTCATTTTATTTTATTTAACTTCATTAGTTAAATTTTAATTCCAGAACTTAAGTTCCTGGGTTTCTTTCAAATCAATTTGAAATCATAATGCCAATTCAAAACCTTTGAATTTCTAAACAACTTGTTTTCTCAAAACAATTCAAAAACAAAACCTTTGGTAGTAATCCGTCACTTAGAACTCGAAAATGAACACTGATGATGTCTAGATTCATCATCAGAATCTATTTTCCAGCTATCGAAGTGAGTTCAATACTATATCATTTTCAATTTGAAAAACATATTCAAAATCTCCCAGGAACTTAAAATTTCCTTATTTTAAATTCCAAATTCTGATTTAAATTCATATTTAATTCAAACTATTTCATATATTACATTCATATGAATTCTGATTGGTCATTTATAACCATTTCACCCTTTTATAATCTTATTTGATTATAATAACAACCAACACAATCAATATACTATAATAATTTCAAGATATATATTTCTTCTATAAACAAATATATTTTGGGAAAAATTATTTCATTTACCCTCTTTCAAAACATACCATGACGGTTCATTGTATTCGAGTGTTTAGTAACTCTTATCGATACAGTGGATCAAAACATATCGACCAGAATTCATAAGCCACTCAACCAATAAATCTCCACAATATAAAACCATTTTATATTGAATAACAATTACGCGCTCATATATATACACTCAAACTCAATCTAGGATATTACTAATCCCATCTCTATCGAGTTATGCCACAGAGCCAAGGTAATCACTTAACTTAAGCTCTGATACCAACTGTAACGGCTGGAAATTTCCGACTCCTCGAGAGTCGGAAATTCCGTGAACGTTAGTGAAAGAATTTAGAAGGTGAGAAAGAAAAGATAGAACTAATAGAATAGAAGAAGAAGAAGAACATCAGAATCATCAGAGTAACACGAATCTCACAGCGGAACGAATAACATATAATATATAACATAACTTTGAAGTAAACAGTTATATATATAAAATATATTTATCAGAGTACAACACTTACAACACAGCGGAAATAACTATAGCTATAAAATCTTGCAGCCTCCTGCTCCAAGCTCTCCAAGTATATCTGTAAATCCCGACTACTTGACTGCCCGTACAAATTTAGGCACCCAAGAGTTTAGGGAAAACAACAAAGTAAACTCCGGGTCAGTCATGGGACTGGTATGAGTAAAATAGTTTAAAACAGGTATAGGATATCTCATAAGACCACGCCGTGAATACGGAACGGGTTTTTCCCTTATGAGTATCTGAACAACTTTGACAAGCAATATCATTGTGATTTTATAATAATGTCTAAGTACAAATAGGTATCAATCTAGCAGAAACGCTTGCATCTCACGTTCTACATGCATAGTATAAAATCATAAACCGCAGGGCGCTTAACGGAGAATGGATTCCAACAGACAAGGTATGGGAGCACCTTCTGATCAGTGTACTCTAGAGGTGATACACTCAGGGTTCAACAAGAACGTCTTGCAACCCGGCCACACATGACCGCTCACTCATTTAGCTTGAGTGTCGCGAATATATTGCCACCACGGTTATAGGCAATCAAACCGTCATCCGAAGATACAGAATCAAAAAGAAGTATAAATATGAATATTCTCTAGATCGGTGACAATACACCCTGCTTGGGGATGATCCAACTAGCCATGCTGCCTAGCCCAACTTTTGTTACTTCCCGGTGTGAGGCTAGAAGCTACGTCTATCTTCAGAACATTTGATCACCATTCACTTTGAATGCCACATCGTCATACCCGCCAAATCACAAATTGACTTATACAAAAATAACACAGGTATATAGCTAAGAGAAACGAATTCCTCCGCCACCAAACGTGAATACGTTTGAACAGATCAACTTACGCGATCCATTGGATATACTCTGTCAGACCTTCTTCCATATACGTTGTCCTAGGACTGGACAAACCGAAGGCACTATTCAGTATATCCATCTTAGTCACTGTTATCTAAGACTTATACAACAGCCCTTGCACTTTACTCCGTCTTCAATTTATCTTTGGCATATATTGCTCGCAACGCTTATGCCGATACAGAGTGGTTCTTTGGATAATAATCCAACCGGTCTCTCCATATTAACAACGTTAAAATGGTAAAAACTTTGATAGTCTGTGATTCAACTATCAAATGAAAACATGTCGGTGTACAAACAACGATCTTATTTCCAAATGGAAATTCGATCGATCAATCATCACATGTTCATATTTCCTTATTTCATATATTTAGAAAATATATGTTATTAATCATTGGAAAACATTTCCATAGCTTATTTTCACATCACTATTATTTCGCAACTATCAGTCCCTAACTGTAACTAGTATGAGAACAATTCTTTAAGTATCAATCCGGAAGGTCGAAACCAACATCAGATCGTCACTTAGAAAACCGTTCAACTTACCCTCTCCAGTTAGTTTCTGAATTTGCTTAACTCTATTTCTTAAATTCTTATCATGGAAACATTTCATTTTCTATGTTTAGAAAACATATCTGACTATATTTGGAAAACGTTTCCAAAACTCATTTACGGATTTCAAATGAACGTTGTATAAAACATCGTTACGCTTAATCCATTAATCGCTTATTACTTAACTATATTTCAAATCAACCTTTTCTATCGAACCACAACTATTCCTTTGTCAATTCTGAAGTCAATCAAGTTGGGGTATAATTACCTCTCTGACCTTAATTGAACAACGTCCTTTACTGTGAAATAGATGAAGCTCGTCACTCACTTTTTCCAATCATCTGTTTACGCAAGTTCTCGGATTCAGGTTACGAATCTACTTCTTATATGATAACGTTTGATTATAACTATAACGTTATAATTCCTACTTCTGCAATATCTAACCTAAATTATAACCTTATCTCCTAACTCGAATAATTTAACAGACACCTAATTTCTAAATCAATAACTAAATCTTGATTTAAACCCTGGAAAGTAAATAGTACTTTCCCGAATTCGCTATAATTGAATTCGACGTATAACTCTCTTTCGAGTAATCTCTATTTGATTAACTCTTCTTCGAATAACCTATATTCGATTATCTCTCTTCGAATAACTCATATTCGAAATCTCTCTCTTTCGAATAAACAATATTCTATCTCTTTCTTTCGAATATGCTATATTCGAAAATCTCCTTTCGATTTACTAATCGATAACTCCTTTCGATCAAACTAAAATTGATAACTCCTTTAACTCTATTCGAATAACTGATATTCGACTAACTCCTTTGGATCGACTCATTTGATTAACTCCTTCGAATAACTAATTCGAATAACTTACCTTCGAATAACCAATATTCGATTTACTCAAACTCGATTAACTTAATTCTAATCGATTTACTCCATTTCGATTCAACTTAATTCAAATCGATTAACTTAACTCAAATTGATTAACTCCTTTCGAATAACTAAATTCGATTTAACTCTAATTGAATAACTAATATTCAATTAACTCTTACGTGTTTAACTCTATTTGAATAAGTAATTCGAATCACTCTAATGTGTTTAACTCTATTCAAATATCACATTCGAATAACTCATTTTGAATAACTAAATTCGATTAACTCTTTTAACTTTACTCGAATAACTATATTCGATTAACACCTTCTTTCGAATAACTATATTCGATTAACTCTTCGACTAACTCCTTTGGATTAACTAACTTCGAATAACTCCTTTGGATTAGCTAACTTCGAATAACTCCTTTGGATTAGCTAACTTCGAATAACTCCTTTGGATTAACTAACTTCGAATAACTCCTTTGGATTAGCTAACTTCGAATAACTCCTTTGGATTAGCTAACTTCGAATAACTCCTTTGGATTAACTAACTTCGAATAACTCCTTTGGATTAACTAACTTCGAATAACTCCTTTGGATTAACTAACTTCGAATAACCAATATTCGATAACTACTCTTCGAATAAATAATATTCGGTAACTCTTCTCAAATGAATAACATTTGATTTCTCCACTCGAATAAACTATATTCGATTACTCTTCCCTCGAATACACTATATTCGATAACTCTACTTCGAATAGGTGATATTCGGCAACTCTACTCGATTACTCCACTTGGATAACTCTAACTGATCAACTCTAACTGGTCAACTCTAACTGGTCAACTCTAACTGGTCGACTCTAACTGGTTAACTCAACTGGTTAACTCTAACAGATTAACTCTAACTGGTTAACTCGTCTTGATTAACTGAACAAATCCACTCAGTTTAACTTAGCTAATTCACGTTGATTAACTCTAACCGATTCACTTAGTTTAAATCAACTAATTTACTTCGATTAACCACTTAGTTAACTTAACTAATTCACTTTGATTAACCACTTAGTTTAACTTAACTAATTCACATCGATAAATCCTTTAGTTTAACTTAACTAATTCACATCGATTAATCATTTAGTTTAACTTAACAAATTCACTTTGATTCACCGCTTAGTTTAACTTAACTAATTTACTTTGGTTAACTTAACCAATTACTTTGATTAACTCGACTAACTCGCTTTGGTTAACCTAACCAATTACTTTGTTTAACCCGACTAACTTGCTTTGGTCAACCTAACCAATTACTTTGTTTAATCCTTTATACTCGATTAAACAATATTTCTCCTTTATACTTGATTAACCAATATTTTCCTTTATACTCAAAATCCCCTTTTCTTTATAATATAAAATCCATCGATTTTATATAAATAAATTATTTTCAAATTATAGTTTGAAAATCTCTTTTCTATATCCTGGTATTTCTTATGGTTTTTAACACATCATCTAACAACAATGAATATCGTCCAACCACACATAATCACAATAGATTATATATATCACATTTATATATCACAATACATAAATTACAGTAAAAATAACTGTTGAGGAATCCAGTTGGATTCCTCCAACCTGTTTCCCTGCACCACAGATGTTAGACAACACTGGTATAATATTCTGATAAGCAGAATCAGCATATAAATATTTATCGGTTTATATATATATATATATATATATATATATATATTCCACTAACTAACTAGCAGTTCAATCAAACAGTCAACACACAGTCAAACAGACAATAGTTAACAGTTCTAAGAATACACAGTAAAAATAGAACTATTTAGAGTTGGTGAGTTTTACTCACATTTGCAGTTCATCGTTAAAAAACGATAACTGTCGTTTGATTTGAATCAAACAGTTTATTTCACCTTAAATTCAAACGAGCTCCAATCCACTTCCAGTTAGTTCCAGTGCGTAGCCACCGTCCATACGATCCCGATGGATCTTGTTTCGCTTTTCTTTAACCCATTCAGAAGGATCGGATCTGCAAAACACAAGTCTTCTTCCCCAAAACAATTTTGCCGTGACCTCCTGTTAACGCCACTCCCCTATTTCAAACGGTTTTACCAATATTGCTTCATCACCTCTTCGACTAGCACTTCACCAATGTGCCCTGCAGGTTTACTCCCATCTTCAGTCTCAACACAACCGAAATATTTGATAATTCCATCACGCCTAAACAGACTTAATGAACTCGAGCGCCACCACTACAAAGAAATCGCAGCCCTATTCTTCGCTACTGAAAAAGGATGCGTCACCAAAACCGACGGAATACCCAAAAACAAATCACCGAGGTGCGGTTTTATCCCTTCATTCCAGTTCCAGCATTCAATCCGCCAAACGTTGCCTCAAAACTCCAATTCTCGCAACCCTAGTTTCCGCTGTACACCTTTTCTAGCAACTAAAAGGTTTTCGAAGCCATCAATACACACACCCAGCTGAAGAGAACGGCCCAGAAATCCTTATATCTATTATTTAGGATTTATTAAATTTTGTTTCTATTTCTTTTAATCGGTTTTTGGGCTGAGGATGTTCCTCTTGTGGCGGCTTGTGAAAATTTCTTTTCTAGGTCTTAAGGGAAAGGGTATATATGTATGTATATAGAATAGGACGTGGACAATTCTTTTCCAACCAAAATGGTTAGTCGTGGGACACCAACAAGTGAAATAAAAACGTGGATAGTTCTAGGACCTTATAAAGTTTCGTACACCCTATTACACAAAATTATGTTTACGTCCGGGATGCTAGCGACAGAAATAAAAATACCAGTGAGACGAGCAATGTCCCACGATCCCAAAAATATAATAATACCGGTAGGTGGACTCATATTTTGAAACTTCAAAATATTGTTTTCAGGGTGCAAAATACTCCAAATAAAAAGTCGCGTATTTAATTAATTAAAAATTACAATAAAATTCTAAAAATTAAATTATCGCTATTTCTCAAAAGAACCTTGTCTGAATTCACACCCGATATCTAGTTATTTTGAAATAACCGTTATGGCCGATAAACGATTCTATAGCGACTATTCTGAAATTTGATTTGGACATGAATCAAAATCTACACAATGAAATCCTGATATTTCTCTTCCACTAGAAAGATATACTTCACCAGCTCCACACGTTTCTTGTTTCACAGAAATCCGATTTAAAACCAACCCTGTATACTCAATTGAAGTTCAAATCGCCAAATAGCGAACTGCCGCGTCGTTTCGAGCTCTATTTTAATTATAATTATAAATTATAAGTTCGAACGTTGTACTTTAAGTTATCGATATCGCCAAATCGATATATAAATCATTAAATAAATAAATTATTCGACAGCTAACAAAACGCGCCATTACACCAATTTGACCTCTCGATTCCTTAGCTTCTTGGTCTCCGTCCCCAAGATACGAATCGAAGCTCTCCTCAAGGTAGCCTCTTTCTCCACTTCTACATCTTTTAGAACACTTGGCTCAACAACCTCTGCTGATTCAAGTAAACACTTCCGGATATGCGAGACATGAAAAACATCGTGTACTCCAGCAAGCTTCTCGGGCAACTTCACTCTATAAGCCATCTGCCCGATCCTCTCTATAATAGGGAATGGTCCAACAAACCTCGGTGCCAACTTCCCAACAGCTCCAAATCGGACCACATTCCGCAAAGGAGAAACCTTCATGAAAACCATATCCCCAACATCAAACTCCAAATCCGTTCTTCGCTTATCAGCATAGGATTTCTGTCGGTCTTGGGCCGCTTTCATCCGTCTCCGAATCAACTCGATCTTCTCGGATGTATCTCTGATCATATCAGGCTCAAGTATAAGCTCATCTGTAGTCTCCCACCAACATGTAGGCGACTTGCACGGCCTTCCAAATAAAGCTTCAAATGGTGCCATCCCTATGCTTGCCTGATAACTGTTATTATATGCAAACTCAATAAGAGGAAGATGGTCTTCCCAAGTACCACCAAAATCCAGAATACAAAGCCTCAACAAATCCTCGAGTACCCTATTCACCCTTTCGGTTTGACCATCCGTCTGTGGGTGATAAGCCGTACTTAGATTCAACCTTGTGCCCACAGCTTCTTGCAAGCTATTCCAGAATTGACTTGTAAAGATTGGGTCATGGTCACTGACTATACTAGAAGGGACTCCATGTAGTCTCACATTCTCACGAAGATATACAGACGCTAGCCAAGATGCGGTCCTCTTGCTCTTCACCGGAATGAAATGAGCACTCTTCGTAAGTCTATCCACAATAACCCAAATGCTCGTATTCCCTTTCCTTGACCTTGGTAGCCCATCGATAAAATCCATGGAAATACTCTCCCACTTCCATAGTGGAACGTCTAGAGGATGCAATAGCCCACCGGGCTTCTTCGACTCGGCCTTAACTTGCTGGCAAATGATACATCTAGAGACAAATTCTGCCACATCCTTCTTCATCCCAGGCCAAAAGAAAATGCGCTTCATATCTTTATACATCTTATCTCCGCCCGGATGTATAGTCAACTTAGAGCGATGCGCTTCCTCAAGAACTCTTCTTACTAGATCTTCTACCATTGGAACACATAACCTTCCGTCTCTCCTCAGCCAACCCTTGTCATCAATAGAATATCGAGCGAGATGACTAGACGTCTCTCCTCGAATTAGCTTATCCATAATCTCAACTATCTGAGGGTCTTCTCTCTGCGAAGCCCCAACTTGATCAAGAAGGGTAGGTCTGAGTTCCAGAGATGCTAAAGAACCGGTCATCGACTCAATCGCCAAAGAGAAATCAAAGGTTGCCACATACTCTAAATTCTTCATCTCAACGAATAGAGGACTTAGGGTCAACCTTCTTCTACTCAATGCATCTGCTACCACATTCCCCTTGCCAGGGGTATAAGCTATCTCAAAATCGTAGGACGCCAAGAATTCCATCCATCTTTGTTGCCTCAGATTTAGATCCTTCTGAGAAAAGAGATACTTTAATGACTTGTGATCGGTATAAAGCTCAAATCTTTCTCCCAGAAGATAATGGCGCCAAGCCTTGAGTGCATATACTATTGCTGCCAACTCTAAGTCATGAGTGGGATAATTCTTCTCATGCACTTTGAGTTGTCTACCGCCAAAGCATATCACTCTTCCTTCTTGCATAAGAACAGCTCCTAACCCCGTGCCACATGCATCGGTGTATACGGTAAATAACTTCCCTCCATCGGGCAAAGCTAGAACAGGTGCTGATGTGAGGGCTCTCTTGAGCTTCTGAAAAGCAAGCTCGCATTCTATGCTCCAAGCAAAAACTAAATTCTTCTTCGTCAATTTAGTGAGAGGAGCGGATATCTTTGCGAAGTCCTTGATGAACTTCCGGTAGAAACCCGCAAGACCTAGAAAACTTCTCACTTCGGTTGCATTCCTTGGAGTCTTCCAATCCTGAACTGCCACTACCTTAGCGGGATCCACCGCTAAGCCTTGCTTAGATACTATATGCCCAAGAAATCTAACTTCCCTTCTCCAAAAGTGACACTTGGAGAACTTGGCCTTCAACTGATGCGCTCTAAGCGTATCCATCACCTCCATGAGATGCCTTGCGTGCTCTTCCTCATCCTTAGAGAAGATCAGAATATCATCTACGAAGACCACGACAAACTTGTTCAAGAACTCCCTGAACACCCTACTCATCAAGTCCACGAAATATGCGGGTGCATTAGTCAAGCCGAACGGCATGACAAGCCATTCGAAGAATCCATCTGGAGTTCTGAACGCAGTCTTGTCTATACTATCTTCAGCTACCCTGAGCTGATGGAACCCCGTAGCAAGATCAAGCTGAGAGAAAACAGAAGCACCGACAAGCTGGTCAAAGAGATCATCAATCCTCGGTAACGGGTGTCTGTTCTTCTTAGTCAGCTTATTCAACTCTCGATAGTCAACGCAAAGTCGGAGAGAACCATCCGCCTTGGTAGCAAATACCACAGGCGCTCCCCATTCAGATATACTTCGTCTAATGAAGTTCTTCTCAAGCAACTCTTTCACTTGCTTACTTAGCTCATGCCTTTCATGCGGAGCCATGTGCCGAACGGGCAAAGAAACAGGCTTTGCATTATCCACCAGATAAATGCGGAAATCAATCTCTCGCTTAGGGGGCAACCCCCTAACTTCATCGAAAACATCCGGATACTCTCGAACCACTCTCACAGACTGAAGAGTTTCCATTGACGAGTCGAGTGATTCCAGATAGCACAACATGACGGGACCTCTCGGATCACAAGAAATCTCTAGGGTGTTTCCGAGGCGAGTCACGAGCCTCACAACCCTATGCTCACAATCAAGAATGGCTCCATATCTGGACAGCCAATCCATGCCCAATATCAATCCGTATCCCCTAAAACCTAGAACATAAGCACTGCACAAGAACTCTACACTCAGTATAGAGATCCTCAAATCCCCACATATCATAGACAAATGGGCGGAACCCCCAATAGGATTTGAGACACAGACGGGATCATCTACCAAGCTAGTACTAAGGTGCAAACTATCAACAAGATCAGATGAGATAAAGCTATGCGATGCACCAGAATCAAACAAGGTACGAACTGGAAAATCAGAAATATATACAAGGCTCTCAATAGAAATACTACCTCGATCGGGAACTGGAGCGACATTGAGAGCATGAACTTGCCCTCCTGAAGGTCCAGCACGCTGAGTCTGACCCTGGCCTTGCCCTTGCTTCCTTGGGCAATCCTTACTGAAATGTCCAGTCTCACCGCAGAAAAAGCATTCACCATTCTTCCTTTTCCTCTTCTTACAATCCTTAATAAGATGCCCAACTGAACCGCAATAATGGCACTTCCCCTTGTTGTTCTTGCCCTTGTTGTTATTGCCCTTTTTGTTGTTCCCCTTGTTGTCTTGACTCTTGTTCTTGTTCTGATTGCCTTGACTGCTCTAACCACTTGGATTACCCTGATTTCCTTTTCCCTGGGAATCAGTCTTCTTGGCTTGAGTATCATTCATCTTGGTTTCTTTCTTGACATCTCCCTGAAGTAACGCCATATCAACCAAACTCTCAAACGTGGCCCCATGGGGAATATGTGACATAGCCAATCCCTGCAACGGCTCATTCAATCCTCTAGTAAAACGAAGAGCCTTCTTCTGAGGAGTATTCACCATATCCAAGCCAAAACGAGCTAACTGATTGAACTTGTTCACATATTCTTTGACAGACATATCTCCTTGTTTCAAAGTTATGAACCTCTCCATTTGCAGATTCTCCTCAGCAGAAGATAGAAACTTAAGCATGAACCTTGCCCTGAAATCGGCCCAAGTCTCAACAGGCCTAGTACCATTGGTGACTTCCCACCAATAAGCGGCTTCATCCTTCATAAGCCAAACCGCCAACAAGAGCTTCCTCTGATCGTCTAACCCAAAGATAGCAAACAAATCCTCGGTCTCTTTCAACCAATTTCTGGCCTCTACAAAAGTCTCAGTGCCTTGAAAGTTCTTGCCACCCATTGCTTTGAAATCTTTGCAAGTCTTTGCGAAGTCCACTTGAGGATGCTGAGGGGGAGGAGGAAGAGGAACCTCAGCGACAGGAGGAGGAGGAACATTAACCACCGGAGGAGGAGGAACATTAACTACCGGAGGAGGAGGAGGAGGAACATCTGCGGGGCCGGCTTCGGTTGCCCTAGCCTCCAAAAGTCTCCTATACCAAACAGGTACGTGTACTCCCTCCGGAATAGCAAAGTTATCGGCCATACTGAAAACGAAGAAAAAGACAGATTCAGAATGGAGAAAAACGAAGGAATTTTGCTAATGGCTTTTTAGGGAATAGCCTTTAAAATAAACTAGACTTTTCTTTGGAAAATACTTTATACTTGGTTTTGAAAATAGTTTTCCAAAAGTTTTCTAAAAGCCTTTTTGTTCCTTCTCGTACCATATGCTCTGATACCAAATGTAACACCCCACCTCCACCAGGGTGGCTTTTGCAAGCACTCTGACTTTGGAGGGGCGTTTGAATCAGGTAAACATGCATAATGATATATCAAGGCAGAACAAGAACATATGTATATATGTAAACAGAGTAAATAACATAGATAAAACAGCGGAAGATTTCAAAACATTTCAAAACAAGTCTGGTACAACATAGCTTTCCAAATAAACAAGTCTAGATAAAACAACATCAACTGAAAAACTGAAATAAATAAGTGCTATCCCCAATTAAGTGGTAACCATAGCTAGCTTCATGTCGAAACCGTACATGAGCTGAAATCCCACAAGCAAGCAATCCGAAATCCAAGCTAAGCTCCAGTATTCCCTCCCTGAGAACCTGGGGGGAAACGGAAGAAAAGAGGCGAAAGAAAACAGGTCAGTCAAAAAGACTGAGTAAGCCCTACTACAATCAATGTAAACTGATAAAGTTAACTGGCATGAGCAGCAGGGATGAACATAAGGATAACAATATACTAGCATGATGATTAACTAACAAGGTAGATAAAGGTGTCATCGCATAATCAGGATTAAGGTTTTGCACCACAGGTGTACTAGCAAACTAACATGACTTGAATAAACAAGTATTGATCCCTTGGCCCAAGCTTTGGCCCAATAACATGAAATGACCCTAATACAAGGTCTAACCAAACGGTCTAGTCGATCGGCTCCCTAAGCCTAACTCGTCACGTGTTGGTGTCAATACGGCCCAATCATAATTGTAGTCGAACTGTGCCGGGTCCACCCTTCGGGTGTATCAAGCCCTAGGGTGTCAACCCCTGGACACCATGAACATGAGTGCACAGTCCCGATCTACTGGTACCCGTGCATGTTTTCTCCGGCTACGGACTATGTGCACGACCAGAGTCCGCCCGGAACTACACCGGCGTACCCTCTGCCGTCGCTTTTGGTCACTTACCTCCAGTCCAGTAATCGTGCCCCCACCCTAGCCTAGTCCTTAGGGTCATGATGATACTAACTTGGGATTACTGCTGGAGTGGGCCCCCATTGCTAGGATTTTTCTAGTGGGTTAAGTACGGTTTAACCCTCTTGCTAATCCTGGATTAACTTGGTTAAGTGTAACGATGAGTTCACGACTTAACCCCGATTAATCTACCAAGCCCAAATTGGTTAAGTATTAAGTGGACCATGACTTAACCCTAATCACGAGGCATTAATTAATTTAATGCGCCTTAACCTCTCACATTAGACCTTGTTGTGGTTACTAGTTAAGCCGGGCGGGTCCGGGTAGCTTTACACCACAACTTGGTCTAACCTCGGGTTCAAGGTACAACATGACCAACTTCTCACATTGGGTCCTATTGTTTGTAGCAACTAGTTAAGCCGGTCGGTTCCGGGTAGGTTTACGCTACAAACTCAACCCAACCTCGAGTTGGCCACACTTATCTTTTCTAAGTGTCATGTCCATCATGTTTCCAAAACATGTTACAAGTTTTCAAGCAATTGGGTAGACCTAACTTAATAGGTAAATTCCCAATGGGTAGACCTAACTTAATAGGTAAATTCCCAAGCTTATGTTTTATGTCTTTTAAGTTTACCCAACCCCAAACGCAATCCCATCGCTTACATATCGCAATAGCGCATAAAGGATAGAAAGAGGGAACTTGGCATAATCATGACATAAAGGTATTGAAGCCACAAGCTTAACATGGTGGGATATGAAATGTTCATATGTTCATACACTTGCATATTACATTTTTAGGCCTCAAAAGCATGCATAAAACCAAACTTAGCATATTGGTGATACATGGTGCTAAATGACATGTAGAGATGGCCATAAGTTCGCATTTAGCCTCACATGCAAGTTTTCATAAGAGATATGATAACTTACATGTTGCTAAAATGCAACCTTTGGCATAAAGCTTAAAGCTTTATGTTCATAAACCCAAAATAAGCTTGCATAACATGATAGCATGAACAAAATGTTCAACCCAAACTTGCATAACATAACTTGGCATACTTGCATATAAACTTGCATATCACAACATGATAAACTTGCATATAAACTTGCATATCACAACATGATAAACTTGCATATAAACTTGCATATCATACATTTAACTTTAGAGTTTAAGTATGAAAGTAGAATAGGGCTTACAATGCTTAAGAAGTCACAAAAATATGACAAAGCCCTTATGAAATCAATTAAACCCAAAATGCAAGCAAAACCCTTGAGCCAAAATGATCAAGACTCTTTCTTTATGATGCAAATATATAAACTTGACTTGAATGCAAGCTAATGATGCTCATACAAGTTTGAAAACACTTGTATGCATGGAAAATCACTTAGGAATTTATTTAGGAATTTTATGAAGAGAGTGGAGGCCATGAGAGGATTGATTTTGCCATAGTTTAGTTGTATGAATGAATAATGATGATTTAGGGTAGGTTAGGGTCTTATTTATAGATTAGGCAAGTGTTTTAGGCCATAGGATTAAACCTAGATTCAATCCAAGCCATCAAAGCATGTCTTGGGGAAGAAGTCAAGTGTAGGAACCATCTAGGGCCTTTAGATTAAAGATGAACCATGAGAACCATCCAAATGCAAAATCTGCATTTGAGCGAATCGGCCCACGGGTTGACAGCCAAACACCCTGGATTAACCCCTAGTCGACCCAGCGGGCTCGGGTCGACCTCAAAAATCGGCCGGTTCGGTTATTCCCCTCTCCCAATTTGCTATTTTGAACATTTTTGCATATTTATTTATTTAATTTTCAATTATATATATATATATAGATATATATATCAATATATATATATTTCTATGCGCAACCCATTTCACTTAATTAAGTATACTTTAATTTGGGAATTTTTCGTGAAACTTCGCGAGGCCATATCTTGGTCATACGGACTCCGATTTTCGAAAACTCGGACTCTATTTCGCGTATTTTTCCGAGACGAACGCAATGGCATAGCCCGTTTCCCTTGATTCAGATTTTACAGTTTAATTCTACCTCCATTTATGTTATAACATGTTATTCAAAAATACGGGTTGTTACATTAAATATTCAAAATTCGCTAAAATCGCCAAAATAAAAATTTTAAACTGGCTCAGATTTTCCGGGTTATTACAATCTCCCCCACTTAAAACTTTTCGTCCCCGAAAAGGAACAAAGTCGAAAGTTGTTTGATTAATCAACTCTACGTTCGATCTGGCTTCCATTCTCCAATTTTTCAGTTTCTGAGAATTTTCAAATTTTCAAAAATTTGGCTAACACCCTAAATTTTCGAAATATTTCGCCATAACCTCCCCTGCACCGGGAGCATCGGGGAATTTGCTATAAGAATGTTACTCAAAAGATTTTTCTTTAAATAGATTGTCATCTATGTAGATGCTGAAAAGAAACGATTAGAGTTGTATATCCAATTTCTTTTTTTATTAAGTCCTGTTCTAACTTTTAGCAAAATATAAACTTAGAATCTACATTACCCTTGAGTATGCACGAGGTCAACAATATCTTCTCATTGTTTCAGAAAATGCATATGTATGAGAATATGATTAACGCGATTGAATAAAAGATCACAACCAAAACTTCAACGAGAGGGCTAACTCTAGTCGTACACCAAAAATTGCTAAATGTTAACCTGCTTTGTGACCATGCTGCCCAAAGCCAGGGACTTGAGTATGAACTTACATTGATTGGCGATCACTTGGATGGAGTGATAGAAAGTTGGAAAACTTGAGTTGTACATGCAGATGTCTCCGGATCGGATCCCCCCTTTCGGGTCGGAACGGATCCCCCCCCCCCCATTTTTTTGGATCGGATCGGATCAGAGTACCCCTATCCGATCCGCCCTGCACTTGCTGCTCTAAAACAGTTACACCACGTCATAATGTGGTCCTATTCCTGCGCCTAAAAAAGTGGAGCGGTTTCCCACCTGGCAACCTACGAACTGAATACCATTATCCCACGTTCTCCACTACAACTTCGAGATCTCCAGGTGCTGCCATGTGGCACTCGCCCCTAACCGATTATATGCCTATAAATACACATTCGGGCAGAAAAGAGAAGGATCTTTTGGCACTCTATCGCTCCAAGGCTGCCATAGCCGAAATTTCTTCATAGAAAAACTCCTTTTCCCATGAAATTCAATAAATTCATAAGGAATAATTCATTGAATTCGAGTGTTTGAGTTGTTATATTCACTATAATTGTAATCGAAGAGTGAAATGAATTATATAAAGTGGATGTAGGCTCGTTAATGCCGAACCACTATAAAAATCATGTGTTGATTTCTTTTCTATGCTTTTAGATTATTATTCTCGATTATTCCCTACGAAAACATGATCAATTGGGTGTTAGGACCATTTCTTGGTCTAACATTTTGGTACTTTCACTGAGAAATGAAGATTCTCAGCGTTTAAGGATTCTCCAATCTACTTATTGGATCGCCAAGTCCGATGAGGAAATCCTATAAATTCTATTGGTTTTGCAAATGTGGAGATCACTAGATGTGAAGTTACCACCGTGCCATATAGCAGAAATCGCTAGAGATTGGAAACAGTGTCCTGTAAAGCTTCTGGATCAGATCAGATGTGTTTACAGTTCAAATGAGCTCCGGATCGGATGCAGATGAAATGACCGGATCAGATGCAGATGAAATGACCGGATCGGATGCAGATGAAATGACCAGGTTGGATGCAGATTAAGCCCTCAGATCGGATGTAGACAAAGTGTAGGCCAATATACCTGAGGGGTCGGATCGGGGCCTATCCGACCCGAACCGGAGAGGAGATCCGAACCGACCACCAGCTATTGATGTTCCCCCGACCCGATCCGATGACATCTCCGAAGCGCAACTTGAAAGAAAATTCCGATCCGACCCGATACTGCTGTTTTTGGGAAAAAATACATTTTTCAGATCATTTCAGAAAAGGCTCCATCTTCCAAAATCGAAAAAAATCGTGTGGTGCCCACAGGTCGATCGCCGCCGGGACTGTGGGGCCCCGGACCCCCACCGGCGCTGCGCCCGGACCCGCTGACGGCCTCGCCTTCGGCTCGGAGCACGGCTCGCCTTCGGCTCGGCGTACATTTTAGCCACCAATAGTTATCAAAGCTTATCAATGAAGATTAAATGGATAGTCTGTGAATATCCCAGTATATGGCAACGACTAGGATTCTTCCTAGAGCCATGACATCTGCTTACATAAGTAAGCCAATGTGAGAAGCTATCGATCAGATTCAGCTTGTTATCAACGACAGTATACGTGACAATGATTGTATCATAGCAGCTTCCTCTTCCATAGCTCTGATGGTGTATATATTTCACCGATTCAACTGATGTTGTTCCCTAACGAGTAGTGACCACCTTATTTATGTGACTTGAACCTGTCCAATTAACGGAGCATCGAATGACGGTTATATGGAACACTCTGAGCACTACTCCGAAATTGATCCATATGATCTTAGCGACTGTGATTGTCAATAATGGGATACTAGAAAGCAGCTAAGAATCACAACATCCCAAAGCTACGCTTCAATTGTATGATGTGATGAATGAAATATGTCATGCGCTTCACCTCCCGAAGGACTTGCCTAACCTTTGCGATGACTATTTGCTGTCAATTGCATCGAGGAAGACTGATTCCCATCGAATAATGGTTGAGTCAACTTACTTTGGTTCCCAGAGTTAGGTACTAGTTGAACAACCACACGCCATGGTTGGACCTATGGATCCTTTCCCGGATTATAGCAACTTGACTGCTCACTAGCCACCATACAACCTTGGTTAAGTGACGAGAGCTCGAGATTAAAGCAAATATGAATCAACCATTAGCTCTCTACTTCTTATTTCCGTTGTGACATAACGCATGAATATTAGTTGAAGTCTCATAAGCTATGCTATTGTATTCAAGCTTATCTGATCAAGATCTAGACCGACCTTCTGCAGCAGAATTCATAGCTTACATTGCACCTTAGTGTCTACTACCCAGTCCCAACGGAAGCTGGAGAGGGAATGGTCCGTGATGACCAAGTCACTGGAAGAACCTCCTATTTGGCTAGAGGGAATATGCTACGCAATAGAAATGGCATGGAATCCAAGAACGCTTCCCCTCTCGAGGAGATGTAATGTGACGAATGCATGGGCTTAGCAAGTAAGGAAGACTTCGCAGAAAGAGTTTCTTGATGATCTACCCGAAGACATAGATCCCAAAAAGGATGAAGATTCAGGATGTAGGAGGGCGATATCTAGTGAAGCAACTGCCCAAAGATTGAAAAGCTCGCTTACTGCATGTTCGTTGCTTCAAGAAAACTCTGCCATTATTTCCAAGTACACCTGATCGTGATACACACCGATTAGCCACTACGACAGGTCTTACAACAACCTGAGGCATCTAGAAGATTTCTCAAATGAAACATCGAGCTGAACCGGTTTGATTTCAATTCCCTCCTAAAGAAGTCCATACGAGGGCAAGCATTGGCTGACTTGAGTTTTCCGTTCCTGAAGAGGATGTATTAGATGAAGAAGATGGACCCCAAAAATGAAAGATGAAAACAAGCACCTCGAGGTCGTATACAGACGGTGCACAAGGGTACTAAACAACTTACCGCTAAATGGGAGATGTACACGAATGAAACTTTTGACGAACGACGTTTTGGAGTTAGAAAGTGAAGATTCACAATTTCACTCACTTCATCGAGGATTAGTCAAGTAACTCATGCCCCTTATGCTGGGGGCAGTAGGAGATTCAAGCGTGGATTGCTCGTGATTACATTATCTAATTCAATGCTGATACATCATAAGCCTGCATGACTGATGTGACGAGAAGGAATTTCGCTCGGTCCGAACCAGTCGCTAAACCGACCCAGACCGTTCGAAACGCCCTATCGTTTGAGAATACGACAAATCAGAACGCACACGGAAGAACATTTCATTGTATATTACAACAATACATCAGATTACAAGAATATACAGAGTATAAATGAATATTACACAGAAATATCAGAGATTTAAATTACATTTAAATACATAGCAGCGGAAAATAATACAATACACAACTAGAATGAGATATACGGATACAAAGCTTTCCGGATATCGTTCCAGCTGTAAACCAGGATCCTGTGAATATAAATCTGCAAAACCAAAACTACTAGCTGCCCGTGTCAAAATAAGGGCACCCAGAGTTTAGGTTAAAACAATAAACTCCAGGTCAGTCATGTGACTGGTGTGAGAACTAAAACAGTTATTAATCTTTATTTTTAAAGTTCGGTAAATCAAGGGACCACGCCGTATAACACGGAACGGGTTTCCTCCCAAGAATACCAGTGCATAAAACGAACAACGCAATGCTAAATAAAGAAAAATGAAGCTATTATAAGACCCAGGTCCTATCACACAATGCAACGCAAGCCGGGGGATAGGGTTTTTACCTTATAATAGCCAAGAATGCTTGATACGTTTAAAAGAAATTATTTGATACTATTATAAGTGTATAGTGTATAAAACAACTTCAAATCATAAGTATCAATCATAGGCGGCATGAATGCCCCATACCACTATGTCGCCATATGTAAGTTTACAATCAAAACCGCAAGACGTCGTATTGGAAGTTGGGTTATCATTTATGGTATGAACCGAGGCTAGGGGCAAGATCCTCACCGATTCGAGACGCTCTAGTCCGCCCCTCAGGAACAGCCGCAACTGCCCCTTGGATCGTCAGGGTTGGTCCACCGATGCGGATTATTATGCCTGAACACTGCGTTTCCCCGCCCTTTGGGGCGTAAGCCAGGCCCGTCAGCCGACCAGAAGCATCGGCCGAAACCGATATCACGAGGCGCCTCGCTTTTCAGCAAGTAATAATAAGCAACATCCACATGAGTCAAACTCGTCAGCCAGTTCAAGCACTGACGCCACTCCTAACTAGAAAGAAACACATGTCCACCCTGATGTCCGTCTCCCGTTTTTGGTTCATACCGGGTGTGATACTCGCGAATCAACGTTACACAAAGCTACGCCACACAAGGCCGTGCTTTGATCATCAACCACAAGACTTTGCTTTTCAATAAAAGCCTTGATCCATGCAACTCAGCATGCCACATTGTCAGTCCATACTGTACCACTGATTTCTGCCAATATATAACCTCTAGGCTCGTACGTCTCAGAGAAGGGTGTATAGCAAGAGAATAAATTCTCGGCTACCAAACAGATATAAATTTAGCAAAGATCACCAAATACAGTATAAAGGAATACAACGTCAGATACACTATCCATTTACAAGTCCGTTCTGGGTCTGAACGAAACCGGAGGCACTTTCCTCGCATATCCATCCATCTCCAAGTACGTCTGGACGACCACTAACTATTTCCATCCTCTTGGGTGTACAGCCCAATCAGGATCGTCAGTAATTATCCCAACGATGTGAAGACTTCCGGTCTTCAACCACTGTCTTCATCTTCGACATATCGTCGAATTGATTATTCAGAATGGGTATAAACCCGGCCTTTCCGAACAACCAGCGTATATTAAAGATAAAAGTTACACAAACACAACATACGCCTCATTCCAATTTATCAGTCACTAACCGTAAATTAATCAAGAGAATAATTCCCCAATTATTAACCCCGAAGGCCGAAACCAACATCATATCAATATCCAGAAAACCATTCTTCTTAGCTAACCGACAGTTAGTTTCTAAATTTCACATTCATAGGGAAAGGTTCCCCTTTAATTTTATCCAAGATAAATTTCTTGAATTTATTCTTTAATCTATTTTTGAATATCAATTCAAACTAGTCGGGATTAACGAACCTTACCGAAGTAGTCATTTGTTTTAATTTCCAATCCCAACCTATTCATCCCATGAAGTAAAACTGGTAGTACTTCATATCTAACACCACGGTGTTATCGGTAAATTCAATTACCGTTTCACGTTCAAATCTAATTAAAGATTTAACTAACGTCTGGAGCAAAACTGGTGATACTCCATTTCGATTATTTCAATCTAATTAAAGATTCATTAAAACTCCACTTAGTTTTAATCGTTAACTGGGTTAAAGAATCAGTGTCATTTAAAACACGGTTCACGATAAACCCTAAGATCACATTCCATTAATTATTGGGTTAAAGAACAGGTGTTATTTAAAACACTGCTCACGATAAACCCAAAAATCAATTCGAAGTCAATTCCAATTAAATATTATTTAATTGGTACACTTCATTAAATCTAAATAAAAAGATTTAATCTTTTCTCAACTGGGTTCAAGAAACAGTGTTAGTGAAGACACCATTCACGACAAACCCAAATCACATTTGATATTCAATACAAGGCTCTGAATAGAAAATATATCGGCTTATATTCAATATCAAATTCTACGATTAACAAATGTCGTATTGGAAATAACGATATAAATATATATCTTTCAAATTTCCATAACAACATCTGTATAATCACGAATTCCAACATCGAAATATTCCGAAGACAATTTCGATTCAAATCCACTCCAATGCAATCATTGGAAATTCTGGTTATTTTTAAAACCCTTTTCAAATTCAATTTATTTATTTAAAAATAAATAGAATTATAATCCTAGTTCAAAACTAGTTTATTTCGATAAAAATCTATTTTTATCTTTTCAAATATGGAGTTTTTCATCCCAATCCTTTCTAAATCATTGCTTATGATTTTACACAAATTATTATTTTTTTTAATAATTTTATCGAGGCCTGTACAGTCGATTTCCATCAATGGCCATCGAACTGCACTTACAGCGAACTTTTTCAAATTTGATTTGGACATAATTCCAAATCCAACCGTTAGATTTCTAATTTCTAATATTCGTTAGAAAGTTCTTTTCGATACGAACCCAACGGTTCTGGTTTTAGGAGAATCCGACGGTCGGATCTCCCGTAATGTCCGTTTGAAATAAATGGTCGAAATTCACGAACTGCCGCGGCGCAGCGCGTTCTATTCAGGCCATTATATTATATATATAATATATATAATATATATTTCGTCGATTTCTATTTAAAACGAATTATATAGATAGTTGTAAATTCGTTTCAAAAGCAATTTCAACTTCCATTTCAATTCAAATCAAAATTGAATTCTTCTTTATAAATTCGTTTTAAAATTCATTTCTATTCAATTCAAATTTCAATTCAATTTGAATTCATTTCAATTTGTTTCCAATTCAATTCGAATTCATTATATATTCAATTCATTTCGAAATCGTTATATATTTAATTCATTTCGAAATCGTTATATATTCAATTCATTTCGAAATCGTTATACATTCAATTCAATTCGAATTCATTTAGTTTGCTATTCAATTGAAATCAAATTCGTTTTCCATTCAATTCGAATTCATTATATATTTAATTCATTTCGATTTCATTTCAAAATATGCGTTTTCGAAATCACTTTTCAATATGCATTTTAAAATGAATAAAACCGATATAAATATCGTTCACGTCAAAATGGCGTCAATCTAACCAACACGGCTTCATATATTTCTATTTTCAAATATTCTATTCAACAAATGAATATTTATTTTTGTCAACACACGACTAATCTCAACGAATGAGTACTGTCCACGTGTGACAATTTTTGTTAAATTATTTCGTTCAACACATGACTAATCTCAACGGATGAGTACAGTCAACACATGAACCTTTATTTTATATTGATAAAGATGCAAATTTTATTATTAAAATATTTCGTTCAACACATGACTAATCTCAACGAATGAGTACAGTCAACACATGAACTTTTATGTTATAATATTCTTTATTTTCTAAATTGGAATGAAGCCCAATCAATCACCATATAAAATTAACTATATGGATTTTCATACAACACATGTATATAATAGCATTGAAAAATAATCAACCATCAACCAAAGTGCACTACACTGTATAAGCATCAAATATAGATATCTAACGCTTATAACAGCCTGTCAATCAATCGATCGACATATTTAATCAATCAGGATGAGTGAACTTCAAATTTCATCCCAACACCCGTGTGGGGTTTCAAACAATCAAACGCATATTTTATTTGTGCAGTTGGGCGATGTGTAAAATTTATCGACCCAATCAATGTCCTTCAAATAGGTGTACATAAACAAACCGTCTGGTTTGTAAATGAATATTTATTTATTCACATTCACGTTAAAAATAATATTTTTAACGATAAAACATTTTATTCCAACATATGAATTTCTATTCAGTTCATTCTTTAAATAAAATGATATTTTTATTTTTCTAACTTATTTTTAGAAAATTTCGGCGGCATAACGACACGATACTAGAAACGGGACAAGGCCTAGCCTTATCCCCGGTCTAGTGAAGGCCCATGCCATTCACACATCAATCAAATTAAACAAACAACCAAATTCAAATCAAATCATCTAACTAATTTATGCAACTAAACAAACAAGTCCATGGTCTGTGGACGATTGTGTCGGGTGCTACTAAGCACCGTCTGCATCCTAGTATATATATATATATATAGAAATGAAATTGAAAGGTGAGAAATTCTCACCAATAGCTATCCAATCATCTTGACTCTTCTTTGATAGAAATCTTCATCTTTATCGCATTTTTGTCATCTTCGTTGCCCGTATTCACTACATATGTAAAAATCGAATTTTTACTTCGCTGTTTAATATATAAAAATTGAATTTTTACTTCGCTATTCTCTATATAAAGATTTCGCCTTTTCAAATATAAAGATTTTCGCCTTTTCAAATATATAGATTTCGCCTTTTCAAATATAAAGATTTCGCCTTTTCAAACTTATCATTATAAAAATCACATTTTTATTTGTCTACACATATTTAAAGATCATATTTTAACTTTGCCACTCATATAAAAATTATATTTTTATTCTTTCTATCCTATAAAAATTTTATTTTTATTCTTTCTATCATATAAAAATTATATTTTTATTCTTTCTATCATATAAAAACTATATTTTTATTCTTCACATATGATAAAAGCCATATTTTTATACCTTTAAAAACCATATCCTTTTGCTAACAAAAATCCAATCTTCTCGCTAAACAAAATCATAGCTTTGTTGAGTTAAAAATCTCATCTTTTTATTGTTTTAAAAATCCAAAATTTCCTATATTAAAAATCTAAACTTGCTATTGTTTAAAAATCTAAACTTTCATTTATAAAAAATCTGAACTTTCAATTGTTTATATAAAGATCATTCCCTTTTATCGTGTAAAAATAATTCCTTTTTATATCGAAAAATCCTATATTTTCTAAAACAAAAAAAAAATCAGATTTTTTTTATAACTTAGAAATCATATTGGCTGTAAAAATAAAGGGAAATGCTTACAGTGTTTTTTCTTCTTTCAGCGAGGGGGAGTGCTGAGGGCTTGGAGGTGGTTGGTGGTGCGGCGCTGGCCATAGGTGGGCCAAGGAAGTGGCGGTGTTCTAAAGTGAGGTGGGCAGCGGCTAAAATGGTTTAGGGTTTGGATCTTGCGTTTGGTAACAGGAGAGAGGAGAGAGGGCGTCGCGAGGGAAGGGGGCCTATCGCCGGAGCGGCGTTCGACGAATGGAGGGGGGGCTCGCCTGCAAACGGCGGCGGCGGCGGCGCTCCTCGCGTTGGAGACGAGGTCGAGGGGCATCGGGGGAGGGGGCTTCGGGTTTTTTTTTTCTCTTTCTCTTTTTTTTTTGATTTTCTGCTGAACGAAGAAATAGGGGGGGCAACGTATAAGGGAAGAGGAAAGAGAAAGGATTTTAATTTTTAATTATTTTATTTTGCAAAAAGTTGACTTTTACATACGACCTCTAAACGAGGCCCACCGCCTGTCGTCCATAGCGTTTTACCCCCATTCTGAATACAATGGGATAGGTATCGCAAGCTGATTTGATCGTTTCGATCCGTTTCCGTTTAATTTACATTTAAATTACTATATTGAATTTTAAACGTACATTTCAAATTACCGGGGTCACATAACAACACTATAAATTCCATAAAAATATTTTCTAGCTTCGTATTGACGATACGGTCTTAAAAAAACTAGTTTCGTCAAATTCTGAGACCGTTGGAAAAATGGCCAATTTCCAGTCGATTAAAATCAATTGAAACTGGTCAAACGCGTTTTCCTTTGCCACGCTCACATATTGATTCGAAAAATTATGAAATTTGGAATCTAGCAATAATTTGACATCACGGACCCAACAAAACTGGTTTCGTCGAAATCCGAGATCGTTTGCAAAATGTCAATTTTTAAGGGCCTGAATTCCATAGCGACTATTCAGAATTTTCAACTGGACATAACTTTTGATTCCCACTATGAAATTTTGATTTTTCGGATTCGTTGGAAAGATATCATCAATTAGATCCTATGATTTTTTGTTTCACTAAAATCCGGATTGTTTTGCACCCGGTACATTCAATTGAAGTTTGAAATTGAATTATCGAACTACCGCGCCATTTTCAATTCTATTTATAATTATTTATAATTATATATATTCTAACGACGGCGTATACAATATATACGTTGAATTATATTCAAAATAAATTTTCTCGTCGATTTTATTTAAAATAATCTATTTTAAATATTCAAAATTCGCTAAAATCGCCAAAATAAAAATTTTAAACTGGCTCAGATTTTCCGGGTTATTACAACTGATTGCCTCAGTCTTTCCCGAAGAGTGGCGAGTTAAGGGTTTGGAACACTTAAGCCTGGATGCTGATTGATTGTTTGTGTATAAGCTTTTATCTCCGGCGTCGGATCGAAGGCATATCTGCAGACGGATGAGGCATGTTTATACTTACGGCTCTCGCACCAACTTCTTGACATGGAAGGGGCTGAGCTCCTGTAAGCATGGACCCATTTTCAGCCATGTCCTACTTCTTAGCATGGAGAGTGCAAAGCTTCTCTAATCATAAATCTATTGTTCTCCTGCCAACTACCGTCCTAGCACTAATATGATGATGTGCTTCCATTAGCGGTACAGGCGTGACTCCCTGACACTCAATCCTTGCCTTTAGCAAGGGGGTAAGAAGGCGATTTAAAGGAGATGTGACCTTGTCATTTGCTTACAACATTTACCTAACTACCTTCATCGGCATCGCTCCAAGACCCCAATCAAGGTCTGTTCATTCTTGGGACCGCCATCCCACGACAGTTGAAAAACGTTCATCACCGCCAAATATTTTGGCAACCATATCCGGCAGAGATTGTCGAGGCAAAATGGACCTACGAAGAACATGCAATGCCATTTTCGTACAGAATGATATTCATTCCTTTAACAGGATTACTGTTTAACCATGACTCTTATATTTGCGTGCTTTATGAGTTATTGATGTAATTAACTCAGAGAATTAATATATGGATGGTGTAGGTACCTAGGATTTGATACTGATCAGACTTCTAACACCTACATATAGAGTTATGGAGCAATACCATGATGAGCTTGACTAAACTACTCGTTTACAAAGCCACGCCCTCCGTCTAAAAGAAGTTGTATAGCTCAAGGTGGATTCGAGATGACCATCCACTCCTTGGCTCATATGTTGCAGACCTAAAGATAATTATGCATTGACTTTTGCATATTCAAAGTCGGAATTCGATTTCAGATAGATGCAGTTCGACCATCTACATGGCTTAATCCTATGTTTGACACCATCAGATTACATGAATCCAAATAAAGGAGGCAACATTGCCCATTAACATGCTTACTTTTAAATCGTGCAAATTACTTTTACATGCTTCCTAAGTTATTGACATAATAACTCATGCGGTATGAATGATGCAGGTACCTAAAGTTCGGTGCCAATCACTCCACCCATAGATTGATTGGAGGAATGCAAAGCTTATGCAAACATTCACAAACTGTTTGCTTGACTAAGTATGATCCTCAGAGATTGGATAGAAGTACAAACCTAGAACGAGTGTGATGGGCGCGCCATGATTAAAGACCACTCGATCCGTGACTCTGGCTCTCATGATTTGCAGCGTCCGACCAAACTCCATCCCATGAGTAGATGGGATGAGAGAAACTTGATTATTGCAAATGGCAACCTCTACCCATGAATCGGAGATCAGGAGGTAGCGCCTCGGCAAGTGTGACCCGACCACTTGCCCGAAAAGCTCCATCTGCCAGAGTGAAGTAAGGAGTACGGACTAAAAATAGAGTTCGAGAATGACACTCGACCCGGCAGAATCCCACTCTTGGGATTAGAGCGCAAAAGGAATGTCGGGGCGAATGACATGACCATTCGCCTGATTAACTCTAACTCTCATGATTCGAGAGTATAAAGGACGGGAAGACGATGCCAAGGCGTGATGGTGCACCACGATTAAAGACCGCCTTGATTACACTCTAACCTAGGCATACGTCAGGAGAGTATAAAGGTGCTAAGATTAAGTACCGAAGACAACATGCTCCTACCCCACTGAAGGATTGGGGATAAGATTGACGGCTGAGCCGACACCCCCCATAGAAGGATTGGGGGCAACACAATGTCGAACAAGCCCTGATTAGGCACTTTATTCATGATTGATTGGGGGCGCGCACACACATCACCCCCTCTAGATAAATTCTATATGATTTATTAGATACTATTTGATTGCACGAATTCTGAATTGAAACCTTTATTTGATTATGATATGCTTTATTACCTATTACTTAGAGATTCGCTTCGTTTACAGAGTGCAGGCTTGTACAAGATAACAGAACAAGAATGCGTGGGCCGCACTCGCGACAACCGCAGCAGGACAGTGGAAAACAAACAAAGGGCCACGTCCAGAAGGCTGACGCTGATGCCCAATGCTAAACTTCTCAGGAGGCTCAAGGCGACGACCGAAAGGAGGCACTAAGAGTGATATATCAAATCAACATACATGCCCATGTGTGACTGAACATAGCCCAAGTGCAACGACGAGTGCCACCTCGCAAATACACTGAATGGAAAACGCGATAACTCGAGCACTTGGATAACTCAACCACATAAGCTTTGAAAGCAATGTCTCTTTTCCATGCATCCATGTCTAAATTTGAATGGGATGTGATACAACTATTGATATTTCGCCATTACCCCTGGAGTGGGGGCATACCATTGAAAATATTTACAAATGGCATAACTCATACGTCTGTGTCTAACTTATACCTCGATCTTGATAGGCCGCTTGAGGACCACAAAATGGATGCAGAGTAAACGTCCATTTTCTAGTCCCGACCGACTTCCCGATTGAAAGACCCCATATAAAGGGGGATGCCATTACTTTGACTTCCAACTTGCAAGGAAGCGAATTGCCTGACACTCCGACTCACAGGCTAAGAAGAAGGAAGATAGAAGTTTCTTCCATGCTGAGGATATTGGCGCAGAAGGCGCTAGGAACGAAGAAAGTCAACGGATTTCTTCTTGCGATGATCCCTCAGCATGTCAAGCTAGATATGAAATGGATGGTACCCTTGCTGATTTGAGAACTTAGATGGCTCAGCGAGATGAACTTCTCCGGAAACGACATAAAATAATGGTTAACTTCTTTACTCGAATAGATGGAAGTCTGAGTAACTACGACTTACTCGCTGGAGCGAGCACCACCGGAATTCAAGAGACAACGAACTTGGCACAAACACTCCCTGCTCCGTGTTCCAGATCATATGAGATCCTAGGACAAGTTGGCATAGTCGTCTTTAATGAAACAAGATGCAATCAACCTCCTCCCAGGCATTTGTAGCATGCAACTTCTGACCGTAACATTTTGGATGAAAACGACGGATATGCAAGAGCCACTGGAAACTTAAATGGCGTCCGACCAGCCTCTGCTCCAATTCAGATGAATACTTTAAATCCAACTCAACTTCAGTATGAAATTCCCCATTCTTTACTGCATGGGGGAAAGTAGAAGCATTCGAGGTGACTATAATTCGACCTTATCGCCACTCGATTCTGATTCTCATAGCTTGGATGGGAAACTGAAGAATAACACGAGCTAGACACGAACAAATCATTTTGTTTCAAACTGTAACTCATGACTTAATGAGGGAATATGAATTGAGAGAAGACATGGATTTAATGCTCACCGCTTAGCAAAACCCCATGGATGGGGGAACATGATATGAGCTTCGAGGAGCATGATTCCACTACTCAGTGACTCCATGTACATTTACTATTCTTGGAATTCTACAAAATCCCTGATTGCAACCAAAAGAATGATTGCTCAAGACTAACCTACATGCATCCGAGTAAAGAATCACCATGCAGAATTAAAAGACAGATGCATGATTAACGGTTATTAAATATGCGGAACCAAGAAGCCAGAGACCGGCTTCCACCCACTTCAAGACTTCATGCTGGGGGCACCAGCGTTAAATTCGACAATTGGCGACAACTTCTCAAAGATGAAGGCCAGATTCCAACATTAATTGATGCTTCACTAGAGGCGGCATGCTCAAAGGCGACATAAGCAATGTCAATCAAAACCCTTTAACTCAGACATCAAAGTTTTTCTGCATCAAGACCCACCAAGAAGCTTTGGTGAATTCTTGTAACAAGAGTATATTAATGTTGAGATGGATGATATCAATGTTTTCATGACAGAGAATGGAGCACCATCCGACTTTTGAAATGATAAAGAGAAAAGCCCCGGAAAAGACTGGCAGAAATGTACAATTTCGGAAAGGACCAATTTCATTGATCAGCCTGCAATCTTGATTGTCAAGCTCAATGGAACCTAGCATGAGATAGAGACTCAACAAGACTATGATGGCTACTTCAGATTGTGCCAAATCATGAATGAAGGAGCTCAAATAACTCCCTAACGATATTCGCTCGCTTGCATGATTGACGAGCTTACTCAACTCCGTGACTGATGCAAGGAGTATATCTAAGTTCGTTGACACTTGGTGAGGCAATCCTCGCCTTCCGACTAAAGAGAGGGGATGACATCGATGCGGATATGGTTCGACTATTCGCGTATGAAACCCCAACGCTTGATGACTCGAGAAAGAGCATAAAACGGCACGGGTTGACTTAGATTATTGAACCTGCAGTTCTAACCCGATGTGAAGAAAGAAAGTTTAAAGGCTAGAAAAATGGATGTCCCACTGACCTAGTCCAATCCCCAACGGTGCTGGGGGCATAAGCACTAACTACGCTCGTCCTCCATTAATGCTGGGAGCATGAGCTTCAATTGACAGACTAACTTCGAACATGATTCTGACTCGACGCTTGATTCAGAACATATAAACTATATCTCCGGAATATGATATGATTCGTCTTGACTGTTCAAGAAAGCCCACTAACGGATCAAACATGACTTCAAAGACCTGATCCGCAACTACATTGAATAGAGAATGCGAAGAACTCCTCTACTGCCTTACGATTGTAATGATCTTACGAGCACTGGTTTACACGATTTCAACAATGCCCTTTGCTGGTTTACATGTGATCATGAGACTATGAAAGGACCCGAAACGGTCGTGGATTTCTTTTAATATGATCTGATTACTATCCGGATGCCGGGATAGTCCCAAGACGAACGCAAATGAAAGATTCATGTACCAATTCTGATGTGGTCAATCCCAACAGTCAGATGCTAGCTCAAAGCCTGAAGATTCTTACACTACCCCATGATTTGGATGGCCAAGTTCATACATTGACTTATACATAAAAGAAAGTCTGACTCAGTAACACACTTGACTTGCATAGGAAAACGATGTTGTTTGGTGACGACCCGCGTATGTATGATTTCACACCTGAGCCAACAATCCTACATGACTTATGACGAAGGAATTAGACCTCTTGATTCGACGAGGTTTAAACGGTTACCTGATCATTTCGACAACTCCTTCCATAGAATTTGTACTAACTAGCACTTATGGAAGCAGTGCAACAATTTGATAAAGCCTTCTCAAGGACGGATGACTTTCCAGAAATATTCAACTCGACATATTCAAAGCACGCCTCATCTTCGATAAGACATACTTTGGGGGGCAAAATGTTAACCTGCTTTGTGACCAGGCTGCCCAAAGCCAGGGACTTGAGTATGAACTTACATTGATTGGCGATCACTTGGATGGAGTGATAGAAAGTTGGAAAACTTGAGTTGTACATGCAGATGTCTCCGGATCGGATCCCCCCTTTCGGGTCGGAACGGATCCCCCCCCTTTTTTTGGATCGGATTGGATCAGAGTACCCCTATCCGATCCGCCTTGCACTTGCTGCTCTAAAACAGTTACACCACGTCACAATGTGGTCCTATTCCTGCGCCTAAAAAAGTGGAGCGGTTTCCCACCTGGCAACCTACGAACTGAATACCATTATCCCACGTTCTCCACTACAACTTCGAGATCTCCAGGTGCTGCCACGTGGCACTCGCCCCTAACCGATTATACACCTATAAATACACATTCGAGCGGAAAAGAGAAGGATCTTTTGGCACTCTGTCGCTCCAAGGCTGCCATGGCCAAAATTTCTTCATAGAAAAACTCCTTTTCCCATGAAATTCAATAAATTCATAAGGAATTATTCATTAAATTCGAGTGTTTGAGTTGTTGTATTCACTATAATTGTAATCGAAGAGTGAAATGAATTATATAAAGTGGATGTAGGCTCGTTAATGCCGAACCACTATAAAAATCATGTGTTGATTTCTTTTCTATGCTTTTAGATTATTATTCTCGATTATTCCCTACGAAAACATGATCAATTGGGTGTTAGGACCATTTCTTGGTCTAACACTAAACATATACCAAAAATAATAATAAACTACTATACACTATACATTACTTTACATACCCCAATTTTTTTTTTTTTTTTTACTAAATTACCTATGTTTCCATTTTCTTTGCATTCCTTCTTTTCAAACTTAAACATATTTATCCAAAACTAGAAATACCTAAAACCAAATAGAGTAAAATTTAACAAAATGAACTTTAATTCTTGCACTAATATTACGTTTTTTTTTAAGTATTTCGAAATTTTCTCAATTTAAGCAAAATTACACTAATTTTAGTAAAAAAAATTAACAATTCTAAAATTAGAACATTGTTTCCAAGCGTTCTCTTAATTGAAATTTTAGATTTCATGATGAAACTATTTATTAACAATTTTCATTACCATATATAGGTTGCATCGAATTTTAGTACCTTAAGGCTAATTTGATTGATTATGTAAGTGATTTTTGATGTATGGATAAAATTTACCAAACGAGAGAGATAAAAGGGAATGGATGAAAATGTTGACCCTTTTACCCACTTGGTGTTTGATAAAGTTAAATAGTTTATGTGTTACATATCAAAAATTACATTCATCGAGTTGCTAAACTTAGACTCCATTCTCAATGAACAGTAGTTCAATAAGTGATAATTCGATGAATTACATTATGTTGAAAATGTTTTTTTTGATAATTTAACGGTGAAATAGAGTCTGAATGTAAGATTTTTGTTGTTATTTCATCAAATTATTTTATTTGGTATATTGTAACTAATATATTTAAACTAGTAACTAATGATTAGTTATTAATAGCTATAATTCATAGACCGTAAGTGGTAATCTGCAATTAATCAATAAATTGGGAATTTTGAGTTAAGACGACTACAAATTTGAAATCAAACTACAATGAAATTAAGACATGATAATGACAAAACTAAAATACAACAAGTGCTTGATTCAAACTCAAATAATATCATCAAACAATCAATGTGTCCCTAATCATATCATGCCTAACCAAATTTTTTATGCATTTGATTAGCATTAACTACCACAAAATGAGCATCATTGAATCTACAAAAAAACAGAAAACGATGCTAACTTATAGATTCTCATCCCATAAATCATAATTAGTCCATGTAAGAAGATGCATAATGTGAAGTTTGATATGTTTGTTGAGTTATTTTATAATTAGTTCAACTATGGCTTCAAGATCACAACAATTTCATTGACTCATGTTCAAAACGCACATCCTCATTTTTCAGATTCATTGTCACTATATTCAACATACCGCCATTATCGCTGGAACTGTTGATGACATAATTGACATCGTATTTTGATCTTTTTCAAATATGGGAAAACGTTGGAAGAGTATGAAATGAAACTCGTTCGATAAAAGCGAAAAGAAATAAACAAATGTACATTTTTTTTTTTTAGGTTTATACCATGAAATCATTTATGCAATATTAACCTTGTGTTGAAATTTAAGCATTTTATGAGTTATACATATCTGCACTAGCATAAAACGAATGTAATATCATGTAGAGATATTTAATTTTGATTTAATAAAAGATTAATAGACAGAGATGTGATATAAGCGCAAGATTCTTGATAGTCGCAATACTTTTACTTTGAACTGTTTTATTGGTGGCATCCATGACAAATTAATAGTAAAATTTCATTGCTTGTCAATCGTGAAGGAATTTCGGTGAATATTGCAGATATACAATGAAGTTTGATGGATGAAGATATTTAGAGAATTTTATAAAAGACACTGTGAAAATCATGTCTATTGAATTCAAACCAAATTGGTTTTGCGTGTTAGAGGGGTTATATTCATTCACTAATTCGATTCGTTACGAGCTTCCGAGACCATCTGATTAGGGATATCAACATATACTTTCAAATATAGATTAGTGTCATATCCCCACTCCATTCGCAGATGAGGGCACATATCAGATGATTATCATATTTGTTAACGATTAACAAATAGAGAAACATAAGCTGAAATTCCGGATTAAACAACTTTTTTCCCTTGCCATGTATTATAAAAGAATACAAAATCAATGAGTATAATGATAATAAATAGTTTTGAACACTTAATATGCATTGAATCTATACAACATAAACTATTAACTATAATAATACATTTTCATCATTTATTATGCTAACATACATATAAAATAAATTATATTTTTGATAAAAACCAAACTGATAATTTTTGAATGCAAATGCCTTTATGTTTTCGTATCTATTCGATTTTTCGAATATTGAATATTTAACCGTATCAGTACATTTTTGAAATGTTCATTGTTGTATTGTATCCAACGCTTTCATGTAACCTTTCTCTCCAGCAAGCACAATGATCCACCGTTTATTAATCATCAGACGGCCGTTCACTGCTGTGTATGTGGACGTCACTGCGATTCTGCTTAAGTGCTTTTCTCCAGAATTTTCTTTTCATTTCATCTTCCTTCTCTTAAACTTCATCTAATTTCATCAGTTTGAACCAACAGATTCTTTGCTTTCCATCCTCCCTCCCTTTCTTATCCTTTTAACATATATATTACTGAATAATCGGTTAAACAGAAGACGAAGAAACCTTACAAATGGTAAGGCCATCTCAAGACGCAATTAATACCTTCATCAGCATCACTGGTGCTTCTGAATCGGTCGCGATTCAGATGCTTGAGGTATAGTTTTTTTCCATGTTTGATTTATTTTAGGGTTTAAATTTTGTTTATTTGGACGGAGATTTAGAAATTTAGGTTTGCTTGTGACTTCTGACTACCGTGATCGGGAACTAATATAGGAGTCTAATGTTCCTTTTATGCTGATTAAAAAAAGTACCGCAGATAACTGGAAATACCGTGTCATAAAACTTATATCTTGTTTTCTGTTGAGTATTTGGCGAAGTTGCAGCACTGTTTAAATTTTATCGCAGCACTAGTTTTTTATGGTTATTTTTCATACTTTCTAAATCATCATGGAAGAATGTATAAATTATATGAATGACACAATTCGTGATGGAAATTTGTGGAAAAATGAGAATCAATATGATGATTCCATTCATCCAGGAAGTAGGCAGGATAATGGTGGTTTTTTAGTCTTATATGCATAGGCGATACACAACCGATTAGGAAGTCATATTTTGATGATTAATAGGTGTTTGGTAGATAATCCAACAAGTGATATGTTGATTGCCTACTCAGACCTACTTTGGATTTGGTAGAGTTTATCACGTACTTAAAATTAGTTTTGAATGTATTAATAGATGTCTAGATGGGCATGGGCTTAAGTGTATGGTTAGGGGGCCGGAAGCTTAGAAAGATTTTTATGACACTTGTATGTGGCGTGCACCCGTGTTTTAATCAAGTTGTTTTCTTTTGAAGGGAAATATGGGGTTACATAACCATAGATGTAACACCTGGCTTTATTGTGTGCATCACTGCTATTTAGTTCTTGGTTGTGGATACCTAATAAAAGAATTTGATACGGAGATGACTTTAATATCTTAATTGGTAACAAAATGCACGTATATGGATGTAATGACAGTGTAGTTGGTAGCAAATAGGCAGGGCAAGTGCCTTAATAATGCTAGACCAGTTTGTGTTTTCTTAAGGAATAAATAGCTCTTTTTCTTCTTTTGATAATGCATAAAATTGTCTTCTAACAAATAGTATGGTCAGGAACACGATGGTGATTTGAACAGAGCTGTTGATGCTCATTTTAATGACGGCGATCGAATAAAAGAACATAACCATAGATGTAACACCTGGCTTTATTGTGTAGTGCTATTTAATTCTTGTTTGTGGATACCTAATAAAAGAATTTGATACGGAGATGACTTTAATATCTTAATTGGTAACAAAATGCACGTATATAGATGTAATGACAGTGTAGTTGGTAGCAAATAGGCAGGGCAAGTGCCTTAATAATGCTATACCAGTTTGTGTTTTCTTAAGAAATAAATAGCTCTTTTTCTTCTTTTGATAATGCATAAAATTGTCTTCTAACAAATAGTATGGTCAGGAACACGATGGTGATTTGAACAGAGCTGTTGATGCTCATTTTAATGACGGCGATCGAACCAAGTATGCAGCTAATGTTATGCTTTTGTTAAGCTTATAGTTTCTGCTTATGCTGCCATTTTAATTGCATGAAAGTGATGTTTTTTTGTTGTTCAGTGCAAGTACCAATCCACTCACTATGCCTCAGAATGATTATATGGATACAGACGACATTATAGATGTTGATTCTACTGCCCATCCAAGGTCATTATTATCATCTGCTGCTCCAAGTCTGAACCCATTTTCACTCTTGAATACAACGTTCGATCATATTTTTGATGGTAGACCATCTGAACCTAGCAGCCGTATGCCACATGTTTCACATCCAAGGGAAAGACGACAAATTCCTATTGAATTTAAGGATGGGAACAATCAGTTGAGCTCTTCTAACGATGGACCTGTAATCGAGGAAATTACTGATAGCATACCTACACATGGTCCAGAAATTCGTGGAAGTGTGATAATAGATGATGAAGACGATGATGTTCCTAGTGCTCCTGCTCATGAATCAAACCACACTCAGTCGGATGACATTGAAGAGGAAATGCTCCGAGCTGCAATTGAAGCTTCCAAGAGAGAGGCCGAGGCATCTTCCAAGCAGCAATTTGATGTCCCTAATGTACCTGTTTTTAACCGAACTCAGTTAACCTTTATTTGACGTCCTTACAGATAGTAGTTCACTAAATATCTGTAATGCAGGGTGATTATGCACCATCTATCATGGAGGATGATATTTCACATGCAGTTTCTCTTTCCTTAAAGGTTTACAGTTGGCCTGTACTCATCTACGTTCTTCCTTTCTTATTCAATCATGAATATCTCAATCTTATTTTTAATCTATTTTCTGCAGACTTCAGAGCAAGAAAAAATGGGTGAATTGGGTAAACATGCCGGGGAGCCTTCTGATTCAGTGGACATTGATTTGGATGACGTGGGAATAAGATCTCTTCCAAGTAGAAGGTAATTTTTGTTTGGTTGTCTTATATTGTTGCATTGTTTACTCAATATCTGTTGATTGCATATTTGGTAGTTAAGCTTGTATGATTGATAGCTGTATTTTTTTTTTCCACAAGGTCTATAATTTAACAGGATATTAAGTTCTAGAAATGATTGAGTTCGTTCTTTAGTTCTCTTACCCGCCTCTTCCTGCATTAACTTTTTTGCATCTGTATGTTTTGAAGTCAGATATTTTTGTTAGATATGTTTTTAGTTGACTCACATTAACCTACGGTTGTGAACGAGTTAGAATTCTCGGAACTGTCTAAAAGTTTGTGAAATAGATTCACATTATATTCTTGGTGAAGTGTTGCACTGGTGGATGGTATCTGTATGTTCCTTTAGTGCGATTTCTTAGCGCGCGCTCTTGAGTTACTTTGGCAGCAACGTACACGTGCATGTGATCAGTCAACCATTTGTGAATCTTTGAAGTTTTTTCTTTTTCCTGCATTCATGGTTTAGCAAATTATGAAGTATGAGGAAGGGCCATGTTCTCCGTTCTTTAATTCCGCTTACTACCTCGACTTTGCATCTACATGGTTTGGATTTGGTTTAGGTTTTGTTTATAGATATTATGTTTTCTTTATCATATTGATCCTATTTATATATTTTTGGTTATTTTGAGAGGTCTAGTCCTCTACGTTTAAATCAATTGTCAAAGTATTGAAAGAGCTAAAAGTTTTGGAATAATTTAGAAAATTTTATTATGAAGAAGATCCATGTGATTATATCATCATATCTGAAGAAATAAGCAAATTTCATCATAACATAAGCATAAATAACTGAAAGGGTCTTTATTAAATATCCTGATAGTTCCTCATCAAGTATTCATACCTTAGAAAAGCGAAGCTGTCATTAAGTATTTATATGGATGATACAGAGCGAAGAAATGTGCGGAGTATGTTTTTTGTGTGAAATGAGTGTTGAAATGCTTCTCCGTATCTAGCACGAATCATCTTCAAAAGTTTTACATTACAGTTCAATAGCTTAGCGCTTATTTATTATGTCTTTTTCTCAATAGCATGCGTCTTCTAAATATGTTCAATCGAACTATGTTAATGCCTATTTTGTATGTCTTTGAAAGCATGGATCGATTCATCGTGTTTAAATATGTACAATCATTGCATCTATTTAAAAAAAGATAACCGGACCTTGTGTTTTTTCCTTTTTGTGGCAACCATTTGATCAAACAATCACCTGTGTGTAGAATGTTTTTTATCTCAAAATATGGCTATATATGCGATAAATTATGGACTTCAGATCCTTTTTTTTTTCCATCGTAGGCAAGAATCTGTTGCTGTTAATCGTCGGGCTTCAGGTAAATCTGTACTAGAGAGGGGAGGTACATCAATAGCTGAAGAAGCTGAAGATGTCGATCTACAGCCTCTAGTGAGAAATCGCTCTAGACGGTCTGCATCAGCACATGGAGTTTATAGTCCTCCATTAAGTCCTCGTGATAATCAACATGATGATCATCAGTCAAATGGAGGAACCTTTCCTATGGAGGTGGAATTGCTATTTTTTTTTATCATATATAATTAACGTTTTGATAAGAGTTTTACTAAGCTTTTTAAAAAAAAAAAATTAAGTGGGGAGGCATCTCTTCTGAAGAACATGATGAGGCAGTTATGCTTGAAGCTGCTATGTTTGGTGGAGTCCCTGATGGAGTTCCTTATAATTTTAGTTACCCACGTGTAAGTGAACGTGTTCCTCCTCGGCCCCCGTCTCCTTCGCTTACTGCACAACGCCTGTTGAGGGAACAGCAGGTTTGATATTGATTGCTTTAGTCTGTATGTGGTGGCACCTGGTTCCACCTGCAGTATCATGTTAGGTTGAATTGCTTGCAGGATGATGAGTATCTGGCAGCATTGCAAGCTGATAGAGAAAAGACTGAACGCCTTCGCTTAGAAGAAGCTGTTGCCAGAGAAGCCGCGATTGCTGAAGAAAAACACCAGCAGGAAGAAGCTCAAAGGAAATTAAGAGAGGAGGAGGTACCTATCAATAACTTAATCCTGGCATTGCTTAAACTATAAGTTGCATGGTGGATTATCTAAACTGTTGATTGTGAAATTCTTAAAAATTTACAAAATGATTCCCATTTCAGGTTTAATCTCTCTTGTTCTGATTGGACTCTCAAATGCGGGATGTTTTTTCTAATTTATATATGTATGTATGTATACATATACACACGCACATACATACATATCAAAAAGAATAAAGACAAAGCATGTAAGGAAGTTAAGTTTTGGATTTTGGTTTAGAAGCTCGGGTATGAAAATAATTTTCAAGTATATAAATTATTGATATAGAAAAAGATTTTGACTTTTGATACATTTGAATGTTTATTGGTAACCTACATCCAGTAAAATTTCTAGCATACAAAATACATTACGAATTCAATTACAGTCTACGATTCCAATCTAGTTTTGATCTGAAATTTACGGTTTTTTTTGTTCTGATCACTCTCACATTTCTATCAGTTCAGCCCAAAATTAAGATAAATTGCATGTTGATGTGAATAGTACCGTATGCTACAGTACAGAGTAGATATGAAGCTTGTGAGGAATTTAAGTTGCAGGTTTCGCTCTGGAGGCTTGAGCATCAAAACCAATTTCTAGCATACAAAATACATTACGAATTCAATTACAGTCCACGATTCCAATCTAGTTTTGTTCTGAAATTTACGGTTTTTTTGTTCTGATCACTCTCACATTTCTATCAGTTCAGCCCAAAATTAAGATAAATTGCATGTTGATGTGAATAGTACCGTATGCTACAGTACAGAGTAGATATGAAGCTTGTGAGGAATTTAAGTTGCAGGTTTCGCTCTGGAGGCTTGAGCACCAAAACCAATTTCAGAGATATAAATTAGTGCTATGGAAGAGAATTTGTATTTGATAACATAGTAAAATTTCTAGTATACTCTTAGTTGCTAAACATCAGAAAATGTTATTGATTAAGTTAAACAGTATAAACCTCCATTTAATTTGTTTAATGTTTGCTATGAGTCTAGCAGAGATGACATCAAACGTATAATTGATGGTTGGAAGGCTGAAAATATTCAGAGGAGAGATAAATTTGATAGTGAGTCAGTATATGTAGGAGAGAGCTCTCATGAGAATTAAGGTTGACCCCTGTCCCAATCGGGCATGGGGAGTACGCAAAGTAAAGAGGGTTTGTTATCACTAGCCTACCACAATATCACCCAAGTAGTTGCATAAAGTATTTGAATTGGATTATGCCTGTGATTTGAAAGCTAGATTTTTTTTTTTTTTTTGATAAACAAATCAGGCGACATTAATAGAGCATGCATTGCTATCGTAGAAAGGTGGCTGATATGTTAATGTCTATGTTACTGCTGCTGTTTTATTCATTGGATGCTAGAATCAATTAATGTGGACTAGATAATTTTGTTCTGCTGCATATTTTGCTGTTGAAGTTACTATAGCCTCTTTTGATTATATCCGCCTACATCTAGCAGTAGGGATCCTAAGTAGTTGGCTGATATCTCTTTATGTAATTTGGAGGAATTTGAGAGGATCCTTGGTGCAAAACAAGCATCCCTTCCCAGTGAACCTTCATCAGATGATGAAAACGCTGTTACACTACTTGTTCGCATGCCCGATGGAAGCCGTTACGGTCGCCGTTTTTCAAAGTCTGACAAGCTGCAGGCAAGTTCTCTGGGCTATCTCATTGACATATCACTTTGTTCTATGTTTGTTTACTCGTATAACAATAAGTACCTTTCGTTTTCAATATTGTACTTATCCAGTTGGTCTATATTTTCCATTGCAGTATCTTTTTGATTACATTGACATTGGGAGAGCTGTGAAGCCTGGAACATACAGACTGGTATTTATTTTTTATTTTTTTGAGGGGGGGTGGGGGGGTTGCTATTTTTATCACGCTACTGTTATCTAATTTTATTATCTTAAAGGGAACACAATTTGTTCAGTTCTGACATGATGTTTGGTACCTGTGACGATGCGTTCTTTTCCCATGATTTTTCATATCTAGGAGTCAGTGAAACAATTCTTAAGTAGATCGAGTCACGTTGTCAAGTGGTTGTAAATATGTTTGCTTTGTCGTATTAGGTTTTTTAATCTGAATTTCAAACGATAGACTTTTTAAAACAAATTGAGCTTATAGTTTCTTATTTTTTTTGCAACCTTGAAAAAATAAATGAGGGGCTATTGCATTATACGGAATAGGTGGAATTTCACTTCCAGTTAGATGGGAATGTGCTCTGATCATCTTGTTTGCGTTTGTTTTCCTTCATACTATGTCTTACACTACATCTGCATGCTTACAGGTTTATGTAGTATTACATTAACATCGTTGTGCTGCGAGTTGTTACGTGCAGTTTGTGATGATAGGCTGTTCAGCTACTGCCATCTTTGGAGGCACCGACCTGCTGCTTCCACATCCAAATTGATGCCGTTTTGGTGACATCCAATCACAAATGCTAGGAACGGAGAGCTTCGGGTTGCAACAGTGTAGAACGACTACATGCACGTAACAACTCAAACAGAACGATAACATATAATATAGAATAAACATGTTAAGTACGGTAGTTACAAAGTGAGAAATAATAAGATTTTCAAAAATGAGATTTAAATCGTAAATCGTAAAATTTGAACGTTGAAATATAACGGTATTCAAATTGTAAATCATAGATTCAAAGGATTTGTATTTTAAGGTTTGCACACATTTTAAAATTGATTTTGATGATTGAGGTTCAACGACTAAACTAAAAACATATTTTTATTTCATATGATGGGTGAAATGGCGACTTGCATCTGACATTCTCTGTGATAGAAAGATCCCTCAAAAGCTTAATGGAAAGTTCTATAGAACAACAATCAGGCCGGCGATGTTATATGGTGCAGAATGTTGGCCTACTAAAAGGCGACACGTCCAAAAGATAAGTGTAGCAGAGATGCGTATGCTGCGTTGGAGCTGTGGGAATACCAGACGAGATCAGATTAGGAATGATGATATTCAGGACAAACTTGGAGTTGCACCTGTTGAAGAGAAGTTAGTCCGACACCGATTGAGATGGTTCGAACATCTCCAACGAAGACCGCACGATGCACCAGTGCGCGTTGTAATCATAGGCCGTGCCGAAGGCCTAAGAAGAGGTAGGAGACGACCTAAAATGATATGGGAGGAGATAATAAACAGAGACTAAAGGAATTGGAATATATCTGAAGAGCTGATTTCGGATAGGAGTGCATGGAGGTTAGCAATCCATGTACCAAAACATTAGGCTTTTTTTTTTCAAACCTTTATTTACTTTTTCGAAAGTTTTTAATCTTCGTTTTTGTCTTTTTCAAATCTTTATTTTAGTTTTAAGAAAGATCTTACCTTCTATTTTTTTTTAATTATTTTGGGTTCCATATCTAGCCAACCCCAACTTGTTTGGGATTTATGGCTTAGTTGTTGTTGTATTCCCCTTCTATTTTGTTTTGAAACTATAATAATTGATTTTGACTAGAACCACCGTTTCGGTGGTTAGGCGCTTTGACTTCGGTGCGAGAGATCACATGTTCGAAACTTGCATAGTGTGATTCGAACATATATTGACATGTAGCATTTTGTATATATTTAATAATATTTGTATTACTAAATGGACTACTATCTAGATACCCAAATTCAAAATATAAATATAAATAATCTTTATTTGTTGCTGTGATACATTTGATGCCATGTTATTTTGGTATAAACGCGTACTATCGAAAATGCCCCTGTAAAGATATTAATAATCTTAATATCGCTTGAAAGTATGATCGAATATTAACTTCTTTACAATTTCAAAAAATCGATTCATGCTTAAAAACAAAATTTAATAGCTAAACTTCTTTACACAATCAGAATATCCATTCATGCATAAAAATATGATCTAACAAATAAATTTCATTTACAAATTGTTTATTAATTAATAATATAAATGAAATCCAAACTAAAATATTTAGATGTTGCAACTTAAAATAAAATTTTAACTACACATAATTTCAACATGAAAACATGGCTAGATATTTATGTAAATTAATCTCTTAAATGTGTTAATTATATATAATTTGTAGAAAATTAGTTCATGCGCGAAGCATTTGACGACATCACAATGCGTGAAGCGCATGCCATGATACTCGTAATAGTAATTGGAATTGTATCCGTGTGCTTTATACTAGCATGGAGTTTGCTCTTAGCAATCCTATGTAACATGCAAGCATACA